>CM075498.1:6610000-7262500 GCA_037950675.1 Hypophthalmichthys molitrix | reverse complement strand
TTCACAGTAAAATAAAGTTTAGTATTTAGAAGAAAAAAATTATTTACAGTACAACTGTAAAATGACAATACTAATATTTATGACTGTCTTAATTTCCTCATTTTCAAATGGTAACTTTATTTTGGAGGAAAACCACAGGGGACCTCTTATAGTTACTTTTCTTTTGACAGCATACTGTATATGCTCTTCTCATTGCATACCTTTATACCTACTTTAGAAACGTTCCAGTACACACTGCTAATAGGGATAAGAAGTGAAAAGGGGAGACAGCTACATTTTAAAGCATGCATTGAAAGCAAACCTGGAAAGAGACATGAGGATTGGGGAAAAAAAAGAGAGATTCCAAGTGCATTCCAGTGAATCATTTATTGGAACAGACCATACATGTCTGTGTTATGTATGTTAAGTATATGTTGTCTTTTTTCATGTTGTTACAGTGGAATACAAAGAAAAAAGAAAATAATCAGGAGGAAAAGAACGCAACAGACTGAAAAGAGCTCTTGCCACAGATATTCTTGTGATACCATATCACATTAAAATACTAAGCGTTACATTATTCTCATGATGTCTGAAAATAAAAACGCGAAGGAAAATTGATGGCTCATTCAGTCAAACTGACTGATAATGATTGTTTGTAGCGCAACCTTTGATTTGTTAGAGCCTTTTTGAGTTAAAGTTTGCCAAACCAGAAGTGCTTCCTATAATTCAAAATGCAGTAGGCTTGTCAAGAAAAAGGTGAATACAGCCACTATACAGACACAGGCAGCAGGTCTGAGCTGTAGCTGACTGGCACTTCAGCTGCCTGAGTTGCTGTAATCTGTCTGATTTCACAGAGCTCAGCTGAAGGTAGCTGCTCTGTGCTGTCCTGCTCTACAGTGACCATTACCAAAGAATTAAGCCCAGTCTTTACATACTTTACATTCTCTATAAATGTTTTTCCTGTGTTTGTATAGAACCAGCGTCTGAAGGAGATCGGCTTGCAGACCCCTTCAACCTCCCCCAGCACACAGTCTATGGGCAGTGCCAACAACCACAGTGCGGGCATGGACCTGTTCACCAACACCACAAGCCCACCCTCAACAAACAGGTCATTGACATAAGTAGATACTGACATGACTACAGTAGATATTTTACCATGTGATATACATTACCATACAAAACCCAATACCTCTACAACATGTACTACCCCATATGACACGCAGTATAAACGCATTAAAAATACGTGTGCACATTGTCCAAAAAGTCTGAGATTTTGAATAAACTAAAAGATGTGTGGTTGAACTTATTCAATGCATTCGGCTCTTATTGGGCTGTTTGCTGGTTTTAAACCCCTGTTGGCATCATGAATCTCGTGATTGCTGTAGGAGTTGCCTTGCTGATGATGCAAGTTGGTTGTCGTACAGTTGGTTGTACATTGGTCATGACCCAATCTTTTCACTCAGTCTGACTTTTAATGCTTTTTGGAGGTGTTTGCTCTTTTTTTGGCTGTGGACTCTTCTCAGTGGTATAATCCAAATGTGCCATGATTGGTGAGAATGAAAAAGCCTTATACCATCTTTGAGAACCGGGACGGCTTCTAAAGACCAAACCATGGCTGTGCGGTTTATTCACTAGTATCTCTTAACTGGACACTTTTTTTTGGGACACCCCCAGCTTCTACTTCAGATTCCTTTCCAAACTCTACCAAACCTTTTACAGAACCATATAAAGATTAAGAAACATTTTTAGATGGTGCTATACAGTATGTGAGAGAAGAGGGAGTGCTAGATGTCGACTTCTACAGAAAAGGGACACGCACATCAATACCTGCTGTTTCGATTTGCTCCCTCTCTCGAGTAAATTGATGAAGCCACTCAGCCTTGTGGTGCAATGTCTTGAAACCAATAAAAATCACAGTCTAGTTGCTTTTGACTAAGTTCTACCAGACATTGTACAATGATCTAGTTTCTAATTTTTCAAACTGGGGGGGCACTGTATACATATACAATCATTTGGGGCCAGTAAGTTTTTATTTTATTTTATTTTATTTTATTATTTTTTTTTTATTTTTTATACTCACTAAGGCTGCATTTATATGATCAAAAATACAGTAAAACTGTAATATTGTCCAACATTATTACAATTATAAAAAATAACTGTTCTCTATTTTAATGTTTTCTTAAATTTTATTATCGTGAAGGCACAACTGAATTTTCAACAGCCATTACTCCAGTCTTCAGTGTCAAATGATCCTTCAGAAATCATTCTAATATGCTGATCTGGTGTTCAGTTATTATCAATAATTATTGGTGCTCAATTATTAATAATGATTCTTATTATTAATGGTTCTTATTATTTGTGGATATCAGGATAATTTTTTTCAGGATTCTTTGAATAGAAACTTCAAACGAACAACATTTATTTAAAAGAAAATCTACAATGTAAATGTCTTTAATGTCACATTTGTTTAATGTTTGCTTTCTGAATGAAAGAATTCAGAAAGAGAAAACTTACTGTCCCCAAACTTTTGAAAGGCAGTGTGTCTTAATTTTGCATTCTTGTGATTTTTCTTATTAAACTTTGTTAAACGTACTTCAAAACCTTCAAATATTTTCACACACAATACTAAATTTTTCTATAAAACAGTGTAAAGTACTGCAATATATTTACAAAATATACACAATCTCTGTGGTAGTATTTAAATATATTACTCTTGTACTAAAGTGTCTTTTTTTTGTTTGTTTATTTGTTTGTTTTTGCACAGCATGCCAAACCTCACCAGTGACTTGTTTGACCTCCAGCCTGCCTTCATTCCTGCTGTGCAGAGCACTCCTATCTCCACCGCCAGCAGTGCCTGGGGAGGTGCGGCCCACTCCACCCACACACGTACACCCCATCACTAATGCCGCCTCTGCTGCTTTACCACTTTAGATCGCTGACCTTTAATTTAGTCCCAGAAAAAATCATTAGAACAGATCAATCCTTTGTTAACTTGCAGTAAATGTTCATTTAATTATTTGTTTGTTTACATGCTAGTTCATTCCTATGTACATTGTCTGTTTCACATCATCACAAGCTGTATTTGTAAGCCCTGTCCCAAATGCCGCCATTAGCCCTTGGGCTTTTTTTTTTTTTAAATGTTTTTGAAAGAAGTCTCTTTTACTCACCAAGGCTGCATTTATATGATCAAAAACACAGTAAAACAATAATATTGTGAAATATTACAATTTAAAGTAACTGTTTTCTATTTGAATATTTTAAAATGTAATTTATTCCTGTGATGGCAATGCTGAATAATGTCAATAATTTCATAATAATTTTTATACTGTATTATTTTTGGTCGAATAAATGCAGACTTGGCAAGTAAGAAACTTCTTTTGAAAACATAACTCTTAATTATTCGTCTTTTGACAGGTAGTGTAATGGCGTATAGACTGTTGGGTAGTAGTTTGCAGTGGTGTTTGCTGTGCAAAAATGCATAATAAGAGTGCATCACGACCGCAAAGGGACCACTCTTCTAGTTTATAAGATGACACATGAGACACCCTACAATTTTCTAGACTTTACAAACACACTTGAGAGAAGTCCACATCAAGTGCATAATTTAAGGCCCAGATAAACTCTTGGCGAAGTTCTTTTTCGTTATTTGCTTAGGGGTAAAAAGAAGTTTGAAATACGTGACCAGCGACAGTTAGCGAACATTCCTACACCGCTCCCACTGCTTAGAGCAGGGTTTAGATGAATTCTCTCAAAAACAAAAAAATCACAAAAAAAAACAAAAAAAAAAAACAGCAAGCATCTGATCATAGCAATGTGGATATATTTTCACAAGCTCTGCAATTCGGCAATCCATTAAAGTCACGTCACGTTTATTTATATAGCACTTAATGCAATAGTTTGCTTAAAAGCAAGCAACTTTACAGTATTAAACATGAAAAATCAGTGTCTCATTTCATCAGAAGTACAACTTCATTTTCTATTATAAAGCGGCTCTCCAGTGTGTTCATGTGTTTACTCACAGATGTCTGACCTCGACGGACTGAACAAAAGAAATGAACTGGAGAAGATTTCCACCTAAAAGAAGGTGGAGCCTCAGCGCGCACCTACCTATTACGTAATCACCACAGACCAGTGGTAGTTCGTAGGTGTTTACTAGCCGGAGCAAACTTTTCCTGAAAGTTTGTTTTGGCAAGCTGTTTTGAACTCTCAAAACATTCAAAAAATGAACTTAGATTTCGGTTGAAGTATATCAGGGCTGTCTAGATGAGCAGCTCGCTAGGTTTTACAACACAACCAATGTTTTGCGTTGTTTTATTTTCCGTACCAATCCATCCTATTGTGTCAGTTTAGAACAACATTTTCTAGATATTCTGAAGTGTGACCAGTTTGGGTACCATTCCGCTGAGGAATTATTGCTGTGGTTGGGAGCTGTGCTTGGTGTCAGAGGTTCATTTTCAGTAGTTCAGCACATCTGCTGGGGTAGTGTGAATTGAGGACACAAGGTACAGAATGTAGACACACTGCCAGACTCTTAACTATGCCAGGATTTGTAGGTCACAGCATGCACTTGGAGCGTGCGTTTTACAGCTATGGGCAGGTGCGCAGAGGGCTAGCCAGACGCACAGCTAGATTCAGGCCTCTAGAGACCCACATATACTACTAACAGTGCAAAGACACACCAATGTAGACAGATGGAGAGATGAGGTGTTTAAAAAAAAAAAAAAAAGAAAAGAAAAAAAGACTGCTGAGTATTGAGGAGAGGAGTGAGAAAAAAAACCACAGGCACAGATTTAAGCTGTATATTGTTATTTACATTAGAAAATGTGCAATAATAATAGTAATCCACTAAAAATTCGGCTGTCTGGAGTACTTCAGCTGAAAATGGTATTTAATTAAATTTACAGCCAAAAATGGCATTTAACAGCGTTCTCTGATGGATGGAAACTGTTATCAGAAACTTTAATGTAGAGGAAAAAGTATACCTGTAAAATGGTCCAGGTTTAACTGGGCTGCATGGTTTGGCCTCAAACATTTATATTTTGGGGTTATGATACACATTGCGATTTGAATTGTGATATGATGAACATTTAACATTTCATTGTGCTGTTGTTTAGAAATCCAAGTAAAAAGACATATACATGTTGTGACATCTTTCCTTTTTACATGTTTTGTGTGTGTGTGTGTGTTACTCTCAGGTCTAGAGAGCAGCACTCTTCATCCCATGGCTTCCATTCCCACCATGAATGTAGATTTTGATGCTGTATTTGGGACTAATTCTTCCAATAGCGATGTGAAGCCATCAGCTGGTAAAATGTCTGGTAAATCACAAGTGTGATTTATTAATAACTGCGCTTATTAATCTTTAAAGGTTTGACCCTTGCTGCGGCGCTTAATATCTGCAAAACTTAGTAACCTTCACCTGAAATAAAACTCTTCTGCTGGTTTTGCTATTAGGGTGAGTTTGTGGAGCTTTGCTGCTGGAACGCTGAAACAAATTGTGCAGCTGGCTGCAGCACCTGCCCGCCTGACTCGGTTCTGGAGAGATTGGGAATGTTCTTTGGGGAATCACTCATGCTTTTTTCCCCTCACTTACTCGCTCACTTCGCTGCTCTGTGGCCATGGACAGTCTGTTATCATCCCTTCATCCATCCACTGTGTGTGTGTGTTAGTGGAGGCTGGGTGCTGACTGGCATTTTTCTCCATCTGTTAATCGCTTGTCGTTACACTCCTTATCTGAAAACAGAACAGACACGCACAGTCGCACACACTCACCAATATACTCTCTCTCTCTTCGCCCCTTTTCCTTCCTCCTTTTTTATGTCCTTGGCCTTCTTTTTTTCTTACCTTTTGCCTTTTTTTTTTTTTTTGTCTCCACCCACCCTTTTTCGCTCTCTTTCCTGGGTTGTGATGGCTGATCTGATGTGGTGAGTTTACTACTTTTTTTTTTTTTTTTGTCTTGGCCTCCTTGTTCCTGCTGGCGAAGCAGGAAGTAAAACTGTATAAATATGGCATGTGTCAGCAGACTCTGTCTTGCTTTCTTTCTCTCATTTACTAAAAGAATTAGCAAAATGCCCTGTGCTATTTACCATTTGAAAACCATTAGAGGCCTCTTCAATTAATGAAAACTTCACCAATCAGCTGTTTAAAAGTCAACATGAAATGTTCACAAAAGAGTTATTTTAGTATTGTTATAGATACTAATATAGTAGAATATTTATTTATTTTGAATTAGCTTTTATTTTTATATTTTCAGTTTATTTTAATTTAAGTTAAATTTTTATTATTTTTTTTCAATTTATATTTTATAATATTTCTATTCAGCTTTTAGTATTTTAGTTTAAACTTTAATTTAATTTAGTTTTTTTTATTAATTTAGTTTTTTTATTAAATCTAATAAGATTTAATATTATTAAATCTTATTAGATTTAATATTATCATATTTTATTTCAGCTTTATTTTAGTTAATGAAATGATAATAGTTTTAGTTAACAATAATTAAAATTTTCATTGCAAGAACTTTGGAATAAATTGCATTGTGAAAAGTGGGCAATCCATACAAGAATGGAGACAGAGCTGATCAAGTCAGTTGTAGAAAGGATCAAAAAATTGTGGATGCCTAAGGTCAAGTGCAGGCTTCATTACCTACAATAGAAGTCCAAAACATAGCCTAAATAGCTATTGGTTTACATTTAATCAGTATCTTGTCTGGCCTATGTGATGTCAGCTAAAAAAAGGGAAAATCATTTCTGAGATTTTAATGAAAGATTACAAAAGCAATGTTTTTTTTCCTCTTTGAAATTACTTGCACTGATTAATCATGCACAATAAGACCAGAACCATGTATTAAGAAAGTAAATATTTTGCTTTCATGTTGAAATTAATGCCTCAATAAGAAGAAAAACAAGGAAAAAAGAGGATGACAGATTTCCAGTTTCTTTAAGGACCCCTGCCATGTTATTTCCTCTTAGATCTCAGTGTGGTTCCTCCCATCCTGACCTCATGCGCTACTCTACATCTCTGTGAGTCTTTTGTCATGCCATGTGTGGCCTCACAGAGGCTCATCCCCGCTGCTCGCATCATTATAAACATCAGCAGGAATTCAGCTCACTTTCTCTCGTCTTACTCCTGTGTCTCTGCTCTATAACACTTATGTTCTAACCAGCCCAATGCGACAAGTTTCCAGCGACTAGCAATTTGTGTGTCCACACTGATAGTATCGCATTCATAAAGAGCGTATTTGATGTTTCATGTACAGTTATATTGAGCTTTGTTGCACTGATCCTGTTTTTTTCTTTCCCAAGACCAATACCTGAACTGGTATTTGCCAATTCAGAATACTGATCTGATACTGCTGTTCATCTGTACAAATTTGATTTTATCCTTTTCAGAGCTTAATCGTCACAACTACGACTAACACACAGTAACGAATTTGGTTTAGTCAAGTTTAACTGATACCCAATTAATTTTAAAAAGTCAACACCGCAGAAATGGAAACCAAACGTATGACAAAATGTCCTTAATAGCTTTTATTGCTAGTCGCTTGACATGTCGCTTTTGGTTAGGTGCCAGTCTGCAGCAAAAATAAGTGGTTTGTCACTCTCATAATACTTGAATGGATTCATCAATGGAATAATCTCTTTTTTTTTTTTTTTTTTCAGGTTATGATGCGTTAGGAGACTTGTTGAAGCCCACGGTGACAGTTCACAGTCAGGCGCCGGTCATGCCACATCATACAGACAGTAAACTGCTGGCCAATGACCTGGACTCGTCTCTAGCCAACCTCGTAGGCAGTGAGTCCCTTTCCCTCGCAGCATTATTGGTCTGTTTGTGTAGCTTTCTTTATTTACTTGGTCAGAAGTCCCTGACCTTCAAATTGCATTTTTGCTACTCTACTGAACAGAGTCAGCAGCCATATGGTGCTAGATGCTATGTGTGTGCGTGTTGAACAGAGATGAATTTAACCTAGCTTAGGGGAAATGAATAGGTCTCTGATGCCTCCACTGCTGTAAGTCTTCCAATATTACGCTGATGTGAGGCTGTTCTAACAGTCTGTTTCTTTCTCGTGCTCTCTTTTTAGACCTGCAGTTTGGGGGAGCACTAGTCAAAAAGTGAGGATTTGCATTTAATTATTTATGAATAATTTCTGGTTGTGTGCTTTAATCTATAATAAGAGGCAGTGTCTAGCTCCTCTGACTCTCTGTGTGTGTTTGCATGCAGGTCTGATATGCAGTGGACTCAGCCTGGAGAGAAGAAGTTGACTGGTGGCACTAACTGGCAGTCAAAGACAATGAGCAGCACCACTGCCTGGAGCCCCGCCCCCCTGCCACCTGCTGCCATGCCACCTGCCGCCATGCCCGTGCCACACATGGTGAGAACACACACATGCACATACACTAATACAAACACACACTCACTCTCACACACACACACTAATATACAGCCATCTAAATATACTTGCACTACTGTTCAAAAGTTTGGGGTCAGTAAGATTTTTTTATGTTTTTGAAAGAAGTCTCTTAAGCTGTATTCATTTGATGAAAAATACAGTAAAAACAGTAATATTGTGAAATATTATTATGATTTAAAATAACTATTTTCTATTTTTAATTATTGTACAATGTAATTTATTCCGGTGATTTCGAAGCAGCCATTACTCCAGTCTTCAGTGTCACATGATCCTTCAGAAATCATTCTAATATGCTGATTTGGTGCTCAAGAAACATTTCTTATTAAAGGGTTAGTTCACCTAAAAATAAAAATTATGTCATTAATTACTCATCCTCATGTCGTTCTACACCCGTAAGACCTTTGTTCATCTTCGGAACACAAATTAAGATATTTTTGTTGAAATCCGATGGCTCAGTGAGGCCTCTATTGCCAGCAAGATAATTAACACTTTCAGATCCCCAGAAAGGTACTAAAACATATTTAAAACAGTTCATGTGACTACAGTGTTTCAACCTTAATATTATAAAGAGGCGAGAATACTTTTTGTGCGGCCAAAAAACCCCACTAAATAATGACTTTTCAACAATATCTAGTGATGGCCGATTTCAAAACACTGCTTCGAATCTTTACGAATCTTTTGTTTCGAATCAGTGGTTCGGAGCGCCAAAGTCACGTGATTTCAGTAAACGAGGCCTCGTTACGTCATAAGTGTTTCGAAATTTCAATAGTTCACGTGACTTTGATTCGAAACAAAAGATTTGTAAAGCTCTGAAGCAGTGTTTTGAAATCGCCCATCACTAGATATTGTTGAAAAGTCGTTATTTTGTTTTTTTGGTGCACAAAAAGTATTCTCGTCACTTTGTAATGTTAAGGTTGAACCACTGTACTCACATGAACTGTTTTAAATATGTTTTTAGTACCTTTCTGGGCATCTGAAAGTGTTAATTATCTTGCTGGCAATAGAGGCCTCACTGAGCCATCAGATTTCTTAATTTGTGTTCTGAAGATGAACGAAGGTCTTGCGGGTGTGGAATGACATGAGGGTGAGTAATTAATGACAGAATTTTCATTTTTGGGTGAACTAACCCTTTAATTATGTTGAAAACAGTTGTGCTGCTTAGTATTTTTGTGGAAACCATGATGCATTCTTTACAGAATTCTTTGAGTGGAAAGCATTTATTTGAAATAGAAATCTTTTGTAACAATATAACAGTCTTTACTGTCACATTTGATCAAATGAATGCATACTTTCTAAATGAAAGTGTTGACTTTGTACTGACCACAGACTTTTGAATAGTAGTGAATCTATTTCTGCAGTCAGAATTTTTTAGACAAAGGACACTAAACTGTATAATTTACAAGGCAACTGATTTCTTACATCTCTGTTGTTTTTATTGTCTCTTTTTGGTCTGTATCTTCCCACATAACACAATAATTTCCACTCAATATTTCATGTCCATTTATTATTAGTATGTAGCCATGTAAGCAGGCTCATAGCAAAATAAACCACTTCAGCACAAGGGGCCTTCCTGATATCCTGATCACCCTGAGACCGGATGACTGTCCATTTAACCATTACTTAATATATACAGGCCTTCTTGCTTATGTAAACACACACAAATCATTTCAAATACTCTTAAGCTTACAAATACAAAAGGAATCCATCAGTTGGAAAGCTCGATTCACAGCAAATATCCAGATTTCATTTAGATTTTAGTAGTATTGAGATGGCAGTTTCTGTTCCTTTTTGCCATTGAACTGTGTATCTTCAGGAAACATGAGTGTGCGTGTGTTTACTTCCTGTTCTCAAGCTGTGTGTATTGATCCAGTCGGGCAGGTGAGGTGTTAGTGTCTTCAGAGACAGGAAGCAGATAATATGATTTAGCTGTTTGCATGTGTTTTTGACCTCTCTCCTCTCTCACTCGGGGCGTTCAGTGTAGATTGACTTTTGAACTGCCTGAGTTGAGAGAGAGCAGAAGTCTGTGAATGACTAACCTTCAATGTTTCTCTTTCTGTCTCTCTCCACCTTTTATGTGGTCGGCATCTTTCTTGCCTGTTTCTCCCCGCGTCTAACGTCTTCATCTCTCCTCGCTCTGTATGTTTCTGTCTTTTTCTCTATCTTCTTCCTTGTGCTTAACCCAGCAGACTGGAATGTTCTATACTAGTTATGTAAGTACCACCTATAACTGAAAGTTCTATTATCTTGAGTATCATTTAAGAGGGATCGATTCTCTCTTACACACACAATCTCTCTTATTCCCTCACATTTCCCTCTTTTTCACACACTCCTTCTCCACACCTTATTTTTTATTTCAGTCTAAACCTGTTCAGTCTAATGAATTCAGTTTTCAGTAAAGTGATGTGAATCGTGGGTGAAAATGGTCAGTTACTTAGAAAAGCTTGCATATCTGAACGAAAATAATAAAAACACTCTGGTTGTTCATGTGCTTTGAAGAATAACATACAAACTATTGTCAGATTATAATGTAATGCCTAAAATCACTTGTAGCTTTTAGTTTTTAGTGTTTTTTTTTTTTATATATATTTAGAATTTTTTGCTTTTTTTGTATAGATTAAAGCAAAAGCGTGACATAAAACAAACATTATCACAGCATTGGACAGATTTGTAATATTGGTGCATCTTTAACTATTATAATAATTATGGCAAAGCTGTTATAATATGGTGCTTGGTCAGTTTAATACATGTTTATGTAAATAATATCATGCATAATGCATATGTGTATTTTATGACTTTTTTTTAGCTTGAGCTTATTTACCACAGTGGCTTTTTATGCTTCATTTTCTCTTGAGAATAATTAAAAAAAAAAAAAAACAATAGATTGATGTCTCTTTGAAACTCTGGTTCCAGGCTGTATGACCCAAAGGCAAATTTTACATTCTGTGTGAAGGGGCTGAAAATTGATACTTGGTGTGAATAGGCCTTTACTCTGAATTCCAACACCCTCTTTTTCCACTTCATGCCTGATAAACAAAGAAAATGTCATATGTTGATTTCCCTGTGACATATAAATGTTTGTTCGGTCTCTTGTGCCCTTTCTGTAGCATTTGATGCATTCATCTTTTGGAGCTTTGACTTGCAAACCAGACCTGTGCAAATGTTTGTGTTTTGGGGCTGTATTTTACGTAACCTGCTTATGATTCAAAACTGATGAATACATGCTAGGTGCCAAAGAGTAAAAATCAATGCTTGCCGTGTTCAGAATAAGGTGTCAAATAAGATGTTAGGCTTTTAAGTGCATGACAGTTATTCAGGTGAGTCAGTGTTTTAGGGAAAACTATTCAAGACATACACTACCGTTCAAAAGTTTGGAGTCAGTAAGGTTTTTTTTTATTATTATTATTTTTTATGTATTTTTTTTACACTGACCCCAAACTTTTGAATGTACAGTATAGTATGTGGGTCATTGATGAAAGTGTTATTAAGTGTTAAAAATGAGATTTATTTTTATAATCAATTAGTACTGCTTTTATTTTTTATTATTTTTATTTTTTTTTTTAATAAGATGGACAAAATTTGTCACCAAAAAAGTCATTCGGTTTAACTAAAATTTCGGTTTTACCGAATTACACTTCTGGTTATACCGAATGACGATATTTTCAGTGTTAACAGGCTGATACCTAGCTAGCTAGTTAGTTAGCTTGCTAGATAGCTAGAAAAAAGATAAACAAACATTTTATTTTTAGTACAAGTTTTTAAAATATTACAACATTTTCCATGTTTTATAGCTGTTGTACTGAATGACCTGATGTTTTGGGACATGCATATGAGCAAGTGAAAACATAATTTTTTGTAAATAGTTAAGAGGGAGTTAGTTACTTTGCTTCATGACCATGTGGTCCTTTGCAGGTGTCTGAATGATGTCACATCCTGTCACATGATACTGACCGCATGACTTGATCCAAAATGGTCCCTTTATATTGGTTGCTCCGAATGACATCAATGAAATTCATTTTTCCGGACATTCTTTCTCATAACAAAGCAACGACTTCTATACATAATTTCAATACCATTTTGCACTGTTGATATATGATGTTATAAAATCATCCCAGAATAAAAAATATATACATTTATTACATTTTAAGATATTTTAATCACAAATGAAATGGCTGTATTGGCCTTTGGACGGTTAAACCGAATGGCCTTTTGACATTTCAGATTCTTTAAAATACCTTTATATGTAGCAAAATATAATTAAAATCTTTTGGATTCAATAAAACAATAAATACTTTGGATGTCATATCTTTTATTATTATTATTATTAAGGCCTTTGGACAAAAAAATGACCCGTCACGTCATTAGTAGGCACGTGTCAAATCCTTGAGTCATTTGTTTTTACTCCAGGGTTGCATGTGTTGAATGGACCAGTCCAGGCATCTGTGCAGGACAGTTCAAAAGAGTACAATTAAACTCTACAAAAGAGTTAAATTAAACCAGATACCAGAGTTAAATGAACCAGACATGATTAGTGAGCACAATGGTATTGAATGAGTATACAGGAGTTTGATCAGTATGTCATTGTTCGCTTGATCAGTGCAGCATTGTTTGATCAGTCAGCACATTGATGGTTGATTTGTTATTTTTTTTTTTTTTTTTTTTTTTTTTTTTTTTATACACACAGGCCCCTGCTCCCATGGCGTTTTCCATGACAACACCTCAAGTGCCTGTGTATGGAATGGTGAGCATTGTGACCTCACAGTGGTTACATGGATATTATGTAGATTAATTGAATGGTTAATAGCTGAAAAGAAAATGACGCTGAATGTTATGTTTGGGTGGATTTAGGTCCCTCCTCAGCTGGGACAGATGGGAGGGGTTCCAGTGATGACCCAACAACCCATGTTGTACAACCAGCCTGTTCTTAGACCCACTAACCCTTTTACCCCCATCCCCGGAGCCCAGGTACACACACACAAACACATACCAGTTTATCCACTTATATCACACACATTGGCCTCCCATGCATTTAATCCATACATCAGTGCTATAATATAACAAACTTTCATATCGGTAGTTATTTCTCGTCTTCATTTCCATTAAAAACAATAAAATCAATACTGATTCAATCCTGCAATGTAATGTATTTTTTAATTGATTGACATACCTTAATATTATATTGATATTTAAATGTTTACATTACGCATTGTTAAATAGCTTATTAGGTTATTCAGAATGATCCATTTTCATTGGTATTATAACTACAGAAATTAGTATTGACAACCCCACACACACACACACACACACACACACACACGACTCTGGCAAGTACACAGATGCTCCCTTTACAGACATTCAGTACTGCTGCATTCACACGGTCATTACTGAGCCATTTGATGCTGTTTTCTTCATTTACTGTATAACTCTTTGTGTCTACAGATGCAGTTCATGTAAGCAGCACTTCAGCAGAGCGCCAAACAAGATGGCTAAGAGGAACACCAAGCAAGTAGAGGAGGATCCAACTACCACCAGATAAAAGGAGGGCGAGATAAAAAGAAAGAGTGTGCATATAAAGAGAAATGTATTTGTCAAGAATGGTTACCTCAATGTCTGAAACGACTCACCCAACACACACAAACACACACCAAATGAGAGTGCACATAGTGTTTAATTTTTCATCTCTAGAGGTTCATTTCTTTCCTGGGGCACTGTGTCTACTGGCAAGTGTGATACATCATGGTAATCGTGGATTTTATTGATGGTATTAAATTACCATGCACTGAGCACTCTTCTTTTTTTTTTTTTTTTTTTTTTAACATCACAATATTAATTAAACCTAAAGCCCATCACAGTGGACTTCCTGGTACTGTCATCTTTTGTTCTGTTATGAAGATACCCATGCTTAATTCAGGAAAACAGCATGTGTCGCCAAAGAAAAAATGTGTTTACTAGATCATAAACATGTTTAAGTGGTTCATTAACACAATGCCTTGGCTTCTCATTTCAGAACAAGGAAAGAATTTGACCCCTTATTTGAGGTGTTCTGCACCCCCAAGCACTTTACACATGCATTTATGTGTAACGTAATATACAACATTGAGCTTGACTCTTATATCTAGAACTTTAGTAGTCTAATGTTAACATTTACCATGTCTTACTGATGGCTTTTGTTCAAAATAGCCAGTCAGTCCTTTTTTTTTTTTTAATACTGGTTTAAGGGTTGTCGTTTCAGACATGATGGTGGTCTTGCGCACACACACGCACACACGCACACACACACACACACACACACACACACACACACACACACACACATACACATACACATACACACATACACGTACATAAACTGGTGTTACGTGAGCCAAATGAAGAGCTCCCTCTTACTGGCCTCCCACCTTGTTTTGTCACTTCCAGGACACTGATAAACATATCTGCTCCCGCTCTTCTGTGTGTTAACCAAACATATCATGTATTTACGACTACATCTCACACCTTGAGACCACTCACATGTACCACCCACCCTGGGAGAGAGTGACCGGAAGCATTGGGGAAGGGTACAGGGTGAATGGCCCTTTTGAAAAATCTCTGTTTCTAATAAGGGTTTTTGTTTAACCCTTTGTTTTTTAAACTTTTTTTTCATAGAAAGCATGTTATAAATATATATATATATTTTCATTATTATTTCAGAGAATGACATGAATCATGGTCTGTTTTATGTTGCCAAATTACATGCATATGTGATTCGAAAAATGCCATAATCTAGCTTCTGTACCCAGCACCTGACATCACGTTTCGTTCTCTGAAGGACGTGCGTGTCGGTGTTTGCCAACTGTGGAACCAAAATCAATAGCTAAAATCTACTTTTAAGTCTGTTTTTGTGCAGTTCCTCAGAATGTGGGGTACTGTTAACAGGGTATCTTTTATTTTTGCTTGTGCAGCCAAAGCATTTCTGATCCTCCTGAAATCCCTTTAACCATTTATAGAGCAGGTTTCCAGTCCAGCCTTCACATCATCCCATAATTCCTGCTTTGTTTCTTCATGTTATGTTCAGTGATACCGTTTAGTTTTTATTCTTCATGGACTGCAGTGGAGATAAGGAGTGGTTGTGTTTTTTGCCATGGTAAATTAAAAAGTCAGTCGTGTACATTGTTAGTGTACAATCAGAATGTTTTTTTGTGATGTATAAACATAAGACACACCTCCTTTTGCCATTTATTTGAACCAGGTTCAGCCAATTTAAAAGGGTAGTCCACCCAAAAGTGCAAATTCTGTCATCATTTCTCACCCTCACGTCATCTCAAATCTGCATTTATTAATGTATATAATTTTTTTTTTTTTTTTTTTTTTTACTTTTTTTGGCCCATACAATGATAGTCAAAACTGTTTAGTTACCAACATTCTTCAAAATATCTTCTTTTGTGAGAAGGTCGTAAGGTTTGGAACGACATAAGAGTGAGTACATGATGGCAGAAGTTCCATTTTCAGTGAATTATCCCCTTTTTCAGCAGCTCAAGTGTGGTCATTGTTTGTGTGTGTTGCTAAAGACAGCACAGGTTGCTGTAATACGTGCTGTGTGAGTGCCTGCCCTCCTTTTGTAGAAACAATGCACATCATGTTTCTCTGCTTGCTTATTTCTGTGTGTGAGTGGGTTACTAATTCCTTATTGAGCGACTCTTAACAAGCTTGTGAGTTTATTCTCCTTTGAGCGCCGTCAGAGGGTCCAGCTGGTTCAGACTGAATGCTTTTTATATGCAGGCTCAGTGTTGATACTCTCGCTGGGTTTGCAAGGTAACGGGACACTGAGGAGTGATGCTGTTTAATTAGGATCTATTCTATTATTCCGTCACCGGAGGCTTTGCGTGTGTGTGTGTGTGTGTGTACGTGAGCGAGAGAGTGAATGTATGATGTGAGCTTCAAGGAGGAGCAAAAGATCTCAAGATGTGTTAAGGTTCTATCATTCATGAGTCGGGGTTTCCATGGTAATCTCCAGTTTCTGGTCCTTGGCACAGGTCGCTTAGCACAGCTTTTGCACATTTTTTTTCTATCGGCCATATTTTGTCTTTTTTACAAATATAATTAAAAGCTCTGCATGCATTAGCAGCCCTGCCTCTGGTGAAGAATGCCTCTTAAAATGCAAGTTTATTTGGCAACCTATGAGAATATCGCTTTTGGATAACCTGTAGGCCTGTTGACTTTTTTTTTTTTCATTGGCTATGAGTCATGAACGCTTTTCTGAAGACCCACCGAAAGCTTTTTTTAAATACTAGGTTTAACTAAGTAAAGAAACAAATTTTATTTTTATTTAAGGCCACTGCTATGAAGAAAGAGGTTCTTGTTCTCACAGCTCCCCCTTGTGGTCATTGTGTGTCTTTTATATAAACAACTGCTAGATTGTGACCCGAGTCTTTTGTTTGGTGTTTATGGGGCTGTTGTGCACAAAAAGCAAATGTCTGAGTGTATTGAATTCACCGCTCTACATTCATCCTTTATTTTAAAGCACTCAGCCAGACTGAACAGCAGCCAAATCCAGTGTACTTCTGAACTACTTAGCCTGATTTTATACGCCTTGGCTCGTCTCATTAGCTGGCCTGGAAAACTCAGCTCAGCAGCAGCCTTTCAGAAACGATGTGTCAGCGTGTACCACACATCTCTAGTGGGGATGCTTGGTGTTCAGGTTCCTTTTCACCATTGCGTACTCATGGAGCTGTCCTGGCTTCTCTGGCTTTAATGACTTTTTTTTTTTTTTTTTTGTCTGCTACATTCACATTAGCATCTTTTAACCTTATTTTCCTGTTACTGAGATATATGCAGTATATTTTGAAATACGTATACAGTAAATGTGCCATCATCCCCGTGTATCAGCCAAGGGGAGCAAAGCAGCAACTTTTTATTATCTATTTATCATAAAATGCTAAAAAAAAAAGAGAACCTTCATGTTTACGCTGATTTCCTCACTGTATGTTTTGTAATTTATTTATGCAGACCATAAGGAATTTATTCAGCATGGTGAAAATTAAAAGCAGAAATTGTGGGATTGTGTTTAACTTTTTTGTTTCTTTAATTTTTGTCTGTCTTTCATTGACATAAATAAAGTCCATTTTCATTCCTGAGTTGTTGGTTATTTTTGTTTAGTTTCACTTTTTTATTCATCTCATCAGATTGAAGCCCTGTTAAATTCCAAGCAGGAAGATCATTGCTCTCAAGTTCATTTTGGATGACCTGATGTCCGATATTTTGTTTGCTCTTCTCTGGCCTCTTGAAATTGCACTTCATGCCTGCCTCACGGCCCATAATGCAGGGTTTTTAATGAACGCACGTTTTAAATACCTGGTCAAATTTGTATAGTGCCGTGTTGTGTTGTTTTTGCGTCTGTCAGTGTAATTTCTGTTGAATCTATTGCACGAGTTTCACTGCAACAGGAACCACCTGATTATTTCTTTGTAGCACTTTTTGACAGTGGACTCAGAAACTGCAAAATCAACCAATGTTTCTTTGTGAATCTTCTGTTTTAAGAACAACTTCAGCTGTTTTGAAGTTGTCCAAACATGGAGCTGGTTATAATGTGTGGAAAAGGATGTACAGCAGCAACTTCCATCTTGTGGTGCTTTCCCCCAACTTTACAGCAAATCTTTGACTGCTTAGTCCATCTACATTATAAAAGGTTAAATTAGTCTTTGCTATTCCCATCATGACATTTAAGGTCATTCCTGGACTATTTGTCTAGACATTCAACTTGATTTCATTAGTTACTAAGTGGTTTAGATTATTTAACCCTTTGTTTTACTCTTTTGAAATTCACCATGTGTGATTTGAAGCAGTGACTACATGTGATTTTTCACTTCTATATGAATTATTTGAGCGCAGTCACTATTTTTTTGAATATGTATCATTGGGGGAAAGAATCTAGACATGTCTGGTTGTGCTTGTACACCAACTCTCTCAAGTCGGCTAGAACGCTTGTATCGGTTGTCAGTGAAACCTTTAATCGGTAACTAAATCCGAATCAAACACCCTCATCATTGACGTTTCATCTGCAACTGCCTTTGGTTTCCCCGTGAGCTTCATGAACCACACAGCACTGGTTGAAGTCAATGATCTTATGATACCAGTCTCTCCTGAACTGTCTTTTGTACGCTTGCATTGAGATGCTCAACCTAGGACCAAGAGATGTGATGGATTTAACTCCATTTTCTTTTGATCGCTTTATAATTTGTACCTGTTTTCTTGCATGTTTTTGTATCCGACATGCCTGGGAAAGTTTCACAGTTCCATGTAACGTTTGCGAAGTTCTATTAAATATGGTGCTGTTTTTTTGTAAGCAGTCGTTGTCGTAGTGATGGACGGATTCTGTGTATATCTGTTACTTTTATGATTTATCAGTGGTTGGTTGTGCTAATCTGGTATGTTATATTTCTTCTTGCCATTTTTGCTTGGGTCAGTTTTTGTAAGTTCTTTTATTCTTACTTTCTGTCTCAGTCTCTGTTTTGTTGTCTGTATTTGTGAAGAAAATTTATGGTTGCAAGCCTCTAACCTGAACCATGAGTGAATGCCCTGTGAATAAATGGAATTAACGCTCGCGCTCACCGGTTTCTTAATAAAGGACATTTTTAACAGATTTTATCTTGGCTGCCTATTCTCTACATCTATTAATATTCATCTACAGAGTCAGGACTAGTATCTGACTCAATTTCTCAAGGTTTCTATTCTGCAGCTTGTTTATTATTTGCATCGAGATTCCTTACTTTTATAGTTTGTGCCTGTCATTTGTTCAAGATATAGTTTGAATTAAATTTTTTGCTCAATCAGAGAAGATTGTGCTTCCACTGTTGCTGTGGATCTGTTTCTCTAACCCAAATCAAGCTGTAAGTGTTTGACTTTTATGACTCAAAGTGACTGTATTTGCAAAAAAGCAAGATATATTGTTACAACTTGTAACTTTTCTATTTTAATATATTTTAAAATTGAATTCATTCCTGTGATCAAAGCTGAATTTTCAGCATCATTACTCCAGTCTTCAGTGTCACATGATCCTTCAGAAATCATTCTAATATGATGATCTGCTGCTCAAGAAACATTCTTAAATGAATAATTTATTTGAAATAATGTTCACTACACCAGATACTGCAGAGATATATATATATATATATATATATATATATATACATATATACACACACACACACACACACACACACACACACACACACACACACACACACACACACAACCAGTGAAAAGTTTGGAATCGGTAAGATTTTTAATGTTTTTAAAAGAAGTTTCGTCTGCTCACCAAGGCTGCATTTATTTAATTAATAATAGAGTAAAAAACGTAATATTGCGAAATAATATTATTACAATTTAAAATAACTGTTTTCTGTTTGAATATATTTTATAAAGTAATTTATTCCTGTGTTCAAAGCTGAATTTTCAGCATCATTACTCCAGTCTTCAGTGTCACATGATCCTTCAGAAATCATTCTAATATGATGATCTGCTGCTCAAGAAACATTTATGATTATTATCAATGTTGAAAACAATGTTTTTTTTTTTTTTTCAGGATTCCTTGATGAAAAGAAAGTTCAAAAGAACAGCATTTATCTGAAATACAAAGCTTTTGTAATATTATACACTACCGTCCAAAAGTTTGGGGTCAGTAAGAATTTTTATTTTTATTTTTTTGAAAAGAAATTAAAGAAATTAATACTTTTATTCAGCAAGGATGCATTAAATCGATCGAAAGTGACAGTAAAGACATTTTATAATGTTACAAAAGATTATATTTCAAATAAATGCTGTTCTTTTTAACTTTCTATTCATCAAAGAAATATTTTGTACAATTGTACACAATAAATGTTTCTTGAGCAGCAGATCATCATATTAGAATGATTTCTGAAGGATCATGTGACACTGAAGACTGGAGTAATGATGCTGAAAATTCAGCTTTGATCACAGGAATAAATTACTTTATAAAATTATATTCAAACAGAAAACAGTTATTTTAAATTGTAATAATATTTCACAATATTACTGTTTTTACTGTATTTTGAATTAAATAAATGCAGCCTTGGTGAGCAGATGAAACTTCTTTTAAAAACATTAAAAATCTTACACCCCCGACTCTTAATGCATGATGTTTCCTTCTGGAGCATCAGTGAATGTTTGAACCTTTTTTAATAGTTGTGTTTGAGTCCCTCAGTTGTCCTCAGTTTGAAAAGATCAATCTCAAAATCATATAGTCACCGCTGGAAAGGGTTCAAATATGCAGAAGATGCTGGAAAACTGAAGAATTTTTGAGGATTTTTCTGAAGAACATTGGGCAGTTTAACTGCTCAGAACAAACAAGGGACTCATGAACAACCATCACAAAACAAAAATCCAGGAAATGACACACCGTATTAAGAATCAGTGGTTCACAAACTTTTGACCGGATCGTTTTTATAAATTCAGCAACTTTTTTGTCTTGTGGACCATATGTACAAAAAATTACGTAAAATATCTTACTCGGGACAGTACTAAATAAAAAATAACATGCATATTGTATGATCTCTCGTATTTTGTTAAAATTATTCACACTTTCACAGATTCTGCAAGTGGTCCACATACTTTTTCTATACATAGAGCAGCACTGTATGTATAGAAAAACAAGACTTTACAAAACAATTTATCACTTCATCAATTTAAAGAAGCCACAATATGCCATACTGAATTTTAATAGGGGACCAGAATAGTACACAGCTTTACAAGTGAAATTGCAGAACAGAACATTTCATGCATTAATGAATTGGTAACACTTTACAAAGAGGTTACATCAGTTAACATTACTTAACATGAACTAAGTACTTCTACAGCATTTATTAATCTTAGTTCATGTTAATTTCAACATTTACTAATTCATTATTAAAATCATTAGTTAATGCACTGTGAACTAACATTAAATTAAATACTGTAACAAATGTATTGCTCATTGTTAGTTCATGTTAGTTAATACATTAATGTTAACAAATGAGACCATATTGTAAAATGTTACCCATTTAATAAATGCATTTTTATTTATTTTAAACATTACATTTAACATATATGTTTGTATTTATCTGAGAAAGCAAAGCAAAGCAGTTCACAATATGTTTATTTGTCTGTCATTACTGATAATCAGGTTAAGTAAAAATAAATAAATAACACCCACCTTTAGATTAGCTTTTGAAAAGACAGGTTTGTTTATTCTGTGGCATTTGCCCCCCAACTCCCTCTCTCTGTAGACATCAGGAATGTCACACCCCCTCAGACTGACCCCAGCAGCTGTAAGGAGAGAGACGGAGCACATGGCACACTGGCTATTTTTAGAGTTCATTCAGACTAGAATATCTCTCTCCTTCTTTTTCCCTGGACGTGGTTGTTCCTTCTGGATCTCTCCTCAGCTGAAAGTTCTGGAGAAGCTTCTCAGTGGTCAGGCAAGTTCATAAGTACCGGAGACGAACGCAGGACAGAGAATATCAACAAGGAAACGAGTCCAGTAATAAAGTGAAAGTCAACCAGAATATCAAACAGGCCAACATGGCTCTACTGTGTTACAACAGAGGCTGCGGGGATCGATTTGATGCTGACAAAAACTCAGATGGTAATTTTTCAAATTTATTTTTTACTATTTATCAATATATATTGTAAAAGAAAAAGTATAATCATGTACTTACTTTAATTGAACTGAATAATTGTGTATGTGAAGCTCATGGTTGGTATCACAGGCTTGATGTTACATAAATCTACCAACAACTTTCAACTGTTTTGTCACTTTCTGCACTAGACCTGTGAAGCTGTTGTTTTAAAAATTGAAATATATTAATAGAACTGATCCGACAACTGTTTGCAGTGTCAGAGGCCCTAAAGGGCCACGATTCCAAAATTAACTTTGATTTAATTTTGTCCTCCAGCTTTTATAACATATTTTATTTACAACATTTGGAAATGATAGAAAAGGGTGATTTAGTGTGTGTCCATGGTGGTTTATTGGATCCATGAAGTCTCCAGCACATTTGGAGGGGTTCTAATCAAATGTTACTTCCATAAATGGCTCATCTCCCAACTGTCCCTGCTGGGCATCTGTTTGAATGCCTATGTATTTATGCAAGGCGTGAGTCCTGTTGAGTCGAGTTCATAAAAAATGTAATAGGATGGACTTCTGTAGATAAATGTTTCCCGCTAAACCTATTTTCTCTCTCACCACCTGAAGATGCCTGTCAGTTTCACCCCGGAGTGCCAATCTTCCACGATGCCTTAAAGGTGAGCTCAAAATGTATCTGGTAGTCTTTGTTTTGACAGCCGCACGCGCTCTTTGTACAGACCGCCGGCTGCTCTGTTCTAGCGCTGTCTTAACTTGATAAGCACGATGTCGACGTGTCGACGAGCCTAATATTCATGTTTTTGTTTTATTTTGTTCTTGGCTGTCTGATGTGGTTCTTTGTTTGGGTTATTCTCCTCAGGGCTGGTCCTGCTGTAAAAAGAGGACGACTGATTTCTCAGAGTTCCTGTCAATCAAGGTATGCTACTAATATGATAATCGTGACTGTTTCATCTCACGCTGCGGCTGCTTTTTATGCACTCCACGTACATTAGATAGACTGGAACAAAGTGACAGAAAATGTCTTAGACATCTACAAAATACTTAATATATGGTAACACTTTACAGTAAAGCTTAAAGGATTAGTTCACTTTCAAATAAAATTTTCCTGATAATTTACTCACCCCCATGTCATCCAAGATGTTCATATCTTTCTTTCTTCAGTCGAAAAGAAATTAAGGCTTTTGATGAAAACATTCCAGGATTATTCTCCTTATAGTGGACTTCAGTGGCCTCCAAACGGTTGAAGGTCAAAATTACAGTTTCAGTGCAGCTTCAAAGGGCTTTAAACGATACCAGACGAGGAATAAGGGTCTTATCTAGCGAAACGATCGGTCATTTTCGAAAAAAAAAAAAAATGTAAATCTATATGCTTTTTATAAACAAATGGTTCCGCCAAAACCGCATTTTCGTATTCTTCAAAAAGCTTACGCTGTATGCCCTATTCAACTTACGGAACGAACGCAGCGCCAGTTACATTTTTTCCGTAAGTAGAAGAGGGAAGGCGTAGGAAGTACAGCGTAAGCTCTTTGAAGAATACGTAAATGCGGTTTTGGCGGAACCACTTGTTTATATAAAGCATATACATTTAAATTTTTTCCGAATATGACCGGTCGTTTCGCTAGATAAGACCCTTATTCCTCGTCTGGTATCGTTTAAAGCCCTTTGAAGCTGCACTGAAACTGTAATTTTGACCTTCAACTGTTTGGAGGCCATTGAAGTCCACTATATGGAGAATAATCCTGGAATGTTTTCGTCAAAAACCTTAATTTCTTTTCGACTGAAGAAAGAAGGACATGGACATCTTGGATAACATGGGGGTGAGTAAATTATCAGGAAAATTTTATTTTTAAGTGAACTACGTTAATCCTTTGATTCGTTAACATGGATTAATGCAATTTATAAATAGTAGGCCTAAAGTGTTGTGAGGCCCCACACTGTCTACAACAATAATCGAATGGGAAACAGATAAGGATAAGTTATCTTGAGGCACCCTTGGAAGTTTTATATTCATTAGATGATTTTATCAAAAGTGACTTATCAAATACCAAATTATCATATAGCAGCCAACATTAGCATTACTAAATGTTAATAACAGTACTAATAAGCATTGAAAACTTTTTCACAATGAAAATATATTCAAACTCAAACATGTCATTTATCTGCTCTGGGTCTGCTAAATGTTTTTTCTTCCAGTCACATGTTGATTGGCAAATCCTGCCTTCTTTGCTTGTCCTCTCAGGGTTGCACCCGCGGGCGCCACAGTAACGAGAAGCCTCAGGAGCCTCTGCAGCCGGAGGTGACGTCTGATAAGGGAGACGTGAAGCAGCACAGTGGAGAAGAGATTATCTACCAGGGACCCAAATCTGCAGAAGCCCTGGAAAAAGAGAGACCCAGGTATATAGAGTACATTTGCAGCTCACGCACGCACACACACACAGTGCTCTGTTTCACCCACCGACACATTGTTCTGAATACAAAACTCATTTGTTTTCCTTCTCTGAAGCCCTTCCTTTGTCTCTTTCAAAAAGAGAGGTATGTATTTACAGACAGTGACATGTTTTTTGATTCCCTCCTCCTCAGCTCAGATGAGCCAAAGACAAAGCTGCAGGTGAAGATCTCTCCCTCTCTGGCTCAGATCGTGGAGAAAATGGAGATCACTGAGAAGGAGAAGAGAGAGAAGCTTGGTGAGCAATCCTATTATTCCTGTTGGCCATCATGCTTAGGATCCCCTGCAACACAAGCACACTGTAAAAAAGAAGTTGTGGTAACACTTTATTTTAGTGTCATTGTTACACATGTCACATGTAGTTACTGTAGTAATAACTAGAAATTATGCATAATTACATGCAATTAACCCTAAACCCTAAAGTACTCATATGTATAATCACACTGTAATACTGACATCTTAAAATAAAGTGTACTGAACTGAAGTTGTAAATAAAACATAGATTATTAGACTACTTTTACAACTAAATGTTTCAGTTTTTCTACTTCAAAATTTAGGTTCAGTATGGTACTTGCTGTTTCTTTGTAATTAATTGTGAAATTTATTAGCAATTTTTGAGTAAAATTGTTTCTTATTGTAGATTGATATTAATGCAGTGGTTCTTTACTGGTTTTGCTTCAGGATCCAGATTTTATATTGGGCATTAATTTACAACCCAACACAAAAATGAATCAATGAAATGTATTCGTTTTAAAGATGTATTCATCTACAAATTAATATTAAAGATAATACAAAAATGTAAAAAAGAAAAAGATAAATTCATAACATAACATTAATTTTTGCAGTCAAAAATGTACAAAATACAATGGGTTCATCAAAAATAATGTTTATCCATGTTGCAATCCAACAAAGAATTAAACAAAAACATCCTTAAAATCAAGCAATGAATTATTAATATTATAGTATTGACATTAACATAATTTTATATTAATGAAGATAAATAAATTAATAAATAAATTATATTAATCTTTGCAGTAAATACTTTGTGTTTGGCAAATATAATGTTTATCAATGTTGTAAGTAAGCCTGTGTTTAATATATATATATATATATATATATATATATATATATATATATATATATATATATATATATATATATATTTAATATAGGGTTATTATCATTAACTAAAATAAAACTAAAACCATTTTGCTACTTAAAACAAAATAAAAGTTAAGTGAAATAACACAAAATCTAAAAACTTCAGCTTATTTCAGCTAGTTGCCAATGTAAAATTTCTCATTTTCGTTTAGTTGAACTTGAAGTACTAAAATGACTAAAACTAAATAAACTAACAAATACAAATGAATAAAAACTGTTGTATGTGTGTGTGTGTGTGTGTGTGTATATATATATATATATATATATATATATATATATATATATATATATATATATATATATATATATATATATATACACATATACACACACACACACACATATATATAACACTTATAAAAACTAACAAAAGTGACACCATAAAAATGCACAATAAAATTATCAAAACTTTAACTAAAACTAGTGAAAACAGACAATATAAAAATAAAATCTAATTCAAAATATTAACAAAAAATATAATTGAATATCAGAGATACTAAAATAACACTGGTCTGAGTAAAAATGTATGTGAAGCAATTTTCTCCTTGCTATGCACAATGATATGACTAGTTTAATTGCATTATTTTGCTTTATCGCTGCTTTCTGTTGCCAGTCAGTAGCACTGCTCTAGTGAAGTGTTTATGCAGTTCTTGCTTCTGCCTAAGGTTATTTCGGTTCTTGACAATAGCTGTAGATGTGAGGCCTTGAGCTATGGAAAGGCGCTATATAAATAAAACTTCTTCTTCTTCTTCCACCTGTCCATAATCTGTCATTTAGGACCCATGTTAACATGCACAGTAACACCCTGCTGTGTGTTGTCACTTGCTGCAGGATTGACCTTTAGATATAGTGTGACTTTTGCAAATTTTGAGAATTTGTTGTCTTATAAAGTTTCTCCTGTTGTTCATCTGTCTGACTTTGTTGTTTTCTTTTCCTACTGTAATCTCTCGCTGTCCCACAGAGTGTCAAGTCGTCATGGTTGGGGTTAAGTGCAAAAACACAGGATGCAAAACAGTAAGTGCACATGTAATATGTACATTACAGATTACATGAAACAAATCAGCTTTCTTAACAAAATAATGCCATCTAGTGGTTATAATGAAGAATGACACTGCAGCGCTTCATGTGTTTTAGTGTAACGGTGCTGATATGGCAGCATCAGCCTGCTTTGCTCCTTATACTAGTTTCATGAGGACATGAAGAGCAGAAACTGATTCTAGACTTGAATTTGAATGTTGAATGGACACAGAGCAGCTCACAGATGAGTGAGAATTAATGACTAAATATCACTTACTTGGATTTGACCCTAATGCCTTCTTTTAAAGCTTCCCTTCTCTGGGAAATGATCATCTTTAATGGATTAGTTTGCTTAAATCCCAAAAGTTCATCATGTTAATTACTCAGCAGAGCTGTTCTTTAGTCCTGGTGAGAACTAAACCTGTATCAGCAGGGACGTGTGCTATTCAGAATTGAATTAATTACATTTACATTTTTTAACTGATGTAAGTGTATTTTTTTTTTAAAGAATATGTTTAATTTTTACTATGAATCTGCAGTAAGCATTCTGTCATAAATTGTTTGTAATGTCACCAATAGAATATTTCAGTTATATATTACACTGAATGTCATTTTATGTACAATGGTGAAAGAACAATTCTTTGAAATGGATCCAGAAAGCATTAGCACAGACTTTAAATTGCAATTTAATAAATTCATGTTCCTGTCATTCCATTTCAGTTCCCTGTCAGTCATGACAAATTAAACTGAAATTTCATCTTTTGAATTGAAAAGGAGCCAATTCTTCAATTACGAACAGTCATGCTCGTCAGGTTTAAGGTGCAAGGTTAAAAAACAAAACTGTGTGCATTTTGCGGAAGAACATTGTTGGATCTGCGTGACGGTGGATGAATATGGTTATGCTACTGCTCATAAAACATTCTCTATTTACCTTAAGAGATATAACCAGCTTAGATGGAAAAGATCTCAAGCTGTCTAGCTGAAGACGTTACTGTAGCTATACCCATTAATAGACACAGTATTTCCTCAAAAATAAATTCCTCCACAGTGCTACAACAATCATAAAGAAATGACCCTTCACAATAGATCATACTTTACTTTGCTACATGTAGCTCTCTAACAGAGTTCATTGTAGTTTATCTGTTCAATAAAGTACCTGTTGAGTAATAAAAACACCATCTCCTTGTTGCTTTTGCAACATTTCAAATCCATCAGTTCCCGAAAAGCCAAGCTAATGTTGATTCTTGTTTTATTATGAGCTTTCACATTCTCTTTTTGCCAGCGGACTCTCCTCTGTTCGGCATTTTTTTTTTAAAAAAAGGGGGATTCCCTGGAGGTTCCAGATTTAGCGTGCTTCATGTCAGCCTTTTTCGCTTGTTGTGACAACTAACTTATGCCACACCCACACCATACATTGTATGGACAAAGTAGTCGGAGCAACTTTTATCTATTTACGGATATGATGAGACACACGGGTGAATGACTACGCAATTTCCTGTGAAAACACGTCTAAAATATAAACACTTATAATAGGCTTGCCATAGTGAATCAGGGTGAGAACAAAACAAGTTGTGGAAGAAGGATTGACGATGTATTGACTCATTATTTCAATTTTATTAATTTTAATCAAAAAAGTTACATAGTGTACCTTTAATGACATAATGCTGGTTCTCAACTTGTTAATAATGTTTCTTTCCACTGAAACAGACAACACATATAGCTCCATTACAGCTTCCTTCTCATTTATCTATTTGGAAGAGTAGAAAAATGAGTGTGTTTTCAGGCGTGAAGGCAGTAAACGGATGACACCGAGCTTGTGCTGAATTTAAGTGCATCAGCACTTTAAAGTTTTGCTTTTGTAAATATGCTGAGTTACTGTGAGTGTTTCTCTGGAGTGGAAATGTCTTTGTTCAGTGTGTGGTGTGAGATACACCTGTGTGTTAATTATGAATAGCTCTTCAACAGCTGTGTGTGTGTGTGTTCAGATTTACCAGGGTCCAGAGACTGATGCAGAGATTTGCTTACATCATCCTGGGGTCCCCGTCTTCCATGAAGGGTATGAAACCTGCAGCATTTGAGTCTTTATTTGGAAATATGACTCAACCTCTAGCTATACCTATCTGTTGTAGACTTCAAACAGACAAATGGTACCCAGTTCCTGTATGTGCGGTTCATCCTCACGTGCAGTCCATTTCAAAAAGAGATCACGATGCGATCACACAAAAGTGCTCTTACTATCTGTATTTATGAGATGGGTGAGAGTGGAAATGCAGGAGAATTCACATGTGCTGTTCATAGATACAAATACTGGAACTGTTGCTGCATTAAAACCACCGACTTCAACGCCTTCCTGGATCAGAAGGGCTGCACAACAGGAAAACACTGCTGGATCCCCAAACAGGTAAGAGCTTAGAACTTTTATGATCAAAGGATAGTTATTTACATGGACACACTGTATGATCAGGAAACAACCAACTAACCTTCTCTAAAAAAAATGTATTAACTTATCTGTATGTTGTATTTGTGTTTGGTATGCAGGACAAAAAGAAGGTGGCTTGCCGGCATGATTGGCACCAAACCGGAAACCAGGTTGTGGTCACAATCTACGCCAAGAACTGCAGTCCAGAGCATTCCTATGTGGAGGCGAACCGCACAGTGGTGAGTTCAAATGAACCTGTAACCTCCGTCCCTTAAAAACATCAGCATTCAATGACTTTTTATGAATGAATCTGTCTTTGTCTTTCTGTACATGTTTTTGTCTTTTCCATCGATCTGCAGTTAACATGCCACATTCAGTTTGAGGGTGACAAAGTGTTTCATAAGGACATCCACTTATGGGGGGTAAGATTGCTCTACATTAACTGTTATGATTTAGCAATGATCAATTGTCTTGAAATCCTAGTGAAGCAAAAAGTAATAAATGCATTTTATTTAGTTTTATGCATAAGAAACAATTTTACAAAAGTACTTAAAAAGTACTATTATATTCATATTTGGAATTATATATTTTTATATAATATAATAAATTTTCATTTTAGTTTAATTTTTAGTAATTTTGTTATGTGCTTTTGTAATTTTTATTTGTTTTTATTAGTATTTCTAAATAGTTAAAAAGTTAGCAGTTTCAGTTAGCAGTTTTCGATTTCAGTTAGCAAAATTTGTAATATTCATCTAGTTTAAAGGGTTAGTTCACCCAAAAATGAAAATTCTGTCATTTATTACTCACCCTCATGCCGTTCCACACCTGTAAGACCTTCGTTCATCTTCAGAACGCAAATTAAGATATTTTTGTTGAAATCCGATGGCTCAGTGAGGCCTGCATAGACAGCAATGACATTTCCTCTCTGAAGATCCATTAATGTACTAAAAACATATTTAAATCAGTTCATGTGAGTACAGGGGTTCAATATTAATATTATAAAGCTATGAGAATATTTTTGGTGCACCAAAAAAACTAAATAACGACTTATATAGTGATGGCTGATTTCAAAACACTGCTCCAGGAAGCTTCGGAGCATAATGAATCAGCGTGTCGAATCAGCGGTTCGGAGCGCCAAAGTCACATGATTTCAGCTGTTTGGCGGTTTGACACGCGATCCGAATCATGATTCGACACACTGATTCATAACGCTCCGAAGCTTCCTGAAGCAGTGTTTTGAAATCGGCCATCACTATATAAGTCGTTATTTTGTTTATTCTTGTCGCTTTATTATATTAATATTGAACCACTGTACTCACATGAACTGATTTAAATATGTTTTTAGTACCTTTATGGATCTTGAGAGAGGAAATGTCATTGCTGTCTATGCAGGCCTCACTGAGCCATCGGATTTCAACAAAAATATCTTAATTTGCGTTCTGAAGGTCTTACGGGTGTGGAACGGCATGAGGGTGAGTAATAAATGACATTATTTTCAGTTTTGGGTGAACTAACCCTTTAAGCTTTTTATATAATATTTCATATGAAATAAGTCTGAATTATAGTAAAATATATTTTTATGAACATTTGGAGAAAAAAAAAGTTTAGTTATAAATGTTTCCTACACAGTTTGTAAACTGTGGAATTCGATGAGTAATTTCCAGGTCTGGAAAAGTATTTGCGCAAATTTTCATTTTAGGTTTCTTCTCATAATGTAGGCACATGTATGAATAATTTATGTTAAATATGGTCTGAAAATCTACAGAGATGTTTGGAAATTTAAGCCTGGAAAAGTATGGAATTTTGGTCCCACTTTATATTAGGTGGCCTTAACTACTATGTACTTACGTCAAAAAATAAGTGCAATGTACTTCTTGTGTTCATATTGTATTGCAAAATACTTTTGCTGCTATTGAGGTGGGATACGGGTCAGGTTAGGGACAGGTTTGGTGGTATGGGCAGGTTTAAGAGTGGGTTAAGGTGTAAGGAATGGGTCAACAGTGTAATTATAATTGTAATTATATAAATTGATTACAGATGTAATTACATGCAGGCAATTTTAAATATATAAGTACAATGTAAAAACATGTATGTACACAATAAGTGCATTGTATCACATGATTAATATATATGTAAGTACACAGTAGTTAAGGCCACCTAATATAAAGTGGGAGCGAATTTTGAAATGGAAAATGTGCAGGAACCCTGGTTTAAGTTAATGTTAGCAGCACAGGTATCTTTTTTTTTTAATCCCTGAATGCAGTCAATTAGACATCTGTGTCCACTTCTGGTTTCTTAGGTGATTGACGTGAAGAGCAGTTTTGTGAACATGGTGCCCTCTAAAGTTGAGGTGACCATGCGGAAGGCTGATGCTGTAGCCTGGGGCAAACTTGAGGATCCCAAACACAAACCAGAGCCAGAGGTCACCAATGACATGAACAACACCGAACAGGAAGACGTCAAACCCGACTGGTACATCTCAGATGATGACATCAGTGAGTCTGACTGGGAAGATGATGAGGAGGACAAGAAAGAGAGTGAGGAGAAAAAAGAAAAACAGGAAGATGATGGACCTCCTGAGCTTGAAGAACCTGCTGATGTACCTCCAGAAAAATGAACATTTATTCTGCGAAGCAATGGTTATGTATTTCCGAAGTTATGAATTTGTTTACAATAACACATGAGATTTATACAAATGCGGGTCTGCCTTTTTTTGTTTTGTTTTTTTAATTGAGTTTTTCCAGTTTTTGTTTGCTAAAAAATATTGTATGTGGTTGTGTTCAAAGATTAGAGAAGTCTTAAAACTCTTATTCTCCAGTTTTGCACAGTTTCATAGAGAGTTTGAAAATACTGTATACACTACTGTTCAAATGTTTGGGGTCGATAAGATTTGTTAATGTTTTGAAAGAAGTCTCATGCTCACCAAGGCTGCATTTATTTGTTAAAAAAAAAAAAAAAAAAACATATTGTGAAGTATTATTACAATTTAAAATAGCTGTTTTGTACTTTAATACAATTTATTTTAGAATGCGTTTTTTTTTTTTTTTTTTTTTTTTTTTAGCTTTCTTTGATAAATAGAAAGTTCACAAATACAGCATTTAGTTGAATAATATTTTTTTAACAGTGTAATTTAAAGCATCTTTTCTGAATACAGGTACACATGCTCTTCCAAAAAAAAAAAAAAAAAAAAATACCCAAAGCTTTGATCAGTAGTGTATTCACTGCAGATTTTTAGCATTGTATGTTCAGAATTGGACTGAAAACATAAGATATAAGAAAACATATAGCATCACCTCTCAGATTAAGTATTCTGTGAAATCATGAGAAGAAAGTGCAACAAGTCAAACAGCAATGGCCACACTTTATTTTTGCGTCAAGTCAACAGCAACAATCCTGAAGTAGGTGATTGCAGTCAGGGTCTAAGGCCATGGAAGCTTGACTGCAACCCATATGGCAAAAAATATTTTAAATAAAAAGGATAAATAATACATCTTAAAAGTAAACAGCAGTCTTGACAATGAAGAGGATTGGTACCAGCAAATAAAAAGTCAATCTCTTCTGTTTTGGTTCCTTTTCTGTTTAAAGAAAACTTAAAAAATAAATGTTCTGTTCATAAAATCATTCCCTTCCACTTGTACCCGACTGCCACAGTCATAATCGATGTGCTGATACGTGGAGATGGTCAAGTAATGTGTTCGCTATGCCAATCGAAACTGAACCACACACAACAACAAAAATGTATCACAGATGAGAAACTTTGAAACGAAGACATGCAAAACAATAATAATAATAAAACAAAATACATTCCAGCTTTTGGGGCACAATCAGCACCTCGACTGTCCATCAGACCACGTTTGCAATCTTTTTCTTTTTTACAGAGCAACACTGTTAGACTTTGGCTCACAACTATCAAGAAAACAATTAAGTTGTCCAGTATCTTGTGTATTATTTTCTTTTAATGGAAAAAATATTACACCGTACCATTGGAGTGTGTTGATAAACACTGCTTGAGAACCATATATATTAGTCAAGTTCAAGTTTTGCTGTAACTCGGGGTTTCCATATACAGACTGAAAAGGAGCAACAGTTGAATGACATTCATAAGTTTGGTTATATACTGTCTTATATGTAACATATCTCATAGTTTTTCCATGAATGGGACACCAGTTTTCATTTGATAAAACAAAACAACCTTTTTACGTTGCCTCTTTTAAACATTTGTTTTCTATATTAAAGTGCAAGGCGAGATAAAATACATCTTGAAATGTACGACATACAGCATCACTTTCTTTCACAAGATTTCCCTGCAGAAAAAAGTAAAGAAACAGCTCACTTTAAACCACTGCGCTCCATTTATTCACTTGGCACAAGAGTTACGGCACTGAAGCTTCTAGAACAACGGCTCAATTGACACACTAGTGATACACCATCACGACTTGGCTGACGAGCCGAGAGTAAAAAGAAAAAAAAATAGACCTTTTTCCTGCATAAGGGCATGAAAGGCATGCAGAAACTGAGATGGTCTTTGATAGATACAGAGACTAGATGCAGATTAACTATTCAGCGAGTTTGACGAATAATACAGGTCCACCATACATTCATTCATCAGGATAATCCTTTTTTTGTTTGCATGTGTTTGTCTTCATTTCATTACAATTGTTCTGTTTGTTTTAGTTTGTTCCTTTCTTGTTGTTCGGACGGCGACAGGACGGGTTTTTTTTTCCCTTTGGAGAGCGAAGAAAGTTTCTAGTTTGTGTCTGACGGCTGGAATACTAAGAAAAATGTAGATAATAAAATAAGATGAAAAAAAAAGAGAACGGATTTGGTCATGCATGGGAGTTGCGATGCTGAAAACAGAGAGAGATGGTGGACGGTCCACTTCCTACTCCCTGATGATGAGCATTTCCCATGACAGCATCCGCAGGCAGAGAAGAAAAGGAACAGAAGCACAGTAATGCAGTGCCGGGCCACGCCCCTCCAAAAAAAGCTTACAAACATGGGGGTGGGGCATGTGTCTGCACAGGTGGTCTCACGCCCTCCCTCACTGGGCGTAAAGCAGCATCCCGTGGCAGAGTGAGTCCTCACAGCTGAGGTGCAACAAACCACTTCAGCTCTTCAGTTGCCTGTAGGATCCACATCATACACGCCTTTGATATCCCAAGATCCTGAGTGGTGCAAACAAATGTATTAAGAATAAGGTTGTGAGTTGAATTTGATCATTTAATGTTATTTTTTAATTAATTATGCATCTGAACCATCTGTGAACGGCACAAGGAATAGTTGATATACTCCATGAGATAATTAGAAATGATTAGTTCACAATCAGGCCAAGCAACTAGCATGACATGGCCGTGCCACATATTACTCTACACTGCAGCTGAATATGACATTCTACTGATAATAATTCACTATGACGGTGAGATTAATACTGCGTTTCTGCTTGTGAATTTGTATCTTACCTGACAGAGAGCTGCTGGACCTCTGCTTATGCAGCCTCTCTCTCTCCTTCTTGCCCTTGGGCATGATTTTCAGCTTCATACTGCTTTTCACAAACACACGGGATGGGTCCTAGAGTGAAACCAAGAACAAGGAGAAGGGATGATATGCAATGCAGTCTAAAGAGCAGACGCGGTTCTAGGGTCAGTGAATATTCGGGCCTTTCTGTGGATGCAAATTAAGCCATCCTTTGATTTAATATAATAATAATGTGGTATTTTATAATGATTTGCAAAGCATTATTTTACATGTTAAGTTATTAGGAAGATTAAAGTAGAAGTAAAGGTAAAAATAATTACCAATACCAATTAGTTGCTGAAATTACCAAAGTTTACGAAGATAAAAGAGCAAAAAAAAAGAGAAGAGCTTGTGTTTTAAACCATATTTAGCAGCATGAAAAACTTATCTTACAATATGTCAGTTCCATTGTTTTGTCTCAAGATGCACATCAGCAATGTTTTTTTTCTAAGACACGTTTTAACAGCTACTTAAATGTCCTAATTAAACTATGGCCTAATCCTGGCATAAAGATTAATCTAAGCCCTGTTTGTGAAACCAGTCCTGCAAGTAGTAACACTTGATGCAAAGGCAGAAAATATAATGCTGTAATCTTGTTTAGATCTATGAGAAAGACAAGGAAACAACATCTGAATGATAACATTTAGATGATATCATATAAAACTGAATGAACTAAATGAACACTACTGTTTAAAAGTTTAGGGTAATTTAAAAAAAAAAAAAAAAACTTTTATTCAGCAAAGATGCATTCAATTGATCAAAAGTGAAAGTAAAGTCATATGTAATGTTACAAAAGACTTCTAATTCAAATAAATGCTTTTCTTTTCTTTTGAACTTTCTATTCATGAAAAATCCTGAAAAAAAAATGTATCACGGTTTCCACAAAAATACTAAGCAGCACAACTGTATTCAACACTGATAATGTTGACATTGAATGTTTCTTGAGCAGCAGATCAGCATATTACAATGATTTCTGAAGGATCATGTGACACTGAAGACTGATGCTGAAAATTCAGAATATATTTGAAAATATATTACATTGAAAACAGTTATATTCAATTAGAATAATATTACACAATATTGCTCTTTTCACTATATTTTTGATTAAATTAATAAAGCCTTAGAGAGAATAAGAGACTTATTTCAACCAACATTAAACAATCCTTCTGAAGCCAAACGTTTGAACAGTAGTGTAACTACTGACTAGAAGCCTGATGGAGTAGCAGTACTACTAGAAGCAATACTCCATCAGGAATTTAGCAGTGGGATTTAAGTTGAAATCACACCATATAATCACATTCATACAAACAACTTCTCTTTGGAGAAAATGTATGTATTTTTTATGTACTTTCGGATCCAAAGTAAATCCAAGCTCTATAGAAAAAGTAATGCAAACGAAAATGAAACTCCAAAGGGTCACACCTAAATTTAAGCACTGGAGACTATAACGGCATAAATGTGGAGTAAGACAAACCTCCTCAGAGCAGTGCATGCTGGGACAGATCCAGTGAATGTCCTCCAGTTTGTGTAACTCAGCGCTGAGACTGTCCACTGTGGAAAGAAGCTCCTCTTTTTGAGAAGACTCCAACTGCTACATACACACATATACACAGAAAATGTCTTTATCGTATTTCATACAGCATTACTTCCGTACAAGAACGGGCCAAAGAAAGCGCGAGAGAGAGACAGTGAAGCCGCTCACCAGCAGTTTTCCCTCCAGCAGCATCTTGGTCTCTTGCTGGAGAACTTTACTGCTGTTGACAATGTCTACCGCAGTACTGCGACTCAAAACCTGCAGAGAAACAAACACACAATCACACCTCAAGTGAGTTTGACTTTCTGACAGACTCTTGCTGTTCAGTGATGAACACAGTTATTCTTTTATTCGCTGGTCAATTGAGGTCCTGTGGAGAACAGCATGAGCAGCTCAATGAGAACATGCTGAAAGCCACCGCAGGAAGGAAGGACCTGCTATTGTTCCTCCTGGAGACTGAAAGGTACACTTGTTAACCTTTAAAACTGATCCTCATCACATCACTCACTGATATGAACTATGAATATATACAGAGGGCTTCACACTGAAAATATATTTAAACCTGCCAAATAAAAAGAATATATATTTTTTAAGTACATTTGTGACATTAAATTCTCTGTAATTGCTTCCTTGTTTCCACTGAAGCTTAAGATGCTCTTTAGATCATTCTCAAATCAGGCTGGAGAACAGGATCCTCAGGGTTTTTTCCCAGAACTCAAGTGATGTCGTCGTTTTAAGCATTTAAGACATCTGGACCTTACTGTACACTGTATATCATACCGTTCAAAGGTTTGGGGTCAGTTTTAATGTTGTTAAAAGAAGTATCTTATGTTCACTAAGGCTGCATTAATTTACTCTCAAAAAAAAAAAAACCCTACTGAGCCCAAACTTTTGAACATTATATATTTACAAAATGTTCTGCATTCAGTTAACACACTAACTTATTTTTAGAAACATTATTCCCATCTACTGTGTATTTTACATGTAAATACATGTAAATGTAGTTGTTAAATATATTAGTCTCAAAAGTTAACAAAAGTTTTAGCAAGTGTGTTTTGGTCACCTCTGGGCTGGAGGGTTTGGAGGGGAAAGCTTCACTCAGGACTGCAGCACTGGCATTGACAGAATGAGCTAATTCCTGCTCCACCACCTTATGAGTCTTTGCCACCTCCCGGATCCTACAAAACATGATAACCACACATTCAGCAGTAGCAGCATACCACGCATTTCCCCTCCATATAAGCCTTTAATACATGGTTTTAAATGTAATTGTGAATATACAATTACTTGTGAAACAATAAAAGGAAGTGTCACATTTCTAAGCAGTAGAAGTAACAGTAATAGGTGTGGTTTCAAGGTTAAATGGATAGTTCATTTCTTTAATAGCCCACAAAGAGTTTCTCACATTTGTATGCATTGACATTCACTGTGGTGTGACATTCCTGTTGGGTTACAAACTATTTTTTTGCAAGTGTTATAGACTCTTCATGCAGACACACAGACACACCTATAGATGAGTGAGTCGGCCACTAAGCCAAGCTGCTGGACCTGTGCACATTCCTCCTCCGTCAGATACTCCATGGACTGCTGGGAGTTCAGTCGGGGCCGGGCCGGGCGGCTGTCTCCTTTCCGCTTGTCTTCCCACGATTTCAGCGTGCTCTCGAACGCCTAGTGTAACAGCAACATACAATGTTGGCATCAACATATGATGCAGAGCATCTACACTAAAGTTTGGGGCAGATGTTTTTAGTTACTAGTTACTAGCCTCTGTCATTTAGATTACAATTAGAAATGTTTCTTGAGCACTAAATTAGCATATCAGAATTATTTCTTAAGGACACTAGCTATGTTTACATGCACACTTTTTGTTTGAATCCGAACATACTGTTTACATCAACATTAAATAATGTGATCGCGTTGATGTGCGTGTTTGATTTTTTGTGCATGGATTTGATCTTCTGACATGCGCACACTGGACGAATATACAGAGTTTTCCGCTGTTGTCGCAAACTAACCATCCTCCTTTTCTTTGTTTTAAAAAGCAGACTTAATATTTATCTGTTTCAGGTTGATGAACACATGAAGCTCACAGATAATGAGTGGAAGAAGAATTTTAGAATGACACAACAGTCATTTATGACACTATATTCAACAACAACAGCTAGTTCCATGTGTCATACGCCTTTTCAACATCATTGCACATGTGCAGACTTTTCCAGGTTCAGTTTTTAATCCGGTCAAGGGTCCATGTAAACACAGCTAATAAAATTTAGCTTTGCCATCACATCACAGGAATAAATTACAATTTAAAATGTATGAATTAATATATAAATATTAATATACAAATACATGCAGCCTTGGTGAACATAAGAGACTTCTTTCAAAAACTTTTAAAAAATGTTACCACCAACCCCATACTTTTTAATGACAGTATATGTACGTTTATCTGCTAAACTAAGCTGATAAAGCTTGTTTTTCTGGTGAAACTGACATAGGAGGTTTTGCTGGTTAGGTTATCACCAGCATCCCACAAAGTGAAAATGATCACGAACACATAGGGGTGACTAGCAATGCTGGTCTGTTCAGAAAGAAGAGAAAAGAAAATAAGCGCACACACACTGACCCGATCTCTGGTGAGCATCTGGGCTCGGTTCTTGTGGACGATTTGGACCATGCCAGGAGGCTGAATCCAGGCTTCACCGTCCACCTGCACAGGTACACCTTCATCACCTAGGATGGTGATCTTTACCTGCCGACACTGAGGAAACAGCCAGTGTCAAAGCACATCTGAATTAAATTACCAGATGATGCATTTTATTAAATTATTTACCATAAATTACCCATAAACATGTTCTCATATACATTAGATGATGTTAATAATCAATATTTAAAAATTCACCTACCCTACACTTTTAAATAAATAAAGGTTTTAAAACACATTGTTAAAGAAATTTGTTTAATAAATTAAGTTTCATTTTAGCACAGTGGAATAACACTTTTCCCAGAATGCTCTAATTTACTCTAATCTCTTTATAATTGAGTAAATTAACCATAATTAGTCAAAATTACTGATGCAATCATTGTGTTGTCAAAAATTTGTTTTGGACAAAAAATGTTTCCTCCGTTGTGTGACTTTTGAATTTCTTTGAATTGCAGTTCAGTAAATTCCTCATCTTGTCACTCTGATTCAGTTAGGGTGTAGTTGAATTTAATTCATATCCAACCCATGAACTGAAGGAAAGATAAATGCTAAATTCTGTATTGTGTCCTGGTGTTCAGACCTGGGCGATGCGGTGATGCTGCAGGTTGATGACTCGAGACATGGCCATCTGCATACTGCCGAAAACAGCTACCACTTCTAGCTTCTTATCATCAAACGATGGAGCTCCAAAATTCTACACAAATACAACGGCAGACAATATTACAAAATGCCCACCGCTGAACCACATTCTCATCATCTGAACTATACCTTATTTACACAGTTCTATATCTATCGATCTTAATCTATATGTTTTAAGATAAGCAACTTAAACTACATGAAACACAAGAATGTCTTATGTGCACACTCTGACTCTTCGTGGGAAATGATCTGTTACAGTGATGTAAGTTAGAGATTAGATAGCACAAACAGTATCACTCCAGGTAGGATGGTTATCCTCTGTAATATGTGTAAAAAAAATTTCACACATATATTGCATGAGCAAGAGCTTAAAATGTATCTATTTACTAGACTTCAGTGTACTTATATTATCATACTTATTGCATTTTCACTGTTCAGTGCTCTTTAACACTCTCATATTTTTCTATTTTCCACCATTTATTCCCCAAACTTGTTTCATACTGATTCCTGTTTATATGTCACAATGCACTCTGTCACACTGACAATTTGTTCTTGAAAAATGATGAAAGGATGTTGATGGATTGATGAGTGGTTGTAAATGTGGTTGATGCATTTTGAAAGTCATATCTGCAGGAAGAAAGTCTGGCCAGGAGCCACTGTTTATTGACAGCTCAGAACATTAAAAAGATGCACTGAAGATAAATGAATGGCACAGATTCATTTGTTTAACTCTGATTTTTCACTTTGTTGAACCGAACTGCCCTCCGGAAAAGTAAAGTTATAAGTTCTAAACTGAAATTCGGTTGCACTGATGGACTCACATTGTCCTCTTTGGTGCCACCCCAGAAATTAATGCCTCCTGCATAGCTTGGGATGTTCAAAACAGCAAGACCCTGAAGACTCGGCAAGGACATGGGCACTCCATCACACTGCACACAAAAAGAGAGAGGGACAGAGAGACAGACAGAGAGTGTTACGTGATGTACTGTATAGCTTCTCAGAACACTTGAAACATGAAAACACAGGTGAAAAATAAATCTACGCATAAACACACAGTGGCAGAGCATCATTTATAGTATGTGAAGTGAAGTAAATGGTACAAAGACTACTTCCTCTTCCCATTAAAGGTCAGAAAAGGGAGAAATGCATTCAGCCCAAATGTCAACATCATGCATTCCCTTTCTCTCTGTCTGTCCAACACAAGCTCGTACCTCCAACTGGACTCTTTGTTCCAGGTTCTTGTAGGTTTTTTGCACCAGTTCTTTGGTCCCTAGCACTCCATACCACATCATGTTTTTAGTGCGACTACTGTAATAAAAAGAAAAAAAAGATTTCACTGTTTTAGTCAGCATTATATAAACACAGCATTATCACAAAAACAACAACAACAAACAAAACAAGTTTTTTGAATAAAAATTAACAATAAAAGTAAAACTGTAACTAGTAATACCAATGCCTCTTCAAGGCATTTTTACATGGATTTAATGAATTGTATTCAGCAATTCTCAAACATTTCTTCTCTCTTACCTGCACTTTTTGGGGTGCTCATCTCTCTTGTTATTGAACTCCAAAGATATTTTGGCATCCAGCCCGATGCCAAAATAGTTATTCATCACACACTTTTCTGTGCACTGCCTGTGGAACAGAGAGACAAGTATGATGAATTGTGTAAGCTGAGTCACAAAAGGACTGACTTGTGAATAAAAAAGTTTTTTGGAGTGCTAAATAAACAGGAAAGGTGGATGTATTCATCATACATCATTCAAATGAAAATTTATTCATTTATAGATGAAACTGTTGCAATGTCACATAAGCAACTGTATCTTATAGTGATGGATATGAGGAGCGCAGCCTTGGTGAGCATAAGAAACGTCTTTCAAAAAACCTAAAAATGTTACATTTTCAGTTAATCTAGAACAACTCTTTACAGCTATATAATTATGTAAATAATGCTAACATTGTAGACATGAGCCCTATAGCCTATATATAGAAAGGTGTCTACTGAAGAACTATGTATGGACTTTATGAAAACAGATTTATGTCCACTGTGCGGTGTACATTTTAGGACATCCTCAGACCTCAGTCATACAATGAAAAGGCATCATGCCTCAGACTAAAAGGATTCAGACACTGGACAAACCGGCATTGCGCCTCAGACTGAAAGGCTTCAGGTCTCAGGAAATATGACGTCAGGTATAAGGTCTTGTACAATTAGGCATCAGATGAAACTGACCCAGATAAAAAAAGGCACCAGACGAAACAGACTCAGACATAAAGGCATCAGGAAGCGAATTGCCCCGCATCAATGTGACACCACATGCACGCAGTTTCTAACTGTTAAATGTCACGCACACACACCTTACATCGATTTGGGAATAGTTACAGTTAAATATAAAAAAGGGGGAGAAAGAAAAATACAACTGAAGATGGCATTATGATGGGATAAAAGCCAATAGAAAGTTATACAAAAAAAAAAAAAAAAAAAACCTGATGCCTTTTAGGCTGAGTCCATTTCATTGAATGCCTTTTATTCTGAGGCTGTTTCGTCTGATGCCTAATTGTACTAGACCTGAAACCTTTCAGTCGGAGGCGCAATGCTGGTTTGTCCAATGACTGAAGCCTTTAAAGTCTGAGGCAAGACGCCTTTTCGTTGTATGACTGAGGTCTGAGGATGTCCTAAAATGTACACCGTACCACTGAGACTGTGATGGATTAGTGTGTCGGTGAGTGGAATAGCAAACACTGTGGGATATTGCACTGTCAACATGGTTTTAGAACTACTGGAGCCTAAGATGTCATTACGGCACTACTCTGGAGAAAGATAACAGCTGTGTTGTGTGTGTTTGCACAGTCTTACACAGACTCTTCAGTGAAAAGCACAGTGCTGAAGCTCTCTGATTTCTCCAGTAATATAGGGGTTGTAGTGGTTGGACTCAATGTGTTTTGACCTGTCATTGAAAAGAAGGAACAGAAGAGTGAGAGAGAGAAGTGCAAAATTCAGCCATAAGAAAAAAACCTAGAATCACTACAAAAACTTCACTAGTAATAGTACAATAATAAAAACTGTGTAGCAAACTGTTCTGAAAAAAAGCTTCTAAATGAATACTGTGAACTGCAAATTTCATGAGACTACTAAAAAGAATATTTCTTATAAATAAAACTCTAATTTCTATAAAATCTACTCAAACACTTGAGTAACACCTTAAACACATTAATTAACACATACAAATCTTTTACAGTCTATAGTACTACACAAAGTATTTGAATAGTTTGCATGTGAATTTCAAGCTTAAAAACTAATTTCCAGTTGACTGAACAAATACTTGTCAATTAAAGCTAAAGTTATTTTCTTTGAAAGAACTCAAATTAAATTAAACTCAATTGATTACACACATTTGTTCAGTAACAGACAAGAGAAGATTTAGTAAAACTAGCATCTGTAAAAGAAAAAAGATTTTTTTTTTTGATGTAAATCAAAATATAAGCTAAAAATAAAACAGTTCTTCATGCAAAATTGGTTGTTTAGTGCTGCCCTTTATGTGAGCAAATGCAGTGTTACGCATGTTGATATAGCTGATGTTGCTCCTTCAAGTGATCCTTGGCCTTTTCTTTTTTCACCTCTCCCTGCTTACACAGACAGTTCTGAGGGACGACCTTTTCTAGACAGTGTCTGGGTTGCATGATGTAATTTCCACTTCCACCAGGGCATACAAACATATAATTATTTTTGTATCCTGCCAATTTAAACATTTAATTTTATGTCTTCTGTATTTGGAATGCTCTTTAGTCTGAATTTCTACAGCTGACCTTCATATTCACCAAAATGAGTACTGATCCTTTAAGTGTGGGGTTTTAATTCAGGGACTTTGGTGGTTGTTTTAATGATCCTCAGACCATCTGCAATTTTCATTCTTTTAAAGGTTTGCAATTGAGTTAAGAACATCTGTCATATATCAAAACGCCAATTTTTGAATGAGCTACAGCAGAGGAAAATCTTGAGAAGACTGAGGATCCAATTACTAGGCAACATCTAGGAATATTCATGAACTGAGTTCGTCACTCACGTGGCTCTGCCTCTTTGAGGTCCTCACTGCTGCCTCTTTTGATTGATGAGCAGGAGGACATTCTCTGTACCTGGGTGTGTCTGTTCTGCTCATCCACCACTGAGAGAGAGCAATCAACAGCAATCTAATTAAATATTGGGTAAAGTGTCCCAGAAGCCACTATAACATGCTGTGTACTTTCCTGTACATTTGCAAGCCACAGATCTTAGTTTTACCTTATTTAAATGCAATCACGGTAAACAGTAGAAAGTAAGAGGTAAAATGTTATTCACTGAAGCCTTTTTGTGTTTTTCTCTCTGGGCATGTTTTGAACATGTTATCTCACAATTATCTTCACGAAGTACAGAAGTTTAGCCTTACAGTACTCTACAGTGCTTGAATGATGTTTTCTTTGACGTTTATTCTATATTTTCTAACACTAGCCCAAAATACAATGGCTTTCCACTTCCACAGAAGAATGCACTCCTATATGGTGAAGAATTACCTTTTTCTGCCTGATCTATGATTTGTCGGAGTGCTTTCTTTAGGCTGTTGGCCCTCAGCATCAGCTGCTCTCTTGATCTGAAGGGTCTGGAATGATCAGCGTCGCTCTCGTCTGGTGAGATGGACCCAGCTGGTACCAGCTGGGCATTGGCGTCTTCGCTGAGAGCCTTAACCAAAGAGTCCAACTTCTCGTTCAACATGGCACACTGAGATAGACACACAAGAACAAAGCAAAACAGTTTTTTTCGTTTCTGCTGAGTTTATAAAAAAACCAAACACATTTAACTGACTCTTCATTTAACTGTTTATTTGACTGTTTGTTTAGCTGTTCATTTAATCTTTTGACTGTTAATTCATTCATTATTTGACTGTTCATTTGGCTCATTGTTTGTTAATTTTACTTAACTTTTGATTGTTCCTTTGGCTTATTAATTGACTGTTTGTTTAACTCTTCATTTGTCTATTTAACCATTTACATGTTCTTTTGACTCATCGTTTAACTGTTTGCTCACAATAAAAAGAAGAAGAAGAAAAAAAAACCCCACACAAGTCTCCTGCTTTACCTTTTTTGCCATAGCATCAGCCTCCTCTTTATTCTCTGTGGCCCGTTCGTAAGCTTTGCCGACCTCAGTCACAAAATCATTAACTGTCCCACAAAGAAACCTGTGAATGAAAGAGATAGGAAGACAAAATGCAGAGGTTCATATACTATAAACATAACCCTAACAACACATTCATAAACACAAACCAACTGTTTACTCACTTAGCAGATGATATAACATCACTGTGTTTGTCAGAGTCCAGGATTTTGGTCAAGTGAGTGGCAACAGAATCAGCATATTGTGTAATCTGGATTTCAAAAACATCATTTTAAAGCGAAAAATCTCATTTAAACACAGTTTACACTTCTGTTCTAAGGTTTGGGGTTAGTAAGATTTTTTTATTATTGTTTTTAAAGAAGTATCACAAAAATACAGTAAAAACAGTTCTTTCAACTCTTACAAAAATGCTTCTTATTATTATCAATGTTGAAAACGGTTGTGCTGCTTAATATTTTTGTGGAAACCGTGATGCATTTTTTTCTGGATTCTTTCATAAATAGAAGGCATATAAAAAAACAGCATTTATTTGAAAAAAATAATTTTTGAAACAATTAATTTTTTTGCTACTTTTAATCAATACAATGCATAGTTGCTGAATAAAAGTATTCCTGACCCCATGCTTTTGCATGGTAGTGTACTGTAATGTCTTAAAAGGGGATGAGTATTCACATTAGCTATGGATAAAAAAAAAAAAAAAAGATGTTCATTTTGTAATATTACTTATGTATTTATGCATTTGAAGGTCACCTGTAGGGGGGAGTCTAATGGGTCCTCCTCCTTTACAATCGCTGGAGTCTGTTTAGTGGGCACTTCATAGGTCATCACACTCCATCTGGGACACACACATTCAGGAACAGAGAGATGAGTTTGTTGAGAGTCATTCATCCACTCATTCTCCTTCTTTCTCTTTGTCTCTCACCTGTCCAGCATCTTGGTTGTAGCTCTCTCCAGTTTCTCCAGTATCTGCAGCAGCTGAGCATCATCATCACAGAGTCCTCCCCATCCCAGCACACGCGCCAGGTCATTTCCTGTGCCCAGCGGTAACACGCCCAGCTGGCACTGTTACACAACACAACACAATAAGAGTGTACTTCTGGCTACTTCAAGAGCTAAAGATTACACAAAATAAAAATGGACCCTATGTACAATACCGTTCAAGAGTTTTTAAAGAAGTCTCTGATCATTTTTTCAGGATTCTTTAATGAATAGAAGCATTTATTTGAAATCTTTTGTAACATTATAAATGTCTGTAATGTCACTTTTGTTAATTTAATGTATCCTTGATGAATAAAAATACTAATTGCTTTCAGAAAAAAAGAAAAAGAAGAGAGTAAACTATGCGAACCCGAGCGCAATTCAGATTGCTGCGAGCTTTGTCAAGAGTAATATCACCTAAAATACTATATCATACACATTTTCTACTATTTAAATGTTTTAAACCTACAACAAGGTATGATATGATACACAAATGAGCGTAAACTTTATGAATGAAATAAGGACAGCGTGATCACAAATCAAATAGCTGTGATGCTGTGATTTTGAGAGTGTCTCTCAAAAATTAGAGCTTTGACAAGAGTAATATCAACTAAGATACTACAAAATACACATTTTCTACTACTGGATATGTTTATTTGAATATTTTAAACCTTGTACAATATGATATGTGTATCCGTCTCACTCTCTCACGGAGAAGGCAAACATTTACGTATTCTTTGTTATTTGTTCAGGTTTGAATTTGTATGGATAGTAAAAGTTGTTTTAGCAATTTTCAAGTATTGAATATTTTCTTTCATATTCTCTAATCATCTATTTTATATCCGATTATTTGAGGTTGTGGATGATTAAATAAAAAAAAAAATAAATAAAGATTTTTCCCCTTTTATTCAATATTTAGTTTTATTGTTTTAACTACATGATATTTCAATAAATGTTATATTTATAATAAAAAAAGAATAATTTTATGAGTTATACAAGGCATTTGTTAAATGAAAACTAAGGAAACAGAATTATATTTAAAACGAGCCTCTCATGTTAATTTCACGAACTTCCAGTTAAAACCCAGCCCACTTTTGGATTTTCCGAATACAGATACAAATCATTTTTAAGACTGTTACAAATTCAGATACAGATATGACACCGCTGCACACCCCAAGTGCACGCTTTCATAATCTTTCATTAAAATGTAAGAACTTTATTCTGGTTATTCTGACCTGTTTGTGCAGACTGAGTTTGTCCAGTTCTGAAAGAACCCAGCCCACGCTCCCATCTCCACCACACACTAGAATACGAAAGGTCTCAAACTTCTGGAAGAGACGAAGCCTGTACACATAAACAAAAAAATAACACAACAATTATGGTCCAGAGGGCAAATTCATTTTGCCAACAAAATTATGTGTTCAAAACAGAATAAGATCCACTAAGATTAAAAGTATGTGACGTACTAAGAATGTTACAGCTATTAAATAAAAATGTTGGGTTATTTTAAAAGCTAAGCTACTGTGAATGATTCCTGACAGTTTAAATGCCTTACAAAGTCTTTTAATTGATATTGCAGCGTGTTATCAGCAGACATTGATCTCACCCCAGCTGTGGGCCACCGTTCATGAGGTCAAAGACCTGCGCAGGGTTCAGAAGCTGCCTAAACCTGCGCAGGAACTTGACGCCCTGGTTGTCACCACTCTTACTGTTCACCAGCACCAGTAGAGGACTCGAGCAGGATGGAATGGTGGCCTTCCAGAAGCCTGCAGTGAGCAAGGGATAATGAAGAAGGACAATGGAGGGATAGGAGAGGGGGGAGAGGGAGTGGGAATAAGAGAAGGAGAGGAGAGGAAAAGAACTTGGGAGGGGTGTCATGTTTTGAAATGTAACCATCTTTAACCACTGTCTCTTTAAGAACATAACTAACATCAAGAATGACTTTCGCTGCATCCAAAATCGCATACTTTCCAACTATATAGTATTAAAAAAAAGTATGTCCGAATTCACAAGAGAAGGCAAAAAGTACCCGGATGACCTACTTTTTCCGACGAGATTCTGAAGTGTGCATATGATGGACACTTTACTATCCCATGAGGCCACAGGAGAGGATTTATGAATGGCAGTGAAGCGACGCAACTGACACCGATAGGTGACGTGACAAGGGCAAAATAACGTACTTTTTTAGTGAAGTAATTACTTGTTCAAAATAAGTACCTACTCAAGATTCAATGTATGCGATTTCGAAAGCAGCCCATGTTACGCAAAAGCAGTTTGCAAAAGTTTGAGTTCTGTAAGATGTTTTTGTTTTTAAAAGAAGTCACAAAGGCTCCATTTATTTGATCAAAAATACAGTAAAAACAGTAAAATTGTGAAATATTATTACAATTTGAAGTTACTGTTTTATATTTTTTATATTTAATTTTGTGCTACTTAATGTGTTGTGGAAACCACGATACATTTAATTTAATTAAGGATTCTTTGATAAATAGAAAGTTAAAAAGAACAGCATATATTTGAAAAATATTTTTGTAACAATGTAAATCTTTGTCTCTTTTGATCATTTTTTTACATCTTTGCTGAATAAAAGTAATAATTTCTTTTGAAAAAAGAGAAATCTCACTGACCTCAAACCTTTAAATGGTAGAGTAAATATTATATATTAAGTAATGAAATAACAGGAATAACATTCAATGGTATTTTTAACTGTAGTGATGATTATGTTTGATCTAAATAATGTCATTTGCAACAAAAAGCATATGACAATGCGTTACGGAGACAGCTAAGCTGACGCAGTTGCCAGGGCAACCCTTACCGTCAGAGTCGATGCTGTTGAGTGCAGTGGGTGGAATGATGGAGACCTTACATTGACCTAGAGGACAAACCTTTCCCAACTGCTCCTTACAGCTATTATGCACCTACACACAGGGAATGTATAGAGAGACACATTAATGGCTACTCACAGACAGTCAAATACCCATCGTTGTAACAGATGGAGACACACTGGTTACGCAAGGTAAACACACCTGTATAAATAAGATGTCATACTATTTCCTGTAAACTCTGGGTGTTTATATGGTATTTCTAGTTGTTATGGTTACAGAGTGAAGTGTGTATGATGCAATATTGTGGGTGATACACAGCACTGTGATCGGTTTTACAGAGTGGGCAGGAAGGTGACGTACGATGGCTTTGCACCAGAGGCACCGCCAGTCCTGTAGTCGGCGGACGCTGCCACAGTTTCGGTCGCACACCACACACTTAGCACTAACCGGCAGGTTCCCCTCCAACCACTGGTGAGGCATTGATACCTGTACACACAAACACACTAATTTAGGTACAGAATACCACTGAGACCATATGCAAGTATAAGTTAAAAGATTCACTTACCCCATCCTCATCCTCAATGATGTCATTTCCTATAGACGCCAGAGTGGTCCACTTACAGTTATTTGTGGATCGTACGGCACAGCGCTTGTGGGCTTTGAATTTACACACTAACACACATATTGAGAAAAGATGACATTAAACAGATCATCACTTGAACGTGATAACAGGCTAAGGGCATTGTTCATATTTATGAGTCATTGATTACGCTCTAAACAAACAACGTCATTGTTCGCTCTAAACAAACAACGTCATTGCTGTCAACGAGCAGAATAAACAACGCATGAAAAAGTAAATGGCACCAAAAGGAAGAATTGTTCATAAAGACTAAGAGAGCGAAATAAACAATATGGGAAACATGAAACACTTAGACGATACAAAAAAGCTTTGTGTTTAAGTTTACCTTCACAGGAAAGACCATGAGAGGTGACCCCCGGCAGAGCCTCTCGACACACGTTGCAAAAGGTGGGCCGGGCGTGAGAGCAGGCGTACCAGTTATGCATCCCTGAGAAGTGCTCCATGTTAAACTGACTGGCCTGTGATCAGTAAAATCATGTCAACATCACTGCACTATAAATACACATCCAAATAATAAGATCTGCAGTGGTTCTCAACCAGGGGGTCTCAGCAAGCTTCCAAGGGGGCCTCAACATGAGGCTACGTTCACACTGCCAGTTTTTGGGATTGACAACGGCATTTACTTACAGGTGTGAGTCTCGAAATGTCCTATTCAAACAGTCTGTATGAATGTGCAAACGGGAGTCAAGCCCATATTCTATTACCAGTAACCATAGCGACAGTGACCAAAGTAATATCAAAGATGCAACGTCCATAAAACTGAAAAGTATTATCACTTTTGACACGATAAAGGTGACGATGTGATGATACACGGGGCAACTTTTTGAGCAATGTTGCTGGGCAGTGTTGGCGAGCAATGTTGTTTGGGCACTTTCCCATTGAGAATGAGCAACAATTTTCTATCTGGATACTTTAGATAGTTTGTGGGCAATTTTTTTAGATCCAGAATGCTAGCAGCCGGCAACATTTCCCGTCAATGTTTGCTCAAAAATGGCCCCGTGTATCATCACCTTCAGAATCCAGACACAAGTTCCAAAGCAGCTTTACAGAAAATGCATGTGCCTACATTACAATTTAGAGTGATCTGTTATTATCAGAGGTGACTGTGTCGAAGTAATGTTATCATACAGTTAGCTTATATAATGTATTAATTTTAGGCAGAATGAATGAGCTCATTGCAGTAATTATTACAAGTTGTGAACATAATGATTACAATATGTAGACAATTTTTAACTGAACCTTTAAATGATTTTGGATGGGTTTAAAGGTGAAGGTTCAGACACTGACCTCATAAGTCTCCCATTTCTGTACAGACTTCAAAGCACTGATCCAGTCTTCCATCTCCTTCCTGCTCTCCGCACACAACATCAGCTTACGGAATGGAGTGATAACCTGGGGGAGAACGAGAGACATATAAAAAGTGTGAGCTAGAAAAGAACCAACTAATGAATGGAGCTGTGTCTCAAAATGTATTGAGATATCAACATAAAGCTAGACATATTTTAAAAAATGGTTTGCTAGGTTTTGATAAAGCCATTGAAAAGAGGTTTTGCTTACTGTGAAACTGTTGTTGATGTTTTTGGTGCTGGTCTCGGCCACGCTGGCATCTGAGAGGTCGACCTCATCAAATATGAGAGACTACAACAACAAAGTAGCATGTTTTTGTCACCAACAAACACTGAAACAATCACCTATGTTCAGCACCACCTGAGGTTCAATGTACCCCAGAGGGATCATGCTTTTACCTTTGAATCTTTGGCATAGTAGAGAGTTCTGCCTCGCAGTTTAAAATATCTCCTCTTCCATCTCTGAAAAGAGCTGGTCTGTTTTAGTAGAAGACCCTCCTTTACGCTCTTCTACAAAACAATGCAAAGAAAGAAAAAAGAAATTAAAAATGTGTACAAGGCAGCCATTGCACATACAACAATCTGATTTGTTTTTGTAATAATGTTCATGTATCCCTACTTTATTTTATAATGAAACATTTTCATGCCATGCTAGAATTGGCTATTTTTAGAAACTGCTTCATAGCCCAGTGGATTTACTGGTGTTCATAAATTGCTTCTTTTGCATGTGCATGGAATTCAGTTTTCTGTTTGTTATACTGAATCATTATAAGAAATGAACACACAAACCCCTGAGGCTCCAACTTGCATTAACAATCCCGTACTTCAAAAACAATGGCTTATCACCAGGCCCAGCTGGAATTGGTGGACTTTTTTTCTGCTCTTTCTGGTTTTAAACATGATTATACTCTTATTGGTATACGAAAGTATAAAATTAGACAGAATATGTATTAAACAAACATGCATGGGTTGGTTAAAGGGATAGTTCACCCAAAAATGAAAATTCTGTCATCATTTACTCACCCTCAAATTTTAGCATAACAGATTTTTACACAAATTGCCAATTACTTCAGGGGAAAACACTTATAAGGACTTGCATGTTTATTGGTAAAACTATCTATGAGCCTCTATCAGATTTAACATAGCAACACCATCAAAACCAGTTTGATCTCTCTGTAACGCTTTCCTTCTCTTAATTGTTTATAAGAAAACACTGGTTTATCGTGAAGGCATTACGGTAAGCATATAATAAAACCTGATCTGTCACCTAGCAAAATTCCTGACTCAAGTGCCAAATACACTGAAGGAGGAGCTGCCACATCTCCATAAAGTTCACTATGGATCTCCAAATCATGAACAGGTCTTCAATTCATTTCTGTATTTCATCATAAACATTGACATTTCAGTCTGGTCTGAAGGGCAGAGTAGCTAAAAGACTTTCAAGAAGTCATCAAATACAGCTGTACTTCGTGGCACATAAGCAGTAAAATCAAATCACAATGCAGTCTGTCCTTGTCTAAACATGCAGGGCATATTCTGTGCCCTCTGATGACGTGAGATGTGGAGTGTATCGTGACAGAACACCGCCAGCAGTTCGGTCAGCAGTGAGACAGGCTGATGGGACAGAAAAGACAGCATATCTGTCTATCGTGGTTCTGTCATGCTGAAAACAAAAGAGTGCTGTTGCTAATCATTAAGGAAATAAAAGTGAGTAACCTAGCCAGGCAATCTGCCAAGAGACATGATGACGTACACGCATGAAAGGAGTGAATTCACAAAGAGACAATAAGAGACGGAAGCTGGTTTGGTGGGAAAGAAAGTATCTCTGTATCTCCCTGGCTATGTTTTCACACACTCCTAATGTGACCATAATGCACTAAACAAACTACCCTGATATGTTACATAATATTGTATAATACGATATATTTTCTTATCATATGAAAATAGAAGAACTTTTAGCATTAACATTTTAACTTCTATTGTCAGTTCAAAACAATTGTCACATTTGAGACCTTATGAAAGTCAATTGAATATACAATATATTTTAAACAATTGTGTTTTTATTTTTCGGTGTAAAAATTAATATAGTGCAATTCATAAATTATTTTATGATTTAAGTAGTGCAATTGAATTTTGAGTTAAACTGACAAAAACGGCATGAATTTCATCATAGCTGCTCACACTGTCAACTTTGAAGAAAATCAGATAGACCTATACAGTTTTACATAAAAAAATGTCTCAGATCAGAATTTAAAATGTTAATTTCAATGTGATCTGTTAGGTCACATCTGAGGATTTGAGCCACATTCAGCTGCAATGTCAATGTAACCTCTGAGTCACTTTTGCAGGTGATTATACTCTCTATGTCCCTTTCAAAGGTGTCTCATTTTCTCCACCATGACTCCCAGCAGGGCTCATAAATATATGTGAATTGCCCCCAGAAGGTAGTTAAATCTGCCCAAACCTCCATTTAATAGGATAAATTAAATAATGTTTCCTTTGAGAAGTAGATGTAGGGATTTGTTTAGTCAAAGGTTTTTATATTTAGATTAATAAAAAAATAACATAAGTATATAGTATGCATGTTCTCATTATGTATGTATGTGGGTCAGGTTTTGCTATTTTTGTAGGAACCAAATTTCCCCATAAGGACAGTAAAATCTAAAATCAATTACATTATGGAAACAAAAAATCCTTTTTTGCAAGGGTTAGGTTTAGAAGTGAAGGGTTGCATATATTCTAGAACATATAACTAGGTCAAAAAACAATAAAAGTCACAGAAAAGACATTAAAAAAGTGTATGTAATATGACGAAATACTCTATGGCGGTGCGTGTGTGTAAGCTTGTCGAACGTGATTTCCTCCAAGTACAACATGTCCTGGATCAACATCTTTGTTGATCCTGGAGCAACATTTCAATCAACCAATCAGATTTTTACAACCAGGGTTAGGTTAGGTTTTCGACAGTGTTATTCACCTATCATTTCCCTCTGATTTTAAAGATAAGTTATGGGTAGGGTTAGATTTAGGGGTAGGGATAGGGTTAGGACTACATTTTTGGACTGGAATGTTGTTCCAGGATCAACAAAATCACGGTGACCATGCAGGCTTAAACTTCTGGATATCTGCCAGTGAAGCTTCCCTATACAACAAGACAAACATCAGACCCAGACATCACTCACTCCATCCTTTCAGAACAGAGCTGGTTTCACATTCATAAAAGATGAGGACATCTCTGATCCATCACAGTGTGCAAGCACACACACACACACACACACACACACGCACACACACACACACACACACACAGGTTTGTTTTGCTATCTTAGTGAGGAACTTACATAGGCGTAATGGTTTTTATATTGTACAAACTGTACATTTTATCCCCCTACACTACCCCTACTCCTAAACCTACCCATCACAGAAAACATTCTTCATTTTTAATAAAACATTGTTTAGTTTGTTTTTAAAGCTATTTTAAATATGAGGACTCATGAAATGTTTCATGTTCATGTTTACATCGTAATACCAGTGTAATACCCATGTCATTATACAAATTTTTTTATATTTGTGTCCTCATAAATCACAAAAAGGCACACACACACACACACACACACACACACACAGTGATGTCAGATGGTGACTCAGAGGAATCTCACAATGATTGCTATTTTTGTTTAATCTCTACCTCTTCCTCTCCTAATTCTCTTCTCTCTCTCTTTTAGTTCCTCTCAAATCCTCAGTTTCTGTATTCACCCTGCTCTTCTATTTTTCATTTCTCTCTTCTTTCTTGCGTCACTTCGGTTCTCCCTGTTCATTCCCTTCTCTGTTTGCTGTCATTCTCTCCTCCTTTTTTTATCCTCCTCTTTTGTCCTCTCTCTCTCATCTGAAGGGCACAGCGCCTCTGCAATGCCCTACATAGAGCTGGAACTACAAATCCCATGATTCCTTTCAGCAAAGCTGATTAGATCCAAGGAGATATAAAACCTGGAGAGCTATCTGCTCTCAGTACACAGACTGGATGCTTCCATTTTTACTTCATTTGTAAGAGTTGTGATGTTGGCAGGGGTGTACTGATTTGAAATATGTAAGAAACACTGATATTTATAAAGAGAGAGAGAGAGAGAGATCAGTGAGCGGTAAGCAAGTCTTTAGCGAATGTTGTTAATCACTTAACTTTAACTTTACTAAATCACTTAACTAGTTTTGATATACAACGATTTAAAAAAAAAAAAAAATTCAGATATTTTGGGTTTATTGTTCACAGCATAATTATTTTGTTTTGTCTAGGCGACTTTTATGTTTCCTTAAATGCGTGACGTGTCGTAATAACAAACGCCTGACATACAAGGCTTAAGACTAGTCCCAGACTAAAATGCATGACTGAGCTGTTTTAATTGAAAGCAACTTGTCAGTGCCATTGTTTTGTCTCAAGATGCACACCATGCACACAAAGTGTTTTTTTTTTTTTTTTTTTCCTAAGGCATGTTTTTAAAAGCCACTTAAATACCCTAATTACACTAAGTCCTAGTCCTGGCTGAATCAAAGACCTGTCTGTGAAACTGGGCCAAAGTATATTTGTGTAATTTGACATATTCTGAGATTGCATTTCACTGTTTTTATTCATTTTGAGGAATAATGACTCTGTTTTGTGCAAATGAGATGAGTAATTGTATGCTCACATTTAGTCAAGAGCTACAAGTACCACCAGCCCTGCACATTTTGTATGTCTCATCTATCACACCTGATTCAACTCATGAGCTCATTAGTAGAGACTGCAAGGCCTGAAATGGGTGTGTCAGATATAGCAAAGAGTATAGAACCCAAGAGGCGAAACTCTGATGCTTTTTGGGTAACAGCCATGAGGAGGCGCTTCGGTAGCGCGGCAGCCCTTTTGGGGTGAAAATGTCAACTGGATAATAGAATCCATCACATTTTACGCACCCAAAATCGGCGAATATCACAGCCAAATCAGAAACGAGAAATATAAAATTTCTCAAATTCAGTAAATTTTATAACACCTACAGTAAATGTTGTATTGTCTTAACCTATATATGTTTTATGTGGTCAGTTGTGGAATCCAATCATTACACATCGAAGTAACGTAGTTAGCCTACTTTATTGAGTATTTCCATTTTATGCAACTTTACATATTTACTATTAATATAAATTAATAATTGATAAAGTTAAGATCATTATGTTTGTAGCGTGATCCAGGGGATTAAAACGTATATAGGCAGACCTAGTGGAGTAATATACTACACTGTAAAAAAAGTCCGTAAAAATAAGGCACAATGTACTGTATAAATATGAAGGAATTTTCCGTATTTGTATTTTACAGGTGATTTACCTGTATTTTGAATTAAGGTTTGCATTAGGTTGTGTTTTAATGATTAATGGAAAATTCCGTAAAATTACGGATAAAGTCCTGGCAAAAAATTACCAGTACATTTTCCGTTTCCATTTTTTTGTTTACATAGTCTTGCTTTAATGGACATTAATATAAGACAACACTGCAAAAACAGTTTCTGTCAAGCTGTTATATTCTATTATATATTTATTGTCCGCAGTTGATGATGCTTTGAGGTGACGCTCGAGTGATCAAGGACATTCCAATATACAAATAACATTTTCTTCAATTCCTCTGTCCTCGTTTTTTTTTCCTTGCATCCTCTCCTCACATCCTATGAGGGGGAAAAGAGACGCAAGGAAAGGAAGCAAGGAATGGAAACGAGAAAGCACAAATAAGAAATGAGAAGCACCCCAGGACAGGTTTGAGAACCACTGCACTAGTCTGTTGTTCCCATGCAAATGCATGGCCTTGTGGTGCTTCTAAATTCTAATAATTTAGCTCAATTCAGGTTTTCTCTGCTCTGAAATTAACCTACTTTTTTTTCTAAACTATGGCTTTTGCTTAAGAAATATTACTGAAATACTTCTTTTAAAAAAACTATTGAGATTTATGTCATCCTCTGACCACTGAATTGCTTTTGAAGTGTATCTGAGTGTCTTTTTAAGTCAAAGCAGTACAGCTATTAGAACAATCATGTGTCATTATAATTATAATGTGACTCCAACCCTGTAGCAAATATGCAATTTGTGATAGTGAAAGAGAGAGAGAGAGAGAGAGATAAGGGAGCAATTGGAGAAAATGAAAAAGAAAGCATATAGTCCTCAAAATATTGAATCCCAGTGCAATAAAAGCATAATGAACAAATTTGTATACTCCAAAAAATTCATTCTTTTGTTCATTCGAGAGATAAATAAAATCAAATGCAGGGAATCTTAATCAAGTCTCCATTTAGAAGAAATCAACCAGAGAGTGAGTGAGACAAAAATGCCAAATGCTTAAAATGAGTAAATCAAAATACAGTATACATGTTACCGGTTCTGACCTTAATGGAAAAAATAGCACTGCTTGTATGTGTCTTAGAATGGCTAAATACAATCACCTGAAAATCATAGCTCAATTTCAGTCTATCACCCCTATCTATTAGTTGCCACGGAAACACCAATGAACTGTCAGCAAACAAAGCTGTCATTCAAACAGTCAGCGTTCCAAAGGCGTGAACAAACATTGTGCAGCACTAACAGCATCCAGGGCAATAACCTACACTACCCAGAAACATAGGTCAACATTGTTTTGATATTTTTCTATAAAAAATAATGAAGACACTTTCTTTGTTCAGCACAGATCTTAATCATCAAAAACCCAGACTGTTTTTTCCCTTAAGAAATCCCTTGTTGATTCACATATAAAACATCCTCTTTTGCTCCTTCTGGACATTTCATAAATAATTACAGAACTGGGCTGATGCTGAGATCTCTAAAGCTTTGTTCAGACAGGCAGGAAAAATCTGATGTATTTGGACATACAGTTTCTGACTCATCGGTCTATGGCAGAGAACCAAATGAAATCAGATTTTTAAATCACAGCCATATACAGTTTGAAATCCGATCAGATTTTTTTTTTTTTACAAATATGTCAGTCTGAAAGGTCAGGTTGTATTTCAAGTAATATTTTTGTCAATAATGACTTAAATATTGTTTTGCTCTCCACAGAAGGCTTTTATGACCTTTATGTACCATTATACAAACTACTCGACATTGTCTGGAGCTGTGTCTGAACACCCTCATATTCACTTACACTTTTCTCACATAGCAAACTTGTGCATTTAAGTCAGCAATGCCTATGTCACGTTCTCTCATGTGCCTTGTGAGTTCATATATGAGCAGAACAAAATTTTCATTTATCTATCCTCACTGGCAGCTGCTCTCAGTTGTCATGAGTAAGTCTCTTGACATTGCGCTGACGCTTACATCACTATAGCAACTGATTCAGATATACCGGAAATTGACTACACATTCTGAACAAACAGATCAGATTGCATCACTTACCGTACAAAATGACAGTCCTTAAGATCAGATCGGATTAATATGCAGTGTGTTTGATTCCAGGCTCTGTATGTATGTGTGTCTAATAAAACAGTCTGGGTGAGATGGCACAGTCTGGTTAAAGTTGAGTTAGAGCCAGACCAATTACCCAAAGCGCCCACAGAGACTATGAGTCCCTTTCACAGCTAGTAATTAACCTAATGAACTGATTACAGCCCCTGCAGTACATCCTACGATTTTGTGTGTGCATGTGCGATCTAATTAGAGACTAAATCACACAGCCTGAGAATTTACTACCTCTGAGGTGTCACCCTGGAGAAGCCAAGACTCATTCAGTAACAGTGTCAGATCCTAAACATGCAGTGTGCTAATGGAAACCGCTGCACACATACAATTCACAGGTCGTTCATATTAGTTTTACTAAATGATGAATAAATACATCATTTGACACATTATATCACTATAATGAATGTGCATATGTTATGAAGGGCTGTACCCATAGACATAGACCACAGCCCTCCACATTCACTGATATGCGCTTTGCAATGTCCAAATCAAAACTTTTGTATTTGAGCTCACCTAAATCTTGTATATATGGTTAAATTAAATTTATTAAAACTTTAATTGATCTAAAAAGCTGTCTAAAAATAAGAGCATCATTGCATCATATTGGCATATGAGAGACAAGAGAGAGGAGAAAGAAATGCTTTCAAGTCCTAAACGAGAGGAAGCTAGCTAAAGGAGACTGAGGAGCATGAAAGACAGAGAGTTGTTTGAACGTTAAAATGGTCATTTGATAGATGTTCCCCCCACACACCCAAGAGAGCATCTAATGCTGCAACCATGTCAGCTTGCTGTTTTAGATATTAGTGTTCATTAGATGCTAAAATGAATGCATTTAAATCTGAATGAGCTGCCACATCGGAGTGTGTTGCAGACTTCAGGAGGAAGTGGCGTTTCAGAGATGTACATGTACTCTAGACATATGTATGATCCAATAATAGACTGCCAGGACACATCGGTCAATGGCATGATGGGTTTTGGCTGGTGACCGAATCAGCGGAGATGAGAGAGCTAATAAATGCTAATCCTACATAACCCACCGCCACAGAAAATCGGTGTGCTTAAAGGTGCAATATGTAAGATTTTTGCAGTAAAATATCCAAAAACCACTAGACCAGTGTTATATATTTTGTTCATTGAGTACTTACAATATCCCAAATGTTTCCAACTATTTGTAAATCGTGAAAAAATTGCAATTTTGACCAAGGCGTGTGTGGAGAAGTGTGAGGAGTCGCCTGTCAATTGCGTCATACCCGCGTTACCCTTTTATTTTGTAGAAACCATGGAAACACCAAAGACGCTTTAATATATTACATGTTTTAATAGACAAGGGAACAACTGTTTGGTTACATTTATAGACAGAAAACTAATTGTTTTAAATAGCTCAACAAGTTTAGTCCTATTGTTTAAATCTAATTTTCTTGATTTTTTGCAAGTACCATGCTTTACCATGCCTCAGAGATAAACAATCTATTTTGTCAAGTAGCTAACATAGCATAATCAGATGCAGCTTTATTTTTAGTAACAGTAATACAGCATTTTCTCCATCATTTTAAAATTAATTGCATGCCATTTATAAACACAAGCCATCCAGCATTTAATATGATATTCTAAAATCGATCTTACTGCAGTGTGTCTCAAACAAGTGTCTCACAGCAGCCGCTGATTGAACGCACAGAGTAACATTATAACATCATTTTCAACACACTCAAATGTATCTAATATGAGCTGCGTTACCTCATACTCATGACCGGAAAAGTGGAAGCGGCGTCGGCGACTGTGACATAATAAAAGTTCCACTGCTTGTGAGGCGTGTGTTGCGCAATCGTTCCAGCGGCCTCGTTCAGCTCCCACAACACTCGGTCCTGCTCTGCTTCATACTACAGTAACGTTAAAAATCTCATCCATGAACATGATTTTTTCCCGAGTCCTACCCCAATTGTTTCTTTTTGAGATGAAGACCACATGTCCCAAGATTCCGCGCTCAAACTTGCCGTCATCAAGCTACGCCTTTGTTTTGAATAGGCCTCTAGCGACCTCTAGCGGACAGAATTTTTACATATTACATCTTTAATTTATTATAGTTTAGTTTTAGTTAACAATAACAACCCTGGTTTATGTTATATTTACTTATTCTATAGCTTAAAGGATAGTTCACCCAAAAATGAAAATTCTGTCATCGTTTACTTACCCTCACGTTGTTTCAAACCTGTATGTATTTCTTTCTTCTGCTGAACACAAAAGAAGGTATTTTGAAGAATATGGGTAACCAAACAGTTGATGGGCCCCACTGTCTTACATAGTATATGGGGGGGAAAAATACAATAGAAGACAGTGGGGCCCATCAACTGTTTGGCTACCAACATTCTTCAAAATATCTTCTTTTTTGTTCAGCAGAAGAAAGAAATTTGTACAGGTCTGAAACAACGTGAGGGTGAGTAAATGATGACAGAATTTTCATTTTTGGGTGAACTATCCCTTTGAGAAACTTAAGTTCTCTAATATTTCATTTAAGTGTCAGTTGGTATCAAAAGTTTCTTCTAAAATGCCTTATGGGGATAACGAAACAAAAAAGAAATAAAAATGATTAACATTCAGTATGAGTACAGAGCTATAAAATTAATGTGGTTAGCATAGCTCACATAATCTGGTCTCGGAAGAATCTGATAAGAAAGGTTTGACATCTGTTTTGGCATCATGGCAAATCCCAGCACAGTTTGTTACATTACTGAGACCTCTTCCATACAGGAGACACATATAAGATTAACAAGATCTTTAGCACTATTAAAATGGGATTATTCTTCTAAACAAACGTTTCAGTTACAGTTATTAACCTAGGATGTCTGTGATTTCATGGAATTAATTAAGGTGAGGATCATACTCAGTGCTGAGTGGTCAGGTATGACCCGGTCTGTGACTGGACTCTTCTTATGGATTAATTTTCGTTTTACATTTGAACAGCACTCAGATTTGACCAAGAAAAAAACATTGCAAACAAACTATATACTGCAATCATATACACTCTTGTCTGGACTTTAATTTTTCCATAGGCTGTGTAAGAAAAACAAAGAGATGTTTGAATTTCCCTGACTAGTTCCATCTGAGGCTTTTGTTTCAAGAGAATAAATCAGAAAAAAACTTAAGCCCTCAGTTTAATCTAATTTCCATCTAGGAGAAACAATTGAGATATTACAAATATCTAATTTGAATACAAACATAATTGTACACAATTGTACACTGAATATTGATGACTTGCAAATTGCGTATGTTCCTCTATTTAAGTCACTTGCGGATAAAAGCATCAACATTTTTTACTTTAAGGCCCTCCCATTGTCCACAACAATATTTGAAGGCCCCCCTCATTCACAATTTCTACCCAATAAAATATTTTAGAGCTTGACATACCTAGAAAGATGTATATTTGTTATATATATATATATATATATATATATATATATATATATATATATATATATATATATATATATACAAATAATAAGAAATATCTTGATTTTTAGTCATTTCAGCTTTTTTTCATGCTTGTTTTGTCCCCTTGGAAGTTTGCTCCCTGGTTGAGAACCACTATGCTAGATGCATAAATATAAATTGGTGATTTTCCCATGCAATGGCTATATTCATGCATAAATTTGATAAATTACATAAACAGTACATATGCATGTGTCTTTAACTGTCCAGACTGCCCAATTCTGTCATTCATTATAGGCTTAGCATTAATGCTGTGGTAATCAGATCAGCACAAACAACCATGTCCTGCTAGCCCAGATAAACCTTATGATGCACACACACACAGACACACACATCCTGCATCATGTCTCATACAAATCTAAGCCAATACACATATGCATGAATGCACAAAGCCAATCATGAATCCGCTCGTGACAGGAAGAGATCATCAGACAGATGAGACCGGGATGAGTCTCACAATCAAATAAATCACATAATCACTAATATAACATTAGCCTAACACAGTGCTCATTGTAGAGAAAACTACACAGTAATATAAGGAATAGCCTATCCAAACCTGTGAGATGACACTATTGCAGACTGTCTGTCCTTCTGTTGTTCTTAATGAACTGTTGGAGGTTTCCAAAAAGTCTTCCTCTCTCAAGTGATTGACATCTCCCTGCCCACCCTCATCACAGCCGAACAAAAGTTGAGCAAAGCAACATACACTGCCTGGACACAGCCCGGGCATGATGGGTCCCTTCAGCCATCAACATATACACATACACTTTCACACAGTAACATGCTGATTTCCTTTGTGCTGCACCTGAAAGACACGCCTTCTTCTGAAAAAGAACTTCCTCTTACAGGTGAAGTGATAAGACTGCCCATCCTATCACGCCCAGACCTACCGTTTGAGAATGAAAACACACAGAGACATGTAAAGGTCTATATTAAGAACTAGAAAAACTGGTTTTGTAAGCGTCTTTATTCACAGAACTACAGGAAATCTCAAGCACCTATAGGTCAAGACAGATGTTCCTATTGGATCAGGATAGAATTTTTTTTTTTACATTTTTAAATGTCTTTACTGTCACTTTTGATCAATTTAATGCATCCTTGCTGAATAAAAGTATTAATTTCTATAATTTCTTTCTGACCCCAACATTTTGAACTGTATGAAAAATGTACACAACTGTTTTCAACATTGATAATAAAATAAACGTTTCTTGAGCAGCAAATCAACATAATAGAATGATTTCTAAAGGATCATGTGACATTGAAGACTGGAGTAATGATGCTAGTTATTTTAAATTGTAAACATATTTCCACCATATTACTGGTTTTGTGTGTGTGTGTGTACATATATATATACTACCAGTCAAAAGTTTGGACACGGTAAGATTTTTAATGTTTTAAAAAGAAGTTTCGTCTGCTCACCAAGGCTGCATTTATTTAATTAAAATATATATATATATATATATATATATATGTATATATAAGCATAAAATGAATGTCCTATTTGTCAACTGACGGACATGCTAAGTGGAACATTTAGAAATATCTAGTAGACATCTAGACTGTTGAACATGCCTAGAAGTGTCCGTTTTAGAAACGGGTGGGATGTGGAAAAGATGAGCAAGATGCATTTGGTGAGTGGTTGAAAAAGACAGCAATTCGGCCAGAAATACAAACAGTGAAGCATGAAGAGTGGGCTCTAATGTGATTCTCTTGTGAGTACTGGATAAGGTGACAATGTAATGAGCAAAACGCTATGTTCATCTCTTTGACAGCAAACACTGATAGACAGAGAGAGAGAATTTGTCTCTTTATCTTATATTTGTACAAACCTAGTACAAACTACATGGGTTAAGTTAAGGTTTAGGGGTAGGTTCAGGGTTAGTGCCTAGTTAGTGTCATTACTACAATCAGTACATAGTATGTCCATGCGAAACTGGACTGTAAAATAAAGTGCTGCCTTATCTTCAGTTCACATCATTGTCACTCTAAACCTCCTTGTCTTGATGTGTCAGCTGTTTTACAGCCTGGAAATGAGATAAAACATCTCTTTACTGTAGCGCAAGGCTGAATGAAGGAACACTTATGGCTCTGTTTATGAGAATAAGATGAATGAGAGCATTTGTGGGTTGCAGATAATTGTGAAGACACTAGAGGGCGGTAGTTGCTGGAGCTAAAGCAGTACTGCAGTTATTTGTAACTGTCTGTTACTGTCTCTGTTGAGCCCAAAAGCACTGATATACAAAAGTGTGTGCTGATCACACACACATTTACATACCCAAACACAGTGTTCACACTGGCACAATTTCACATGTGAAATACGCATTTTCACAGCTGACGTTACATGGCGGCCCATGATATTATGATGGCATGCAGGGTTGTCATAGCAACTACACTGGCCCCCTGGTTGGCGAGGAGTTCTTAAGGGCCACCAGGCCATACACACATACACACTGTAAATCAACACAAATTCCCACATCAACATGCTGGGCTAAAGGCAACCTGCTGCTGGAGAGGAAATGAAATGCTTTGTCACTTCCTGCGAGAGAGCGAAACAAACGCAGGGGGATTGGCAGAGTCACACGACATATGGAGCTAAGCCAGCTAATCTGTGTACGGAGAGAAAGAGTCCACTGCAAAATTAAACCTAATGAACCCGGCATCAGATTTAGTGCATCAGAGTCAACATGATTCCCTCATTGGATGCACAGCAGAAATTCTCTTCCGTATTTATACTGATTAAATCTGACTGGTACCAAACGTAGATTATTTTAGTATGCTATAATGATTAAAATTAGAAGAGGAAGTCGAAGGACACTGTGGAAAATTAGAACATATGAACACACACACACACACACAAGGCTGCTGTGGGAGATCGCTCTAATCTTGTTGCAGAATTACTGACGACTGCTTCCAGCATACGCCACAAATCTGGGACTGATTCACATAATCCCTTGAGAGAAAGAGAGAGAGACTGAAGACAATGAAGTAATGAAAAGAAGACAGGTTAATTGAAGAAGAGAAGAAAGTGCAGAGTGAAAAACGAGTGCAGATCAAAACTGTTTTCATCAATCATTTCAAAATAACATTTTGCCCAAAAGGAAAATCTATGCATACAATAAAAGCAGTGACAGGAAAAATAAAATTTTAATATGTGTCAGTATTTATAATTTAAAATATTATATAAAGAAAATAAAATACAATTTAACAAGGCATTAATAAATATAAAAAATATATGACATAGAATATGTAATAAATAAAACTATGGTAATACTTAGATACAAATTTAATAGTATTAGCTGCCAGTAATTTAAACATAAAATGTTATGTAAATAAAACAAAAGTAAAATACAAAAATAAATAAATACATTATACAAAAGCATGATTCTTTAATGTAATTATTGTACTTTTTATTTTATTGTATGCAAACAAATTTAAAGGGGACATAACACACAAAGTTTCTTCCAATCTCATGCTAATCTTGAGTACCTATAGAGTAGTACTGCAACCTTTATATCTCCGTAGAGTCTTTAGTTTTATCAGATTTATAAAAGACAGATAAGCTGTACCGATTATTTCTGAAAACAGTCAAGCTCCTGAAGGCATGCCATGGGAGGAGCTAAAGAGTCACGAGCACACACACACACACACACACACACACACACAATACATCATCGCATTATCCCTGGATAACTTTTGATCCACTATACGTTCGTGTTGTTTACATTATATGCACTTACGCGCTGACTGCCAACAAAACAAAACAGACATTGGATGCAGTTTTACTTACAGCCTGCAGTTCCAACACAGGATCTTTTATCGCTGGGACTGCTCCATCTTTCAATTTCAAATGATCTGCAAATCCATCGTCAAACTGGGCCTTGTTTATAAAATATTCGTCACCGAAATGCACAACTCCACAAACTGCATCCACTGTTCCTTAATGTTGGGTTCTTTGGGAAGCTGAACAAAGTTATCTTTCCCTCACAACCAAAAACATACTTCTTTGGTAACATTGTTGATTTCGTGGTCTACAAACAAAAATGACAAATCTTTCTCAAGCAAGTAACCCGAACGAAACACGTTGACGGGCGCGTTCTTGCTCTCTCTCTGGTTGGTGCGAGCATGCGCTTTTCTGAGAGAAGTGCCCATACAAGGAATTCCACCCTTTATGACGTCATACAGGGCCATACTCGAAAAAAAAAAAACTTGCCGAAACTTAGACGAATCCTGAAGGAGTGTATTTGGCACAGAAATACTTTATACGTCCAACTCGTTTTTTTAAACTTTGGCCATGTTTAGTATGAGAATCCAACTCTTTAACAGTGTAAGAATGCATGAAATTGCATTATACCCGCTTTAATAGTTAAAATATATATGATTGTTAATAGTTAAAATATAAATTATTGTTAATCTGGGATTATTCCTATTTTATAATAATGTGGAAGTAATTATAATATAAAATATTATGTAAATCAGCAAATACATAAATAAAGTTCAACTAGACATTAATGACGAAGGAATAATCCCAGATTAACAATCAATACAATGAATAAAAACATCAGCAAGTCTAGAAGAAAGAGAAGAGATTATGAATAAAGAAACACAGTGTGCACCACACATACACAGTGTGAATGGAGGCTGAGGGAGAGGAAGAAAGGGACTGAGATGTTCCACATAGGTGACAACACCTACAGAGTGAACACCTGCTGATCGTGTCATGAACGCTGGACAGAACAAAGGCCTTTTGATTGAAGTCCTGTCACTGCTGTTCCCTTATGACATACACGCAAATGCTGGTATCAGTCACGACATACTCCTCAACCCTGAGTGCTCTGCCGCTTGTGCCGTCTCCACGGGAACAATTGCCAGCCATTTCTGCGGCAGAGGGATGAGTGGCGTTCCGCTAAAGAGCCCATTGTCCCTCCTCAAACTCCTCCACAACAACATTCCAGCCCTCACACAAGCTCCTGACCACCTCATTACACATATGAGTGGAATATGTCTGCTGGACAGGTTTAAATGGTTGAAATACTGTCAGTAAAAGAAGAAAAAACTTTTCTTAAACTTTATTTTAAAAAGTTAAAATTTAAAATTTTATTATTATTTTTTTTTTTTACAAGATTGAGCACTTAGACTTTAACCTAAAATTGTAGCATGCAAATATGCCTTGTGACTGATCATTCTATTAAAAGTCCTTGTAGTAGAAAGGGGAAACACAAGTATAAATAAATATGTTGTTCATTTAAATGTTAAGTAAAGTAAAATATAATAAACTTTTTGCAATTTATATTTAAATTTAATTTTGTCAAAATACATAAGTACTTTACAGTGGCTGACAACAGAGAAGGTTTTTACCATGTGGTTATAGCATCTACCAGTAGGGGCTAATTGTTTAAAGACGCAACATATCTTTTCTTTTGTATTGTGAAATACATCAGTGAAACAGAATATTGAAAAAGGAAAAAAATGTAGGAGGGGACTCGATTCCATTTATTATTATTATTACTATTCGTTATTCATAATTTTTCCATAAAAAATAAATGCGATCTTGTGATCAGTTGTAAGAAAGGGGCGGGGTTTAAGCAGACTAAATGACTGAAGAAGTCCAGCATATGTCACCAGAGAGAAGTCTGTCATTTCATCGGAAGATTGAGACATTTTGATAAAAATCATAATTTACAAAAAAAGTAAAATAAATAAATAAACATACTGTATACATAGATGATTATTTACAATAAGATCTATAATATGTATTTACAGGGTTCATTTTCATGTCATGCTGACTTTAAGTGAAAGTGACATGTGAAGGCCAAATATGGTGACCCATGCATTTAAACCATCCAATTACTGCACACATATTACAAGTAGTGAGTAGTGAACACACACACTGCAAACCATGGACACACACACCAGGAGCAGTGGGTAGCCATTTGCTGTGGTGCTCAGGGAGCGATTGAGGGTTAGTTGCCTTGCTCAAGGTCACCTCAGTCATTTCCTGCCGGTATTGAGAATCAAACCCACAACTGTTGGGTTACCAGTCTGACTCTTTAACCATTAGGCCATTATTGTTTTTAAGCTAACAACCCAAAACTAATTACCTGTATTCAGTTGAACGTGGTTTGATTGAGTTCCATTCTATTTAATTAAATTCAACAGAATCCAATGCACATTTTTATATTTGTCTGTAAATAAACATTCTTAAGTTAACATAGTTCATATAACCTTTGACAATGAAGTTTTGTATATTAACATAACAAATAGCTGATAATATAATGCCAGTCTAGTAAAAATGGATAAAGAGATAAAGAATAGACTGAATTATTGCTTGTGGTTGCACTGAATATCTCTATAACAGTCCTACTGTGTGTGTTGTTGTTGTTGGCAGGGTTGCCAGATCTACAATCACAAAAATTGTTTTGAAAGGCAAGCTATAAAACACAACAAGCTTAATTAAGTCTTAATAAATCCCTACATCACAAACACATAAACACACTGAACACAGCGAGTCTAGTGGGAAAGATAGATTACAAACCACATACAGCTGTTGTGAATGTTAGTGCACACTCACACACAGCGGAGAAAGAGAAATCGCTGTTATAGGCTAACATTCCACTTAACCTTTCCAGTGAGACACACACACCTGACCTAGCACCTGTTCTGTGAGTGCAGGTCGCAGCTGTACACCTGTATCGTCTCGTCTCCTGACTGTGTTTAAGTGAATGTTATTATATTTTAGCATGTGAGTGTGCTCTGTGTGCGTCTTGTCAGCAGCTCTTCTCTTTACTGGCAGCGCTCGGCTTCCTCAGGCAGTGAAATATTTTTTGCTGAATTAATCAATCACAGAGCATGATTTCTATGCAGATGAATCTCTCTAGTTAAGTGAAGAGAACTGAAACTTTCCAAACATTCAAATCATATCCTCTTAACGTCAACATGCATTATGAGTAAGGTTTATAATGACTGGGTTCTTCAGGATGCTGTAGGCTGATCACACCATCTGATCACACACATGCATATCCCTCTTCCACCATAATGGTGGCGGTGCCAGAGCCAGCGCTTGGCTGGGGATCTGAGGACTTTTCTCAGATCTGGTCTACTGACATTAGTTTTGAGAATATATTAAGAATTCAGCATCTTTACACAGCTCAAAGAGATTGGTATAGACAACAACTACACTTAAGATGACAGTCTTTGCTATCTATTGATGTGGCATAGCTAGGTTAACTATTTACTTATCTAGCTATTGCTAAAGTTTAGTTGGTTATTGTGTTTTGTGCATGTTTTCCCCTCTTCTACTCTTATTCCAAAGCAAATAAAACATTACACTACTGTTCAAAAGTTTGGGGTCAGTCAGATTTTTTAATTTTCTCTCTTTTAAGAAGTCTCTTATGCTCACCAATGCTGCAATTATTTGATCAAAAATACAGTAAAAACAGTAATATTGTGAAATATTATAACTGTTTTCTATTTTAATATATTTTAAAAATGTATTCCTGTGATGGCAGAGCTGAATTTTCAGCATCATTATGTTAGTCTTCAGGGTCACATGATTCTTCAGGAATATGCTGATTTGGTGCTCAAAAAACATTTCTTACAGTTCTGCTGCTTAACATTTTTGTAGAAACAGTGATACATTTTTCAGGATTCTTTGATGAGAGTTCAGAAACGATAACACACATTCAAACAGTGTGTGTCCAGACTGTGAGATTCCACAGCACCCTGTGATCTCTCCCTCTCCCCTAGTAAACCATATTGCCCAGTGTGACCAGCAGACAGTCCTAGCAGCTCATTAACGGATCAGGCCTTTCATTGATCAGCAAGCTAATTATGACTCACTCTCTCTGTCATTTTCTTTCTCTTGACAGCCAATACTGTGCTTTGTGATTGTGTTTGACGAATACATGCGTCGTCATACAAACGACTTATTTACCAAGTCTTACATCAGTGTGGATCTTCCATCTCTCTGGTCTCTGAAGCAGGATGTGTGCCGATATCAGCTTCCACAGGATAATCAGACAGGATCATATAACCCGCTCCAGTTCAATTACCGTAAACCACTCCAATCAGCTGATTCCAGCAATAACACACGGCTAGTAACATCCAATTAGTATGTACCTATCTACTCCTATACTTCAGTCACATTTTTGTTTCTCCAACTTTCCCTTACTCTCTCCACTCACAAAAAAAGTACCAAAAAGCACAGTGGTATTACAGTGGATTTTGAACATGCACACTTGTAATACAACAGTGGTTTTTAAGTACATTGTTTATACCAAAATACATGAATATAGCAATCATTCTTCATCATGGTCTATACCAGAGTACTGTATTATTGCCATCTGACATCTCACAGCACAATTCCCACAACGTGGTATCACCACCACCTTTATTGGAACTCTCTCTTTTCATCTCTGTCTCTATATAACAGGAACGGGTGTGTGAGTGGATCTCTCACTGCACTTTAAAGCAGTCCATAATAAGGATGCAAGGATGCATTAAATTGATCAAAAGCAACAAATATGCATAATGTTACAAAAGATTTCTCTTATTTCAAATAAATGCTGTTATTTTTAACTTTATATTCATCAAAGTACCCTGAAAAAATATAATCAGGACAACTGTTTTCAACATTTATAACAATAAGAAATGTTTCTTGAGCATCACGTTCAGCTTTGCCATCACAGGAATAAATTACATTTTGAAATATATTCAAATAAAAAACAGTTACTTTAAATTGTACTAATATTACATAATATTGCACAATATTACAGTTTTACTGTATTTTTGATTAAATAAATGTAGCCTCTGTGAGCATAAGAGACTTAAAATATCTTTTGAACAGTAGTAAATAATGAATGCTTGTACACTGTTCTGCATAGAACTCTCAGCGGAATCTAAAGCATTTCTTCTAGAGTGGTTCAAAAGTCCAAAAAAAAAAAAAAAAAAATCTATTTAAACCTGTAAATAAAGTTTTAGGATTTTGGAAAAAAATAAAATACAAAGAAAGGTTATGACTAAATGAATAAGAAATATTTAAGATTCTCCACTATTTCTAGGTCACTAATCAAAAAAAGTACATTTGTGACATTGTACTGATAGCATAATTTGACCTAAAAAAAAAAAAAAAAGGCAAATCTGCAGAAGAGAGTTCCTCTGTCACTTCAATGTGAACGCAGAGAGTATTTTATGTGCTAAACAGCCTGTGACAGCACACTGTAAGTGCCAAACTCAAAAAACACCTAATTTGCATTTTGATTTGCATATAGTCTGAGGTCAAATCGTCATACTGTTGCTAATAGATGTTAATAAGAAACTGTTAGTACAAGAGATTCAACATAGAGCCAAATCTGAGTGTGAGTCTGTGTACAGATTACAGTACATATGTGCTGGAAAGCTTTTTTAGAAAGAACTCCATCTGTGTGTGTGAGTTTGTGACTAAGTGTGTGTGGGTTTATAAGGGGTGTAGTATAGAACATCTATGCATGAATTAGCGCTTTAATTTAATTAAATTTTACATTAATGATATTTTGTCAATTTTACTTGTTTACTTTTCTTAATTTACTTTATTTGCTCAATTTATTAGTGTATGCAAATATGATAAAACACTTTAGCAGTACTGAAGTGCAGTTTTTTTGTCATGCCAATAAAACTAAGTGAATGTGCGAGTCTGTTTTTGTGTGCCATGAGTATGTGTGTCCAGTGTGGTAGTCCTTCAGTAGGGGCGTGAAAGGCTCACCCCTTCTCTCGCTCCATCCACCATGCAAATGAGCCCCATACACAGCTCTCAATGATACTCACACACAACCCGACACTCATCTCACCGTCCTCCCACTCTCCTGTCCTCTCTACTTTCACTCCATCCTTTCTATCTATTTCAGGACTGTGTAAATCATTTCATTTCTTAACCCCCCACTTCTCATGTCTTTGTCCAATTTTATACCTTCTTGTTTTCTTGAGTATTCTTTATTTAGCAGAGCAAGGCCCTAATTTACATAGTCTATGGCCACTGTGAGAGAGAGAAAGAGGAAAATTCCTCTGGCCTTCTTGATGGTACTGAAGGCTAAATCCACACCTCTCTCACCATCTCTCTCTCCCGCAAATGCTCAACACAAGCCAAATAGGGAATCGAAGAAGAAAACAATACTGCTGCCAACTATCTCTCAGTGTGTCTTCCTTTGCATATGATCATGTTGTTTCAGGCAGAGATGTTTTCACACATCGACCAGTCTCACATTTTCTCCATTCTTCTTTGCATCTCATGTGTTTTTAAAGAACATGGAGCCCCCTGAAAATGGCCGCACTATTCAAATCATATTCAAAAAAATCCAGTTTATTACTAAAAATAGCCATCTAAATATAGCCCACATCAACACACGATATAAAAGCGTCAAGGCCGGAATTGTTTCTCAGGCCCACACGTTCACCTTGACATGCAAAACAGGCAGATTTACAAGTCAAATTTAAATTATATGACATCTAACAAGAAACATGAGCTACATACACAAACACCTGTTCATTTTTGACTTTTTTACCATAAGCAATATTTGGATTATTTGATTATTAGTGGTGCTCGCTAGCATCATTATAATTATTGTTCATACTTACATTACACTGCCATTTAAAAGTTTGGGGTTGGGAAGTTTTTTTTAAAAAGAAATGAATACTTTTATTCAACAATTTAACACATTAAATTGATCAAAAGTAACAGTAAAAACATTTACATTGTTAAAAAATATATATTTCAAATAAATGCTGTTTCTATTCATCAAATAATCATAAAAAAATGCATCAAGGTTTCAATAGAAATATTAAGCAACACTACTGTTTTCAGCATTGATAATAAGAAATGTTTCCTGAGCAGCAAATCAGTATATTAGTAATGGCTGATGAAAATTCAGTTTTGCCATAAGAATAAATTAAATTTACAAATTAAAATAGAAACAGTTATTTTAAATTGCAATAATATTTCACAACATTACCATTTTTACTGTATTTTTGCTCAAATAAATGCAGCCTTGGTGAGCATGAGACTTTTTAAAAATGATCTTTCTTTCAAAAACAAAATCTTACCAACCTCTAACTTAGGGGTCTGTTCAAGTAGTAATCTTTTTACCATATTTATTTACGGCATGTATGATTGTAAATATCAGCCTTTGTGTGTCTTTGTAGCCTAGTGTCTTTGCAGTGTGCAGACATGAATGATACTTCAAATTGTGTGGAGAAGAAATTGTGTACTCTAAACAATCAGACATATTTTCCTAGTATACAATAAAACAGGCAAAAAAAATGATTTAAATACACCTTATCTACCACACATCAATGCGTTAAAAACCACCCAAACACCTCAGCAACCACATGGCAAGGCCCTGGCAACCACCCACAATTCCCTAGCATTGTGGAGGCGACTTCTGTATGGGCAAACACCGGTCACATTATCTTCAGAAAATGTTTAGTCTTGTCTGACAAAGATAAATTAAACAAAATAATTATAAACTAGTTGGAAAAATTTAAAACAAAGTCACTGTTGATTAAAATATTCCAAGAAGAATTCTATATGATGTTGATTTTCTAAGAGAGGGCATGCTCAATGTGAACACACTTCTAGAAAGTGAATAAAAATAGACATTGCTTGGAGCCATAGTGAGTGAGAGGAAGCATAACCGTGTGTGTGTGTGTATTCTCCTCCGCAGTTTGTTAGGGTCAGTGTGAAGAGCGCTGGTGTGTAGTGTGCTCTCTCTGGCCGCCCCCTCAGGCCCTGCTGTTGTGTAACCACCGCATTGCAGTCGCACACACAAACACATAATGACTGAAGTGGCATACATGTGGGATAACACAAGTGTCTTCATGTGTTTATGTGTGTGGGTCAAGTTTTGTCCACATTGTGGAGACCAAATATACTTACAGGGATAGTAAAACGTGAAATCAGAACGTGAGGATCAGCCAATAGCCTCCAGATGAGAAACAGCTTAATAAACATATAAATAATGTCTTAATAAATATGCAAAATAGTTTATATGATGGTTATGTTTGGGGTTAGCAGCAGGGTCATTGTAGGGATCCCAAGACTCAAAACAGGGAATGATTGTACATTTTTCAGAGAGGGTTTTATGGTGCATAAACTGTCTAAAAGCTAAAGCAAAGAACTAAAAAATATTATTATACTAAGTAGCTAGTCAGTTGATGGATGATCAGTCAAATTTCTTGAGCTAGATGATATGGGATGGAAAAATATATTATTATCTCAATATATAATAATAGAGGTCAATGAAAAACAAACATGTGGCTGTTTTGGCGTTTGGGGCTGTGAAATTCCCAACACTCCCAAATGAGGGTTCTATATTTGTGTCAGTGATCCCTAAAGAACCTTTAACATCCATGGGATATACGTGTCCAATGCACAAAGGGTTCTTGGTTGAAAAAGTTTCTTCAGATTATTGAAAAGTTCTTTACATTAAGAAAAATAGTTCTTTTAAAAACTGTTCACTGAAATGTTTTTTGGGGAACCCAAAATGGTTCTTCTATATAGCATTGCTGCAAAAACCCTCTTTGGAACCTTTATTTTTAAATACTACTATTTCACCGCTGGCAAAATAGGTTTTCAATAAAACATAGCTGCCTATGCAGTAGAAAGGCAGGGGGAAAAAATTAAATTGGTGCTACCTGACTAGAGAAGGAAAAAAAAGCTGTTGTCTTTCCTTTTGCCAAATAGGTAGGAAAACTTCAACACCCACTGCACCCAATGCACTGGGCATGTTGCCGTCCGAGGCCACTTCCAACAGTCTGCTATGGATACGCTTACCAGAGTCAAATACCGCCTTGCTTTAGTAGGAAATACTTCTTAGCAAACTTGTAGTCATAATGGTGTCAACTGTTCCCATAATGGTGTTCCCAGTTGCAAGGATTAAAGAATAAATGTTTAGTGAGAGTGAGTTACTTTTGGTTTCCAATGAAGAATTCGGTGTGTTGTAAGCAGCGGAGAAGCAAAGAATCATAAATATGGAGAGAACACTGTGACGGAAAATCTGAAAAACCTTTTGTGTTTGTAGTCTCTATTTCAGACTGCATGACAATGAACACTGTGTTTTAGGCCAAACAGAGGGGAAAAAACTGAAAGAAACTTCTGTTCCATCAGTCCTGCCCAACCTCCCGAAGCAAAATGCGGTCATGTACAGGTAAGAAAGCTGTTGCCATAGCTGTTCCATTTTTACCATAATGCTGTTTAAAGAGTAGACAAAGTACGATACAATTTTCAGTGATAACACAATTCCCTTACAATAACTGTCCTGTTATTATCCCCTCTGTCAATCCGACTGTCTGTGAACGGGGTACAAAAATGCAGAAGTATAATCTGTAGTTTTCACGAAAGCCCTGGAGCTGTCAAAAGTAGTGACTTTTGCTGACAAATAAGTGTGAATTTCTCATTCCAGGTAACATGGAGAATGAATAAAAATTGTTCATTTACATATACTACAGATATTGTAACTAGGGGTGTATCGGTATCGGGCACAATACCAAGCTCATGTACTTGTACTCGTAAAAATACCCCGATACCAAAGACCCATACCTCACGCAACGTAACCTACAGAATTTTCCGTGCACAGAGACACCGGCAGCAGCAGCAGAAACAATGTCAGCCTCAGGGGTGTGGAAATACTTCAAAATTAATGATGACAACCCACACATTGCGAACTGCATGCTTTCAATCACAATTCGTTATCGATTAGTGAAGGCGGGATAGGCGGATTCGCGCTGAATGACACAGACCAGAAGCGCACTCTCTCTCTCGCGCGCGATCAGTTCTCCTCGCGCCTGAATGGTCAAATGCTCACATAGTTGTCAAAATGTCCATCGTGTGGAGTATCTCACATAAATACAGTATGGCTTAAGTGGACGCAAACATTTGGGTGAAAACAGGATATAGGCCTACAGGATATGTGTCAGTATCCATGGATTCAGTCTTAAAGGGACCGTAGCCTAATTAAATATTTGTCATTAAAGTTAATAAAACAACAAAAGATGTTAAATAAATGTATACATGGTAAATAAATCTACTGTATCTGAAAAACAAGTTTATTTAATTTGTAGCTCTAGTATTTGTTGTATTGTTTGTAATTTGTTTGTAAATTTCTTTTTATATAACAACAATTATATATATATTAGTAATTATGCCCTTTGAAGGTTATTGGACACTGTGAAATTTTTCTTCGTTAAGTTTGTGACAAGCACATAAAAATTATTACTTTTTTCATTAGGGTAATAATAAAGAAGCTGTCCTACATTCATTAGTCTCAATGTGTTCTGCTTGGAAAAATGCAACATCACCAAAAAAAAAAAGAGAGAGAGAGAGAGAAAAATTAATAAATATATAGGCATCGGTATCGCCGAGTACCAGAAAAAAAATATCGGTACTCGTACTCGGTCCTTAAAAAAAATGGTATCCGTGCATCCATAATTATAACAATAGAAAGCGGATAGAAAATCTGTGAAGTTACTTTTTAATTGTGTACGCTAAAAACTACAATGCTAAATTCATCACAGAGAGGGAACAACAGAGATAGATATGAAAATAAATAAAGAAAAAAGATTGTAAGAGCAGTGGTATGCTCACAGCAGGTGTTTGGAGCTTTGCCTGAATCTTCTGCTCCAACAGTCTCACATTAGGAGAACATTTCCTATTGTTCCTTGTTTCATCAAGCAATCATGGACAAGTGGTAAAGATTGAGAGGAGAAAATAATCTGACCACAGGAACACACATTCTGATCCCTGGGGGCACTGTGCAACACACACAGCTTGACACGATTAGAAACGCAGTGGGAGACAAGTTAAAACAGTACAGAAAGAGAAAGTGGGAAGGGGCTGGATAAATGGCACTCTGTCTATTTACGGGTGACATCTTTCCAATATCCAACAGCAGGTGATAAACAATGTGAGGAGAGAACGAGAAAGAGCGAATGATGGAGAGAGAGACGGAGAGAGGCTGCTAAACTATGTTAGAGTAAATATAAGAGGAAAACACACTTTCTCTCTGACACACAGTCATTTCTCAATATTTTTTCTTCAATCTCACACAAACACACACACACAGTGTCACAATATGGCTCTGAGACAGCAACAGAGGCTACAGACAGGGACCAAACTGAGAATAAATATAGCTGGACTAAATTTAGTCTACTAAACTGAAATGAAAAACTATACTGATTAGCATGAGGGTGAGAGGGAAGCTCAAAGACAACTCCCAATAACCCCTGCTCCACCCAGCAGAATGCTGTGGTGAAATCCGCTCGTTGCAACAGGCCTCCTGCGTGCTCACTGCAATACCCAGCTCTTACACCGCACTCTTAGGCAAGTTTCTGAAAGTTACAAAATAAGTGAATAGCAGTGTAGAGGTCAAAACATAACGGTGCTGGGTCACTCCAGTGGGCAACGGGGGTTCAGCCATTGCAAAATGTGTGTTTAACAAGACTTTACTTCAAGGAAGCCTGTTTTCATTGAGTAAAAACAGAGGTAATTGTGAAAAAATTAAAAATGTATATTTAAAATGTATATATATATATATATATATATACACACACACACACACACACACAGTTGCAAAAAAAGTATGTAAACCACTTGCAGAATCTGTGAAAATGTGAATAATTTAACAAAATAAGAGAGATCATACAAAATGCATGTTATTTTTTATTTAGTACTGTCCTGAGTAAGATATTTTACATAAAAGATGTTGATGTATAGTCGACAAAAAAAAAAAAATAGAATTTATTAAAATGGCCCAGGTCAAAAGTTTGTGAACCATTGATTCTTAATACTGTGTATCGTTTCCTGGATGATCTACGACTGTTTTTTTTTGTTTTGTGATGGTTGTTCATGAGTCCCTTGTTTGTTCTGAGCAGTTAAACTGCCCAATGTTCTTTAGAAAAATCCTCCAGGTCCCGCAGATTCTTCAGTTTTCCAGCATCTTTTGTATATTTGAACCCTTTCCAGTGGTGACTGTATGATTTTGAGATAAAAAAGGTTCAAACATTCACTAATGCACCAGAAGGAAACACGATGCATTAAGTGTTGGGGGTGAAAACTTTAGCACAGGATGAAGATGTCCAAATGTTTCTTATTTTAAATATCTTTTTTTTTTTCAGTAGCCCTTCTGAAGTAACAGAAGAAAATTGCATGTTTCCTAGAAGATAAATTAAGTACAATTTACCTAGATCTAAAATTCAAAAAGTTTTCACCCCCCAACTCTTTCCTTCTGGAGCATCAGTGAATGTTTGAACCTTTTTTAATAGTTGTGTTTGAGTCCCTCAATTGTCCTCAGTGTAAAAAGATGGATCTCAAAATTATACAGTCACCGCTGGAAAGGATTCAAATATGCAAAAAATCCTTGAAAACTGAAGAATGTGCAGGACCTTTCAGGATTTTTCTAAAGAACACTGAGCAGTTTAACTGTTCAGGACAAACAAGGGACTCATAAACAACCATCACAACAATATATATATATATATACACACACACACACACACACATTTGCAGTAGTCACAAATGTACAGTAAAGCCACAATTATGAAAAATAAATGTGCAGCTGCAATATTTAGTCACAACTGTATTTTTATTTATTTTTTTACACTGAGGTAAAAAAAAATGAACTTACTTCCTTACTTCCACTAGTGGACATAAGAAGAAGTTTTTTTTTTTTAATGATTAGAAGTTGTGTTTAGAGGTAAAAAATAGTGGTTCTTACAGAAAAGGTAGACATACTTCACATAGAAATGAAAATTCTGTCATGATTTACTCATTCTCATGTCATTCTAAATCTCTGTGACATTCTGTCTGACTGACACATTCTTCAAAATATCTCTGTAAGTGTACTGCAGAAGAAAGTAAGCCATAAAGGTAAAGCCATAAAGCCTTGTTGGTACATAAAAAGGTAAAAGTTTTTGACATTTTGAGCAGAGGAAGCACGGATGTGGTTTGTAGTGCAGGACAAAAAATACATATATGGTGCTTGTGTTTTCTCTCACACATGCACATATACAGATACATAGCGGTGTCTTCTATTCCTTTATCTTTTTTTTTCTTTTTGTCTCTGTTTCTGTACTCAGGCATGCTGCTTCCTTCCCAAACCCTCAAACACACTTGATTGAGGAGGTGTGTGTGTGGGTGGGTGGAGAGGGTGCTTCAGTGCTTTCATCTCAGGGTGACACAGAATCCCTCGCCAGTATTATATCATCTGCACCTGCACTCAGTGTGTGTTTGCCTGTGTGTGTCCGTGTGTGTGTTTATGTGTGTGCATAGGGGCAACCACACCTGCCTCCTTAATGTAAACTCTTGATGGTGACACTATCTTAAGATGGCAGAACACAAGGAAGCCCTCCTCCCCCACCTCAGAGTATGATTCAACAAAGCTTTATTGGAACAAAAGTAAACAGTATAGCTAAAAATACAGTACATTGTACTTCTGTAGATTGTGCAAGGGATTGTTCACTTAAAATGAAAATTACATCATTTATTCACCCTTATGTTGTTTCAAACCTGTATGACTTTCTTTCTGACTAAAATATCCTTTAAAATATGTTTGTTATTTTTCTACAGAAGAAAGTAAGTCATTGGTGTTGCTCAAAAGAAAGAAAGTCTTACAGGTTTTGACAGAAGTTTCTTTTTTGGATGAACTATCCCTTTAATCATAAAGAAGTTGGGAATGGACCACAATTGTACAAAAATAATTTGGATATGGTATAATGACAAGAATCAGTCATCCACCTTGACATACATTTTGAAACATATTTTTTGGAATTCAGAATAAAGTGTGCCGTTTTGAGTGCCACAAGGCCCCATTCTACACTTTTCTCCTCTAGTTTTCAGGAATTTCTGTGCCTTTCCCAATTCAATGGCTATTAAACATGATCACTCAGTCTGTACATGCTCAGATGGTAATAAGATCCTCTTCCAGTTCCTTTTCTCTTTACATTTCCATTGTAATTCCTTTGTTATTTCCTTTTCTCATCATTCCAAATAAATGTTTTTACCATGTTTAGTATCTGATGTTTATGCTCGATTAATCAAAGATGCCAGGAAACAGGAGAAGAGTTTTAGGCTAAAACCAGCTAACAGTAGGAGCATGAAGTACAAATTCACCCTATTTATTTTCTAAATGCATCTTGACCTCATCATTTTTAATCAAAATGTCATAACTCTATCTTCTTTTGAAATGGCAGATTTGTAGCAGATCTGGTGACAGATTATTATCCAATTATTAAATCCACATAAACCCCGCCCCCTTTTTAAAATTGACTGCAAACTTGCATTCAGATCTACTTCCATCCAATCAACAACTGATGTATAAAAGCAATCCCCCTTCTTACATTTTTTCTGCTTCATTAGGATCACAATATGGAAGAAATTATCTGTTACTACTCTTTACTAAAGGGTGTATTTATTTTAAGTATTTATAAATTAAGGGATTAAATTAAAGGGATAGTTCACCCAAAAATGAAAATTCTGTCATTTTTCATGACTTTCTTTCTTCTGTGGAACACAAGATGTTTTTTTTTGTTTTTTTTTTATATATATCCATTCAATGAATGTCAATGGGGACCAAAACAACAATGAACGAATGAGTGAATGAATGAGGGACAATAAAGGTGCAATTATCTGTAAAGCTGTGTTGAAACAATATGTATTTGAAAAGTACTATACAATTAAAGTGGACATAAGTTGAATGTGTTGAAATGTAAAATATTGATCTCTTCTGTGACTGCAGATCTAAGTAATATATTTTCAAAAGGACTTTTATAATGAAACACAAGAGGTATGATGAGTGCTCGGGTCTTGCCACAGATTTTAAATAGAAGAATTAGTTTCTGAATGGGTGTAACTGAAGCACTAAGGTTTGATTTAGTCCTGGCTCCGCTGAAGAGGTGAGTGTTATAGTCTATCGTGTGACTGATACATGCTGCTCAAGTGTTCACAGACAGGATGTGCTCTAACCTTACAGGTAAGTACAGACCTCAGAGCTGCAGGCTGTTTTCAGAATAAATAATACAAACACCTGCACAACCATAAGCATTTTATGCTTACACCTTGATAGCCCAACCCTAACCCTGTGTTGTCCTCCCTGAGAGTTTCTTTCTACCAACAGTACCTTATTCTCTCTCTAAAAGCTCTCCTTTTTTGTTTCGGTTACCTGCAACCTCTTTGTTTCACAATCCCTCCTTCTCAGCTCTAAAAAGTCATTGGTATTCATTATACAACATTATACCCAAGCAAACACACACATACACATCAGTGTTTCCTATTAATTACCTAGACTGTGGCGGCCCGCCATAGTGTAATGTGTGCTGCCATAATTTCATAATAAACCGAAAATATTTTAAAACTTCTCATAATAGCATAAAAGGTTTCTAACATTGCTTTGCATGACTGTTTTTGCAAAGTATCTGTCAAACAAACAAAATTGAAAGCGTTTTATGGCTTTGTGCCCTTACCAAATCGCGAAAGACTGCAATTTAATAAAATAATTTGTTTTTGCACTTTGTTCACACAATCAGACTGTAATCCGTTGTTTTCTGCCAAAATAAAAGCTCAACTGTAGTTTTAATCAAAATAAAACCTCATGGGTTTATCTTTCGCAAGTGTAGAAATTACGGCAAAAGTATTGTAATCTCCCTTCTGTAGCGTAAAGTAAAATAATATACTTATGAAATATGAATTTTCTGTTTTCCATTACACAGCTACTGTCATAATAATAATAATAATATAACATTAATTATTAATACTATTATTATTATATTCTAAATGTTTGTCTAGAACACAAGTGTGAATGTAATGTAAACTGAGACACTATATCACAACTAAAAAGAGGACTGAGTCCCCCTTAAATTTCAGGTAAAAGTCAATTCATTGACTTTTTTTGTTTTGTTCAATTTGCACACTCAACATGGGTTGGAGCTCTTAATTTTGAACTCTCGAAGTGCAACAGATTGATGAACTTTAAAATGTACAACATTTTTTTATGGGGGTGGAGGGTGGTGGTGGCATGCCCCAGGACCACCCTAGCAGGACCAAGGTCCACTCACCACAGTCTCACAAAATCCTGTGGGAAACACTACACATATATTGTAGGGCAATGCTATACTATTTTTAGAAAATTTCATCAAATACTCTTTGGTATTTAAGAGAGAGAAACTTCAACCTTTAAGATATTTTTGTACAGTCTACGCACAAAAAATTTGACCCTGAGAACTGAAAACGATACCGTCCTACTTTGTTCAGCTGCAATCCAGCCCTCTGAACAATGAGAGATGTTGCTCCATTCACAACGGAGAAACCTCAAGGAACTGATCGCTGTCACCACAGACCATCTACAGTTACAGACAAGAAACAAAGCCTGAAGAGAGTAAAATATGGATGAGAGACACTCTCTCAAGTGCTTCATTTGGAATAACACTGTTAGTGTTGTGAAATTAACAAGATGAAGGGACTTGTAGAAAACGTCTCTGTGATTAAAACTGAAATATGAGACATCATCCTAGACTCGTCCTCACTGGCATCAAACCTGACTGCAGGTACCACTGAGGGAGAGAGTGAGTATGTGTATCCTGTTCTAATAAGATTAGACGTTGAGATGGGATTAGTTTCATTTTGGCAACATTCCCATTCCAGGCAGTCCTAAAGACAAGAGCATCTATAGCTGCACTGTCAACATTTAAACTAATGATCAAAAACAGAGCTTAACCTCACAGATGGTCCTTCATGAGTGTTTAAAATCTGAAAAACTAATAATTCAAATAATGTGTTTCCACCTGATAAAACAGTTAAGACAGATTTAAATTCTTCTGGGTAGAAGTTCTCATGCAGATTAAACAGATTTGAGCCTGGCCTGCAACATCTCCCAATTTCCTCTTTCTCTCCCCTGCTGCAAATTCCCATGCTGTTCGAGTTTATGCTAGTTTGGCACTGGTAAAGATTGTCAAAATGGTCCATCAAAAGAAGGTTAAAGCTGGTAAGAATGGCCAACTAGCATGGTCTTTGTGATGAACCTGGTTGGCCAACTTCAGTTAAGCTAGTAAAGAACCATCTTGCGGAGACCAGCACACCAGCAAAAGACAATTTCATATATGATATTATAATAAGAAGTAAAAACCTAAAATAAAAAAAGGAAACATATAAGTATAATAAAAGTGAAAAACAATAACAAAAAATAAATAAATAAAATAAAATAAAGTGTTACAAAAAAGTATTCCGTTTTTTTTTTTTTTTTTAAATAGCCAAACGTACCTTAAAGGGTTAGTTCACCCAAAAATGAAAATTCTGTCATTTATTACTCACCCTCATGCCGTTCCACACCCATAAGACCTTTGTTCATCTTCAGAACACAAATTAAGATATTTTTGTTGAAATCCGATAGCTCCGTGAGGCCTGCATAGGGAGCAATGACATTTCGTCTCTCAAGATCCATAAAGGTACTAAAAACATATTTAAATCAGTTCATGTGAGTACAGTGGTTCAATATTAATATTATAAAGCGACGAGAATATTTTTGGTGCACCAAAAAAACTAAATAACAACTTATATAGTGATGGCTGATTTCAAAACACTGCTTCAGGAAGCTTCGGAGCATAATGAATCAGCGTGTCGAATCAGTGGTTCGGAGCGGAAGAAAAAAAAGGGATTTCAGCAGTTTGGCGGTTTGACACGCGATCCAAATCATGATTCGATACGCTGATTCATTATGCTCCGAAGCTTCCTGGAGCAGTGTTTTGAAATCGGCCATCACTATATAAGTCGTTATTTTGTTTTTTTGGAGCACCAAAAATATTCTTGTCGCTTTATAATATTAATATTGAACCACTGTACTCACATGAACTGATTTAAATATGTTTTTAGTACATTAATGGATCTTTAGAGAGGAAATGCCATTGCTGGCTATGCAGGCCTCACTGAGCCATCGGATTTCAACAAAAATATCTTAATTTGCGTTCCGAAGATTAACGAAGGTCTTACGGGTGTGGAACGGCATGAGGGTGAGTAATAAATGACATTATTTTCATTTTTGGGTGAACTAACCCTTTAATAGTCATTTTATTTCAGTTTTCAGTGTCATTTTCTATACATTTATTATTTGATTATATAGCTAGGTCAGTCTCTCCTTCTTATCTCTCCCTTTTCTTCCTTTTTCTATCTTTCTTTCTAGCTCATGCAGTAACCATGACCTGGAAGAGAGTGTCAGTTTCACCTACAAGGTGAATAGAGGTAAAAATAGGACAACTTCTAAAGTAAGGCACTTAAATTTACTCTGCACAAAGATTGAAGCATTCACTCTATGCCTTACACACAATTAGTAAACTCTCTGCTAAATCACACCTCTCATCAGTGGTTTTCTGGGAAATCTGACCGTCATGTCACGGCACCCTGCTTGCTTTCAGTCTGTTTCTCTCATCTAGCCAATTCTTCCTCTATATCTGTCTGTGTGTCTCGGTTTGATCATTTTTGGACTCAATTCTGATGAACGTCACAGGAAATAACAAGCACACTAAAACCATCTTCCTGCAGACCTGACCACAGCCACAAATAGACCTGCACTAGCCTAAAAATGACTGACCTGCTAGCAATGCTTACTGGAAGAGAGAGAGAGAGAGAGTAAGAGAGAAAGAAGAACAATATGAAACTTCTCTACAAATGAAACTTAAAACCACTTCCTTCATGTACTGATGACAATGGCCCAGATATAGAAATGCTGATCTTCCACCTCACACCCCAAACAGCTCAGTCTTAACAACATGTCACTTCTGTAGTAGTTTGTGACCTAACATTGCTAAACCAGTTGGCATTACTACTGTGTTCAAATCAGACTAAACTAAACATCAATCAAGAGAGCTTCTTTTTGAATCCAGCTCACCTGGATCACACAATCAGTAAATTTATGCTTTCATGGCTTTGTGTATGTGTGTGAGCAAGGTTTGTGTGTGCCCTCTGTTTACACTGCGGTGTTGTTTGGTGCAGTGCTGATGCATGTGATCGACTCTGAGAGCTTTTATACTGGACCGCTCCAGAATTGACAACAGCCAGGCACAGAACAATGGCCTTTGATTAGAGAAAAGGTCTGTCTCTCTCTCTCTCTCTCCTCTAAAACTCCTCGAGTGGACCAGAGCGACAGTGTAAAAGAAGAATGACTCATTCCTCCCTGTTGCTCCCTCTCTCTCAGCTTCTGGCCTGCATGAATGTGTAGATTGTCACCATATCACCTTGTCACTGCCCATGCCCACAAAACCTACAGTTCTGACTCTTCAGACCATTCATTCCCATTTCAGACCCTCTGTGACTATTCTTCCGATTAACAGTGCAGATGAAAAGACAAATGATTTTTTTTCATAAACAGATGTGTTGTACAGGACAGAATACATTAGAAACTCTTAATCCATACTAAGGTTGTATTATACCAGCTAAAGTATCACAATACCAAGAAGTTTTTCACAATTTTTAAAAAAAATAATTACTACTACTACTACTACTAGTGATTATTATTATACAAAAAATAATAGTTCTTAACATATGATTTAATGTCTTCAATTTCACACAGCATTGCAATGCAGTTTTCACTGAAATTTGAAGGGAGACTGAAAACCCAGAACTTTTATTGAAGATTATTATAAAGTTACATCTGCAACAATGAACATGAGCAAAATTAACAATCCTAAACCTCTCTACAGTTTATCAAACTTATCACAGGAGTTGCTTATGCAGTTCACTGCCATGTTTTTATATTTCATATGCACTATTTTTAATTGTTAACTTATGTACAGATACGTCAGACAGGTGTTTTGGGCTGTGTTTTTAAGATGCTGATAAAAGGAGTTAATCTTTGTATTCCTGCATTGTGTTTCATTCTGTGTTTCATTCATTCTGTCTACCATGAATCACGATTCTACCATTTGGAATATACTGTGGCACTGCTAGTATTTTGAGGTTCAGGCTTTGCAATACTACAGTAGCGGGGTAAACCCTGAATCGTACTGTATGGAACCAGTGCTATACATACTAATAACATCTGAGAAGTGTTGCCTGGGCTATAGTCATATCTGACCTGGGTTCAGCCTCCCTGCAAGTGAATTACTCATACTGGGGAACCATCTGTGATTATCAGTTGATCTGAAGAGAGAAAGAAAGAAAGAAAGAAAGAAAGAAAGAAAGAAAGAAAGACAGAAAGAAATACACAATACAGTGTTGCTAAAGAAAAAAAAGTATCTATCATCATCATCAAAAAACAACAACAACATCAACAACAACAAAAAAACATCTGATTAAACTCTGTCTACACTAAGTTGTGCCTCACTGCCCTGACTGAATTAACCCCCTGGACGCTTCCTGTTTTGTGGAGTGTGTAGCGTGAATCAAAACCCTCTGTTGCTATTTTTAGTGGCACAAAACATGCTCTGAATTGCAGAGAGTGTCAAAAGAGGAAACACAGAAGTAGACTTCCTTCCTGCTTCAGTTTTCTTCATTTAAACTATGAAAAAAAAAAAGATGAGAGAAACTGAGTGGGCGTCAACATGGCCTGATGGCTTCCATTTTGTCCTGACTGGAGATGGTACTGCTGCTGCTAAGTGTGTTTGTCATGACTGATGTTATATTATGATGTGCTATCTGTCTTCATTAGCAAACAAAAGAGGTGATTGATAATAGTGTGTGTATATCAGTTTCCATCTATTTTCTTTATCAATCATACTAACAACCCAGTAGCTCATTCTTCCACCTTTTCACTGACACACATTAAACATTATAACTGGGGTAATTAATTTCACTCATACGATGGAGGCTTTTGTCTTAAACCTGCAAAATGTCCAGAATTTAATTTTTCTGAACACAAAAAATAAAGGTTGTATTAAGGGCGCTCCAATCAGGATTTTTGGAGCAGATCACAGATCGTCGATCACAGGAAGCATTATCTGCCAATACGGTCACTGATACCGATACGATCAATTTGAAGCCTTTTTTTTTTTTTCATGTAGAATTATTTATAGGGATGCTCCAATCAGGATTTTTACAGACATTCAGGGCCTGAATTTCATTTTTGAAAATGAATCTTGTGGGCATTTTTTAGACATTTTATATAATTATCTCACTTAAATGTTTGATCATGCAGTGCATTTTTGTTTTTACAATGGGGCAATTGTTGCAGGGTAGCTTACATACAGCACAAGCCTGATTTCAAACTCTAAATTGAATTCACAAAAAAAGACAAGTAACAGTCAGTAACAAAATAAGAACAAATAAACAATTATATATATATATATATATTTATATTTACAAATAAACAAAGCAGTAGCACAAATAAATAAAATAGAATAAATATACAAATAAAATTTGACAAAGTTTTTTTTTTTTTTTTTTTTTAAGGTATGTCTAATATTTAGGTAATAAATACTAAAGAAGTTTAATAAGGAATCAAATGTAAAATAATACTGGATAATCTTCCCTGAATAAATTAAGTACAGATTAATCCTTACAATTGAGGTTACAAAAGTTAGTCATTCAAGAGCAGTGAGTGTCATTAATGTAAATCAAACAAAGCAAAAAAAAACACAAAGAAAAAAAATCAGAGACAGCAGCCGGATTATTAGGCTGCTGTCACTTTAAGAGCTCCACAGATCTGTTACACAACTTTCTCAACTGTTCACTTAAGCCAAAATCGACTGTGTTTATGTGCATACTCGTCAAGACGGTAATTTTGTACATACATTAGTGTGTGTTTGACCATTTAAGCACAATTTGGTACTTGCAAGCTAGGTTGTATGAATCAAAACATATTTGATGTTTTATATAAAGCTATGTGTTTGAACCAATTAAATTTCACTCTGGGTGAGGTTATCCAGAATGACATGACAGAAATAGAAAGCAAACATCTGACAAAACACAAACAAGTAGATTGGAGAGATTTGATTTATCACTTGTCTCTTTATTGGTGTAAAATAGATGCTCAGTAGAAGCATGTGCTGGGTTTCCCTGGGTGGTTGTGATGACTGGAACAGCACTAAAAGCTACCTGCTGCATCTGTGAACCTCTGTGCCACTCATTCACTTGGCCTCTGCTTTCTCTGCCACCTGTCTTTCTCATACACATGGCCTCATAATGTGAGAATGAGAGAGCTCATTACGGCAGCCTTTTAGCCATATGATAAAGGATTGCTAGTCTGTGTGTAGATCACTTATGGGCCCAGCAGAGTGAAAACAACATGAATGGCAGATGAGAAAAAAAGAAACAGTAGGGGATAAATGTTGTATGTTGTACATGTGTGTCTCTGTGTTTACCCTATGTTACATAGCTTACCATAAGAGAGAGAAAGAAAGAAAGAAAGACTACAAAATAAGGTAGTATTTGGCAGCCATAGCTGTTTAAAGATACTACAACCATTGACATTACATGCATACTGTTCAGCAGCGACACAACATGAATCTACTTCATGAAACTAATAATATCTGAGAAGTGTTAGTTGGGCTGCAGTCATATCTGACCTGGTATCAGCCTTCCTGCAAGTGCATTACTCATACTGGGGAACCTATCTGTGATCAAGCAAGCAAGCAAGAAAGAAAGAAAGAAAGAAAGATCTTTCTCTTTTTCGTGAATCAAAACCTTACAACATTACAAGTGAAGTCTCATGAATGATATGAGCCAGTTCTTTTTAGTGAAACAATTACATATCCAAGCATGACCAATGTAGTCAGATTCCCAAAAAGAATGACTCTTATGAAAATCAAACACATACAGCACAACCAGTGTAGTCCAACCAATTCATAAACAAATAACTCTTAATAACCTTTTGTCTAAGTGAATCAGAAACTTACAATAGCCTCAGGAAATCACATTTGTCGACCGTATATGCCAATGTAGTATGCGGTTTCAAAAAAAGTAGTAATTATAAAACTGACTGTTATTCCTAGTGAGGTGTAAATTACTTTAATTTCTTTCTAGAATCTAATGGTTACTTTTCTAAACTGAGGAGCATCAATGACATATGCGGCCAAGACACAGATAATGTGACCAGTCAATAATGATTTACGAACAAACTAATTACTCATATGAGCCGGTTGTTTTTTGTTGAACATATAACACACAGCACGACCAATGTAGTCAGATTTCTGAAAAGAATGAGAATAAAAGAATAAAACAAATTACATTTAGATGTGGCCAATTATGGGACAACATTTCACCTCTAAAAACACATTTAGAAGTAAATGGAACTGTTAAGGAACCAAAATCATTAAGATGAATCAGAACTAGAACCCAAATGATTGAATTCCATGTGATTCCTTATTCATGGCGCTATTCATTTCTTTAGCTATAAAGCTTTACATAGAATACCTTTAAATAGCTCATATGTTTCCAAACACACATACACAAACCATCTACTCTATCTAGTCCTCTCTCACACGCACAGACACGATCTGACAGCTAGTCCTGTTATTTAAATGTTCTGCAGTCTTTCTGTCCCTTCGGCACCTTCTGGACAAACCAGAGATCCTTCAGGCCTCTGTCGGCCCCTTTCTCTCTCTCTCTCTCTCTTACACTGTCTCCCTATCTCTCTCTCCTGTCTTCTCCCTTTCTTCGCTCCATTGCCTTAATGGACTGTCAAGGCAATGATGGACGATGCTTTTCTAATTAGGTTTTCAAGTTTAACCCAGAAAGAAAGAAAGGGAGAAAGAAAGCGAGGGATGAGTAGAGGAAGAAAGACAGAAGGGCGATAATAAAAAAGAGAGATAAATGAGACAAGTACAATGTGAATGCAAAAAGGGAAACAAATGATAAATCCTCATTAGAAAAGAATCAAAGGCTTTAAAGTTATGGTTCAGTTCATCTAAAAATGAAAATTTGTTCGATCAGTTAAACTCATTATTTACTCATCCTCATGTCATTCCAAATCCACATGCTGTTATTATTTCTGCTGAACACATTTTTAAAGAATTGTTACACACCTTGCCAGTTCATAGTGACCAGTGGCTTAAAAAAACACACCATAAAAGTAATATATATAACTTGTTGAAACAACATACAGGTTTCAACAACATGAGGGTGACTAAATCATTGTTTTTTTGGGGGGTTTAAATATGGAAAAAATAAAAAAAAAGTCTCCCTTGTCTCTTTGTAAATTTTGTTCTTTGTAATAATGTATTTAAGGCTGTCTTCCTCTACATTAGGGATGTACGATATTGGAAAAAAAAAATTACATTTCGATATTTTGTTTCTCTGCGATATATACTGCGATATGAAAAAAATTCACCAGATGACTATTTGGAAAGAATTAGTCATTCTAGAGTCATTGGGGTGATTTTGTATGTGACTTTGTATGTGATATGTATGTGAAAAAGCATAGAAAATAATGAACAAATTACAGGCATAGATAAATACAATAGAACAAAGATACGAAAGAAACAAATAGTGCTTTATATTTTTCAGGTAAGTCTAACAGTATTCAGTTCTTCACTGTACATAAATTAAAATTAATCTGTATTAAAGCTACAAAAGTTATTTTTCTCTTTGTCTTTTGTTGTTTGATTAACATTCATGACACAGAAAGCAGCAGGAATATTAGGCTGTTGTTACTTTAAGACCAAATGCGTGGATCCAAAATACTGTTACACATCCGGTTGTCTTTCTCAATCGTTTATTTCACCTTAGCCATAAGCAACTTTGTTTATGAGGATACTCAATGTTTTACGTTCATTTTGACAATTTTTTTATTTTTTTTAAATATTTTTTGCATGCATGTGTCCATTTAGGCACAAATAGACACGGAAGAAAACGGCATTCTCTGTTCACATGGATCTGCGCGGCTCTGTGTGTGTGCACAGAAAAAAGCCACATCTTCAGAATTGAGCTCTTTTGCGTCGTTCACTCAAATGATTTGAAATCGCTTGAATTTTTAAACTGACAGAACCTAAAATGTATGCAAATGATAAACTTTCATTGTATGATGGTCAAACTTTGGAATTAATCCGAGAATCAGGTGCATTTTGAACTGTGGTGTCTGGTCTGTACATATTAATGATCCCTATACTAGACATCGCACATCCTGCAATGTGACTATCGCGGATGCGCACATCGCAATATCGATTATAAAACAATATATTGTGCAGCCCGACTCTACATTGACCCATAAAATCCACTAGGATAGAACATCAATACAAAGGGGGTTTAAAGTCCCCTGGTGAAAGAGATTAGAGACAGACATACAGCCTGCCTTTGTTTCTAATTACTTTTTACTTATTAAGACAATTATCTGTCAAACCTAATGTGATGTTAATTAGAAAACAAGGTTCCGTTATAGTTCTAATGTGATTATGACATCCTGTCTATATATTCTAAAGCTAAAAAGCCAGTTTAGACAAGATAAATGGAGTAAAGATGGTTAGATAGTTTTTTAAGTTTGGCAGAATTTAGTGACAGAAGTTCTCTTTTTAACTTTTGGACATATTTGACAATTTAGCAAGTGATACTAGAAAACAGGCAATTGCTACAGTACTAGTATGAGACACAGGTCTTCAATCCCCAAAATTAACTATGAAATTTCTTGTTACCCAAACCATTAAATAGCCATTAGTGGTGGGTTGAGACTAAACTCACTGTGGGGTACTGTCAGTCACCACATAAGTTCAATCTCTTGGAAACGCAACAAAGGGAAAAACACAGGGTCATTCCTAGACATATGAGTATACCCTTTTTCCTCAAGTAATTCTATAGGGGTTTTACACATACAACATGACCCTTGACTTCCTCCTCCAACTGAATACAGTTACTGAATACATCTACATGACTATTCAAACAAAAACACCCAGGAGCACATGAAACATTCACAGAACTCTCATCATACACATGATCTGAATTTATAGGCTTCTTAAGACACCTAGAAAAACTTTCCCGTATTGCCTCTTGAAAAAAGTTCCTAAATGCAAACCAACTAAAAACAGTAAGAACATGGCACAGCGGTGAAGTACCTGCTTGTGACTAAGAATTCACAGATATTAAAATTCTAGCTGATAACCGATAAATAACTGATATTAAAAATCTGTACTGTTAAATTAAAAATAAAACACTTAACATTAAAATCAGTAGTTTTAAAATCTACAAGTGAAATTGTATAATAATGTCTAGCATGAAAATGGAGTCAATTTAAAATCTTAAAGTTTTAGCATTTAACTGTGTTATTAAAAAATTCTTAGTGTTTTTAAATATTAATTTTAAGTGAGTATTAGGCGACAGTAAAAAAACAAAAAAAAAAACAGGAAATTAATAATTAAATATTCAATATCGGCCATACTGTAAAATGCCCCTTTGAAGAAAAAAGACAGATTAAATGTAAAAAAAAAAAAACTAAAAAAAACCCACACTTTTTATGTTACATTTTAATTTAACAATGGTGGTTCCAATGGCAAATAATAACATCACCATAAACAACATCAACCAAAAAAAACAAGCTATATTTAACCCTCAGTGTCACACCCACATTCACGGTGAGAGCAATCTTCACTTCTCTTTTTCCACCCTTAACCATGCTTTCTATATATATATTTTTTTAGAATGTAGCTTTTCAAAATGTTGCTTTGCTTGGTCCTTGACTAAATTTGCTACATCATTTAGTCACCTTGCTACTCGCCTTAAATGATGCCTTGTACTATATTTCCTGCTCCTCCTTGAGACAGTCTCTCTCACATTTACAGCTTTTCAAACAGTTAATATGAAGTGTCACCTTTGTATCAGACCTCTTTCTTTAGAAAACAATATAGCTGAACACCAGTCTGGTGGGGTCACATCCTTGTTCGGTCCACTACCTTGAGGAGAAACGGCTAATTAGTTGTCATGGAATTTTGCCCTTTCTGAATTTGTCTTGTGTCATTCTGCCTCTCAGCAAATGGACTGAATGTGTCTCTCAGCTAACACACACAAAAAACACAACAACACACATTCTTTTCCTCCTTGCCTGCCTCCAGTTTCTGCACACCAAATTAATGAGGGCACTAACAAAAAGGGCAGAGAGAGAGAGCGAGAGAGACAGATTCTTATGTAATTCTTTACCCCTTGGAGAGGAAGATGGAGAATAGGGCCATCTAACACAGAAAGAGTATTGATACTGCGCACTGATAAATGAGACCCTCAGAGGAAACTTGTTACAGGATAAACCTACACACATCACTGTTACTCCCTTCTTTTTCCTAATTCACAAACACATAAATACAAGTTCTCAACATACTTTCTTCTCTTTCTAAATCTCATATAGTTTTTTCTCTCTTCACACCAGAGTTCAACTATAAGGATTAACAATTTTTTTAACTGCCTTAAACAAATCATCATCTATGTCACCCAGGTGAGTAATGTAACGTGGCAAAATATTTACATCAGCACAATTGAGCAAAACATTGTTTGTTGAGCCCTGAAAAATATTTTTCAGGTCTCCTCTATTGACTAGTCCTTTAATCATTAAAGGTGCAGTAAACGATTTTTGAAAAATGCTGTTGAAAAGTGGATCGGACCAAGTACCAAAACACACTTGTAGCCAATCAGCAGTAAGGGGTGTATAAAGTCATGATGCGGGAGAAGAGAGAGCTCAGTGCACAAGACAGACATTAGCAGAACAACTACAGAAAGAGAGAGATGGCAGAGAAAATACAAAAGGCCAGGGGAATATAACTTTAAAAAGAGGGCTTACAATAAGACAAGAGATTGTATATTATCTGCGTTAAAGGGTTAGTTCACCCAAAAATGAAATTTCTGTCATTAAGTACTCACCCTCATGTTGTTCCAAACCGTAAGACCTCCGTTCATCTTCAGAAATGAAGATATATGATGAAATCCGAGGGTTTCTGAACCACATATTGACAGAAACGTCATTGCACCTTTTGAGGTCCAGAAAGACATCGTTAAAATAGTCCATGTGACTACAGTGGTTCAACCGTAATGTTATGAAGTGACAAGAATACTTAAAACAAATATGCAAAAACAAAACAAAAATGATGACTTTATTCAACAATTTCTTCTCTTCCCTGATATTCTCCTACGATGCTGACGTTGTGAACGCAGTGCAGCGCTTCCACGTTCTATGTCAGAACGGAGACTCATTATTGGCCGACTCCTGCGTCAATGGTTTCTCACATGTACAGCCTCAGCCAATACTGAGCTGGCGTTTGGACGTAATCATGGAAAACGCTGCACTGCACACTCTTAAAACAGATGTGTTAAAAACAACACATCCTGTGTTAGATCTTAACACACCCGTGTGTCTAGTTAAGGACAACACATTTTGTGTTACTTTTAACTCAAACGTGTTATTCCTGCTCATTTTCTACACACTAATGTGTTATATTTACACAATTTGTGTCAATTATGTACACAAAATGTGTCACAAAAAATGTCCTGCTTTCCTGTAGCTCAGTGGTTAGAGCATGGCACTAGCAATGCCAAGGTCATGGGTTCGATCCCAGGGATTGCACATACTCAGACAGAAATGTATAGTATAATGCAATGTAAGTCGCTTTGGATAAAAGCGTCTGCCAAATGCATAAATGTAAATGTAATTAACACATCTTTTTTGAAAGTGCATTCACTACGTCAACAATGTAGGAGAATGACAGGGGAGGGAACATTACGGTTGAACCACTGTAGTCACATAGACTATTTTAAGCATGTCTTTACTACCTTTCTGGACCTCAAAAGGTGCAATGACGTTGCTGCCTATGTGTGGTTCAGAAATCCTCGGATATCATCAAAAATATCTTAATTTGTGTTCTGAAGATTAACAAAGATCTTACGGGATTGAGACGACATGAGGGTGAGTACTTAATGACAGAAATTTCATTTTTATATCGGAGAAGCTTTTCAGCAGTGGAGAGACCTTATGGAGCGGTAAGGCCTGAAAACGGATGCTGAGGTTGCTTTATTTCTTCTCTATATGAGAATAACGTTGGTTTTGCTGTGTTTCAGAGAACTAAGATATGCTGTCTTTTGCATGAATATACTGTGTCATCTTCGCTTGTTTGTTCATTTTCATTATTATATTATTATAAGCCTGGAACGTCTAAACCTCCTCCACCACCCGTTTCAAGCATTGGCTCCCACAGTGTGTCCGGAAAAATCCTAATATGTCTTTTTTATTTTGGTTCCCTTTTGTAAGGATTCCACTGATAGTAAGCGTTGATGAACCCAAGTGCAGCTTTATAACAATAATCAATAATAAAAGTATTAATTTTAGTCTAGACATTAGTCGATACAATTTTAGCATCCAGGGTGTCAAATGTACAGTAGTAACTTAAAATACATATTTATTTTGTTATATCCAATAAATTAATTAAAATAAGGTGATCATCAAAACACTCACATGGGGTCATATGGTCTAAGATATGTACAAAATGTACAACAAGTTCACTTCGATTCTACACATATAAATGTCAGTGTGTGCAAGCCAACAACAGGTAATAAATGAACTCAGTCAGGCTGAAATGACATGTCACACTTAGCAGGGTATAACAAGTATGCTAATGAAGGGGAAATCACTAATGAGCAAGAGGAAGAAGCATGCAGTGTTTGCTGACAATCTAAGCACACACACAAACAGACAATTACTTTTCATCAGGCACGTACTGTACTGAATATCAAATTCTGCTAAGCAGCATTAGCCTGTCATTAATCTTAATGTCTGATGACCCTCCAACAAACCATGAGCAATCCATTCATTGAATGTCTGATGCATATTGCACACAAAATTAGCAAGCGCCGATTGAAATCGCCATTTCCGGTCTGATTGGCTGGCTTTACGCCACCTCTGGGTGCAAGTCCACACACTACTAAATTCAGAAAAAACAGAGATTCTAAGTTTTGGACTAAAAACTTCTTCATGTAATAACCTAGAATACTGTCTAACACTTGATGGCTGCTCTGTTAAGCCTTCGTCATCAGTTAGGAACCTGGGTGTGCTCTTTGATACCAATCTTTCATTTGAAAGCCATGTTTCTAGCATCTGTAAAACCGCATTCTTCCATCTTAAAAATATATCTAAACTACGACATACGCTCTCAATGACTAATGCAGAACAGTTATTTCATGACCTCAAGGCTAGATTACTGTAACCCTCTACTGGGTGGTTGTTCCGCCCGCTTGATAAACAAACTACAGCTCGTACAAAATGCAGCAGCTAGAGTTCTTAGGAAGTATGACCATATTAGCCCAGTTCTGTCAACACTGCATTGACTTCCTGTTAAACATCGTATAGATTTTAAAATCTTGCTATTTACCTACAAGGCACTAAATGGTTTAGCTCCCCAGTACCTGAGCGAGCTCTTAATGCATTATAGTCCTTCACGTGTATTGCGATCTCAGAATTCAGGCCAGCTGATAATACCTAGAATATCAAAATCAACCGCAGGCGGTAGATCCTTCTCCTATTTGGCACCTAAACTCTGGAACAATCTTCCTAGCATTGTTCGGGAAGCAGACACACTCTGTCAGTTTAAGTCTAGATTAAAAACTCATCTCTTTAACCTGGCATACACATAACACAATATCAATTTATGTTTTCAAATCTGTTAAAGGATTGTTAGGCTGCATAAATTAGGTCAGCCGGAACCGGGAACACTTCCTATAACACCAGATGTACTTGTTACATCAGAAGAAGAATTGCATTTACGCTAATATTAGTCTCTCTGTTTATCCCAAGGTTTACCGTAGTCAGCCGGATCCGGGCCATATCCAGGTGAGATCGAGGACCTGCACCTTGACACGACCAAAACGCAGCCCTGAAGTGTCAGCAGAGATTGAGTCAACTAGATCATCCACTGTGAAGGCCTCATCAACACGACAGCCAGTGGCACAGTTCCTCAACAAACCGCCCATACCAGCGTGATGAATACGATCCTCAACTTGATGGAACTGGAATAAATACTTTGACTGTTGCAATCCCATCGGACTTATGATAGCTGCCTGAATCATAATAAAGCATTGTTGGCCAGAGGAGAACTGACCCCTCGACTGAGCCTAGTTTCTCCCAAGGTTTTTTTCTCCATTTTAACACCTGTTTGCCACCTGATGTCACCTGTTGGAGTTTGGGTTCCTTGCTGCTGTCGCCTTTGGCTTGCTTAGTTGGGGACACTTGACATTTGATATTCAACAGTGTTTTGATCTGCCTGCATTGACGCCATTGTATGCGAACTGAACTGAGCTTAATGATGATGTCACGGTTTACTCCAGTGCTGATATAGAAAAATTAACTAAATGAATAACTATTGATTCTTACAACAGAATGAATCAATACTGAATTTACTTAAGATGGATAATGACACCATTTTCTTTAAGAGCTGCTGTGCAGCCAAAATTATATACCAGTTATTACTGTAAAGCTGCTTTGACAAAATCTGCATTGTTAAAAGCGCTATATAAATAAAGGTGACTTGACTTGACTTGACTTGGAGTAATGATGCTGAAAATTCAGCTTTACCATCACAGGAATAAACTATATTTTATAATACATTAAAATAGAAAACAGTTATTATAAATTGTAATATTTCACAACACTGTATTAGTAAAGCGTTAGACATTCATTGACAAAATGAAAATGTTAACTTGATTGGCATCTGTGTAATTGCCTGATTCAATCAGTTCAGCTTCATTGGCTTGCAGATACTGACTAATATTCTGCTAATTTCATCAACTGCACAGTCAAGATAAACATGTCTGACATGCACTGATCTGGGATCAGGTTCATCTTATTACAGCTATGATCTAACTGTTCACATACACAAAGCCATTGCTTATTTGAGATCTGCTTACTCTGATCTGGTTTTTAACTGATCTGAGGACAGTTTTCAGCTATTTAACAGAAGGGAACAGAAGGTGAAGCACTCCAGCACAGAGATAAAGTCCTGATCTGAGATCTGTATTAAAGTAAGCTTCTAGCAATTAACAGACAAAGTTGTAATGATTTGTTATGGTGGCACAGCAATAAACCTTTGCACTCTGTGTATAGCAATACAGAGTGTTAAATATAAAAAAGTTGTTCAATGGGCCAAGGCCAAACAGTGTCAGAGAAATACAGTATATAGCTGGTTACTAAGTTACTGCTAAGCAGACCAACGTGTGATCTATAACATAACATTGTTCTGTTTCAATGACACCCAACTCTTATGCTACAAAACAGGTGGCCTCACTGTTGAAGTCTCATTTAACACTCACAGTCTCACATGGGTCAAAGGAGAAAGGTCGCCTGAGTCTGACACACAAATACTGAATTGTTGGGAGTGGAAAGCACAGGTGAGACACTAAATTCTGCTACACCTTTTTGCCTGGAGTTATATTATATATATATATATATATATATATATATATACACACACAGGGGTCCAGACTAACTTTTTTCACTAGGAGCACTAAGAGCAAGCACAAGCAGAAAATTTAGGGGCACACCTTAAATCGACTGCAACACAGCTATTCACATTTAGAGCTTTGAAGTGCTGAAAAAAGTTGTGCGAAGCACTTGAAAGTCTTTGAATTTTTTTTTAAAAGGTTGTACGAACCCTGAAATGAATATTTCTGCCACAATACCATGGTTACAGTTAGTGTTACTAAATTAAATCCATGATGAATGTTCTTGATTTGTGGACTGGAAAACCTATAACTTGTTCATTCATGGCACAATGTTTATTCCGGTTTCCACATCAGAGCTGTTTGATCTGATATGGTTTATAGCAGAGAAATCTGCGCAGAATCTAAATGCTCCTCACTAGATCTCGCACCGATGTTATTAATTCTGTGGCAAATTAGTCCGAGCTGATACAGACTAATACCATGCTGTGCAGCTCAAATGAGTAGCGCGGTTTCATTCCACTTTCGTTTTGTTTGCCGTTTGATGTTTCTCAAATGCAACAAAAATTCCATCTCTCAGTTGGGCAACATGATGGTTGCACCAGTGTGACCTCTAACAAAATTTTGTCACACCGGTAGGAAAAACGGTTGCAAAATATCACAGTGCAACACAATGTTGACACAATAAACAAGAATGTGTGAGGGGTCAAGGGTAACCTTCAGTGTGTTAATGAACAGACTGAGCTCCACACTAAACTGTCAAAATCATTCTGCAAGGAGGAATTTTAAAATGAGCTCAATTAATCAACAGCATTTAGGCTTTTGATTAATATGCACATGTGCATCCACTTTGTAGACAGGGTTCTGTCATAGCTTGTATAAGCCTGTATATGTATATACAGTATGTACATATATGTATGTAACTTGTATAAGCTTGGATATGTATAAGCTTGCTAATGACGGCCTCATATCCTTTTTCCCTTTCAGAAATAAACATTAGTCCAAACTGACATTGATATTGTACATACACTGTACTAGTCATCATAGTATGCCAAGTATTGACTGATTCTGAGCCATCAGTGACTGTCTTCTGGATCAATATGCACTCCAGCTACAACCATACAATGTGTGTGTGTGTGTGTGTGTGTGTGTGCGCACATGGGTATTGAGCCCTTCATCTTTGGGGGTGACTTCAGCAAGTGTGACCAGCCACTTACTTTTCTCTCAGAAAATCTCCTCTTAAAATAAAATAATAAATAAATATTTGGGTGGTTTAAAAAAGTAAACAAAATCTATCCTTGACGTGCGAATTATCTTTTTTTCTCTCTCACATCCCTGAATCCTACCTTGGCTCGAATCTGACCAGATGTAGACACTTTTCGGATGAGTTTGTGCGAGGTCTCCTCAGGCTCCCCGTCACTGTCCGATGATTCGTCACCCGCCTCGGCTTGAGGGTCCGGAGAGGTCAGGGACTCCCGGGGCTCCCGGACATAAAGGACATTTGGATTGAACTTCGAGGCCATGACTGTGCAGGGGACAGTATTTTCTCTGCACTCGTCTCCTCCTTTGTGCCAAGTCAGCTCTGAAATGGAGAAGGCATTGCTCAACAGCAGCTAACGGTATAAATTCCAAAACAGACTTCTTCTGCTTTCATTTTACAGACCCATAAAGCTCTAGGAACTTCAGCCTTCATAGCTAATTTAGTTCCTCTATTTTGATTGATTTGAGGCTAACAAAAGAAACCAGTGCACAAACCAAAGGACAGCTAACAGCAACAGGGGATTATTTTGTCTATTGCACAATAGCATTATGGGTCACTGAAAAAATGGGGATGTTCGAAATAATAAAAAGAAATCTTTTAAAACACAAGTGCTTGAGATCTTTGTATTCATGTTGGTTTCACAAGTACTTAAACACTTAAACCTTAAACACAGGTGAGCGTATCCTCTCTATTTTAGCTACTATTTTCTCTTCCTGCACATTAATTATACCACTTATTTGGCAGACAAAAGTTTCAAAAATTAATAACAAAAATTTCTTCATTGCTTTTCTTAAGAAATAAGATTATGCTAAACAAAATCTGCCATATAATGATTTAAAAAGATAAAAAGATGTTTATTTCAGTGAAAACATATTCATAATAGAATGTAGAATGTATTCATGTCATTTTATGAATTGCTTTTTGAATAAAAATAGATCCAGGCAAAATAATGAGCGACACGCCATTGACCCTCATGCAGACGGTGAAGCCCATTAGCGCTCAGAATCGATACAAACCCATTTGACATAATCCACAGACGGTCGCTGTCAGGGCTTTGAGAGATACATGAACTCGCTGACTGTTGCGCGTGTGTTCACAGCTGCGCATTCGTTGCGCTCACAATCATTCGATTCGGCGACACTCCGTTATCATCACCTTTCTAGCTGTTAATAAATTGAATCGCCTCTTGTCCCCAAAATATTGCTTTAACGTGTCTCCATGTATAAAACACGACGCTTTCTGGAGCACACTTCAGTTTATTGCAAACACATCTCCTGTAAACATGAAATAACTACCTGTTATGATGTCGCGCGTCGGCTGTCTACGTGTAAAAACGAGCCAGTCGCTTTGCAGAGCAATAAAAAGACGTTCGACTCAATAATGACATACTAATATTTAAACGCAGGCGTCTAATGGGCTTTTGGATTTGGGGAGATTATATTTACAGAGATATCTCTGACTCAGTAGCACCAGCTGTGTTCTCATGTCTTTCCAACCTAAAACAGCCGTGTTACAGGCAGCATTTATGTTGTACATACACAATTTAGCGATCTCACGAGAGCAGCAATCTCCGGCTTTGTCATTTGAATAAAACCGTTAACGGTTTGATTCATTTAACGCTCGTGGCGCTCGGCCATCACTTTCTGAATTGACAAATAGACTCAGCTGTCACTCTCGAGCACGATTCCGTCTGCGGCAGTTGTACCGACTAAATGAAAATGTGGACGTGGTGTTTTACCTCTATGATGCGTTGTCGGCTCCCGTTGACCCTCGTGTGTGTGTGTTCTTGTTGTTCTTGGTGGGCTCTCGCGCAGCGCAGTTAGATACTGTCAAATAATCTGCTTGTGTCGCGCACATACGCGCGTGTACGCATAGCATCGGATAAGATTTGAATCGAATGGGAGGGGTGGACTAGAGCGCGAGAGCGTCCGTGTGTCAGCACATCTGGATGGCTTGACAGCAGATATCTAAGAAATGTTTGAGAGATTAATGCTTCTTCACCTATTATCGTTTTACTACAGTTATCAATGCAGAAACAATGCTTACATTATCGCTTCAGAAACTTCAGACTGGAGTGTGTTTATTAGGAAGGGGGGTTTTCGCAGAAGAAATATGTGACTTGTTGCTACACGTCGAGCTGATTGACGGAGTACGTCATTTAGACTAATAATAATATATGGTGCAGATTATCACAGCATCGGGTCTAGTGTGCTATCAAGAATGTGGATTTTTATATAATAATAAAGGCATATTTAATTCCTTAAATCTTTTAAGAACACTGGTTCGTAATGAGGTTTTCTAACAAAATACCTGAATTTAGGAACCCCGAAACAATTAAACATGTCAAAGTAATGCAGTTAACTAGTAGCCTAGCTAGCAACAGCTTTAGCATACTAAACATTTATTCGGTGTAGCAGGAAGTGCAAGAGAAGAGACTTGTTACACACCATTGATATTTGCACAGTGATATACTGTTCATGTCCTATTTACCTGTCCTCAACCTACACAAGCTCTACACAATCAAACCCCTCAAAATTCACCATAACTCTTCATCATTAAACGTTATGTCTCTCCATTTCTTCCAAAAATAAATAAATAAACATAAATAATAAGCCTATTTAATAATAAAAATAAACACTTTCACTACCTTATGCTTACAAATTCACACTTAGTTTCACAAACCTACAGTTACTCTACAACTCTACAGATTGCATGTGGGAACCAAAAATCCCCTGCCACAAGAAAAGTACAAAAAAGTACTAAAAGTGTAGTTTCAACATGAATGGATGAAATAAATGTCCATTTTACACATTTAAGTGATTTGCACACAATGAAATAAAGTCATTTCATAATAAGATGTTCAAGATGTAGGCGTTAAGTGAGAAAACTTTACTGAATTTGAGTGCTTTACAACCTTTTTTTTCTTTTCTTTTCTTTCTTCCCCCCCATTTTCTGTCCTATTCCTTAGTTTCTCCAACGCATTAACCGTAACTGGCCAAAAGCATCTCTTGCTATTTAACACCCACTCTCATTTCTCAAATGAAAACAGAATATATACACAATAAAATACATGTTGTTCTGAGACCAGTTTTAGATATTATTTTCCATGTGAACTCTCTTTATCTCCCATGACTTCTTATATGATTGTACATAGCTGTTAAAATGAACTATAACATTAATTTTATGTTCTTTTTGTACTACAGTTCTTGTTTTGAATCAACATCCATCACCATAATAAGCTCTAATGGCTTTTAGGTCCTGGGCGTTCTTTCACATCCACAATACCGTAGATAGATGCTAATTTTCTGTCATTAGAAAGATATAAAATTGCAATAAATTGATGTGTGCTTTCATGTGTAATACACACCTGAGTGGCATCTAACTGCTGACCTGAGCCCATTTACATTCACCTTGTGCTGCAGCCACTATCTAAACCTTAGAAATTATTGTCATTAAAATTCAAATTGAAATGTTTCATGTGCATTTATTATGCTTTACTAATGGTCTGAAAAAAAAAAAAAAGAAAGAAAAGAGAATAAATTAACCACTATCTAGAAGCAAAGATTATTTCCTTTTTTTCTGACTGTGAATTATAGTTCATGTCCACCAATATCAATCAATGTTCCACTTGTTATCCAGATAGCTATTACCAGTCTTTCTTCTGCTGAACACAGAAGAAGATATTTTGCAGAGTATGGGTACCCAAAAAGTTGATGGGCCCTATTGACTTCCATAGTATGGAGAAAAAAAAATTAAAAATACTATGGAAGTTAATGGGGCCCACCAACAGTTTGGTTAGGGACATTCTTTTTTTTTGTGTTCAGCAGAAGAACGAAATTCATACAGGTCTGGAACAACTTGAGGGTGAGTAAATGATGACAGAATTTTCATTTTTGGGCGAACTATCCCTTTAAAGGATATATAAAGTTGTATAAAGTAAGGGACACCCCCAACTACCGACTGAGTCATTGATGTAGCTTTCTGCTGCCACCCAGCGGTATAAATTAAAACACACTGTCTGTCTAATGCTACCGGTCCCAATTAAATAAAGGTCACTGTATAATTAAATTATAATTCAGTGCATTAAAACACCACATCCAGCGTCTTAAACTACAGCTATTTTTTTAGATGTGGGGCAAACTAGTTAAAGTTGGGTGTTTATGCAACCGTGCTATGAACAATCAAGAATTGGTATAGAGGTCAGAGATGCATCGGACTAGATGCTACAGAAAGCCACAGAACAAGGAACTCACGGAGAAAGAGTTTCGCGTTTCGCGTTTCCCGGCGAGCTGCCGTGCCCCTCGAGGTACGTCATCCTTCGCGTATCCACGCGCACTTAAACCACTGCAGAGGAATAACATCCTACCTGCCGTGCGCAAGCAGAGGCTCAAGGGGCTCAGTGATTATGAAGATGCAGAAGTATTACACATGCAGGCTACACTTTCCTACGAGATTCAGTCATAAATGTATTTTAATTTAAGATAATGACACAAAAATCTGCAGAAGCTTTCTCCTGTTGTTTGCTTATACAAAAATGTACAATCATCAGATGGTTCATGCAAAAGAATCGGTCCACCGTTTATCGGTTGCCATGAGAACGCGTCCAGTGAGAGGAAAGTTGTCTCAGTCAGCTGAGGGATGGATGGATAGATACATAGACAGAACAATAAGTAAAACGACAGACAGACTTACAGACAGACAGATAGATAGATAGAATCCATTCCTATTCACTGCCATGCATGTCATTCTCATTTAAATAACTAGACCATGAAACACTGAGCCTCCCTTTGATCTTCAGTAAAAGAAACAGGCTTGTTTGTGCATTTGCTTATCTGAATGTGTGAGTGTATCCTTGATACAAATGTGATTACTCATGTACAATTACTGACGCATACACATTTTAAAAATATGTATCTGTACTGTTTTTGTCTTTTTTGTAGTCTTCGCAAGGTGGGTGTAAATATATATTTAAAATGTGTGGATTTCTGTCTCAAAGGAACTGAATACTAATCATGCAAAAGAGCACAACCGGAACAGGATTATAGTTTTAACAGCAGTGCACAGGGGAAGTGTACAAGCAGAAACCGCTAATTGGTTCAACAGTTGAGGAATATTATCTAAAGATCAGTGAATCATTTAGAACCATTCCCAATGGACTCCTCAACAGACTGAACAACAGCCACTGCCCTTTTACATTGACTAAAGATCAGCTTTGCCATTTCCGCAGTTATTGTAAGATAAAGATGAGGCTAAGGGTGATTCCAGAGCAAAATATAGTAGTATAAAAAATAAAGTAGTGGTATAGGTTGAGCTGTTTTAGAGAATTAATAGCTAGAGTCCTCTAGTTATGAAATCTAAGAAGAAAACAGAACTGAAATAGAAAATGGACTTTCAAATGGGAAAACAGCAATATACACAGTAGAATGTTCCTGAAATTTTCTACTCAAAGCAAACCAAATGATTAATTAAAGGGTTAGTTCACCCAAAAATGAAAATAATGTCATTTATTACTCACCCTCATGCCGTTCCACACCTGTAAGACCTTCGTTAATCTTTAAGATATTTTTGTTGAAATCCGATGGCTCCATAGCCAGCAATGACATTTCCTCTCTCAAGATCCATTAATGTACTAAAAACATATTTAAATCAGTTCATGTGAGTACAGTGGTTCAATATTAATATTATAAAGCGACGAGAATATTTTTGGTGCGCCAAAAAAACAAAATAACTTATTTAGTGATGGCCGATTTCAAAACACTGCTTCAGGAAGCTTCGGAGCGTTATGAATCAAGTGTATTGAACCACTGTACTCACATGAACTGATTTAAATATGTTTTTAGTACCTTTATGGATCTTGAGAGAGGAAATGTCATTGATCCCTATGCAGGCCTCACGGAGCCATCGGATTTCAACAAAAATATCTCAATTTGCGTTCCGAAGATTAACAAAGGTCTTATGGGTGTGGAACGGCATGAGGGTGAGTAATAAATGACAGAATTTTCCTTTTTGGGTGAACTAACCCTTTAACAGAAGTCATTCTGCCCAGAATTGGTTCCAAAATATGCAGACAGCCTTGTAAATGGATAATGCAATGTTTTTGTTTTGAATTTTTTTAAATAAATTATGTGGATACAAATTATTTGGGTATTAATAAATAATAATATAATATTAAAATCAATTAAAAAAAAGACAAAAAATAATTTTGTGTACATCATATATGTTAAGTCCACCACTGCTAAATATTTTAATACTAAAGTATTTAATTTCATTACAGATAAAAATCCAAACAAGTAATGTGCCTGATGATTGCTTATCATAATTTTGTAAAATTCATATTAAATATAATGTTAAAAAAAACTGCTCAGTCTGCTCCATCTCCCTTAAGCCCTACTATTTTTCCTTTCTGGCTGGCCTTTGCCTCATCTGACCTGCTATCAGCTTCCGTCTTCCTCTATCATCTTCACAGATTCCGTAAATACACAATTGTCCAAACCCCTGCTGTCACCCTCTTAGGGCTAATATGAAATGACATGCTCTCATCAGTCAGAGAGGCTGTGGGTAAAAGCTATGGAAAAGTCTATCCTGAGTGGATGCTAACACTTGTCTCTGACCCCCCTTGGGAGTACTCTTCACACATGGGCACCTGCTGCTCACGCAAGCCAGCCGGACCCCCACTGGGCACGAGTTAACTACAGCAGACTAATCCCCCATCAAGTGAAGAAGAGATCTTGACAAAAGTGAGAGAGAGATCGGATGGAAAAAGAAAGAAGGAGTGTGACAAATAGCTATCTGTGCCTATAGGTATAATACTGCCATTATTAGATGGAAAAAACTGACAGTTAGAGCCACGGCACCAGCTCCAGCTTGGGGGAGATATTAATGAAATTCACTCACTCACTCACTCACTTACTCACTCACTCATACTTGCTTTGCTAACTCACTCACACTTTCTCGCTCACTCACTCACTCACTCACTCTCACTCTCTCTCTCTCTTACACACGTTTCCATGTTTTATGGGGACACTTTTAATAGACATAATGATTTTCAGCATTTTTACATTTTCAAAAAACATCACTTATTATGATTTATAAGCGTTTTTACATCATAATGTTTAATCATAATGTCATAACTAGACCTTCTAGTGAAAATGACAGACTTCTCTCTGGTGAAGTATGCATGATATTTTCAATCATTAAATCATTAAAACCCATTCAAGTTACATTTATCTGCCTCCACATCTCAAAACACTGTCAACAACTGATGCATATAACCATGTCCATTCCTTGCATTTTTTTCTTTTTTGCAATAAAGGCCCTTTCACACCAATAACGATAACTATAATGATAACCATAAAGATAAAGTTCTAAAAATCAAAGAATAGAAAAGAATAGCAGAATCCACCACAACTATAACGATAATGACACAGAAAAACAATATTGTTGGAATCACTTTCAAAACTATTTTTTTTTCCAGCTGATGAACGATAAAAACATTGATAGCCAATCAGAATCCATCCTGCTTTAAAGAGCTCAAGCATTTAAAGTGGCAGACAACTTAAATGGAGTGCCTGCTTTGAATAAACAGAATGATATTGTCTACCTTCTGAAAAAGATGGCTGCTGCTGAAAAGCTCAACTGGAAACAGCTTTCCAGTTTTCTTTCTACCTTTCTTGCATGTGACATTTTAGACAAATTTCACCTGTGATTACTCCATAACTCATCAATAAATCAATATGCACTACAATTAACTGTTATTATTCCCTCAATACACCATTACAAACCTCTAAATTGCAGCATTTTGCAGTAACTAAGCTAAATCATGACATTTCCCAGTCAAATTTTATATAATTGAACTTTCTACTAATCAGCCATCAGTAGTTTTGCATCACAGACTCATCATATCTATCAATTCAAGTCAAGTCATCTTCATTTATATAGCACTTTTTACAATACAGATTGTTTCAAAGCAGCTTCACAGTGATAATAGGAAAATTAATAGACAGAGATCATTTTGGCTTTACAGCAGCTCTAGGAAAAAGTTATCATCAAGCTAAAGTAAGTTTGTGATTGAATCACTTCCGTTGTAAAAACTATTAACTTAGGGGACGCTGAAATGACACCTTTTTAACTGAAACCAGAAGACTTTTAATGCGTTCTTGCCGTTCGTTTACGTGTTTAGTCTATAGTTATGTGCGTTTGAATGTGTATGTGTGCAGACGCTTAGTCTTTTTTAGTGACATTGCCAAATTACTTGTCTGGCCCGCATAATACAGAATTATTAGTCGTTTCCGCATGCGAGCTGGAATCATTTTGATAACATTTTATCTATACATAGGGAAAGGAAAGGGAAGGAGGCCTTGGCAAGGGATAGTTTAATTGACACTTCAGGGCTGCGTTGTCGTCGTGTCTAGGCGCAGGTCCTTCATCTCATCTGGATACGGCCTGGATCTGGCAGACTACGGTAAACCTCGGAATACGCAGAGAGAGACTAATATTAGTGTAGACGCCATTCTTTTTATGATGTAGCAAGTACATCAGGTGTTATGGGAAGTGTTCCCGGCTCCAGCTGACCTAATTTATGCAGCCTAACAATTTACATGATTTGAATCATAGAAGTAGATAATATGTTATGTGTATGCCAGGTTAAAGAGATGTGTTTTTAGTCTAGATTTAAATGGACAGAGTGTGTCTGCTTCCCGAACAATGCTAGGAAGACTGTTCCAAAGTTTAGGTGCAAAAAAGGAAAAGGATCTACCGCCTGCGGTTGATTTTGATATTCTAGGTATTATCAACTGGCCAGAATTTTGAGAACACAATAGACGAGAAGGACTATAATATGTTAAAACTGGGGAGCTAAACCATTTAGTGCTTTGTAAGTAATTAGCAAGATTTTAAAATTTATACGATGTTTATTAGGGAGCCAATGCAGTGTTGACAGAACCGGGCTAATATGGTCATACTTCCTGGTTCTAGTAAGAACTCTCACTGTTGCATTTTGGACCAGTTGGAGTTTGTTTATTTGGCATGCAGGGCAACCACCCAGTAAAGCATTACAGTAATCTAGCCTTGAGGTCATGAACGCATGAACTAACTGTTCTGCATTTGTCATTGAGTGCATATGTCATAATTTAGATATATTTTTAAGATGGAAGAATGCGGTTTTACAGATGCTAGAAATGTGGCTTTCAAACAAAAGATTGGTACCAAAGTGCACACCCAGGTTCCTAACTGATGACGAAGACTTGACAAATCCATCAAGTGTTAGACAGTATTCTAGGTTATTACGTGCAAAGGTTTTTGGTCCAATAATTTGAATCTCTGTTTTTTCAGAATTAGGAAATTACTATTCTTCAAATTTTTTATATCAGCTATGCATTTAGTTAATTTTGTGAATTGGTAAGTTTTGTCAGGGCGTGAAGAAATATAGAACTATAAGGCTGATTATAGTAATCTGATGAAAATGATATTGTCATTGTTTAGAGCAGTGTTTTTCTGGGTGGCTAACCACATCAAAAGTAAAACAAAAACTGCAGCTCATCTAACATCCTGAATCTGGAAACCACTAACTACCAAAAAACAACTGACTTACCACTTATGTCAGACATGTTAAAATAACTTTACTTTAACCAATCCTTAACCTTACTTTTACTGACCTGTTATTATTTCAGTGAATCTATCTATTTATCTTCAATTCTTACTTACACTGACTTACACACCATTAAATCCCAGACCATGAGTACTGTTTGCTTTCAAAAATTGTAAACTTCAACAACTGTTCCATTTCTCATAGCCATCTTCCCTTTTTCACTTTGTGGTGGTGTAACTTGCTCCACCCACTCAAAAGATACACAGCAGTGTCATTAAGACAGGAAGCAGAAAGAAGCCTGAAAGAAGCAGAGTGCTGCATTAAAGAGCCGCTCTCACTGGAGACTGAAAACAGTTTGAAATTGAAGAGGGCTGCGACTGAGAAAATCACAGTAAATAAAAACTTCATACTGAAAGTGTTTAAGCTGCTGCTGCCAAACAGGCAGTGAATAGAAGAACACTGGCTTGCTCACAGCAGATAAATACATTTGATGAGGCAGTCACATGCACACACATACTCACGGACACAATGCTACAGCATCTGCTGACGAGCGAGTTCCAGCGTTTGGAAAGCATCAGCAGGTTTTTGCGTGGTCGACATGGGTTCAGTAATAGTCTTCTCAGCTGAATGGAGGGATTGCAATGCATTTATTTAATCATCAATACAGTATCTCAGGACAACTTAAGCACTAGATTGACATGCACTTGTTTATTTAGATGGTCTAACAGAAAGTAAATTGATCTTGGCATTAGCTGCTTACACAATACTAAGATAGACAGAGACAGAGCTAAGAAACATACTAGGGAAAATCGCAATACAACAAGTTTATTTACATAAATAGATTTTAAAGAGACAAATAAATAGCTCTGTCTATTCAGCTACCAACCATGTTATAGTGTGGATTGATTTAACTGCATTGCCAGTTGACAAATGTGCATCAAAATGTGTAACAAATGTATTCAAATACATTTATGAGGTAATATGTGTATATGGGTGTGTAAATTATTGTTGTAACAGTGCATGGATACTTGTGAAAAAGGTATGAGAGAGTGATGATGTAATAGCTTACCCACAATGCTGTGCAGAGAAGATGAATGGGGGAGTGAGAGTGAAGGTGATTGGTGGGAGCTCCCATCAATGAACAGACATTGCAGGGCTGATGCTCAACCAATGTTGAGACTTATTGTAATTCTGATCACGGCTACTTATTCATAAGATTGTCTGTCAGGGAAAACGCAATGAAAAAACAGCATTCCTTCAAACAGTTCAGTGCCCTCTATTCTCACTGTGTGTCTCTATTTTCAGCACACAAACAAAAGCCACCTGCAATGTACTGTTTGTCTGTACAGTTCATTGTCCAGTTTTTCTTTTGCACGTTGTGACTAACACAGGTTTTTGTGAGGTATAAGAACAACCAAGTGTCACAGCAGGTAAAACCTGTATGCCATCTACAGCTCCAAAACTAATTCTCATGACTGTCTGTCTGCCATCATTTGCCAGCAGACGCTCAATTCAAGGAAATGCGACTTTCTAAAAATAAAGCCTTGTAAAGACATCTGTTGTTGGAGTTTTTGAAAGTGTCCTCATAGTGGGAGACGCACGCGCCACTGAACACTCATACCACTACAATCCGTATAAAAAAACACAATGACGAAATTAGATATCTGAATCGACATGTTACATAATCATCATGATTATAAATGTATACTTTAAGAATTTTCGGGTGCCAATATGTTGCGTAATATCTCGCAAAAGACACATGAAAGTCATAAGAGGCAACATAAGATGTAACAACAGAGACGCGCAAAGTAGACAGATTTAGTTACTTAAAACAAGTCAAGTGACAGTGGTGCTTTGGCTTTGTGTGAGCAGGACAGTTTGGTGTGTTCGGTAATCTTGGAGAAAAAAAGGAGAAAGAATCGAGTTGTTTTGCGCAAAGCGGCAGCAGCTGCCATTGGGTCCGGTACCGGGGGAATGAAACCTAGTGAGACGCGCTTGTCCCTTGTACCTTATAGTTGGATTCATGTTGTCTGAACGTGTTTTAATATTAATATTCCGTCCACAGCATCTCTGATTCACAGACTCGATCATGACTGTTGTGAGGACTCTTGACGTCAGAGGGGAGAATCATCGCTGAGGTCCAATGGGGGGAATATCAAGCGAGGCAGAGCTATCGTCCTACCAACAGTATTAGCCATGCTAACCGACGGGCACCTCGCTTTTCCACAGGACTTAACCCTCCAAAGATGACGGTTTTACTCAACTACGTGAAACAAAGGGCATTTTAGTTCTTCTTTTATGTTGTTCTCCGTCTCTTTCTGGGTCCCCCATCTCCTCTCTCATCTCCATCTCCTCTTGTATGACAGGCACGGACAGCGCGCGAGCTCGGGGGAGAAAAAGGCATTGCAGCTTCATGGCACTGAGGTACCGTATGCTGATGCGCACTTGCGCTTTCTTTTGTAAGAAAATGCCTTAGTTAAACGTGTCATTGACTTGCAATGATTGGTTTTCAACGGGCAGTAGTGTATTTAAACAAATTGCCGGAGGGTTGACCTCTCCGAGTCCTTTGCAGTCTTTTCTTGGTCAGTTTATATATATATATTTAGCCAGGTTGGTGAGGTGGAAATTTATGAATGAATGACTTAAAATGTGTCTGCGTCTATGGCGTCAGGCAAAAGCGCATCATTGTGGATTCTGGTAGCATATACACGATGCCTTCATAAGAGACCCGTGCACTGAGGTGGCGCGTCTTATTTTTAGACAATTACTAAAAATAGAAACAAAGTGAAGTGCGTGCGTTTTGTCTGGACTGGTGCTTGATTAATAGCCTTTTTAACGACGAAATGCACATGCAGCAGTAAACTAAACGAAATATTGCATATTTATAGCTCATTCGGATGCAATTTGCTACATTGTTTTGGTGGTTCAAAATGTGCTAATTGCGCCTCGTAAGTGCTCAGCGACTGTTTAATTTCTAATTAGCCACAAACCAACACTTTGCGAGCTATAATTATAAAATCTGAAAATTTTAGCTAATGACAAAATTTGTAAACACATATCCTACTTAGCCTAGTAATTTTATTCTTCACTGCCCTAAGAATAAGAGACTGTGTCATCAGGTCCATAGGCTTCAGGCATATTTCTTTTGACAGATATCCTATTCCCACTGCCTTTCCACTGACATACACATTCTCTCTTATCTTCACTACCGCACCCCTCTCTCTCTCTCTTTCACCCCCTCCCTCCCCCCACCATCAGCTATGATTCACTCTCTTGCAGCAGCAATGAGCAACCAACTTCAAAACACCTCTTCCCTCTCCACGGCGGGCACGTGGAATCTCCTGGATGTGCGGAACTCATCACCGGTGCGGACGACAGAGCTGAGGCCGCTTCCCGTTAGCCCATGGGACATCGCACTGTGTGTGACAGGCACGCTCATCTCCTGCGAGAATGCAATCGTGATTGCCATCCTGTTCTACACGCCCACCTTGAGAGCTCCCATGTTCATTCTGATAGGGAGCCTCGCGTTCGCGGACCTGCTCGCAGGACTCGGCCTCATTCTCAACTTCGTTTTCATCTATATGCTGAACACGGAGTTTGCGACTCTGATCTCCGTCGGCTTGCTGATCGCCGCCTTCTCCGCATCAGTGCTCAACATCCTGGCCATCACAGTGGATCGCTACTTGTCCCTGTACAACGCTCTGACCTACCACACAGAGCGCACGGTCACATTCACCTATGTTGTGGTGGTTCTCATTTGGCTGGTGTGCATCACCCTGGGCCTACTGCCAGTGCTCGGCTGGAACTGCCTCAAAGACGAGGCCAGCTGCAGTATCTGCCGGCCGGTCACCAAGAACAATGCCGTGGTGCTCGCTGTGACGTTCTTGCTGGTGTTTGCCCTCATGATGCAGCTTTACCTACAGATCTGTAAGATTGCCTTCCGCCACGCACAGCAAATCGCTGTTCAGCACCAGTTCATGGCCATTTCCACCACAAAAGGTGTGTCCACGCTCTCCGTCATCCTCTGCACCTTTGCCGCATGTTGGATGCCCTTCGCCATGTATTCGATCGTGGCAGACTCCAGCTACCCAATGATCTACACGTATGCAACAGTGCTGCCGGCGACATGCAACTCGGTCATAAACCCAATCATATACGCTTACAGAAATCCGGACATCCAGAAATCCCTGTGGCTAGCCTGCTGCGGATGCGTGCCGTCCAACTTCTCCTTGCGGCCAAGGACATCGAGCGATGTATAAGTCGGACTATCTATGAGTTACGTCTATCTCACATAATTGGTTTGTACCGTGCAAGTGTTAATGATATGATGTTTTCCCTTGATGGGATCCCAGTCAATCGTTGTGGGTTGTGCAGTAGCTGTTGCGATCCAAGATGTCAACCTGCAAATGTATAATTAGATGTCTTTAATGCATAGAACACCTCTATGCACAAAATATCAAATCCTATCAAACATGAAATAGTTCAAATTGAACATGATCTAAATAATCTAGATATGTCATACAGGCCCAGTGACAAAAATCAATATACTATATATCTAAAAAACACCATTAACAGTAAAATGATTACCAAATCAACCCAATTTGTGTGAAGAAAGCTGTAAACTGTGAACAGCTTTCATGTGCACGTTAATGCTATATAGAGTGCTTTCAGCACCACGGACAGCAGCAGGTACAATGAGGCTATTCCCTTGCAAACCCGCCTCTAACACTTATATCTGTGTTTACTTAAAAATGTATGAATGACAAAAAGAAAACACAGTCCCGTGAGTGAAAATTATACTGCTTCTGGCGTCTGTTGCTTTACAGCCACTTTTTTTTTAGTTCATCTCACTAGCTGAAATTATGATGCAAGAAAAAAATTTAAGCGCAATTTATTTGTTACTACAAGTCTTTTGCGGCGAAACTTCATATCATAAATTTAAGATTCCCTGGAGAAAGCCTATTTGTTTAGACATGCTGATTTTTTTTTTTTTTTGAATGACTTCAAAATTTCTGCTACCACAAAGTTGAGGCAAATCATATTTTCACACATTTTTGGTCTCTGGAATCTATTGAGCACACCTTTTGGTTTTAGTGCATAACAGCGATTTAATGAAGGTTTAAGCTCAAAATGAGGTGTCAGCCACAATGCTTTAAATTCGACACAGACTCTTTCAAAGCAATTTTGCAAAAGACCAACTGGGACAGGAATGCTTAAATGAGACAAATGCTTTGGGTCTGTACAGCAAAATGATCCTGGTGATTATCAGATATAATTGAGTGTGTAGACTGTACAATTAGTCCGTCAGATCAGAGATCAGTGTTAGGGGCAGGCTTGTGTGTAAACAGATCTACATGTAGGCCTATTTAATGATCATACAATTAGGCCAAAATGGGACAGAAGGGACTTAAGTTAAGATTCAGCCAAAAAGAACTTTTAAAAAACACATTACTGAATCTGCCAAATTGGATATATATTATGCTGTACAACCAAAAGACACACAAGAAACTCAAAAAACAAAACCGTGCAACATTATGACTCTCAAAATGGCGCAAATGAAACATCACTAACAGCTAAACACTCTCAGAAAAAAGGTATGGTTCTGTCACTGGGGCGGCACCCTAAAGTACAAAAGTGAACAAGTACATCTTTGTACCTTCTTTCCCCCTAAATGGTACATATTAGTACTTTTTCACTTTTGCACCTTAGGGTACTGCCCCTGTGACAGGCACTGTACCTTAAGGATTAGTTGTAATATTTTATATGCATAGATATTTGTAAAGCTTGAAATATGACCATAACAAAGCCTTGTGTTTTCAAGGGGGTGGGGGGAGGGGGCTGTTCTTTAACGAACCCCTCATTTGCAGCAAAGAATCTTAATTTAGGCCTTACCTTTTCTCTTCTGCAATAATGAATCAGCTTGTACCGTTCATTGACAGAGCTACAATCACAATGAGGCCATCAACAGAGCTAATTTTACTTCCTGACTTGAACATGATTAAAAGAGAATAGGTTAGTGAGACCAGGGTGTTTCAGCTCTTTAAATCAAATGTACTGTTTTCTAGGATGCACTTTTGCATTGTAGTACAAGTATTCAAAGTTGGCCTTGAGAGCCCATCCAGATGCCCTCTGACTAACCTCAATACTCTTAGTGACCTGTACGAAATCTGATGGACTTTTACATGGAGGTATTTCACAGTCTGGACACTGTGGAACAATTCTCCAGTCTTCTTTGTGCGATTGTGTGATACGCCTGATTGTTTGTTTGTCTGTGTTTGAGAGCGAGAGGACCATTTGTTTATATACCACTCACTTATGTCAGGAGTGGGGTTCAGTGACCTGTCACACTGTGCCCACTTATAAAAAATAACCCACCCCACATAATACACGAAACCTAGCAAATATTAATGTTTTTCAGCAAATCTCTATCGTTATGTAATGTATCTCCACTACAATGTACTCAATGGGATGCCATAGATTCAGTTTGTTCAGGGGTGCAGCGGTTATTTTTCTTATGCAATGCTGTATGAAAACGTATATTTTTATACACATCAGGGCATGAGTTTTATGATGTCGTTTTGGTGTGTGAGTATATGTACGTGTGTTCAGTAACTGTATTCTTATTGATGTTTTCCTAGAAAAAGCAAAAACAGAAAAAACTAAACAAAAAAACAAACAAATGAAACAAAAAACAGTGTGTTGGCAAGGCAGAAAGTGCCATAATTTCACTTACTAGTGTCTTACTGAGTTCATGCATTAATCATATCAGTAAAAACAAGGATTTGATTTGTAACATCACCTGACTGTGCTGAAAGTACCATTCAGCTTCAAACCTGCAATGGTTGATGTACAGATTTGTGCCCAGATTATAGGCAGCTTGACTACTGAAGACAGACAAGTAGCGGATAGTTTCAACAGTAGGGTCTAAAGCTAAAAAACAGACCCAGAGAACTAGATGGTGCACACGTTCAACGCCAAGGGAACGGCTGCATTCCACCATCTCACTTGAACACTGGAGCCCAGTACGGCTACTGGCAATGCAGTCCTCTCTTTAGTGTTCTGTTGGACTGGGACAGCCCTTTTGTGTGCCAGACTACAGACAGATGGTCCACCCCCAGCCTCATGCTCAAAAGTGACCTATCCAATTACTAACACCACAGATATCATCACAGAATTAAGTATCTAGAATTTCACATATCTTCAGTCAGTAGTGGATAAAATATAAGACGACTGCATTCCTCTAGCGCTACAGCACAGGCGATGGGGGCTTATTTTCAGAGTTACACTGAGAGAAAGAAGAACAATCTAGAGTGAGACTAGCATACCTTAGTCCTTTGTCATGACATCACTGCTGGCGTACATAAATGGAGAGAGGTCGTCTGAATGACGGCACCTAACCGCATGGAAGCTCTATTACCACTAAATCTAGCCCTGCTAAAAATAACCTTGAGGAGCATGAAATGTTACATTTATCTAGGGTACTTGAAATCTGTTTTCTGGGCCATTAAGCTGAGCTCTGTGTTTCCCATCAACAACTACATTAGAGTAAGAAGGCGCGTTCCTAAAATAAGGATGGGGAGAGAGACAGTAAGCCTTTAGAAGAGCCTCTGGGATTATGTAACCACTGCACCCAAATGTAGCTCATTCTACAAAAATCCAAATCTCTTGTTACTGATGAAGTCTCACTATGATCCACAATCACTTTTGTAATCATTTATAGAGCTAAAGGAAAGGTCTTGTGTAGGTAAACTGTCAGCACAATTATGTGGCCGTTATTAGCAAGCGGTCAGAGATGTGGAAGGGTGCTCTGATACTGTGATGTAATTGTTGTTGATCATTTTCTTGCTTTGTTTGTTTCTATTTGTGTTGTGAACTGAAATCTGACAAATACGATGCACTTTATGAAAGGAACATGCTACACATTGCAATGTAAGTGTGGAATGTAATCCTTCCTAAAAATGATTTATTTTTTATTACTGTAAATATGACAATATCAAGACAAAAAGAGAGTGGGTGAGAAAAAAACAACACGGGGAGAATACTTTGTCAAATAAAATTCAGCAAACTCAATCACGGTCTATAGTTGTTTGGTGTCTTTATCATCTGTGTGTGTTTGAGGGGGAAGGACAGACTCACACCGGTAAGGTTCATTGTTTGAAGGCGGCTCAGCTTTAAAAGGATTGCATATGAATTATTGAGCCGTTCCGTTTTACGTAACGCATGCTGTCAGGATCACGGTGAGTGTGGGATCTGAACGCCAGAGATCTGGCCGAGCCCACGATGAGAGGTGATGGGCAATTCGCACCTTTTGAAGAAAGATTACAATTTCAGCAGAATTTAGTTAATTAATAGGGTAAACCTCAAACAGTTTAAGATGTCAGAATCTCTATAAAATATATATATATATTTTAATTTTATATATATACACTATGAGTCAAAAGTTTGGAATCGGTAAGATTTTTAATGTTTTTAAAAGAAGTTTCGTCTGCTCATCAAGGCTGCATTTATTTAATTAAAAATACAGTAAAAACAGTAATATTGTAAAATATTATTACAATTTAAAATAACTGTTTTCTGTTTGAATATATTTTATAAAGTAATTTATTCCTGTGGTCAAAGCTGAATTTTCAGCATCATTACTCCAGTCTTCAGTGTCACATGATCCTTCAGAAATCATTCTAATATGATGATCTGCTGCTCAAGAAACATTTATTGTGTACAACTGTACAAAATATTTGTGTACAATATTTTTTTTCAGGATTCTTTGATGAATAGAAAGTTCAAAAGAACAGCATTTATCTGAAATATAATCTTTTGTAACATTATAAATGTCACTTTTGATCGATTTAATGCATCCTTGCTGAAAGTATTAATTTCTTTAAAAAAAAAAAAAAAAAAATTCTTACTGACCCCAAACGTTTGAACGGTAGTGTATAATGTTACAAAAGCTTTGTATTTCAGATAAATGCTGTTCTTTTGAACTTTCTATTCATCAAGGAATCCTAAAAAAAAAGTACACAACTGTTTTCAACATTGATAATAATCATAAATGTTTCTTGAGCAGCAGATCATCATATTAGAATGATTTCTGAAGGATCATGTGACACTGAAGACTGGAGTAATGATGCTGAAAATTCAGCTTTGATCACAGGAATAAATTACTTTATAAAATATATTCAAACAGAAAACTGTTATTTTAAATTGTAATAATAATACTGCATTTTTAATTAAATAAATGCAGCCTTTGTAAGCAGATTAAACTTCTTTTAAAAACATTAAAAATCTTACTGTGTCCAAACTTTTGACTGGTAGTGTATATATAGAAACTGAGCATAAAAAATAAATAAGAAATTATTTTATAGAGATTCTGAAATCTTAAACTGTTTCGAGGTTTACCCTATTAATACATTTTGGCAGTGAAGATAACTTCAGTAAAAGAGACACAATCACTTTATATGCTGAACAGATTTAATTTAGGCTTTTATTCACATATAAACGCTCATCAACGCACACATCAGTTATGGTACAGTAAATGGAAGTTCAAGCATGTTCGCTTGACATGCAAGAACCAATGAGGTTCATTCTCATGTGTTACACAGCACATTTGAGCTTCCGGAAGAGGTTTGTTCTCATGCGTCAAGCTGTTTCCGCTGAGCTTCTGTTTATGTTTGCTGATTAATGTTTATACGTGAATAAAAGCCTAAATTAAATCTGTTTGTCATATAAAATGATTGTGTCTCTTCAGAAAATTTGAACTAAACCACTCAATTCATATGGATTAGTTTTACGATCTCTATGAACTTTTTGAAGTGTCAAAGCGGTAGTTGCATAGCTGTCAATGGAGGGACAGAAATCTCTCAGATTTCATAAAAAATCTTATGGGTTTGGAACAACATGAGGGTGAGTAGATGATAACAGAATTTTCATTTTTGGGTGAGCTTTCCCTTTAAATAGGCTACATATACACTTTTCTGCCCTGTGTGCTGTCACATGCCACCATGATTCACCCTCAAAAGATTATTTTGGCAAAAAAAAACAACAACATCTGTGTAAGATAGACTGGACAGCATCGAATAAATTTAATTTAATGCAATTTGGGTGCCACTAAATGAACTGTTAAAAAAACACCAAAGGAGTGTGATGTCCATTGGAATGGAGACTGAAACTGAACTAAACATGATAAAACACAAAACAAACGCGTGCTGCTGAGGTAAAAACTCGCTTCCTTCAGCAGCAATGTTAACTTTTGCTTATCACACATAGGCCTACACGCACACAAGGGGGAGGAAAAAAAGGTTTGTGGGCAATGGTTAATGGAGTTCGCCTGTATATTAGACAAAGAAAATACTGAAATTGATGTAGGCTACCGAAACGATGAACATACCCTCAATTGACTGGTAGACTAATAAGTGATAAATTGCGCATCCTGCTGGTAATTTGAATGAATGACAACTAATGAATGCGCGAAGAGGCAGGACAGTAAGGTTTACCCATACCCACATAACCTGCCTACTCATTCGCTCACAAGCTCACGAACACGCACTCGGTGAAAAGCAGGGATGAGTCATGGGCGCTCGCGCCCACGCATGCGGACAGAAACTGAGAGGTGACAGTATCACCGCCTCAACAGCACTGAGTCACACTACAGCACTACTGAGACAGTCACCACGAGAACTGCTCCAAGACACAAACAGAACGTCACATAATATATCCTCTTTACACTTACACTTGCAAATAACTTTAAATAAGACAATAAAGACAAAAAGTTTTGAGAGCCACCAAACAATCTCAACAACACTCTTGATTGTGCATGCACTAGCTACTAGCTCATCTGCAGAGCTGGGTAGTAACGGATTACATGTAATCTGGATTACGTAATCAGATTCCAAAAATCAAGCACTTGTAATTAGAGTAAACTACTTTTTAACTACAATTACTTTTTTATGAATGGCAGTAAGTTGTTCACAATTCATTGATTCTCCTAATTTTTTTTTATTTTTTATGTTTATATATATATTTTTTATAATAAACCTTTAATGCTATATACATTTGTGATTCTTCGAGTTTTTCCGGCAGTAAAGGGGAAATATAGATGAATATATATGAAATATACATGAAATATATATATATGAAATAATAATAATATATGAAATATAAGTGATATTGCTGTGAATTTCATGTTTTTTGTAATGTTGCTGTTTTCTAAATTTACTTAATTTTAAGTAAGTATGCTTTAAAATCATAAGATGTTTTATTCAGTGTTACTATCAGCAAACACTAACAGGTACATTAGCGCTAGTATTTTGAAGTATTAACTGTCCATACATTGCACTTTAAAAAGAATCGGTTGAGGCTTTTGAGGCTCTTATTTTTTGGGATATATATTTTTTCTTTGTATCTGTCAAAATAGTACAAGATTATCCTACAATATATGTGACATCAAATAAGGGTTAGCACAAAAGTAATCTAAATGTAATCCAAAAGTAGTCAGATTATGTTACCAAAAATGTGTAATCTAAGAGATTATATTACTGATTTTGTCATGTAATTTGTAATCAGTAACTGATTACAATTCATTTCTTTTGTCCAATAATTGTCTCTGAATCGTAGTGCTTCTTTTTTATCGTCTCGTTCTTTATTAGACATACACACAAACAATTTAAACAGGAAAGAAGACCTACTAAATCATTTTGTGACAATAACTCACTAATAGCTATTTCTTACCGTGACCGAGAGTGGACACTTAGTTTTGTCGTGGCACGACATTTTAACTCGTCTCGTGGGAACGTGACAAATAAGTTGTGATTCGTGAAAGCATATGTAAGAACATAGGCCTACAAGAAAATATTTTTTTGTATCTATCCCATCCACAGCCATTTAAGCAGGCATTTAAGTAGCTTTTATAGCTAGCTAAACGTTCCCTATAAAAAAACAAAACAAAAAAAAAACATTACTGGTGTACATCTTGAGACAAAAATATTTTAAGATATGTCAGTAGCCTACAAGTTGCTTTCAGTTTCAAACAGCTCAAACATGCATTTTAGACTAGCACTAGCTTAAGCCTTGTCTGTGAAACCGGGGATTATCTACTTTAAGGAACATATTATAGGAATGTTAATTAGGTAAAGAGATACATCAAATGAAGGGGAAAATAAAGCAACTTTTTTAACATTTATTGATAATAACAAACTGTTTGAATGCTGCCTATGGCAGCGTAGGTCCTGGAGTGCCGTTGTTCTGCAGGGTTTAGCTCCAACCCGAAGAAGAAGAAGAAGAGTAAGAAAAAAACCTCAGCTGCCTGTAACCTCAGTAATCCTGAAGACATTGATTAGCTTGTTCAGGTGTGTTTGATTAGGGTTGGAGCTAAAATCTGCAGGACAGTGCTTCTCAATCCCTCCTCGTTTCCTTACTCCTCCGTCTTCCATCCTATGACCCGGAAACCGATCGAGCCCAGCCATCTCGTAGGACATCTCAATTCAGTCCCTGCGTTCCATTCGGAAGGGCTCATCCCTATGCCCTGATCCCTTCAAAGGGTTTTTTGAGAGCTTCGAAGGAATGAAGGGGTCAAAAAAACTATTTTTTTTTAAATGCACTTCAGCGTCATCTTAACGAGACAATCAAGGAGGTGCCTTCGTCTTTTCCCCCCTGGTTTACTCTTTGTATTAATACACATTCATTTACGGTAGTTACATTTTAAGCTACTGCTGGTCTTTTAAGTTAAATATAATGTGTCTATGTATTTGAAACATTTGAATGGACTGATAAAGGGAGCTGTAAAGTATTTTTGTTGAAGTACAATGTCATTTTGACCATAATAATGTACCAAGTCTAACTCGTATAAATATTGCAGTAGGTACAGAAAAATACTATACATACATTTATAGGTAAAATCGAACTCCGAGCCTCCTGTACCCATTCTGTGACGTCAAACAACTTCCCTGTGCAAAGGATCATGGGGGCCCGAAGTGTCCATCAGTTGTACCCTTCGAAATCCTTCATTCCGAAGGGCCCTTTGAAGTGGCCAGTTTTGAGCACTTCGGTTTGGAACGACCCTTCAATATGGCGGCCATGATTGTTTTCACTCCGACGTGCCCTTAGGAGGACGATATATCCCGTTTGGAACGGAGGCGTGGAACGAGGAGTGATGAGGTGTTATGAGCAAGGATACACACAGGTGTATCCTTCGCGGAAGTCTTACTAGCTAGTGTAGTTGAGAAACCTGACAATATGTATACATTCTCCTCCCCCGTCACATCTGTCAGCAATAATTTAAATGTATTCTTTACTTTTGCAGTTTAAATAAACTTTACATCTCATATTTCAACGGGATATCTTGCATTATTATTTATAATGATTTTTTTTTTAAAATAACCAAACTTCAACAACATGAGGGATTGTTAAGAGTCCTCGAGCGCAGCTGATGACGCTTTGAAGTGACGCTCGAGTGATCAAGAACATTCCGATACAAATAACATTTTCTTCGATTCCTCCGTCCTCGTTTTCTTTCTTTGCATCCTCCCCTCACATCCTACGGGGAAGCGAGGAAAGGAAACAAGGAGGCACAAATAAGAAATGAGAAGCACCCCAGGACTAACGTTGCCTATCCCTGGTCTACGGCAACATCGCGCGCAATATATTCCAAACAATATGCCTATAATAGCTTATAGGTTAATATAACAATTTCTTAATTACGCACTTTTTTTATTATTTAAAATAAAATTATTATTTAAAATAAAATCTTAATTTATTAATAAATATCCATTTATGATAATCCCAGGTTGATATGGTCCTTAGGATCTCGACTCGAGGCCACGACTTCACATCGCGTAGCCACAACATAAGGATGCGTTAGTTACCTTGACTAAATGATCTCGTGGCCACGACATAAAATCACGTTCCCAAGAATGAATTTCTTCTGGGCACGACAAAACTAAGTTCACCGCAACCGTAATTTCCTGCATCCCAACATTTTCTAGCAAACAGGCTCAGTCACTTTAAAAACTCAATTTGGCAGCTCTACAAATAGCTTAAGGAGACGATGAGGACAGTGAAACAGGAGAGATGCGTCACAGATTCACACAGCTGATCAGTCCTGATGTAAGTCACGACAGTGACGGTGACACATCCGACCTTCCTCAATGTTAAGATCAGGTGAACAAGACACTCAGTCACCCTCGGTTCTCTGCCAATTTATGAGGGATGAGAAATAATTGGAAAACTTAAATTAGGGAAAGTGGGAAGAAGGTACAGTAAATGTTAAGGATAATAAAGCAACAAGGAAGGCTTCTTAATAGGAAGGGTATTAAAGCACTGCGTGCCTCTGAAATAATCTGATCTAGCATGTACAAAATGATAGGGATTAATTTAAAGGATGCAATCTATAAATCAATAGACAGAGAATTTAAGGAAAGGATGGACAGCCTGTGAGTTACTTGATGCTTGCTGTATTATTTTCCACACGCTTCTAGTGTGATTGTGATTACAGCATGACTTTTTTTTTTAAATCTTTTTTTAGACATTGCTGGAGTCAGTTTCCATTTCAGTATCCTCACCAATCCACCAATAAATAATTTTAATTTATTAATATTAAAGTACATATGTAAATAAATACCCTGAGATTTGAATGCAGCTCTATGGGGGAAACCGATTGAATAGTTTAGATATAATTCACACTATAAGAAATCAGAAATTTCCATGACGTTTAAGATGTTCATGAATCCCAATTATTTTCCCTGAATATTTCATTCCTGGGAAAAAAAAAGGTCTTAGTTTATTTGATCATGGAAAACTTGGAAAATAAATAAATAAATAAAATACTGTTTGAAGACAAAAAACAAAAAAACAAACAAACTTTGGGCATGATTGCTTTGAGTTTAATATATTCATTAAATTGATTTATAAATAGATTTAAATGGAAATATTAAATGTAAACAAACCACACTGAGGAATGTTTTAAGAAGCACTTTAATGGCAGTTCATACATGCATGCAGCATTTGCCTACATTATATTATTTTTAATACATTGATTCTCATACTGTTTCTTATCTATATAAATCAAAGTTCTGCCATTTTAACAAAGTTCTATACATCACATTGTTTAAAACACATTCTTTACATACAAAACACAGGCTAAACACAGCTCATGATAGCTGGTATGTTGGGAGCGTTTAAACTTGAAGCCTCCCTATTTGTGCAGTAAGTGACACATTTAAGCAAATAAATAGAAAAAAAAGCTGAAATACTGAAGTGCTCTTATTCTGTACAAATTAGCATATTAAACATTTCAAATGCCCCAGAGGGCAAGATGATTCAAAAATGAAAACACTAGCAAACAAAGCTAAAATTCAAAAATGACCCCGAACCAGCTGTTTATCAATTACACAGAACACTGTTAATTTCTGTTTGTGTTACACATTACCAGGACAAAACAGGCAAGAGCACAGCTGTCTTGTTGTCTGCTTAATTATGGTGTGCTTGGTGCCTTGGTAATGATGCAGTGACATCTACTGTGGCTACAGTGAGATGATTAATAAGTGAATGGTTTGATCCTTTAGGGAACAGATGGCCATGAACTGTATCCATTTGAAAAGACACAGAAAAATCAGATTTTTTTTTCCCAAGAGAGAGATCCTGACACAGTTAAAGATACAATCCATAACTACTAACACAGCACCACTTGAACCTCAAAACAAAGTATTAAAGTAATGTGCCTGTAGATGAATAAAAGCCCAGCTCTGTTGTCTAAAGTCATTTGTAGTTGCACTACCAGTAACTGCCAACAAGTAGCAGCAATCACATTTTGTGACTTGTGTATTGGTGGATTCAGAATGCACCAATATACTATCAAAGTCCTTTAAAAGCCTGACGTGTAGTCAAGAAGAAAGCAAACAAAACCCTAAAACTCATTCCAATCCATCCAAACGGGTTAAATTATTTAATTAAATCTGGGGAAATATCATCACCAATAATGTGCGTAAAACATCATCATTAAGCTTCCCTCCATCCCTCAGATACAGAAAATGTTATATTTCCAACAGAATTTGATTATATCTTTCATATACACCCTTGATACAGTTTTCTGATTCAGATTGTCCATCCATTCTGTTCAATTAGCTGGGATGTAAACATAAATATATTTTATACATTTTAAATTATAAACGAAAATATAACTAAACATCTACTGTTTATTTGTGCTCTATTGGAGCAAATCGCTCGATAATATTGCTATTTAGACTTTCAACTGGTATCATTTCAACTGGTTTGTTATCTGCTTGATTCACTGTCAACATGCATTCAAGAGGTCAAAATGCAGCTGTTTCTTTGGGCTTGAACATGAAAATGTTTACATACAGTTGCAAGAAAAAGTATGTGAACCACTTGCAGAATCTGAAAATGTGAATATTTTAATAAAATAAGAGAGATCATACAAAATGTGTGTTATTTTTTTATTTAGTACTGTCCTGAGGAAGATATTTTACATAAAAGGATGTTTAAATATAGTCCACAAGAAAATAAATTAGCTGAATTTATTAAAATCACCCCATTCAAAAGTTTATGAACCACTGATTCTTAATACAGTGTCATTACCTGGATGATCTACAACTTTTTAAAAAAGTTTTTTTTATGATGGTTGTTCATGAGTCCCTTGTTTGTTCTGAGCAGTTAAACTGCCTAACATTCTTCAGAAAAATCCTCCAGGTCCTGCAGATTCTTCAGTTTTCCAGCATCTTTTGCATATTTGAACACTTTACAACAGTGAATGAATGATTTTGAGATCCATCTTTTCACACTGAGGACAACTGAGGGAGTCAAACACAACTATTAAAAAAGGTTCAAACATTCACTGATGCTCCAGAAGGAAACACGATGCATTAAGAGTCGGGGGTGAAAACTTTTGAACAGGATGAAGACGTCCAAATTTTTCTTATTTTGTTTATTTATTTATTTTTTACATTTAGTACTGCCCTTCAGAAGCAACAGAAGATACTTACATGTTTCCTGGAAGACAAATTAAGTACAATTTACCTTGATCTTCAAATTCAAAAAAATTTCACCCCCGACTCTTAATGCATCTTCTTTCCTTCTGAAGCAACAGTGAATGTTTGAACCTTTTTTAATAGTTGTGTTTGAGTCTCTCAGTTGTCCTCAGTGTGAAAAGATGGATCTCAAAATCATACAGTCACTGCTGGAAAGGGTTCAAATATGCCATAAATGCTGGAAAACTGAAGAATCTGCGGGACCTGGAGGATTTTTCTGAAGAACGTTAGGCAGTTTAACTGTTCAGGACAAACAAGGGACTCATGAACAACCATCACAAAAAACAACAATAACAACAACAACAAAAACAAAAAAACAGTCGTAGATCATCCAGGTAATGACACAGTATTAAGAATCAATGGTTCATAAACTTTTGAACGGTTTCATTTTAATAAATTCAGCTATTTTTTTGTCTTGTGGACTATATGTGAACATCTTTTATGTAAAATATCTTACTCAGGACAGTACTAAAAAAAAAAAATTAGCATGCATTTTGTATGATCTCTCTTATTTTGTTAAAACGGTTCACATTTTCACAGATTCTGCAAGTGGTTCACATACTTTTTCTTGCAACTGTAAATGTTTATTATATTGTCCTCAGATATATTCCTGACTGCTTTCTGTCCTTCAAGCTAAAATTAACATTGCATGTTCATCCAGCTGACTGTTCTAATAATTATAAGGTCATGTTCTAAGGTGAGAGAGAGAAGTGCAGGAGAGAGGACAGATGGTAGGACCACCACACTCAGAGTAAGTGATGAATAGTCTCAGACAGAGGACTCAAGCCCACTGCGTTGACGAGCCGATCTCTAACAGACATTATTCCATGGGGTCAAAACTCTCATTAAATTTCACAGTCAAGGCTTCAATTTAAGATGTACAATCTAAAATTCAAAAGTTTCCAGTTTTGTCTCTTTGAGACTTTGTAGTTAGGCAGCCCCCCTTTTTTTAAACACAGGAGCCTTGTTATATTAGTGCAGACAGACATCGACATGCTACATTAGTTGTGATAATTCTGTTCTCTGAAGCCTACACTCTAATGCTTACTTCATGTTTTTTTGATTTCTCTATTGTTGTTTTTCTTGTCTCAGTCTGACCACTCATTTTCATCCAGCTCAGAGTCTTCATCAGATTCGCTGTACTCCACGGCGATGCGACGTGATAATATAGTGGCTACGTCATTCCCAACTGGCTCCTTCTTCGCTTCCTGCTCCCGCTGTTCCTGCACCTTACGCAGCTGGATCCCTATAAAACAAAAATGAAAAAGGGAGGACCAGAGAAGATCTCTAAACATCAATTCATATATAACTAAAAGGGTGAACCTCTCAAGAACTGTCAAGAAATGTGTCTCAGTTCATATTTCCAAAAGTCCCTTCAATGCAAGTCATTTCAATCAGCAGCTATCTTTAACACCTCTCGAGCAGCTATTTTAGTCATGCAAGTGCAGCTCCTATCTCTCTGAATGGGGAAACATCAAATTCTCCAAAGCTGTTCACCAAGCTTGCAATTAAATTTCATATTTGAAATCACCAATGACATCTGACATCAACTGTCTCATAAATTATGTTTCTAAACACTAAAATCACAACAAAAAAACTGCATTCTTCAGGCTAGAGCAGACAGTGTGCATTCTATAGCAACGGGAGCTTCTAAAGGTGGCTGCAGTGACGCAATGACTTTATATTATGCTCACCAAAGCTGCATTCATTTCATCAAAAACACAGAAAAAACAATAATATTTTGAACTTATTGAAATTTAAAATAACTTTTCTATTTGAATACACTTTAAAATGTAATTTATTCCTAACAAGCAAGCCTGAGTGTTCACAGCCGTTACTTATAACATTACTTGTGACATTATAATTTAATGTAAATCAGTCTTTATACTGTCACTTTTGATCAATTTAATGCATCCTTTCTAAAATAAAAATATTTAAAGTATTAAAAAAAACAACAACAAAAAACAAACAGACAAATGTACTGTTGCTAAATCTTTGATAATATAAAAGAACATTTAAGAGTTTTTACATTGTGAAATTATTTTCATGATGCCGCCAATTCTCAATATTGAAACGAAAGGAAAAAAAAGATTGTAGTCGCCATCTGACATCTCAACACCCAAACCCCACTTTATGTGTGACCTCTCACCTCGTCGGATGGCTGCCAGCAGGTCGCTGCGTGCATCGCTCATTGGGATGAGAGGTACCTGGCCCTTCCTGGGGACAACCGGTGCTTCCACAGGGGCAGTGGGCATGGTGTGTGAGTGAGGGTGCGGGTGGGGGTGTGTTGGTGGTCCAGGTGGAGGTGGAGGGGGGGCTGCAGGGGGAGGATGGGTTGGGGAAGGGGTGTAAGAAGCAGGGAGGGCAGGAGTCGGAGGAGAGGGATTGTAAGTCTGGGAAAGAGATGGCATGGCGCTGGCCGGGGCAGAGGAGGGGCCAGTGGGACTGTCAAAGGCAGTCTGGGCGGAAGGAATGAGAGGTGGAGGTGGAGGAGGAGCAGGAGGTACGAAATACTCTCGATGCTGAGACTGCTGACCACTGAGATATAAACAGAGATAGAAATTATTCAGACAAACAACTTTACTCGAAAGATGAGGTTTAATCTTAAAGCACACTACAAGATGGAAACTTTTATGTTAAAAATTTGAGCATGTCTCATACCAAACAGCTTATTTATATATATATATATATATATATATATATATATATATATATATATATATATATATATATAGAAGAAGAGTAATGTCCACACAGCTCCAAACACATAATAAACAGTGCAACGTTTCAATGGTTGTACTAAAATGACTAAAACTGAAATAAAAAATAAATTAATACTAAATATAAAAAACACCCAAAGGCTAATAAAAATGAAAAAGCAAATAACAAAAATACTAAATGATAAACTTAAACTAAAATTAAAATGAAAACTGAAAATATAAAAAAGAAAGCAAATTCAAAATATTAATAAATGCTATAGTATTATGAATAATACTAAAAGAGAGTTTGAGAGAGTTTGTGTATGATAGCTACAGTCAGGAAGGAAAATGAATTAGTAGATGACACACCTAAGGCCCTATCATACACCCGGTCCAATGCGACGCCAGGTACGACGCAAGTGTTTTTTGCTAGTTTCAGCCCGACGCAGTTAACGTTTTCATGTCCTGCGCCACTTTGTTTAAATAGCAAATGCATTTGCGCCTATTTGTTCGCCCATGGGCTTGCTGGTCTGAAAACGTGGTGTGTTCAGACGCATTGTTGGAGCATTACTATTTTGAGGCAACTGAAATAGACTGCACCATTGACCAACTGAAACCTGGTCTAAAGTCAATGGCGCAATATTTGTTTTGCTATTTAAAGAGTGTGTTAATAATATGCGCCTACATGCGGGTGCACAATCGCGTACACTCTGCTTATTACACATACAGCAGCACACAAACATGCCAAATATTAAAAATAAAAGGATTACAATGTAAAAGATTATTATTGTGTGCATAAAGATAAAAATGCTTTGGTGGAATCCGGCTTGTCAAGTAGATGGTCTGCTCTGCATGCCCTAAGTGCAGTTGCGCTGTGCGCTTTAGACCATGTGCTTAGATCGGCCCCTAGGGCCCCTAGTCTGTGATTTGTTGTGTAAAATCTGATAATGTTACCAACACAAGAAAATGTGTACAGCGAGACAGGCTTTTGTCTTGTAGTGAGTGCTTGGCCACAGACATTATGCTAGCTAAATTTTACACATGATTGTGTATGTATTTTGTACATTATTCAGACTCTAAACAAAAATACAAATGAAATAGCATTTAGACCATGGTTTTGCAACCCCCAGGCCTAGGGGTTCATGGTGGAACTGCAGAGGGTTCATTAAGGAGTAAAAGAAATGCAAAAGAAAACTGAATTAAAAAAAAAATTATATTACAGAGATTTACAAAGGAAATACTGTATTAAGAGAAGCCAAAAAACAAAGAAACAAAGAAACAAAAAAAAACAGACCTGTAGTCTTTAGCCTGCAGGGGGCGTGGCCCGTTGAGAGCGGGGTCTGTGACTGGTTGTCCATGGGAGGTCTGAACCCTGCCAATGGTCTGTCTCCCAGGTGGAGCAGAGGAGGAAGAGGCCGGCCGGTAACCGCGGTCCAAAGACTGGGTCTGGACGTGAGAGGGGGCCATGAGGTGTTCTTTGCCATCAGCAGCAGAGTATGCACTGGTCACAGCCATCTGTTGAGCCGGATGACTGGGGCTGCCTGGGTAAGAGTGCTCACCCATGTCTGAGGCAACTGACCTGATGATAGAAAGATGAGAGAGAGGGGAAAAAAGACATGAAGAGAGAAACATTAAATGCAAAACAAATGGTTTGGGTTCTAAAGTTCAGCTCTATTGAAAGCACCTGTGTGGCATGCTGTTGTTTATTACCACAAATAATAATTTTGACTGTTGATTTTGCCCCTCAGTCACTGCACCAGAATAAATGTTAAAAGACACAGTGTTTGGAAAGTGTAGACAAAAACATGCAACTTCCTTTATTGAAATATATTTTTTCTTTCATTCAGAGAAAACAGTCATTGCAGCTAATTAGATTTAAAATTGAAAGTCTCATCAAGGCTGCATTTAATATTGGGGAAATATTAATACAATTTTAAATAACCATTTTCTATGTAAATATATTTTAAAATATAAATTATTTGTGTGGTGGCAACGCTGAATTTTCAGCAGCCATTATTCCAGTTTTCAGTGTCACGTGATCCTTCTAAAATCGTAATATGTTGATTTGGTGTTTAAGAAGATCAAGGTAGAAAACAGTTATGCTGCTTAAAGGGTTAGTTCACCCAAAAATTAAAATTCTGTCATTAATCACTCACCCTCATGTCGTTGCACACTCGTAAGACCTTTGTTCATCTTCGGAACACAAATTAAGATATTTTTGATAAAATCTGATGGCTCAGGGAGGCCTCGATTTCAAAACACTGCTTCATGAAGTTTCAAAGCTTTACGAATCTTTTGACTTTGGCAGTTTGCGATCGTTTGATACACGCTCCAAACCACTGATTCAAAACAAAAGATTCGTAAAGCTTCGAAGCTTCATGAAGCAGTGTTTTGAAATCGTCCATCACTAGATATTGTTGAATAAAGTCGTTATTTTGTTTTTTGGCACACAAAAAGTATTCTCGTCGCTTCATAACAATAAGTTTGAACCACTGTAGTCACATGAACTGTTTTAAATATGTCTTTAGTACCTTTCTGGGCGTTTGAAAGTCTAAATTAACTTACTGGGAATGGAGGTCTCACAGCCATCGGATTTTATCAAAAATATCTTAATTTGTGTTCTGAAGATGAATGAAGGTTTTACTGGTGTGGAACGACATGAGGGTGAGTAATTAATGACAGAATTTTTATTTTTAGGTGAACTAACCCTTTAATATTTTAGAAACTGTGTAGAAACAGATACTTTTTTTCAGGATTCTTTGCTGAATAGGAAGTTCAAAAGGACAGCATTTATTTGAAATAGAAATCTTTTGTAACACTCTAAAAGTCTTTATGTTCACTTTTGATCAATTGAATGTGTCCTTGCTGAATAAAATAGTAGTAATAAAAAAAAAAAAAAAATCAAACCTTTGAACGGTAGTGTACAGTATATGGTTAAAAATATATATATATTTTTTTCAGGAAGCATCATTCTTCCTTTCATTTCTACACACCAATAAAAAAACAACAGCACAATTCATCTACAGCACATACTACATACATAACATATATTTAATATATGAAATAAATTATTTTAAATATATTTTATCATTTAATATATGAAATGTATTATGTATATAATTGTGTTCACGCAGAGACTCAAACAAAAAACAATAAAATCATTCCCGATTTATGATTTATTGAGACAGTTTGAACTGATTTGAACAGAACAAACCAAACCTTTAAACTTTAAATGTTTAAATGTGTTGTACATGTCTCTGATATAAATCTGTCTTACTTGCTTAACTGTGAGAGAAAGCCAAATAAAAAGCACATTAAAATCATTGCAATATTCACATGTAAAATAACTAAATATTGAATATATCCCCTAACCCAATCATCTAATTGTTTAACTTTACTATATATATATATATAAAAAAAAAGAACTGCATACAGATGTAATGCTTTAGATTGGCGGGTGAGTGCTCAGGTGTCTCTATAAATTCAAACAGATGTTGGCAGCTCAAAGTGTCAACAGATGGCAGTAGTGAGCTATGCTGAACTGCAGCCCACTTTGATGATCATGTATTGCCTTGGAAAAGAGTCAAAGTGAAAGAGACCACCAACCTGTTGTCCGGCGAAAGGGAGCCTTCAGAGGACATGCCATGGTATGGAGAAGGTGTGAAGCGGGCATCTGGGCGGAACTCCTTATCATATGCCATTACGTTCCACTCCTGTCTGCGATTTCGGGCCTTACGAACCTTTTTCACCTCACGACTGGGATCCTCCACCTGCTTCTGCTGCTCCTGAGTGAGTGAGAGAGAGAGAGACAGAGAGATCAAATGAGAGTGAGGGAGAAAGAAAGTTGCAGTGTTGCAGAAAGCCCAGGGATTCATCACAAATCACGTTTGGTGAAAGAGAGTTTTAGACTGTCAAGCTAAAAAGAGTAAAATCACAGACACACAGACTGTAGTGTCCACATCTTTCACTGAAAATGCTGTGAAGAAAGTTTTCTACATAATTCAGGAAATGCATTAAACATACACACGCACTCAGTAGAAAAGCTAGTGAAGAGACTGTAGGGAAAGAAAGTGAATGCACAAACAGGAGTCAGCATAGTGAGGAATTGACGGATGAACAGAAGGACTGAGAGAAATGCAGGTCTCTTACGGAGGACAGGAGGGGGCTTCTGAGTAGGGCCTGCCTGGAGTGGGACTTAGTCTGGTCTGAGTGAGTCTGGCCTGAGCCGCTGGTCTGGAGAGAAGGGGCAGAGTCTGGGGGGGTTAGAGCTCTCATTCATGCACACATAAAGACACGTTCATTGACGTGTTTCTTTCTGCTCTCTTCTTTGCATTTAAACACACAGGCTTCTGGTTTGTAGGAGGAAATGAATCGGAGAAACTGGTTTTACAGGGGGCCCGGAAGTGCCATTGGAATCAAAGGTAGGTTGTCTGATGTGCTAAGCATTATTCCAGCTCTTGTTGATAAGTTAAAGTCAATCTTCTTAACCATGTTAGTACCATGTACAACATTTATTTTAGCATCAACTTGGTACCAAAGTTCCAGTATTTTTGACATCCCAACTGCAGTTATATGATTGTGGAAAGAACAGATATGAAACAGGACATAAAGTGCACATGTAGTAGACACACACCTTCTGTCTCCTCTTTTCTTTTCTCTTGTCCTCTGTAGCTTGCAGCATTTTCTCCCTCCAGAGGTTAAAGAAGTAGGAGGGATCTGTGTAGAACTTTAGTGCATCCTTCTTATCATCTCTATATAAAGAAAGAAAGAAATAGACAAATGATGGTTGCAGAAGTGTATTGAAGGGTATAAACTTTTTAAATGAACTAATTTGCTGAAACAAATTGGGCTTTCGGACACTACTTGAGATTGAGAACATTCTAGGATGTGCAGCAAGTGATTTATCATTTTGTCACGCTGCACCACAGATGCACAAACCAGGGACACGGTCTAATCTGTCCAGCCAGTTTCAAAATGAACTGAAAATATATTTAAACTTCTCATAATAACAAAACATCTCTAATGTTGTGTTTTGCACTATTTCTTTTGACAAAGTATCTGTCAACTGAACTAATATCTAATAGCAAATACAGTAAACTCCATCTCTTCATGTGGTGTGAGTTTAACATGCATTTGGGAACACAACATAATATTATACAGTATAATTATTATTATTATTATTATTATTATTATATTTGAATAGTTCGGCTTCCTATGAACACCATTGTGAACGTGATGTGGACTGAAACACTATTACAACTAAAAAGAAGTCCACGTACAAGTCAAATATATTTATTTATATATTTAGATATAATGTAATATTTTCTTTCTGCCCACGGGCCTCAATTAAGTTTGATTTTTGGCCCTTTGTAATAAAAGCCTTGGGCATCTCTGCAGTACATATTTACTTATTCTGAAATTCAGCTTGTTGCTGGAGAAGCCCAAGGCTTTTATTTTTACAGAAGATGCACTGTCGCTACTGTTGATAATAAACAACATTTAATGTATCTCATTATAGAATGTCAGCTGGAAGTAAGGATGACAATGATGTCACCTGTAAGGGCTGAGAATATTGAGAGGGGGAGGTTTGTCTCCACGGTGGTAGAGCTCCAGGACAGGATTAGGGATGGAGTTCCTGGAAACCACCTGTTGGTCCTGAATGGTGGAACTCTTGAAGGCCTTTCTCATGTTGATATCTTGCAGAGAGACTAAAGACGGGGAACAGAGGGAGAGATCAAGTTTATGCATTCATTTCTTTATTGAGACTGTCTTTATTGCAAAACTACCATTCTTAATTACCATCCTATATTTGTCTTATTTTTTAGTAAAAAGATCTAAACTTTCTCAAAAGAAATTTACCAGAGAAGAAAAAGTGCATAAGATATTAAAGGGTTTGCTTACCAAAAAATGAATTTTTTTTCAATTATTATTCACCCTCATGTTGTTCCACATCCGTAAGACCTTTGTTCATCTTTGGAACACAAATGATGTTTTAACACAAAAGATATTTTTAATGAAATCTGAGAGCTTTCTGCCCCTCCATAGAGAACCAATGCAACTACCACTTTCAAGGTCCAGAAAGATAGAAAAGACATCATTAAAGTCCTCCATGTGACTCCAGTGGTTTAACCTCAGTTTTATAAAGCAACACGAGTGCTTTGTTTGTGCAAAAAAAAAAAAAAAAAACATAATTTACCACTTTATTTACAAACGAGAGCATCACGATGCGTTCGTGTTGTGCTCAGACTCACGCGTCAACATACACAAGTGTTCAAGAGAACACCATGACACATGCGTTGTGTTCATGCAAGAGCTGACAATGTTGCATGAACACGCTTTGAATAATACTGTTTTGTAAATAAAGTGGTCATTTTTTTTTTTTGTGCAAAAAGCAGTCGCGTTCATAAAATAGAATAAAATACAGAGGTTAAACCACTGGAGTCACATGTAGTACTTTAATGACGTCTTTCCTACCTTTCTGGACCTTAAAAGTGGTAGTTGCGTCAGATCTCTATAGAGGGACAGAATCCTCTCGGATTTCATTAAAAATTATCAGTAACACTTTACAATAAGGTATAATTTGTTAACATCAGTTAATGCATTAACTAACATGAACCAACAATGAGCAATACATTTGTTACAGTATTTATTAATTTTTGTTATTGTTGGTTAATAAAGATAGTCGTTCATTGTTTGCTCATGTTAGTTCAAAGTGCATTAATTAATGTTAACAAATACAACTTGATTTTAATAATGTATTAGTAAATTTTGAAATTAACATTAACTAAGATTAATAAATGCTGTAGAAATATTGTTTATTTTTAGTTCATGTTAACTAAAGTAGTTAACTAATGTTAACTAATGAAACCTTAAGGTAAAGTGTTACCAAAATATCTTCATGTGTGTTCCGAAGATGAACAAAGGTTCAAGTAATTAATGGGTGAGTAATTAATGACATAAGTTTCATTTTTGGGTGAACTAACCCTTTAAGACTTTACCGAACAAAGAACCAATGAAACAAGACAAATTACACGTATATAAAGGCAAGACAGACCAAAGTAATGCTGAATGGATCATTATCACCATAATGGATGACATACTACTATACACGAGACACAAGACGGCCAGTTAACTGCCACTCATAGAGGACTGGATAATGATAAGGCAATACTTACAGCCATTACCCAAGATCAGTTTAATGTTCATTATTATGGTGATTAAAGTTGTGGTTTGACTAAGACAAGATGTCTCTTGATCAGCGTAAAGAGTAAAGGGTCTTAAAGCAGAGCTGTGTGAAATCCCTGCTTAAGTCTTTTAAGTGTTCACTGAAGGAGAGGATAGAGCTATCCAGGAGACAGCAGATGGTCATTCTGCTATTCACACGCTCTGCTTCTCACCCTGTACTAATCTGGAATGGCTCAGACACATATGATAGATCAGCTGCACACCTAAGAGAAACATAATTTTCTTATGTTCTGGCCTCACAATCCCATGGTGTTTTTTTTTTTTCTTTTCTTCAGTAGATTGAGCTGTTCATGAATGACTTAAAATATTCTGTATATTGACACTATACAAATCAAAACCAAGGTAAGGATCTATCCCATTTATCTTTGGGATATTGAAAAAAGCAGTAATCTCAACTCTCAAATCTCATTAATGTACAAACTGAAACTTGGAACATCATGGTGGGTCACAAGATGTGACAACCAATCACAATTGTTTACGATTGGCTTTTCACAATTTACAGTTTCACTATAAATAATAGTGAACTTGCATAAAAAAAATGCAGTGAACAGTGATGGAAAAGAGCTATTTAGATATTGTCCAACATTAAAGTCATGATGATGCAAGTGATGTCATACAATGATCTATGACATTGTGTGGAAATTAATGTCTTGGCTCTGGTCCAAAACCAAATCATTTATTAGGATCTTCTACATTAGTTTTGGGGTTGTCTGTCACTGAGGGGATGGGGCTTGTTTTGATGTAAAGAATGATGGAATGCCTCAATCGCCCTCTAATTATGTATGCCACAGGAGAACACTTGCAATATTAAAGCACCGGCTGTGCCTCAGGGGCCACTGTACTACTTTATTGAACATTAATAATTCAAGACTGAGCAAACTGGCTGATCTGATGGCAGGTATGGGGTATATGAGGTCAAACCTGGGACAACCTATAAAACAATGTGGTTCTACTTTTCAAAAAATATACTATGAGTTATGAGCCACAATGCAGTGCTAAAGGGAAGTGCTAAAGCGCTTTCCTTGTCCATTCGTTCAAATACCAACAGACATTCTGTCTAAAACAACTATGATGCAGACAGGGCCGTAGCTGGGGTCTCCAGGTACCGGTGCAAGTTGTTGCTGTGGGTACCCTTGAAATCGCATTCCTGGGGGGTGGAGGTTGTTGCCCTCAGTTGAAATCGTGGGGATTTCAGGTTAGGGTTAGGGCTAGGACTAGTGACGGCCCTGGATGCAACTCTTAGGACATGCATGTTATATTTATTTAAAATTGTATACTTAACCTCTGCCTTGGCTATCAAAATGGTTGTCTTTTTTTATTCAGAAATGATTCCTCTCAGATTCATCTGTAATCAGAATGTTATTAATACAAAAATGGCTGCTCTGAACAGTATTACTGTATTTTATTATCATTGAGATACTATTATAGTTTTAATTTAATAATTTTATTTTTATATTTTCCAATTTTATTATTATTTTAGTTAAAATAGTAGTAATTTTGATTTGTGTTTTTATTTTGTTCTTAAATGTCTATACAGTTTTTCATTTTTATTTCAAGTTTTAGTTATTTGATTATATCAAGGCAAACTAAATGAAAATGAGAAATGTCTTGGCAACTAGTTGAAACAAAATAAGTTTGAGTTTTTCATATTTTGTTTTCATTTCAGTTAACGATCATTTCATTTCAATTAACAAAAATGTTTTTTTTATTTATTGTTAACTATAATAATCCTGGCTGTGAAACATAATAATATCCAATGATGTACTTCTCTCTAATATAATCTCCACATCACATACTGACTAAAGGCCTCATTTTATTCAGCTCAGTTTTCTTCGTCTGTCTCTTACTTTAATTGTTTTAATTGCATTTAATAATCATAATAATTAATATATTATATAATAAATTAAATGTATTAATAAAAATTCTTATTATTAAAGTACCTGTGAAAAGTTTGGAAACAATTATTAATGTTTTTAAAATAAATCTCTTCTGCTTACCAGGGCTGCATTTATTTGATCAAAAATACAGTAAAAACAGCAACATTGTGAAATATTCTTACAAATAAAAAAAAGTTTTCTATTTTAATATATTATAAAATGTAATTTATTCCTGTGATGCAAAGCTGAATTTTCAGCATCATTACTCCAGTCTTCAGTGTCACATGATTATATTATGTAAATAGATACATGTAATAAATTATATTACATGTATCTATCAAATATATTACATTTATTAAATAGAAATATTTTGTAACATTTTTAATGTCTTCACTCTTCACGCACTTTATCACTTTAATGTATGACGAATTAAAAAATTAATTCTTCTCTTTTTTAAATCTTACCCCAAAAGTTTGAATTGTATCGTTTCCACAAAAATGTTAAGCAGCAACTTAAATTAAAACTGCTTTTTAACATTGATAACAATAAATAGCGAATGTTTCTTGAGCAGCAAATCAGCATTTCTGAAGAATCATGTGACACTGAAACTTCTCTTTGTAAACAACAACAGAATTATAAACGATTCTAATGACGAATGTTGCGTTTCCAAATGCAAATTTAAACGTCACAATCAAAGTAGCATTTACAGTGAATCAAAAATGAAAACACAGTACTGTAAGCAAGCATGCAGCGCGTCATATAATTACATCACAGCCGTTACGAATTTTATATTAAATTCTCACCACTATTCATAAAAAAAGTTACTGGGCGAGTAACACGTTTCAGCGCTGATTCTACTCTACTTTATATGTTGCGTCTAAAAACGCATCGAAAACACGTCGGCGCCACTTTCTCCTTTCCAAAGCGCTCGGGAGCTTGCACTGCCGTGGCGTCTGCCGTTACTAAGCAACCATGAGCTGCGCTCTCCATGACGACGCGGTAGTTTGTTTCAGCAAAGGATATATGGATTTCCAGCACCGAAAATCACTTGCAGTAGCTTTGCTACAGCAGATTTATTTAAAAATGTTTATCCGTGTACAGCTCTGATCAGATATTCCTACATCTTGGCTGAACTTTGCCCTGCAGATGGCGCCGCGCGAGAATTTTTTTTTTTTGCGGTAATGCGACGAAAAATATTTAAGACCTATCGAATCTGAATTTAAGACATTTAAGACTTTTTAAGGTCTTTTATTATTAAGACTTTTTAAGGACCCGCGACCACCCTGTTTAAGTGTGGATGGCTGATTATAAATTAATAATTACAACGAATGAGGGAGGGATGACTTTTTTGTATCAGATACAACCATGAATGCCAGCAAATCCCATCACCCTTTCTACTAACACACACACACACACACACACACACACACACATGCATGTCTGGTTCACTATTCTTGTAGGGACTCTCCATACTCTCCATTTTTATACTGTACAAACTGTATATTCTATCCCCTAACCCTAACCCTACCCATCACAGAAAACTTTCGGCATTTTTACATTTTCAAAAAAAAAAAACATCATTTAGTATGTTTATTAATCCATTTCCCCCATGGGGACTGCTGGCTGGTCCCCACAATGTAGGTGATCTCAGGTTTTACTATCCTTGTGGGGAACATTTGGTCCCCACAATGTAATATAAATCTGAGCACACACACAGTCTCCTTTCCAACCCTTCATTCTGCATGCAGCACGCATAAAACCCCAGATCACCATCAGGTCAGACAGACACACACATTAGAGACACACACGGTCCAGAAACCACACTGTGAGCATTCCCAGCAGGCCTTGGCTCTCAGCACGGGTGTGGTTGAGAGGTCATCACTCACTGTGAATCAGGTGATAATAGAATGCTCTGACTTTCTTCTCCCTAAATGAGGGGTCACAGGGGAGCTGGAACATATTAAACCCTCTTTATCGGCTCTCCAGTTATCGATCACAGCTGGGTGGAATGTTTTAAATAGACAAGGACATCGTTAGAACATGTAACATGGCCCTAATCTTGATTTTACATACGGACAGGGTGTTTACAGATAAAAAAAAAAAAAACTGTTCTGTGATGGGCATCAAACACATAGCCTGACATCATAGAGTCGTGCTGAGCTCTGCTATCTGTTTCATTTATTGAGACAAAAGACGGTGCCACCAGGCACTGGATTCTTCTATTCCGCAGAGAGAAGAACAAAAGAAAGAGATGAGAGGAGTAGAGGGAGGAGTAAAGTGATACAGTACGATTTCTCTCTCTTTCATGGCAGAGAAAGCTGGGTCATCTCTCTAACTACAGGCTAAAAGAAGACCATTATAGAGGACAGCACTTGAAGGCAAATGCGCTCTCTCTCAACCTCTTTCCAGCTGCTACCTGCTATAGCTGAAAGCTTGATAAGATCTGGAGATGATGTAGAGATTAAGCTTAATGCTTGATGTTACCCTCTTCCACAGTTGAGTCCAGCTGAGTGACTTTGATAGCCAGCAGGTCCACTCTCTCCTGCAGGTTATTCATACGCATGTAGAAACTGTTGGCTTCATTAAACAGCTCTCCAAAGATGTCCTCTGCATGACGACCTGCAAGACAAATGGCAAAGAGATTGGCATGCTGAAAAGATCAAGTGAATTTCCACTCTGGTTTTGTGTTGGTCTTGCAAGTGGACCAGCACAGAGATACTGTTCATCAGCAAAACTTGATTAAGCTGGTGGACCAGAATAGTGTCTTCTGATTAAACAGGTTTACATGCTGGTAAAACTAGATAAAGACCCTGGTTAGGAAACAATTTTCTTGTGTCATCACTGGCTATGTTTACATGGACACTTTTTGCTTCAATCTGAATGAATTCATTTCGATTGATGAATCCCAACGTAGTGTTTACATGCATGCTAAATAAAGTGATTGGGTTGATGTGCACGTTTATATGTCACAAGCTTTCTAATCGGAATAGATTTTTTGACATGCGCACACTGCATGAATATACAGAGTTTCCAGCTGTTTCTGTATAATAAACATTCTCCTACATTAGTTTTTTTTTTTTTTTTTAACAGCAGACAATATTTATCCATTTCTGGTCATAATTTGGAGACAATGAGCATATGAACCATTGTGCCGTGCTGCTTATCAATCAGAGAAAATGCCCCTCCCCATGGCCAAAACCTGTCGCCTGTGAATGGGTATGAACTAAGGCATGAAAGGTATGATGAGTATGAGACTAGGAAACAAGGACTGGTGCGACGTTGTCCTGCTCCACTTCACAGATGATGAGCGAAAAGAGTCACTGCACATGCACAGTACTTTCCAGTTTCGGTTTTCAATTCGATCAAGTGTTTACATGCCCTCTTGATCGGGTTAGAAAAGGAATAAACCATCCCTTCCAATACGATCGAAATTTCATTTAAATCGAGCTCAATCGGATTGATTAAGGTGTTTACATGAAGGCTTTTCAGTACGATTGAGCCATCAATCTGATTACTAACGGGTTATTTGGTTGCATGTAAATGTAGCCACTGTCTCTGTTTAATATATATTAAAATATTTTAGTAAAAAATAAATAAAATTAAAAAATTGTAGATAAATATATATTTTAAAATTTCTGCATGTTATATTGGTGCACATTAATGAAAATGATTAAATACAATTCCTTCTTGTTTTATTTAATAAAATGAAGCGTGGAAAAGATGCTTAGTTATTTTAACTATATTTTCATGGTGTTTACATCAAACATTTTGTATAATAAACCGACTTGACTATAATGGCAGTCTGGTTGAATGACTGTTCCCCTGACTGATAAAGATACAGTTTTATTTTTCATATTATACTGTGTAGCCCTAGAGACCAGTCTGTTGGTAGGGTGAGAGCCTCCAATATTGTGAGATAACCAAATGTGAATTATTTCAACAGATAACATTATTATATAAAAGAACAAATAATTCAACAAGAGAGAAAAGAAAAGCAGGGTGCCACCCACTCAAGCTTCCCAGTTGTTTGATGATGGCTGCTAGGGTGCTGTTGGTGACACACTCCAGCTCACTGGGCACTCCATCAGGCAGAGCTCCTCGACACAGGTGCTTGGGCTCGATGCTCCTCTTCACTAGCGGCATGACTGACTACTGCTATGAGAGAGAAACAGTGAGACCTGTTAAGACACAAATAAACCAAATGAGAAATTATGAGTCATTTCCAGAGCTATAAAACAAACATCCATTTAAACCAAGTACTCACAGCCCAAAAAAAAAAAAAAATTATATATATATATATATATATATATATATATATATATATATATACATATATACACACACACACACACAGTAAAAATATTATTGTATACTGTATATTTTTAAAATGTTTTACATTTACAAAATGTAAAACTATATTATATTTGTTTTAAAAATATATAATTTCCTGAATTGACAATATAACATTTTTTACTTGGATTTTCTTTAAAATAACAAATACTACAAGTGTATTAGGTTTTTAATTGTTGAAAAATTAATAACTATAAATTAAACTATAAAATAGCTATAAAAAAAAAAAAAAAAATCATCCTTCCTCACAGCCAATATAAAAATATTAAAGTTATTAAAGCGACCTGTCCAGAACTCTGTCACATGGCCATGGGTCATCATTATTGTTATGCCCTGTTTTTATCATTTGTTTACTGTACAAATGAAAGATATTTTAAAGGTAAAAGTTTTAATATGAAATTTGAAATCAGTTCTATAACATCAAATCTCACAACCTGATATGATTACATTGTCTTTCCTGCTTAAGTGTGTTGTGCTGGGAAAAAAAAAAAAAAAAGAAAACAAACAAAAAACATTCACCAGTAGTTAACCTGGTTCCATATTTCTAAAACAGATCTAAACCACAGACAAACACTAATAAAGACAGTCACTGGCATCACACACACTGATGCAGACGCAATGGTTCAGTGACCTGGGCACGCAGACAACATAGCCTGGCAACAAAAACGGACAAGTATGCTGCTAATGAGACATGAAAAAATTTCTGCTGCGCAGGCCGGCCCCCTCCCACCTAAGGAATGCTGTCACTCAATACTCTGTAAAGGGCAGTGTTGGGCACGTTACTTTAAAAAAGTAATTAGTTATAGTTACTAGTTACTTCTCACAAATAGTAACTGAGTTAGTAACGGAGTTACCTCATTATAAAAGTAACTAATTACCAGGGAAAGTAACTATTGCGTTACTTAAAAAAAAAAAAAAAAAAAAAAAATTAAAATAGGCCTATGTCAAATAACTTGGATGCCCCCAATATTAAGTCTAAAAATAAATTATTCTTGATCCGACTCGTGACTCATGACACGACATGAAATTTCTCTGTACTATAGCCTACTATATGTGTTGGTAGCCATTAAAGAAAACAGTTTCAGCGCATGCCTATAGGCCTATGGTGGCAGCACGGTCAGGGCGGCAAGAAAGAGAGGGATTTTTAATTTTATTTATTTATTTATTTATTTTTTGGACATTCGTTTGGAATTATTTCACTTATCAAAAAAGTTATCACCCGATTAGTTATTCGAAATCTAAATTAACTTTCCTTCCTTCTACTAAGTACCAAAACTCGCCCCAACCAAGAGCGGCATATCGGTCTACATGCAATGTAGCCAATCACATACATACAGCATCTGTTGATTTCGCAATGGCCAATCAGAGGTGTTTACATTATCACTGGTGAGTGGAATGGATTCAGAGTTCTGCGCGCTCGCAAATCCTCTCATAATAAACATAGTGTAGATATTATGTAAATAAGAGATTCATAATGCAGACATCTTTATTTATTATAACAGAACTTTCTGAGATTGCGATAAAGTGATTATAGAGGGAGCGCTCTTTGCGAGCAAATCCCTTATACAGTATGCTTATTTTTCTGTTAAAATTAAAGTCCCCCTGTAGTCAATTATTTTATCCCTTAAAACTCATCTTTGATCACAAAAATGACATATTTAAAAAAAAAATTCAAGTGAAAAAAAATTCTTCATGCCTTAAAATAGCTTGAATGTAACTCTACACCCTTGTCTCATTTAATATACACGGACAATGAATATGCAAATTAGCTCCGCCTCCACTCGCTCACGCCAACTCGGAGAGTCTACTGTTGCTGTAGTAATGAGCAATTTGTTGTTTGTTTTGGATATTTAAGGAAAAAAAGCTTGCTTCGCTTCGTATATTCAGTTTAACAGCTGTGCAACTGAACTGCTCGCATATTTTCAGATGCTTAAATTGTGTTTTAAATTATGAATTGGTAAAACGCCTTTGCAAAACGGTCTGAATCCACTTGCATTCGTTTGGACTGCTCTCTCACTGAATCACCTGAAGTGATTTCTTAGTAAAACAGACAGTATCGAGAGAACAAGCAGCCGTTTTCCTCTGTGAATATGCGCTAAATGGATGTTTGACAATTTCGTTGCTTTTTGGAGTTTTCAGATTTAAAAAACATTCAGATGAAATCCTGCAGGCGCCCGTGCCTTCTCCATACATTAAATAAATGCACATAATGTGTTCCTAATGTTACAGAAACCATGTTCACATTCACGAGTCAGACAGCTTCCTTCTAACAATCAGTATCCTAACAAACACTTTGAACAACTCAGAACATCAGTGGAGAAAGGCATATAGTTTATCATAATAGACTCGCTATATTGCTAAATCTACTCAATTTTTCATATCAACAGAAAATATACCGGGATAACCTGGCTTTTCTGCTTCAGAGCGCTCATGGTTAATGATATGCTAAAGCCACTTTGTTGTGATTGGTTACAAGGTAGTGTGACGTCACAAACACCACCGATTTCAAACTGCGGGTTTTAGACGGTTTCTGTGAGATGATGTGGCTTCTTACACAGAATAAGGCAGTCGTGTGTTTATTAGTCATGTTTAATCAATCAAAACGTTTCAATCTTCTGTTTATTCAGCTACAGTGATAGTATGGGATTTTCTGGAATGACGCGTGTTCTACTTCGGCAGCAGGGCATATTTGCAGTTTCTGCGTGAGAGCAGCCTCTGGCTTTCAGATGGAGAAGCATTTACTTCTGATTACAGAGGCGTACAGCTCTGACAAGCTGCGCATAAAATAATCGCAGCCTTTGCCAAATCTTGTGCGATAAAACTGTGATAAATCGTGCAGCCCTACGTGGACACTTTAATAACAAATGATTTATCAGGAGTGTTTATGCTGGGCTGTGTAGGTTTTGCTGACACATAAATTGAACAAGGAAATTAATGTGTTTTTAAAGGGGAAGCACTTCTTAGCCTTCCCTTAGAGTTCACCCTCCGTCAATATGTGTGTGAGAGAAAGCGGAGAAGTCACGTAGCTCAACTTTTTATGTGCGTAATATTTATATATGCCATTTACTTATAACCTCTATTTATAACAAAGAGCTGTGAACGGGCAAGTGACGGAATTTGGGTGTGAGAACCGCTTGCACACCGTTGCTTCGCCACTACTAGAACTACCACTGATTTGCCGCTTTCGTGTGTCTCTCATTGAACATGAACTAGAGACTTGTGATTTGCACGTCTTTATGTCAAAGTATGCTACTGCCGGCCCAATTTATCAGCGGCCCACCGGGAATTCTCTTGAATCTTCCAGGAGATATTCTTATTATATAGATAATAGATTATATAGATAATAGATTAAAAAAAAAAAATTTAATTCGAAAACATGCTTGTACATGCTTGTGTTTTAGTGCAAGTTTATTAATAAACCACTAAACAAAATCCCCAGTCTTTCACATGCATCTCAAAGATCGAGTTTAATTGTGAGTGTGACAGTGTTTTGCCTAGAGTGGCTGTTGAGCTTGTGCCGGCCCTGCCTAGAGGGCAGTATGGGAATGTATGGGTATAGGGTGTCTGAAGCATGAGTCTAAACACGACAATGAACTTGACATTGGTCAGTGACAGCCGATGATGTCACTACATGTATGACTGCGAGTATAAAAAGGCACCTGTCAAATACATCATTCTCTTTCTTGTCTTCAGGACAGCATTTGTTTGAACGTGTGTCTAAAAGGTCATTTTGGCTAGATCAAGTGCTAATTTTATTATTTATTTATGATTTGATGCCATATCAGCACCAATGGCTATATTCATGGCAATCAACAATATTTCAATTTTTAAAAATAATCATGATTACAATCACTTCAATACATTTACAATAATTTAACAATTTTGTCAACATACAAAATCAAAATTTGTCTCAGCATACAAAATTGGACATATATACCAATAATAACAACAGTAATGATAACAATTACATTGAATCTTTCAATTTAATATTTGACAAATTCTAAAATTATTCCAGGAGAAACCTTTCTAAAAATGTCCATTAATATATTTTCTGAATAAAAATGTTGTCTAATATCATTAAAAAAAGGACATTCTATTAAAATGTTTTATACTCAAGAAATATTTACACAAATCACAAACCGGTTTCTCTTACCCTTTAAATAAATATGAGTGAGTTAGTCTTGATTAGCCAATTCAACATCTTGTATACACAACCTGGTTGTATCGGTTTTCAAAATAATAACAATTAAGTCCTTGATTTAGTATTGGATTCACCTTTTATAGTTTGATATTTTTGCATTTGGTACATTCCATTTGCCATTTATTGTAAATGTACAAATTCAATAAGGGTTTAATGTCAGACGCTGATATTTTACATTCTGTCATTTCCAACTGAAGTGCTTCCTTTGCTGCTTTATCTGCTTGTTTATTACCAGCCAATCCCATATGGCCTGGTATCCAACAAAAAACAATATTAAAAATCTTTAAAGAGTCCACTTTTCCTATTATGTTGATAATTATAGGATATTCAGTTTTCAAATACTCAAGTGCTTTTAGGCAGAATTTAGAGTCTGTGCAAATTAAAAAATGTCATTGTTGTTCCTTTTCTATTTGTTCTAGAGCTAAAAATAATGCACAAGCTTAAGCTGTAAAAATTGAACTTTGTCCAGAGATACACTTGCCGACACATTTTGGATCAATCACTACTGCGGCAGATACATGATTGTCTGACTTTGATCCATCTGTGTCGACAGGTACGTGGGATGGTAAACTGCATCTTATGTCCAGAAATTTCTCCTGATAAACATTTAGATGATTTAGCTTTTTTTAATTATTTTTTTTTTATATACTGAGCTAGGTGCATCATAATAGTTGGTTTTTTAATATTCCAAAGTTGTATAGGGCGAGCAAGTGCTAAGAGTTTTAGAAAGCGTGTTCATTTGTGTCAGGGTTATCTGACACCTGATGATACGCATGAAATGTGTTATGTGCCTTGGCGAGGAACATGCACGCTCAGTCCTTGAGGGGGCTAAATGCGTGTATTGTGAGAGTTTCCTGATGAAGGAACTCTGCTCTCGTTTTTTCCTTTTCTCAAGGGAATTTGGACAATCATCTTTATCTGTTTGGAGTTTTTTTTTTGTTTTTTGTTTTTTTAAATCGGGACATAACCGCCCAGCTCATACGAGCCTTCTGTTTCTCCCAGATCTTCATGGTGATGTGGAGAGATCTTGGGGAAAGCCATTTTCTGCTTGCATTCACCTTTTCCATTGTGCAAATTATGCTGATGTGGAAGAGATCCATGCTCCCCCAGAGCTCCACTTGAATAGCAATTCTGAGCTGGAGGCTGAGTTGTGTACCCTCCTTGGAAGCTGTCCTGAGAGCAGAAACGTCATTAGTCATTAGTACCCTCCTCTCGTTTTAAGCCTGGAACACACCAAGCTGACGCTGACAAACTAGTGGCGACAAAAGCAGACTGCGGGGTTGGCTCACGTCGGCAACGTCTGGGTCCAAAGTTACCCTGACACACCACACCAACGGCCAATTAGCACGTCCGTTCTGCGTCTGCGTAAGAAGCAATGCCAGCAGGTGGCAGTAGCTGAACAGCCAATCAGAATGATTAGATGGCCCAACTGACCGACGAACTCCGACGCCGATTCAACATGTCGAATCGGCCGAAAAAAAGCAGACAAGGCCCAAATTCAGCCAACGGTGCGGAACACAATGAGAAAACTTAGTCAGCCGACGAACAAAAACTGCCCGATTGTCAGCTTGGTGTGTTCAACTTTAGAGAGTCGTCTTGGTGAGGCCTCCATTCTTAGAGCTAGGTCAAGCAGAGGCACAGAGTTGCAGGCTCTCTGCATGAGCCTCCTTGGTGCCTCAAAGTTGGGGGTGTTTAAGCTGCTTTTTGGCCATCCTCTCCCCTGAGCTCCACTTGCTTTAGTAACAAGGCTGTTATGTAGCCTTCTTGGCTGGTGTAGGATGTAGTGCTGAGGCCTCCATCCTCCGAGTTCAGCTAAGGACCAAGTTGTTAGGTTTTCTGTGAGTGTCCTTGGTTACTGCTTGCAAAATGATCTCCGCCTGCTATTAGTGGTTTTTGACAGGCATAGGATGCATTGCCGAGGCCTTCGTCCCTAGAGCTTGGATAGGTAGTATGCCAGGTTTTTAGGCTCTCTGTGAGCCTCCTTGGACAACGCACAAGCAAGGAGTGTTTCTAGGCCTCCTTTTCTTATAAGAGTCATTTGCTAAGACCTCTGTTCTACAGAGCTTCACTTGGCCAGCTAGATCATGTTGCTAGGCCTTCTTGATAGCTGCTCTTTATAGGGCGTAGTTAAGCCTCCTCTCACTTTGGAAAGTTGGTGTTTGAGGCCTCCGTCCTCAGAGCCGATTAGGTTAGAGTGCCAAGTTGCAGATCTTGTTGAGCCTTCTTGGCTGCTACCTTTAGGTTAAGACCATTGCTAGACCTCCTAATTTGGGAGTCGTAACCCCTTTAATGCCTCCGCTCTTCAGGGCTCTGTCTGAACAGTAGTTCTGAGTGGTTAGGCTCTCTGTGAGCCTCCTCGGAAGGCCTGAGGCACTCATCCCTTCAGCAGGGCAGCGTGGGTATTCCGTTCCCCACAGCACCCTCTAGTGGGAAGCAGCACAAGTTCCCATTCGAAAGTGAACGTCTCAGGTTACACATGTACCCATGGTTCCCTGAGAAGGGGAACAAGATGCTGCATCCCTTTGCCATGCTTCAGCTTTCCTGCGTGCAAAATCTCGATTAACTCAACATTTTGCCTCGATTACAATTAAGGAATGATTATTTTTGATTATATTTGTTTTGTTTTTGTTTTTGCCCTCATAGTTCACTGGCAAGGTTTGTACTATAAATATGCTTGACTATTACAGGTGGAATATTTTTTCCAAATGAAAGCGTGATCTGACATAACAGCTCACTTTCAGCACTTATCTTATCTATGGTTCCTAACATTTCTTACAGATTTCTGCTTGTTGTAAATCAGATACAGATAAATTAGTACAGTAGCAGTACATTTATTTGAATGTGTTAATGAGAGCGATTGCGTGTGTGAATTATTCTGATGAAAAACGACACGTGGAGTGACACTCAAAGACCTCAACCGAATGTCCAGAAACATTCCTACATTTGCACCAGATCTCGCAGGAGACCACAACGTTCACACTTACCTGCAAGACATCGACTTTCACCTGCAGTCTTTGACCAGTGTAAACCACCAAGATAGACTCTATCTGCTTTGAATCACTTCCAGCCCAGAGTTGCAACACTTTCGGACTTGGCAGCCAGAAAACATCCAATCAGACTATCAGCAGCTGAAACAAGCCATCAAAAAGGAATTCTCAGACCCAGAGTCTGAGAACGGGCTGATTGCTGCCCTAGACACCAAACAAGGTCGGCATGAAACTCCCTATGTTTACTACCACGGACTCAGATTAGCTTACTTCAGAGCTTGCAACGAACCTGGGATGGAGGAGGACACCAGCTTCAAGAGCCTTTTCCTCCAAAACCTCCATCACCATTTGGGCATTACAGCCTTCCCCCACACAATGCCTATTCAACAACTACGTGACCTGACAAAAGAAAAAAAAAAAAAGAAAAGAAAGCCTTTAACAAACACAAGGCCTCTTCAAAAAGACCTCAAGTGATTCTGAACTGCAAAACCCAGAACCCAAAGCTGGCACCAGAAGGTATACAGTATTGCCACAATGCAAGACCCTTCAACAAAAAGCTTTCCTTGAATCCTTGAATGCATGTATTAATATTACTTGATTAATCAAGATCGCATATATCATTCTTGATATCTACGGATTTGTATTTTAATGAACTACATGATCATGTATATTATATGTTGATACCTATGCAACATATTAGTATTATAAGAATCTTAAAGGTTCTTATCTTAAACTCAAATTACATATGCAAATACCTGCTTGAAGACAAAGGATTGTAAAGTTTCCCTCCAAAGGAACAACTTCGTATTGGCTCACACACTTTCAGAGGGCTTGACATCTACAAACTTTAAAAGATCACTGATCACAGGATCATGTGGGTTTTTCCACTTTCTGAGAAATTCTGATGTGAAGATGATGAACTAGAAGTCTTCTAAGGACCCTTAAGTTTGTGCCAGGCTTCAGCCTTGTCTTTCCATTCACCAAAGACCCTCCAACTGGTTCTCTCTCATCAAGACATCATCAGCAAAGATCAACTGGAGCCTCAACAAATTGCATCAGGACAGTTTAATTCAAATGGGTGAGACATGCAAGTATCAAACTTAGTCTCATTATTTGATACATTAAGTATCCTTACCCCTTTTAAATAAGGGCGTGTTAGAACTAAACTGATGGTTTGCTCAAGGCTGTTGATCTACTGAATTTCAAACAATGCTATAACTTCTTGCTTTCCTGTATTTTGCTTCAGCACTCTTTCCCTTGGTATACTGTATGAATGCAAGTGTCTGTATGTTAGAGTAGTTTAAGTGTTTAGTCTAGTAAATAAAGTCTTGTTCGTGTCACACGTAAAGTTTTTTGTGGTTCATGCTCATATACTGGAGTCCCTAATCATGCAGATTTTGGCTACATACTCTGAGTAGTACTGTACACTAAGAAATTATTTCCCAATCCCCGGAAATGAACATTTCTTAGAATTAATAAACAATTAACGTGTTCACTGGACAAACAGGTTAATTGACTGTAATATTATTTTACTACATTAAGATAATCCAAATATTTATAATTAATTATAACTAGTTATAATTATTCATATTTCCTTTGAGCCAATTCGTTACATATGCTATAAAACTTTTAAGTTTCTAAGCTACTTTAGTAATAAATCACAGGACAGTGTTGACAACGAGTTTCTGCGCTCCTCTCTGTGCACAGAATCTTCATGTTATTTGCACTCATACTGTCTGTATGAGTGTTTGTGTGCCACAATGCATCAGCGCAGTAGCTCAATATAATAATACACATCCGATGGTCTAAAATCACTTGAAATGTCCAAACTGACAAGCCTTGAAACGCATACAATTGACAAAGTTTAGTGAAGATGCAAGTGAAATTAATCTCAATTCTCACTAAACATCACATTTGTGTTTAATTTTTTAAAGGTTTGTTTGAGCTGCGCCCTCTACTGTACAGACGTGAATTTGCATTTCCTTTAGCCTGAGGCTTATACATTTCCCTTATGGTGTAAAAGTGCCTTTATATTTGCCAAAAAAATAACTTTTTTGTTATTAAAAAGCAAACAAGCAAGCCCACCCCAGGTGAGAAAAAAAAAAAAATGCAACATATTACTTTCTATAAAAAGAAAAAGTTGCTAGTAAAAAGTTAAAAGTAAAAAGTTTTATTAGGGAGTAATGCAATATTGTAATAGATTACTTTTAACTTTCCTCAACACTGGTGACAACCACATTCTACAAACTCCTGAAAAATGCAGGTAGTGACTAGGGCTGAAACGATTAGTCAACATTATCGACAATGTCGACAAAAAATTGTCTACAAATATTGTTGTTGTCGAATAGTCTCTTGATCTCACACGACCTATTTGAAGGCCCTGCAATAACGTGGTTTGACCAGCGGGGTGCTGTAGCGCAATACTGCAATGCAGCCCTTCCGGATTCAGTCCAATAAAAGAAGACAGCGCTTCGGAGTGCACAGTGCAAACAAAGTCGAACCCGTGAAATGTGGGAGATTAAATTAGCATAAACATAACAAACATAACGTTTAGCATAACTACAAAAAAATGCAAGTCTCAGCTTTTAAATTCTGTCAATTTTACTACGGGATTCAAACAATGCATGTGGTTTTGACGCCGTTTAACAAGGTGTGACAGATCGCTGTAGCGTCAAGCGGCACGTGAACCTATTATCTCTTCTTCTTTTCTGCTATTACAGCATGAAATAAACATGAATGAACATCAAAAAATATGTTGAAAGATACAGTACATCTTACTGAAATGAATCCATCTCTAATGTAATCACTTAATCAGAGTTTTAACCGCAGAAAGAAGTAAAAAAAAAACAGCTTGCAAACAAATATGTCACAAAATGTAACATTTACCTCAGGAAAGCCATTCAGTGACCATAAACTCGATAGTTTGTGTGTGTGTGTGTGTATATGTATGTGTGTGTATATATGTGTGTATATATATATATATAAAAAAAAAAAATCTAGAGGGGGGCATTTTTCCAAAAAAAAAAAGAAAAAAAGCGCACAATATTACATATTCCTATTTTTACTGTTATTAAAAAGTTATTATTACAATTCCCAGACTTAAAAACACAGTACCAGTCATTCTAACAGTTGGACTATTGATGACTTCTGAGGAGGAAAGAAAACCTGAAGAAGATTGGTCTGTTCAGTTGGCTTGAAAATCATTAAAAATACACTTTCAGAAGCTGAAGTGATGTCCTTGTTTTATTTACTAGTTAAAGTACAGTATAACTCAATATTTTAACTAATTTCTGAAGTGGAATAATCGAACAAAGCCTACTGATTAATCAGTGTAATAATCGATGATTAGTCCATTAATCGTTCTAATAATCGTTAGATTAATCGATTATCAAAATAATCGTTTGTTGCAGCCCTAGTAGTGACAACCATATTTACAGAAATTCTACGCAGTGTGTATGGAACCGAACTGAACAACTATTTGTTATTGACGTATTTAAACGTGCATTAGAGATGCGTCTCTCGTCTGTATGTGCGTGGTGCAAGAAAACCACTGGAAAAGTAGTTCGAGCTTTGACTCATTTGTGTTACCAGATCTTGCTAGAAAAAGCAAAAACAAGCCCATAATAAACCAAGATAAATCCAAATGCTTTATATTGAAAACAAGACCAAAATATCACACCTGCCCACTTTAAAATCACCATAAACTTGATCATTTTATGTACCAAACCCAAACAACAAGCCCAAAAACAATTATAATAAGTGGACATGGGAACACATCAAAAGCGAACTCTGCAAAGCAGCCTTACAAACAGAAACAAAACTAGCTTTGCTATGGTTACCATTACCATGCTGTCAATCATTGCTGTTTCAGGAGAGAGTCATGTTCTGTATACACAAGGAACAATTTATGGGGATTCACTCCTGTATTTAAATGCGGTTATCCCTCCTGAAACTTTATAGTTTGTACGTGTCCAACGTGGCCTGCATCAAGAGCTCTTTAGTCTTACCAATCAGAGGTTGAGTTCTTTTTTTCCCCTATTTGATTCTGCTTTTACAATGTGAAGCAGTACTGTGATCTGGTCATCCAAATTAATGAACACCCTAAGAATTATTCCACTGGAATGCACCTGTAATCTCTTGTTTCTCTTCCCATATCCTCACTCTCCACAGGGACACATTAAATTGTATTTTCTCCCCTATTCTTCACCTCTAATCTCTATTAGCATCCCTTACTGTGGTAATGTTTATTAATTAGAGAAATGCAGTAGAACAGTATAATTTATGTCAATGATGGAAGGAATTTTGAATTATCTGTCACTGTTTTTTAAAATGTAAAAATAATGGAGAATTTTGCTCGGTTGATCATTAATTGCTGCCCTGATCTCTTTTATACACACACACACACCATCATAACAATTACACACCAGTTCAATAACAGATAACACTGCGCTGAAATATTCACATTCTCTTTCAGTCTGTCTTCTCTGAGTCTGCTCATGAATAAAGCAGTAGAGATGAGTGAGACCATAGAGACACAGGGCTGTAATCCTCACTCCCTCAAGCGCTCAGCAGGACTGTGTGAAGTGTAAGTAATAAAAGGATGGGTTAATGGGGAGAGAGGGAGAGAGAGAGAGAGAGAGAGAGAGAGAGAGAGAGAGAGAGAGAGAGTCTAAAACTATTCAATGTGGTTCTGAGTGAACGGTAAAGGTAAAATATATGCATGCTTTATCGACTTCAAAAAAGCTTTCGACTCAATTTGGCACATATGACTATTTTACAAAATTATTGAAAGTGGCATAGGAGGTAAAACCTATGACCTTACCAAATCAATGTACACTGAAAGTAAATGTGGCGTAAAAATCAGCACCAAACGTACAAGGTATCTTTCCCAGGAGCGCGGAGTGAGACAGGGCTGCTGCTTAAGCCCAACATTTTTTAACATTTACATCAGTGGTTCCCAACCTTTTTTATGCTAAGGCCCCCCTCCTCTCCGAATCAATACTGCACGCCCCCCCAGACCTGGGCCCTGACGGTCAACCTGAATAAAACCAAAATTATGATATTTCAGAAAAGATCCAGATCCCAGGGAACACAACACACATTTACATTAGGCACTAACCAGGTAACACATTACAACTACCTGGGTTTGAAAATCACATCCACAGGAAACTTTAATAATGCTGTGACAGAACTGAGAGACAAAGCACGCAGGGCCTTCTACACCATAAAACGGCAATGTCCTATAGAAATCCCTATTGGAATCAGTAATTGAGCCCATTGCACTCAATGGCAGTGAGGTGTGGTGTCCACTGACAAATCCAAATCAAGATCTGACCAAATGGGAAAAACATCCAATTGAGACCCTGCCTGCATGCAGAACTCTGTAAAACTATATTACACATGCACCGGCATTCAACAAATAACGCATGCAGAGCAGAATTAGGCAAATACCCTCTAATCATATTGATACAAAAAAAAGGGCAATTAAATTCTGGAAACATCTGAAACTTAGTGACCCCCAATCATATCATTATAAAGCCCTGCAATACCAAGAGATGAGCAAAGAAAGCAACCCCTTCCCTCAGCTGATCCACAGCTTCAGTCTTGATGTTTCACAAACATCTACTGATGCTCTGAATCACAACATAAGAATCAATCAGTTACTGCACAAATCAAACAGAATAACATCGCTCATTGGCAAACCCAAACACAACATCAGTGTAAAATGCAATGCTATTCGGCCCTAAAGAAAGAGTACAGTATGGCAGAGTATCTGTACACAGTGTCAGATAAGAAACTCAAAAGCACATTGACCAGATACAGACAAGCTGATGATAGAGACAGGCAGACACAGAAAAACATGAGATTGTGTTAACACTGTGATCTGAATCAGATGGAAACAGAACTGCACTTCCTAACAGAATGCTCCAAATACACAGACATCGGACAGTGTTCTATGATAAAATACAGCAGATCCATCCGACATTTAAAACTCTTTCAAACCAGGAGAAACTGCCATATCTGTTAGGAGAATGCAAGAACTGCTGTGTGTTTGCTACTCAATATGTGTCTGCCTGTCACCATAGAAGAGAAAGCACTCAATCTGCCCTGATCTGATGTTTCCAGTACATGTAGATTATATTAAACCGTATTACTTTGTTATATTACTTAGATGTACATTTTGCTTCTGTAAATCTGTCTAATCCCTCTTTTTTTTTCTATATACTTGCATACATTAGTAATTCATTTTGCACTACATGCTTAAAACTTTTATATTATTATTATTACTATTGTTCTTCTTTTTTTTTTCTGTTAAAACATATGCACTATTTGTAAGCAGCCCAGCTGCAATTGTTTTGGCAATACAAATGTATAGTTTCTGTCATGCCAATAAAGCACACACGAATTGAATTGAATTTTGAGAGAGTGAGAGAGAGAGAGAGAGAGAGAGAGAGTTATCTAGTTACAGTTTATCTGGGCATCGACATCAGCGCTTCGGGAAGCTTTGGTTTGGCTGTCAAAACACTGAGCGAAAAGGCTCGTAGGGCTTTTTATGCTATAAAGTCACAATGCAGTCACTTAAAATTACCCATTAAAACTTGGATAAAATTATATAATTCAATAATAAAACCAATTATTTTATATGGATGTGAAATTTGGGGACCAGTACAAAATTTTAGAAATTGGGATAAAACTTCAGTAGAAAAACTACATTTGGAAATTGGCAAAAAACATTTTAGGGGTTCACAGAAGCACATCCAACGACCCCTGCAGGGCTGAATTAGGTTTGTTCCCCCCTGAACATTGAGGTCCAGAAGAGATGTGTTCAGTTCTGGCATCACCTCCATCAGTCTGATCCTGATTCTGTCCAATATTAAGCCCTCCTCGCCAATGAAACCTCAGCAGAATCTCATCCTCTAAACACACTCGCTCGTCAACTTGTCCATGAAACTCAATTCCCAATTGACTACAGCTACAACCCCAAAACCATTATTAAAGAAATTGACAAAAATCTAAAAAGATACTCATGATGAATCACTAAAAGCACATTTTGAACTCCAAAAAAAACTCCAATGTTACTCGACCCTAAATAGAACCACTAAATTGGCAAATTATCTATTAATGAAAGAATTTAAAGAAAGACAAATCTTCTCCAAATACAGATTAAGTGACCATGATCTAGAAATAGAGAGAGGAAGACATAGACAAACAGGAACAGAGAGCGAGCAGAGAATCTGTAGACACTGTGATCTACAGCAAATAGAGGATGAGAAACACTTTCCTGTGGATATCGGTCCTAAATATCACAATGTAAGAGAAACATTTCTCCCCATACTTGAAACACTGATTCCATCATTCATTGAACTGAGTGATACTGAGAAAATGCCCTTCATACTTGGTGAAGATGATAACACAGCTACACTAGCTGCAAAATATGTTAGCCATTCACAACATTAGAGACGGATAACTCTCTAGAGAGACCTGCTTTATTTATTTATTCATTTACTTAGATTTATTTACTATGCTACATATTATGACATGATGTATACATATATATTTTGTTTGTTTGATTATTTTATTATTTATATATAATATGTTAATATGTTAATGCTTTGGCAAAACTGTGATTCACAGTCATGCTAATAAAGCTCAACTGAAATTGAAAATTGAGAGAGAGAGAGAGAGAGATAGTGTTATGTGATAACATATATACAATATAGCCATGTATATGGTTTTTTTTTCCCCTCTTCCTTTTATTTATTTATCTATCTCTGTATAACTTGTTACATGTTTATTGCTTTACCAACACTGTGCCATCCCACAGTCATGCCAATAAAGCTCAATTGAATTGAATTGAATTGAATTGAGAGAAGCAGTAAATTCCAATTGGCCATTCTAAAACTATTCAATGTGGTTTCTGAGTGTAGGTTACTTAGAGAGATAATGAATCACTAAAAACACATTTTAACCTCCAAAATAAACTCCAATGTTACTCAACCCTAAATAGAACCACTAAACTGGCAAATTATCTATTAAATAAACAATTTAACGAAAGACAAATCCTCTCCAAATACAGATTAATTGACCATGATTTAGAAATACAGAGAGGAACATGGACAGATAAAGAAAAGCAGATGATCTGTAGACACTGTGATCTACAGCAAATAGAGGATGAGAAACTCTTTCTACTCATCTGTCCTAAATATCACAAAGTAAAAGAAACATTTCTCCCCAGATTTGAATTAATTAATTACATCATTCATTGAACTTATGATAATGAGATAATGAGAAAATGTCCTTCATAATTCGAGAAGATGATAGCACAGCTACAAAATGTGTTAGCCATTCAATTTTAGACACGTTTAACTGTCTATAGAGTCCCGCTTTATTTATTCATCTATTTAGATGGATTTTATTATTTTTTATTATTTTCTTTATAGCCTAATTCTTTTGCACTTTAATCTGTTTCACTTTATATATTTTTGGTGTATTGGTGTATTGTATTATTGTATTTAAACATTCAGAGTTCTTTTTGTTATTACAAAAAGAGTTCTTAAACCTGTTATACTATGACAACATTTTTTTTTAACAACATCTTATTTCAATATTGTGATACTATCGTATACCGTGATAAAAGCTTCAGCAATTAATCGCAACATGAAAATTTGATACCGTCGCATGCCTAGCTGTCTCTAAAAACCTTGTGAGCTCCCTATCTACATTTAGATTCTTGCATTCAGCAGACGCTTTTTTCCAAAGTGATTTTGACTTTCAAAGAATTAATGATATGCATTTTATCAGTATGTCCCTGGGAATCAAATCCATGACCTTGGCATTGCTAATGCCCTGCACTAACAGTTGAGCTACAGGAATGCTACCTACCAAAACAGTTTTTGTTTGCTGCTGACTCACAACACATCTATGATTCACAACAATGCTGTTTAGATAGGCAGATCTCTAAGATTTTAAACACAGTCACTGATACCAACATCATGTCCTAACCTGCCATGATGTGTTAAGTTTCAGTTGAAATTGCTGCGCAACTTGACACAATTTCAGCCAATCAGATCATGTCTAATGTTTAGTAAAATACAATTAAGTGGATTTTGGACCAAAAAGATTTCACTGTGGGTAGAACTACCTGGCTCAATCCTGCAAAAACTGAAACCAAGCAATACATTTTTTAGTCATCACAACTGGTCAAGAAAAAAAAAGAAACAATTAAAATGGAAGAAAGAATTTATCAAATGATGCTTTGTTGTGTTGTGCCTGGTTAAGTGTAATTGTGAGAAACTTTCAATTCAGAAAAAAATAAAATTACAGAGTCAGACTGTTCCCACTCTCTCACTATCTTCTCTTTGCATGTCATTCAGGGTTTTTATATATTAACTAAAACCAAAACCATAATATTATGATAGTATAATATCATAATATTAAAAAAACAACTGACTTGAACCCTTAGACACAAACTGTCGAAACATGTGATGGTGAGAATGAAGAGAATTATAGGAAGCACACAGAGAGAGAGAGAAAAAAGCAACGAATGAAAGAAAGAAAGAGAGAACCAAAAAGTGTGCCACCTTGCCAGGAGGGGCCTTGGTGATGTTGCCATGGAAACAACACTGAAATGGCTTCTGAGAAAGGATTGAATTAGAGAGAGAGACAGAATGAGAGAGGGAGAAGAGTGAAAATGGTGCAGAGAGAATCCCTTCTATACATCTCAACAAGATGTCAGAAATGCAGAAGAGCCCCACCCACTCTTGTAATGATTATACCTAAGCATGTCTGAATTTCCCCATCTCTTTCTGACAGCAGGAGGGGGTCAGGGACCCCAGGGAGAGCTGTTATGTGTATAGGGGGATGTAAAGCAGTAATATGTGATATGAATATTAAGAGCAATGAGCATGAGGTTCACCTCATTAACCAACGCTAAACACTCATTCACAATCATCTGATTAGGAGCAGTTATAGTACAGCAGCAGGAGTCTGAGTCTGTGAGCGTGTAGTCTCTGTTTGCATGATATTAAAGACAGAACTACCCGCTTTTGTGGATACATGTTGTTTTTGATGTGCATCAGTGTCATTTAATAAGTTTGTGTGTGTGTGCGCATAAGCATCTGCTCTGTGTGAAACAGACGGCATTTATAATGGAATTAAAGGCCCAGCTCTCCCTCTCTACAGGCATGTGTTTAAAAGTCAATGTAATGCTATCAAACACTCATCTCTTACTGTGAGCCAAGTGTGTGTGGACTGCTTGCAAAATATCCCACACACACTATATCATTAGTCACAAACACTGAAGTTCATTCTCTTAATAGATTCCAATCTAATGCAATCCATTTATTTGATTAGAAAAACTTAAAAAATTATTATAACTTCAAACAAAGGTGAATTTTCAGCAGCCATTACACCAGTCTTCAGTGCCACATGATCTTTCAGAAGTCATTTTAATAGGAATGTTTCTTGATCACCTAGCATATTATCAATTTAAAACAGTTGCAATGCTTAATATTTTTGCAGAAACAAAGATGTATTTTTTCAGGATTACTTTATGAATATAAAGTTCAAAAGAATAGAATTTATTTGAAAGAAATATTTTGTAACATCAAAAATGACTTTACTGTGACTTTTGATCAATTAAATGTTGTCACAATACTGTAAATTCTAGCTTTGATACGATACCTTGAAAAATATCAATATTCAATACAATTTCCGATATCATGGGGAAAAACTGCCATATAAACTGCCATGTAGATATTTTAATATCTCATAATCATTTGCCTATCCACTGAAATTCTATGCAATATTTTCAAGCTTCAAAAATTATGAGACATTGTGACAGTAATCCCAATGAATCAAGCAGTTTAATCCAAGTCTTACGAAGCGCCATGATCGCTTTATATGGTGCTGAGATTTTAATTTAGGTTTTATTCACATATAAACATTGACAAAATTACAATCATCTCGCATAAATGTTTGCTCACTCAATGTATTTGCACACAGCACAAGGAAGCTTGATTTCAAACTCTGAATTCAATTTACATAAGACAATTAAACAGTCAGTAATAAAATATAAATAAATAAACTAGTTACAAATGATGTGCAAATAAATACAATAGAATAAAGATACAACTGAAATAAACAGTGCTTTAAAATTTTTCAGGTAGGTCTAACAGTAGTATTCAGGTAAGAAATACTACAGAATAAATTCAAGTAATTTAATGTAAAATAACACTGGATAGTCTTCATTGTAAAAATTCAGTACAGATTAATCCTTACAATTAAAGTTACAAAAGTTATTCAGTCAAGAGCAGTGAGTGATTTTATCTTTTTCTTTTGTTCTTTGATTAACATTAATGACAGACTGCAGCATGTTTATTAGACTGCTGTCACTGAATGCACGGATCTAATAACTGTTACAAATGCACTTTCTTTCTCAACTGTTTATGTTCACTTAATGCATAACTAGGGTAGTGTTATAACTAGGGTAGTGTTATCAAAAGTACTGGTACTTGGGTACCAAGTCGGTACTGAAATTTTGAAAATGTGACGATACCAGCATTTCTGTAGTACCGGGAGTACCGAGTATCTGGGTATATTCGGATTGCCCACCGATAGGGCTGTGGCAGCATTTTACGTGAATATGACACGAGTGAAGCAGAAAGCTTTGTTTACGGCAGAAATAGGCTAATAGGTTAACAATTAAATGTGACATCGCAGCCATGGAAACATTTTGGTTCATGCCGAATGAGAGAGGTACGGGAGTCCATAAATTTAAGCTTTGTATTCTGTTTTGTGAATCGCGACCTGGTCACCCGATTATCAGAGAATTTAACAATATTCCATTAGTTATTCCCAAATCTTCACTCACGCAGGGGATTATAATTGTTTCTTCCTTTTGTTCGCTTTTAGGCCTATTATATTCACATTCTTTACTGTGGTAAAGTAGAAAAAACACTGTAGGACAGAAACCTTTTTGTTTGCACATCAGTTTCTATTTAACACAGTTTGTGCTTGTTATTAAACTTTATAAGGTTTATTTGTATAGTGCGTTTCACACACGCCAGTGATTTTTACTTTCGCTTTCTCTGGCAATGAAAAATCAAACATAGCCTGAATGTCTGAAGATAACACTAGCTCTTCAGACCTTTTACAACAAGTGTTAGTTGCTTGTAACATCAGATAATATCTTCATGTTAATATCTTCATATAATAACATGATAACATGAAGATATTATTAAAGAGAAATGGTCTCTTTCCTGCTCGTGTCCCTCATCCCTCTCAAAGCGCAGAGCGAATATGACGCATCTTTGTGTGGAAATAAAAAACAAATGTTTTTTAGAATAATATTTAACTTTCTTATTATTTAGTTTACTATTATTTACTGATATTTATTTCATAGTTTTACAGGCTGTAGTGTGTTGTTTCACTGAAGGAATAGCTAAAATAAACACGCACCTCTGTTTCAAAATGGATGTTTGAGCATTAATTTTGTTTATTTAGGCCTATTTTTTTTTTATATTTCAAAATTTATTTCATTGAGATATATATACACACACACGCTCCAAATATTTATATGTATGATTACCATCACATTTAATATGTTTTTAAAAATAGGCTAGTTAAATAAAATAGTAAAATAGTTCCAACAGATTTTCCTGTGGTACTGAAATTGGTACTGAGAACCGTAAACTTTTACATTGGTACCCACTACAGGAATTTTGGTACTGTGACAACACTAATTTACTCACCCCCATGTCATACAAGATGTTTATGTGTGTTGGCCTCATTGAGTCCACATTCAATTATCCAGCAAGTTAAACTCCATCACACAATAACTCCTGGAACCACAAAGTGATGTTGAGAATGTTTTACTGTATGAATGGTGTGACACTGAAAATACAAATGCATACACCAATAAATTGCCATCAAATTACATGTGAACACAATTGACAAGCAAAAATGTTATCAAGAATGTTAAGCAATGTCACATGAAAACATGAGAAAAATTGCTGTTCCAAACAATATCAAACATCAATTTTCACTATGCAAAATACATTCAATTTAATGACAAAACCATAAAACAAAGAATGCCCCATCAACAACTTCAAACAGAAGATGTCCTTGGATTAAGATGCCCACAACATGTGCAACCTCTTAATGTCTCTAACTCACAGGATGATTCAGTCTGATTATAATGACATCACTGTCCCCCATTAATGAGGTCACACTCTGCAATCTTCCTGCTATACTCCACATAGCCATAAGAGGTCACTTGACCTCATAGAACTGGCAAGGCCAGGACACTCCCCATCTGGAATCTTTAGGATACCACACTATAATAAAGTTTAGATTGGGGACATCAAAAAGATCAATTCTGAGATAGGTCTGTAGTAAATCTTTGTCAGACCTTGTTTGACGACTTTCACTTCAGCTTTCCTTATCATCCCATCTTTACTAGAAACAGCTTTAATTAGTATGCCCATAGGCCATTCGTTCCTTCTGACTTGGTTATCTTTAAGAAGGATGACATCCCCCACTTTGATGTTGGGTTCCTTACTTGTCCATTTCTGACGACATCGCAGAGTACACAGATACTCTTATGCCATTGATACCAGAATTTGTCGGCCAGCAACTGAACGCGTTTCCACTGGTATTTCAGCATATCTCCTCCACTGATGTCAATGTCAGGAGAGGAATGTGTGATACTTTTCTGGGTTAACAGCATAGAAGGTGTTAGAATGTGAGGATTCTCAGGGTCAGATGAGATGGGGATCAAAGGCCGTGCATTCATTATGGCAATGACCTCGGCTAAGAGCGTAGTTAACACTTTATGAGTAAGTCGTACTCTACTGGTCTGCAACAACATCCCATCCAAAATGCGACGTGCTACTCCAATCATATGCTCCCACACTCCTCCCATATGTGAGGAGTGGGGAGGATTAAAGACCCAAGTGCATCTCTGGTCTTGTAAGAATTCTTGTACACCATCCTCCTCAGAAGAGCTTATCCCCAGTTCTTTACATGCACCAATGAAATTGGTGCCACAATCTGAGCGTAGTTGTTTGGCTGGACCACGCAATGAAAAGAAGCGTCTCAATGCATTAATGAAGCTCGAAGAACTCATTTCCTCCACCACTTCTATGTGAACTGCCCTTGTACACAAGCAAGTAAACAGTACTGCCCATCTGTTTACATGACCTCCTCGTGTACGCATTGCTGACACTTCCCAGGGGCCAAACATGTCCATTCTAACATAAGAGAAAGGAGGATCTACTTGGAGTCATTCTGCTGGCAGATCACACATTTGTTGCTCCTTTACTTTTCCTCTGAGTTTCCTACAGGTAACACATTGGTTGAGCACCTTACTGATGAGCCTTTTTCCTCTAACCACAAACCACTTGATCTCATGGCTCCCTCTGTAAAATGCCTTCCCTGATGTTGAACCTTTTCATGGTAATGCCTTACAAGAAGAGTTGCTATATGATTCTTTCCAGGAATAATGACAGGGTTTGACTCTTTCAGCTCAAGACCCGCATGGCGAATTCGTCCTCTACCTCGGAATAGACCATCATCATCAATGGTGGGATTCAGCTTAACAAGTGGGCTTTGTTTGGAAAGGTTACGGTTTGCTCGGATGCACTTGAATTCATCTGAATAAACTTCCTGCTGCATATTTCTGATAATTTCCTTCTCTGCTCTTTCCAAAGAGTCTACGGAGATCCCCTTCTTACAGATGTGCCAACGAGCACAATGATGAATGAGCGAAACAGTAAGCAATATGCCTAAGGTGAGCTACAGCCTTGACTACAGATTTCCATCTGGAAAAACGCTCCCATTGTTTTGAACCAAGGCAATTCTCAGACACACACGTGGACAGTATTTTCACCTCAGGACGAATTTCTTTGTCATCATCTAGATCAATTATCTCAAATCTGATTTGCTCTTTTGATGCCAGAGTTAAACTGTCATGAAGGAAAGGAGGTCCTGTAAACCATGTGGTAGTGAGGAGCTTGGGAGCAGAAACAGAATGTGATCCATGATCAGCAGGATTTTCTTCTGATGGCACGTAATGCCACTGATCAGGTTTAGTAGTTTGCCTGATTCTTTGTACTCTATTATTCACATACAGATAAAAGCGTTGAGACTGGTTATTAATATAACCCAGGACAACTTTGCTGTCCATGTAGAAACTGAATGAATTGAATTTTACATCCATTTCTTCACTAATGACTTCTGCAATCTCAGCAGCCATCACTGCTGCACACAGCTCCAGCCTGGGAATGGTGAGATCAGGCTGAGGGGCAAGTCTCGACTTTCCAAGTACAAACCCCACATCTCTATGCCCATCTTTGTTTGTGACTCTGAGATACGCAACTGCAGAAATGGCCTTGACAGAAGCGTCTGAAAAGACAAAAAGGTCCACACCTTGAGCTCTGGAGAGAGGAATGTTGAGTATGTGCGAGGCACACGAATGTCAGTGAGACTATATAGAGAATTTTGCCATTCATCCATTTTTCTTTCAAACTCTCAGGCAGGCTTGAATCCCAATCACAGACTTGTGATGTCATCTCTCTAAGCATCAGACATCCTTGTATGGTTATTGGCACCAAAAAAACCCAGTGGATTGAAAAGACTATTAACCATAGAAAGAACTCCTTCTTGTATAGGGTCTTTCCATTCTTGGAATGTGAAATGTCAAGACATCTGACATAATACTCCATCTTACTCCAAGACTTCTTTGGTCAGGCAGGTCATCCACAAACAGATCAAGATTCTGGAGGTCTTTGGCTCGATCTTCAACTGGAAATGCCTCCAGTACCTCAGGTTTATTCGAAGCCACTTTGTGGAGCTTCAGGTTTGAAGCAGCTAACATTCTCTGTGTTCTTGAAAGGATGTCAATAGCTTCCTCCAGTCGAGAATGACTTCAAAGCATCGTCCATATAAAAGTCTCTTTCAACAAAGTGGCGCACATCCATACCATAGTCATCTTCTCCCTCTCGAGCCACTTTATGCAACCCATAGATGGCCACTGCAGGTGAGGCTGTTCCCAAACACATCTCATCCTATAGTCGACAACCTCTTTTGTTGGATCGTTGTCTTGATACCACAAGAAATGCAGAACATCTCTACAATCCTCACGGACAAGGAAACAGTGGAACATCTGTTGAATATCCGCTGTAATCACTACTGGGTTTTTCCTAAATCTCAAAAGAACACCTAATAGACTGTAGTTCATGTCTGGTCCAGAAAGTAGCACGTCATAAAGAGAAACGCCATTAAACTTGGCACTTGAGTCGAAAACCACACGTATCTGGTTCATTTTCTGAGGGTGGTATACTCCAAAGAAGGGCAGATACCAGTACTCTTTACCTTCTTGTACTGGAGGATCAAGCTCTGCATGGTGGCTAACTAAGATCTTCTGCATGAACTCCATGAAGTGAACTTTGATTTCTGGACGTTTCTCGAGTGCACGGCTCAGACACTTGAATTGACTCATGGCATATGAGCGGTTGGAATCTTGGAAAAATTCATTCTCTATTGTCCTGAGAAACCTGAGGTCTTCAGTTAATACTGCAAGCTCATTGTCATTCTTAGTTTGACAAAACACTGACTGACCAATGTCTCCTTGCATCCTTGTTGATCCAGTATCCTTGTTAGTCCCCTTCAAGTGATTTTCACAAAGATTTCTACTGAAGGACAAGTATTGCAAAGGAGACATGAACTTTTTCTTGACCGACAAGTGGCTTTCACATGGAGAGAAATGATTTGGCCTGCCACTCTCAAAAACATATGTTTTCATACTAATAACCTGTGAAGGATGATGTGCGTTTCCTAGACAAACATCACCGATTATTACCCAGCCCAAGTCCAGCTTTTGTGCAAATGCTGCATCATTGGGTCCACTGATTTGTCTACGGACCTTGTGCACTCTTAGTAAGTCCCTGCCAATCAACAACAGGATTTCAGCATTTTCATCAAGAGATGGTATCTCATGAACCATGGACTTAAGGTGACGGTGACTGGCAGCTCCTGCCAGAGTGAGGATTTCATCCCTATTGTCAGGAATCATGTTACATTCCAGGAGTGTGGGTAGTGGAATACTCAGCCTACCATCAACAGGCTCTATTATATAGCCAACAGCTCGTCGACCAGCTGTTTCAGCTACTCCAGAACAGGTCTTCAGTGTAAAAGGGACTGTAGGGCCATGAATGTTAAACATATCAAAGAACTCTGACCGTGCAAGCGACCTATTGCTCTGGTCATCAAGCACTGCGTACATCCTTCTGCCTTTGCTGGGATCACCATCTGGGTATACATTAACCAAGCAAATTTTTGAGAAGGACTTCCCTTTAAAACCTTGCCACATACCTCTTATCTGCCACATACCTCTGTGCATTTAGATGAAACTTCAACATCTGTGCTCTCAGTATTCTTTTACGTTCTTCCAACGCCATTTCTCTAAAGCTTCTGCACTTTTGTAGGGAATGCGGTTTGTGGTGGACAGGGCATTGCTTGTCTAGGCTTTCAGCAATGGAAGTAAACTTGGAAGAGGGCATGACATCAATTTTATGCACAGAAACTGTCTTACAAGCATTAGTGTGACTCTCAACAAACATTTCTCTTTTATTTGAGGGCATAAAGGAGGAGTTGAGATGAAAGCTAGGGTAATTGCAAGCTTTAGCTTGCCTGCGCAGAAACTCTGCAAAGAATGAGAAGGGCGGAAAAGCAACTCCATGATCCTGCTTGTAGTGAGAGCCTTCCATCATCCATTTCTTTTGGAGTCCATACGGAAGCTTCTCAACTACTTTACTCCTCTGGCCATATCAAGATATGACAGCCCTGGCAGATATCCTTCTTGCTTTGCAAATTCAACTTCAGAAAGCAAATCACTTAACACCATAAGCTTTTGATGTTCTTTGGGTGATATTTTGGGAAATTTCTCCAATTTAACAAACAGAGCCAGGGCTCGAAATTAACTTTTTTACTTGGTAGCACTGGTGCTCCCAACTTCAAAAAGATAGAAGCACCAGCAAAAATTTAGGAGCACCACAAGTAAATTATATTATATTAATATAATATATATATATATATATATATATATATATATATATATATATATATATATATATATATACACACACACACACACACATTAAATGTATACTTCATCTTTCATTTTAAATTCCTAAATTTGATCAATAAATTCTAGAATAATAAGACACTATGGGGCTGTCACCAATTAAATTAAATCATTTACACTGAAAAAATAAAACTGCATTAATTGATGTTATGAGTTTGTTTAAAAAAAATTAATATACAAATAAGAAATGTTGGAAAGAATGATACTTTAAAACATGAAACTAAACTGCCAGTAGGTGGCGGCAGGTGACCATCTTATTGAGTGAGTCATTGAGTCATTCATTCAAACGGCTGATTCATTCAAGAATGAGGCAGTTCTTTATGAAAGGGTCATTGAATCTTTGACTCAAACGATTCATTAAAAAAGCTGAATCATTCAGTAATGAAAACAAGGCCGAGTGTTGCTGCGAGATGCGCGATGGTTTTGCTGTGATCTTTGTTTGGAACTATTTTCGCTGCTGAAACAGAACCAAAAAAAGTCAATATTGCGTCTAAAATGTAAGTGATTTCATTTTAACTACTTGTTTATTCAACTGTTGAATGAAATCAATGTCACATTTTCAATCGTGATGGTGGAAGACAAGCAACATCACACGACCAAGAAGATTGCTAACTATCATGTGTTATAAATATAAAAACTCCACATTTTGAATTTGTACCACAGTATGTTAACTGAGTTTGTGCTGCGCTCATTTGATTCCATTTCTCCTCGAGAGTCTGCGCAACCTTGTTACCGTCAGTACATATACATTATATATTATTATTTTGATCACCACTTACACTAAATGTCATTCTTGCGTTTTGGCGAAATTTTTTTAAGCGTTCAAATGTTAATGTCGAGCCCTGCTGTAACTGTTCTTTTCATCTTCTCTCTTCAGCTCTTTACATTTTGCGCGCTAAGTAGCTCCCGGTCACATGACACCAGAGTGCAGTGAAAGGGAGATTGACTGCTATATTAACCTATTAACCACCCTAAAGTCTGCTTTAAACTTAAGAACATAAAGATGAAGTTTAATTGGTTGTGCGATAGAACAGTGGACCGGTAACTGTATCAGCTGACAGCAGGCACATAGTAATTAGTGAAAGTTTTGTAGGCAAATGAAAACAGGTCGCACCTCAACGATTATTTGCACTCGCACACATGCTCCCAAATATATTTTGAGGTCGCACGCATTAAATTTAGGGAGCATATGAGACTAAAATGGTCACAATTTCGAGCCTTGAGAGCACCTTCTGTTGCTTCTGGTGATCCATCTTCCAACCTTTGCCATATCTTGTTCAACCCTGCAGATGGATTCCTTATGTTTACAGAGTTCGTCGAGCATGTAGTGCTGAGTCTGTACCCAGCCATTTAATCAGAAGATCCATCTCCTCTCCTGCTGTGAGATCCAAGGTCTCAATGGTACTAATGAATGATGATTTCCATGATAGATAATCTATCGTCAAATCTAGACACCAATTGGCTCCTTGCTAAATATTTTGCCAAATCTGTTGAAGGAGTGTCACCATATTGACGAGCAGGACTGACTGGATAGCGGCTAGGTTGACCAAAATAGGAGATGCTAGCTGGAGTATCCACAGCATGACATGAATGACCATTAAAGGAATTATGATGATTGGGATGGGCATTATCTGTAGGAATGCTATGCGTTGGATGACCCTCTGAGGGTGGTTTATTATCCAATCCCTGGTCTGCAGGTAAGTTAGGAGCATCTGTGTGTGGCTTACCGATGTCATGCAAAAATGTATCTCTGGGTACATTCATGCTTTCAGCATTAGCACTGTATCTACTCACATACTCTTGAGTGCATTGTCGTGTGCTCTGCTCAGGTAGAAGTTGAGTAAAGCACTGACTTTCTGCCTCTAATTTTACAGCCACAGCCTCCATTACAGCAGCTTTAGCTAGAGCAGCTTCTGCTTCCCGCTCTCTCTCCAGAGCATCCAAGGTAGCTTCTAAACGGGCTTTTTCTGTTTTTTTATTTCAATTTCTTTCTTTGAGAACGAAACACGAGCCAAGGCAGCCTCAGCCTTTGGACGTGCCTTGGCTGCAACCATGCTGGCATTTGAAGTAACTGATGACTTGTGACATGTGTGAAACACCTTCAAAGTAAATACACTTTACTCCTGTTGCCATATTCACATGGGCACAAGTCAATCAGGACATCTAGATTCTTGATTGTAGCTCTTTTTAAACTGTACTGGCCTCATTGAGTCCACATTCAATTACCATCAAGTTAAACTCCATCACACAATAACTCCCAGAACCACGAAGTGATGCTGAGAATGTTTTACTGTATGAATGGTGTGAAACTGAAAATACAAATACATAGACCAATAAATTGGCATCAAATTACATGTGAACACAATTGACAAGGAAAAATGTTATCAAGAATGTTAAACAATGTCACATGAAAATATGAGAAAATATGCCTTTCCAAACAATATCAAATATCAATTTTCACTATGCAAAATACATTCAATTCAATGATAACAATGACAAAACCAGAAAACTCACAAAGAACGCACCACCAACAACTCCAAACAGATGTCCTTGGATTAAGGTGCCCACAACATGTGCAACCTCTTAAGCCCTCGATACACTGCACGATTTTAGCAATCCTATAAGATCATTACTTTATCACACTGTGCGACATGGATCTACTAAACTTGGTTACGATCAAGACGCCTATTGACTCGTAGGCTACGATGCAAGTTTCTATAGAAGAATAAAACGTCATCAGCATGCGCTACTGGTAAACAAAACACTATGTTGAATCACACTTTGGCAGTTGTAGTTTTTATGTGTGCTGAAAATAAAAAGAAAACGCGAAAGAAGAAGGGAAAAGAGCTCGAGGCAAGCAGTTTTAAGTTTTAGCGTCATGTCACATTTTCATTGGCTGGTCAGCAGACGTAGGTCATAGCAGCAAACACACTGTGCATTGATCAGGCTGAATTTCTGACACTGTCAGAAAACTATCGTAGGCTATCTTTGGTCGCAAGACCGGGAAAACGGCTGTCTTTGAACCTCTCTCACTGTACGACATAGGACCACCGATTAAGAGCTATGATCCCAGAAATCGCCTGGGACTCTTATTCCTCGGCTGGGATCATGCAGAGCCCTTTGAAGCTGCACTGAAACTGCAATTTGGACCTTCAACCCATTGATCGCTGTTGAAGTCCACTATTTGGAGAAAAATCCTGGAATGTTTTCCTCAAAAACCTTAATTTCTTTTCAACCGAAGAAAGAAAGACATAAACATCTTGGATGACATGGGAGTGAGTAAATTATCAGGAAATGTTAATTCTAAAGCGAACTAATCCTTTAAATCCTCCAAAAATTGGCACCAATCAAAATCAAGCATAGCGCACATGAAACGTATCTCTTCTGCTTTACTAGTAATAGCACAAAATAAACATTCACCTCTAATACCCTGCCCTAGACTGTTTTTTTAGGTGAATAAAAGAACTCAATTTGGTACTCGCAATACCCGCAATCCCATGCTGAAATTCAGGCCCTGTAACAACATTCACCCAGAGCGAATTAAACGAGTGAGTGAGAAAAGGCAAGTATGTCAACTCTGTCAGAAAAAATAGAAGAGAGCGAGAATGTCCAGCTGATTTCGGTGTATCAATACTGTGGAAAATGAGTATTGGAACTGTTTCAGATATTCCAATATCGATACATATTGAAAAATCTATATTTTTGACAACGCTAATGTATTTTTGGAGAATAAAAGCACTAATTTCTCAAAGCATATTAGGCAGATTTTTATAGCAAATGTACAGCGATGACTCTACCTACTGACAATTATCTACAAACCTTAAAGTCCCTGTAAAGCAATATTAAAATATGTGTTCTGAGTTTGTCACACCACAGAAAAATGTGCTATGAACCACCCAGGCAAGTAAATGAAATAAGTTATGAAAATCTTGAAAAAAAGAAGCAGTATTCTCTGCTCTCAAACGATGGGGGTGTGTCCACTGTCTGCGCTGAAACCACGCCTACTTGCGAGAGCTGCCATCTCTCCCAACTTACTAGTCTAATGAGTCAAACATAGAGACATTAGAGAGTTGCAAAATTTAGTAGAGTTACTGTGGACTACCTACTAATTATAACATAAGCACAAGGCAATTTACACTCATTGGTGGGCACGTACTGCTGACTGTGGCACCAGATGTCAGCATCGCGAGGTCAGAGGATGAAGGCCAGGATGATGAATGCCGAGGCAGGAGATAGTTGGTTCAGCCCCATTTACCGATAACAGTGGATTATCAGTGAATCCTAGCTGTCTCTGATGAAAGTTTGTAAAACTATCCGGTGTAAAATTATCACTGCAGAGGCGGGTGTTTGTGGTGATTGTCAGCTCTCCATCAAGATGGCTCTTCACAAAATGAATCCACCTTTTCTTCATATCATCGTTTTTAGGAAATTTAAATAAGGAGACTGAGCTGTGACAAAGGCATAGCTAGCATAATGTAGGCTGTAGTAACTAACGGTAATGACAATAACTCGCGATTGAGCGGGCAAGCTACTGTAGTGTTAGGGGCTACAAAAAATCCTGAACACAGAATTGGTGAAAAACTGTTTAATGGTCCAACTCCACAATTCAGTACTATAGTTCACAGTTCTTTGTAATGTGTTTCAGCAATACATTTGTAACATTTATAATGTGTTTAGAAACAATTCTCAGGATAACTTTACAGGGACTTTAAAGAGTCACCCAAAAATGAACATTATGTCATTAATTACTCATCCTCAAGATCTCTTCTCTTCCCTGTCAGTCTCCTACGCAGTTGTCATGCTGCTCACGTTAACAGCGTCGGCCAATACTGAGCCAGCGTTCGCACACAAACACGGAAGCACTGCACTGTGCTTACTATGTCAACAGCGTAGGAGACTGACAGAAAAGAAGAGATTGTTGAATAAAGTCGTTATTTTTGTTTTGTTTTTGCCCACGATACCAAAAGTATTCCCATCGCCTCATAAAATTAAGGTTGAACCGCTGTAGTCATGTGGACTATTTTAATGATGTTTTTAGTACCTTTCTGGGCCTTGACAGTGGTAATTTAATTGCCGTCTATGGAGGAGTCAGAGAGCACTCAGATTTCATCAAAAATATCTTAATTTGTGTTCTGAAGATGAACGAAGGTCTTATGGGTTTGGAACAACATGAGGGTGAATAATTAATGACAGAATTTTCATTTTTGGGTGAACTAACCCTTTAATAATTTTCACTGACTTGCTTTCAGAAACCTAAAATATTTTATACCTCAAAACATTGTTTACAATTACCCTTTTAAAAATTTCAAATTTTGAATGTTTGAGACACTGACAAGCAAACATTACTGTATTTCACTACTGTATAAAGATCAAAAATATCTTTTACTTTGTGACCATACACACAAAACTGACAAATATCCTCCAACATCAGACTCATCTCTGCTTATTTCCTTTCTCTTTTCCTAGCAACATTTTTTCAGGAGGAAATTATGTTTTAAATATCAAATCAAGAGGAGCACAAAGAGCAGAGCTGCATTTGCAGGTTGAACTGATGAGCAGATGTGTGTTTGTGCTGCTCAGATTCCAGAGGCCCTAATCCCCCCTGCCCCCCTTTTCCACTGGCTTCCCTTCACCTCTTTAATGTCGGGATCAAATCTGTGGGCTCTCAGGGAGCCATACTAATCAACCCTTAACCAAAAAAAAAAAACCTGTAAGGAAATACGATCACATTTTGTTCCCTTATCCAAAATATTCAGAGCTGTTCGGAACACAGAACAAGAGTGTCATTACTGCAGACTGAGAGGAAGTGTTGCCATGGTTTCTTTTCATGCCCTCTGATTGTTGCTTGATCAAAAAAAGAGAGAAGAGCAGAAGCCAAACACTTCGACAGACAAGATAGTTAGACAGACAGAAAGAGAGTAAACTGTACATTATCCCCCTCAAGTCAATGACTTTAGACTAGTATTATTTTTATTTTATTTATTTAGGTCAACTATTATTTTTTTATTATATGTTGAATTCACTTTTTTGTTTCAGTTTCATTTTAAGTACCTTTGTGCTTTTGTCACTTTTTTTTTTTTTTTAATACAAATATTACCATTTAGGTATAATTTATTTTTATTTCAGTTATTTATTTAATAACTGAAGTGCTTAAACTTACACTTATTTCAGTTAGTCGACAAGCATCATTTCTAATTTATTTAGTTCAAGGTTTTATCTAATGTTTATATTTTATTTCAATTAACAACCAAATTAACATGTTTTAATAGTTTTAGTTAATGATATAATCTAGCTCCAGACAGACTACATATCAATGAATCAAAAGCTCTGTCCTCATCATGTGTACCAGCTCTTGTGGATCTGATGCCTTTAGCAAATCAAGAAGATTCATTGATGTTGCGAATTACAATATACATCTGTAATGTTAGATGAAAAAAAAATATGGGTCCCTAAAGCCCAAACTTTAGCAATAAATAAGAGTACATGTGTTAAACTGGGATGGGCTTGAAGGTTAGCAACGCTCTCTCTCTCTGTCTCTCACCCATGAACTCTTCTCACTCCGTCACACACAATTAAATGTGCTGCATTCAGCACAATCGGAACAAATCAGCCAGGACACCATGTGACCTAGCTGGATACCCCATGCACGAACCCCTGGCTGATTAAGGCCTGGAGCAAAAGGAGTCACTCCCTGGAGCAAGTGCTTTGAGTGTAGTGCTATGATCTGAGACCTGCTTTGTATCTGAAGTTCCAGTAGATTTATTAGGTATGGATGGGTCCTTCATCTGTGTAAATGGGGCAGGCTAACAGGAAAAAGAAACTGGGGTGTTTGGAGAAAAGGCGGTGGGCTAACTGGAGAGTGAAATATGGCTGTGGGCAGAATGGAGATGGGCGAAACCTTCACCCCGAAGAAGACTCAAAAGAATGATTACTTCAGTTTAATTGTCAAACAAAAATTTAAAGTCAGCATTAAATGAAAATTAATGCAATTTCATCTATTTTTTAAATTGTTCATGTTGTTGTAAACAGTTCATCAATGCACGTGTTTCTTTTCATTTTTTTTTTTTTTTTTGGGACCTCGTAATTTTTCATTCCAATATAATAGATAAAAAAAAAAACATAAGATGCATAAACATTGTTTACAGCATGCAATTTGACATCAGACAACAACTGTCTTGAAATGTATTGCTGAAGACAGCGTTTTGTAACAGCTTTGTAACAGCATGCTGGCAGTTAATTTTTAAAATACACTTTGTGTTTTAGATAGCCAAGTACTTAGATGCTGGATGACTAATCGGCCATTAGCTCGCTTTTCACTTTCGCGTTTCAATTTGTGATCACGCGTATACTCTGTAGGCCTATAATTTGCGGGCATCAGGGAACTGCTATCAATATGCAGGGTACTGAAATCACTTTTGAATGCGTGCTTGGTTTTTTACTTTCACTTTCATGATCAAATTCGCGATTACACATACTCTGTGTATAGGGAGCGCTGGTACTGACTGCACATTTTACAAGATAAGATATTTGTTGCGCACCAAATTCTCCAACATCATCTTGTCAGTCATGTTTTCAAGTGTGGGTGTCTGCAGGTTGGATTAATGAGCGTGATGAAGGTTGGGGCGTGGAGAAAGGTCTTTATCATTGTTGTAGCAATTCACCTTTCAGCACACAAATTACTCCGACCTACAGCTATGAAATCTGACTCCTGCTGCACTGTGCTGTGACTCTGAAGCTCATGCTGTATAGAGTAGAGCAAACACTTTCAGTTTATAGCCTAACTGTAGCATCCGTTGTCCAAATGAAGTAAATGGTTTTTATTTATATAAAAAAGCAAAATGACAGTGGGGGCGTGGCCACAGTGGGCAAGAAATGTAATCGGTCTGTGGCTGAACACCGGTTAACACTGACTACCACAGCAAGCCTACATACAGACACACCAGTCTGAGATTGATGACATTGAACAGCAGTGGATTGATTCACAACATCGATGATGACCACCGTGACACCCATGTAAAGTAACTGCAACAACGCATCATTGATCATGCCCTATTGCTGCCTGATATTGCTGAGTAAGCATGCTGGTAAAACAGACTGTGTGTGTGTGTGTGTGTGTGTGTGTGTGTGTGTGTGTGTGTGTTATTGGGTTTGTTGACAAAACTGAAACCAAATGACGCAAAGAGGCACCTACTCATGTTGACAACTAAAGTGAATAAAAAAGAGAAAACGAGAGAGGCCCTGGTTTAGTCCAGCTGTCTAGTATCCTGATATGTAGTGTGACCTGGAAAGCCCTTTTCGATAGGCTCAATAGACAGGCCATGCTTGCATTTTCTTTTTTTTTTGGTGTAGGATAACAAAAGGAAAGACAAAATAGCAGCAAACAGCACTTCTGCACAGGCATTTCACACAAAGACATTGGCACACAAACACAACAAAGGGGAAAGGTGGCCTACTGTACAAATACAGACAGTACGCTATCTGAGACTTTAGTTGAGACTTGACTTGGACTCTACGTTAAAGACTTGTGAACATGTCCATACAGTATATTAACAGAACTGACATCAATGCTAAAGTTCTAGTAAACAGATCCATTCCGGCTCATGGTTAGCGACATCAAATAGCTGATACCGTCACAATCAAGTGGGACGTTTCAAAGTTGGTAAGCAAGCTGGAAAGTGGACACCAAACATTTACTCTGGCTAACATGATAAAACTGACATTATTAGCCCTTCGGGGTCTGAGGCATTTTTGGGGACCTGGAGATGTTTTGACATGAACATAACAGTTTTAAAATGTTTTAAAATTATTTTTGAGATTTTTATTCAGAAGTGATGCCAACCAAATATTTAGGCTCATAAGAAAGGCACTTGGCATATAGTTATAATGTTGTACATAAGCTACAAATGTTGGTAAAGAGATCAAAGTGCAGGGTCTAACATTTACTTTTAGTCAGAATTCATATTGAGGAGTCTGAAAACTGAGAGAATAAATATTTGAAAAGATGGACAGACTTTGGTGGACAGAAAACAAACAAACAAACAACATGAAGATTACCCAATATTTTTATGTTTATAATTATCATAGTTCATATTATCATATATATATATATATATATATATATACACACACACACACACACACACACATACATACATAAATACATACTGGAGACCTCAAGCCCTTAGGCGTACTAGACCGACCTATGATAAATTATGTAAACTTACAAATATGGATGTATTATGTCGCAGTTCCTAATAAAGTCACCAGCCTCAACTGACTCGACATTTTATTTGTTCGTACCACATGATTTCTCGCCAAAGCAAATAATAATACAATGCACACCCCATGTTACGAATATTTTCACGGTACCACATTAATCCTCATCACTCCTCATCACACCCATAACAAACACATCACAGCCTTTTTATGGGATCAAAACAGAGCACTTGCGCGCGATGTTAGCGTTAGCAGCTCAGCTTTGTCCAAACCCATGAGAGATGCAAAACCGATTAAAAGACCGTTTACCTGTGTATATCAAGCACTGGAGCGGCGTCTCTCTGATTTCGGTCCGTGTGTTTCTCTCACTCTGTATTGTTACATCGCATGCATCGCTCAACGGTTATTGTCTGCAACGGCTGATGTGAATAACGGTACGCGAGACAGCTTCAGTTGTTTGTAAATCTCGGAACGATGCGCCCAGCGTGCGCGTTTCCTTGACAGCGTCGAGTCTTCTGCTAGAGCAAGATAAACGCTGCCTTGCGCGCATGCGCAGACTGAAGTCTTGACCACCTCCCACCGACTGGAGCAGCAGAGGAAGAAGAAATTAGCACTTTGCAAATTAGCATCTTTACAAAAATGTCAGTCAGGACGGTCCAATAGTAGACTATATTAGGTAGACTAGTTCCATTATGTACTGTTGTCTGATAAATGCCAGTGTTACGGTTGAAACAAATGTAAGCAGAAACAGGTAAAGACAAATGTATTAGCTTTTCTAAACAGAAATGTCCCCACTGCGAGGATGTTAGGAATAGATTTTTGTAAATTACTGTGCTAAATCAAATTTTGAAAATTAGAGCGCAGAGTAGGTAGGCTATGCATAATTAGTTTCTTATTCGTACATTCGTATTTCTATCAGTAGATGGCAGCATTGTTGATGACCTTGATGCATAAAAAAGCAATGTATAATTTAATTTGAATAAAATTTTCATTTTAACAGAAATGTAAAATTCAAGTAAAAACACGTTTCTTGGTTAACTGGAAGTTACCTTACCAATACATTAAATATATATATTTCAGTAGACATGTACATTTTCTGTCAAATGTTTTTAGAAGTAAAAAATGTGTATATATATATATATATATATATATATATATATATATATATATACATATATATATATATATATATATATATATATATATATATACATACATACACACACAGTATATATATATTTATATATATATATATATATATATATATATATATATATATATATATAAAATCATATTTAACAATGCAATGCTTGCATTTTAAGTACAGTATTGATTAAATTCCTCAACCTTATCATGTGGCTTTTAATGTTAGCTCCTGTATTATTGTCAGCAGTTTACACCGCCGGACTCATTTTAAGAGTTTGTAATAGAGCTATTAATATAATTTACTGACATATTTATTCCATAAATGTATTATTGTATTATGTATATATTATGTAAATTTATTTAAATTAATTTATTACCTAAACAGATGGCTTATAGATGTAATTTCCACAAAACAATTTTAAAATACCTGATTGTGTTTAAGATGTAAAGATTTCCCGCCCACTGATGAATCTGGTGCTGTCCATGGTCCTGGAAACAATTTGATTCCATTGTAGGTAGATGTACCCAAACTCTTCAAGATATGCTTCAATTTACAAAACTTTACAAACACAATGACCACCACAGCGAGGTGTACTGCAGAATGAATGATCATTGTCTTTTATTAAATAAATAGCAGCTTCACAAAATGATAACATTGTGAGGAGGATGGGGTTTTCATAACAAAAAACAAAAAAAGAGGATCTGGTAAAACTTTCACAGGCTATGGTATAAAAAGGAGAGTTTGAACAAGGGCAGGTGATACAGGAGAAATTCTAAGGTTCTACACAGGAAAACAGCAAGAATTTACAGCTTTATACATGATTCATAGACATCCTCAAATGAGCATTTTTGGTCTTACTGACCAACATCTGTTGCCATGGACAGTCCGTCCATAATAAGTAAATTGTTTTAGTACTCTTGTCTGTTGTGCAATTTTGCTTCTTCTCTCATTCGGTCATGACCACCTGATGAAGCAGCTCACAACTAACCTTACATTCACAGGAGGTCGTGTTCCCCAGAGCTGGAGGCTAATTACTTCACTATCTTTTGAAAAAATCCTTGAGAAGCAGTTTGGACTGGACTAAAGTTCAAACTGCATTACATTTTAGCATTAAAGATGCAAACTGAAAGTTTTGATTAAAGCTTTATGTTAAGTATAGGCATCTTTACACAACTGATTTAAGGCTGCTCAGTGCCTGCTCAAAATTCTGTCTGAAGACATAATGCTGAATAAAAGTCAGGCTAAATTATGAATGCTCTTACCCACCTTAACCCCTAGTATAAATGTATACTTATTAAAATTGCTGTGAAATGCATTGCACCTCCGAGCAGCATTAAAGTCTGTGTAAAGACACCTAATTACCACTACAGAAGCGCTTCTGTGCCACCTTTACAGTGTAAATTTGGCATATGACTTTCACCCCATTTTTCTGTTAGGTCTGGCTTTCTAGGTCACTGTGAGAAGTGGTTTGCTGTCATTTCCTCTGCATTGTTAGGCCAGGAAATAAGATATGACCCCCAACTGTATTATCATTTTACTGCCACTCAAAGGATTCAGCATATCATACTGGAGGTGTTTACAAGCTACACAAACAATGATCTGACTTACAAGTGTATTTAGACAGCATAGCTTGGATGACACAGTAACTTTTTTGGATTCACACTAGGTCTTTTTGTAATTTTTCAACTGACCACAAGAGGATGCTATGACTCTATCTTGCATGAACTGCTGTCTCGTAATGGCCAATGCTGCTTTAGTAAGAGACTGGGTGCTCATGCAGTACTTAATGGCATTCAAACATCTGAACCTGTTAGCACAAACAATCTCTCTCTCTCTTTCTCTCTCTCTGTCACACACACACATACACACGTTACATTCCATCTCCCTTTTCCGATCTTGGTCAGATTGTTAGCTAACTCAGCATACATTCTATGCTGTGATACAGCTGAGTCGATGAGAGTTGCGAGTTCTTGTGTGACATCTCCTCAAGATCTAAACATCACTTGGAGCTTTGTCACACCCTGTCCTGTTTTCCACATCAAACTAAAAGATATTTGTCAGACACTGCTGGTGTGTTCTGTGTGACTGTGACCGCTGCTGATGGAGAGCTCTGATATTCCCGGTTTCAGCTCCAGTCCGGGGGCAGTGTCCATGTCATGGAGCTCCAGATTTCGGATTCCATTTCCGTCCCCATTGCGACAGTTACTGTTCCGGTCAATGGAAACTTTTTCGCAGATAAGGATGGGTGTGACCACAGCATGGGATGGACAAGGAGCGTGTATAGCGATGGGTTTAAGTCCTACCTGTCCATACTGGCAGTGCAAGTAGCCTGAAAATGCCCTTCGGTAGGTCTTGTTAAACAAAGTGTACACTAAAGGGTTGACCCCTGATGAGATGTAGCCCACCCAAACGAACACATTAAGCAGTTCTGTGAGCAGAGGCTCATCACAAGCTCCACGGCAGAGGACATACAGAACGTTAGTAATGAAAAAGGGACACCACATGAAAAGGAAGAGGAAGAACACTACACCCAACACTTTGGATGCTCGCCGCTCGTTCTTAATGGCCTGCATCATGCCCCGCCGCCCGTGGGCTCCGCCCGGGTCCCGTCCAGCAGGCGAATTCATTTGAGATGGCACTTCTGAACTTGGGATTATTGAGATGGTGTCTGGGGGCACGGTCAGACTGAGCGTGTTTCCATCGTTGTTGCTGATCCGTAGACAGTTCAGACTGCTACGACGTGATGGAGCCGACGGCGGGGCCAACTGGGAAGTAGGTGGAGCTGGAGGTTGCAATGGCTGCTGAGAAGAGGCTTTGCCCTCGTAGAGGAAGACTGTGGCCTGACGCTGAAGTGCTTGGACGGTGAGACAATAAGTGACCACCATGATGACCAGAGGAATAAAGAAGGCAACAAAAGAGCCAACAAGTATGAAACGTTCCTCGTTCAGAGCACAGTTGCCATCTATTAAGACCTTTTCTCTGTTACGCAGTCCGATCACTGGGATAGGCATCGAGATACCTGGAGTTGGGGCAGGTAAGAGAGAGAATATTAAACAAATATACATAAACACCAAAAACAACAACAAAAACAGTCTGACTAACAACGGGCTCACGCTCAGAAATCTAATTCTGAGACAAATCCTCTCTCTTATTTGGCTAGATCAGTATTCCTGATGTTTGAGAGAGAGAATCTTTTATTTAATTAGCGCAGACGAATCAGACTGTCAAGGCAGATAGAACCTTAATGCAGTTTTGGATCCAGATAAGAATCAAATAAACATTGGGCTCACGTTCAAACAAGAGAGAGGTTGGATGTGTGAACTCTGTCATCTGCACTCATTACTAAGTCTAAGCAAAATTAGCAGATGAGACAAGAACCTTCTGTGGAGAAAAGAGATGAACAGGAGACAAAGAGAAACACAAAAGGAGGATAGATAGAATAGTGTTGTTACTGTTAACTAAAACTATTAAAAATCATTTTTTTTGTTAGCTGAAAAAAAAATCTAATGAAAAACTCAAATAAGAATGCCTTGGCAACTAAATTAATAAATAAAAATATCTTATAACAATAAAAGCTAATTCAAAATATTAATAAAAACTATAATAGTATATAAATAATACTAAAATAACACTGCACCAGAGAGTGCAAGAGAGTGTGTAGGTTTGCATTAATTTAAAAAAAAAAAAAAAACAAGGTGAGAAGAGTTTATCTTTTCTAGAAGTCTACTAAATTCATTAAACCTTCAAACACAACTGCCAGTTCAATCAATCCAGACAATCCTTTAACTCTGCTGTTGGAACAGATCAGTCACTGTCAATATACATAAGAGTCACTAGACTCTAGAGGGCGCTATTGCAGTAGCATGCCAATCCTTTAGCATTCCACACACAAAGACAGTGCTTTACATTAATAAACAGTAGGTGGTGATCTTCACTACAAATGTGTGATTACCAGACCACAAACATAAAAAATTAATGCAAGCTACTCTGAATTTAGAGGAGCTGCTCTGAGTGATGGAGAAAATCACCACAATCACCAAACTGGTGCTTGTTTATACATTTGTTATTTCTAATCATTTTCATTGTTGCTAATCTGAGGGGGCTCTTCGACCCAGCTGGAGCCTTGAAAAACACTCACAACATAATCTGGCATTCTGAGGGGTCCTGTGAGATATGAACACATTCAGGTAATAAATTCAGCCGAATTGCAGTAGACTGACATTGACTTCAGTGGATACAAATGGTACGACTGTTCAATCTAAAGACCTCTACTGTCATTGGAAAATAATGTTGTGTTTGTCCTTTCTTCTGCAGGTTTTTCAGGCTGCTGCTCTGCTGGTTATTTGGGATTGCTTCACCATTCCAGTCATCTACATGCTTGTTTTTGTATATGATGTTAATCATATCAATGTTTCTCTGACCTATTGAAATGGTCCAAACTGCAGCGATCTTCAGCATGGCCTTGGTGCGGGAATTGAACCGACTGTGCTCAATCGGATTGCGTATGGCCACATAGCGGTCGAGGGAAATGGCACACAGGTGCATGATGGAAGCAGTGGAGAAAAGCACATCCAGATATATCCAAATAGGACAGAGGGCGCTGGGCAATGGCCAGGCATAATCTGGAAAGATACAGAGAGAGAGATTGCTTTGTAAACATCCTTAAAGAAACACAAGAAAGAAAAAAAAGAAAGAAGGATAGACAGAGGGCAAGGTGGTCCTGGTAGATCACATTATAAAAATCCAGAAAACTGACTTCAGACCAAGAGCTAAAAATGCCTGTTATGTCAGCAAGCTTAAAATAACCAACATTAAGAAACAGTCAGGTTATGTAAAAAGTAAGTCATTTAGAGTTGTGTAGGCTCAAGGATATGAGAGAGAGAGATACACACACAGTCACATTGGGTCTTCAGAGATAATTCCAGAATTATAAAACAGACAGCTTTGGTCCTGGTTTTGATTTGTCAGTAGTTTTCCAGTTGGCTACAATGCTCCAAATAGTAAAAGGTGTGATGTAAAACTCCTGTTCACCACATTATCTGCATAAAACAATGATTTAATAAAAAAATGTGTCATTAATGTGACTGAATGAAACTAGATTTTTAGAGTGGTTTTGCCTGTCACTGCAAAGATGTTATGTTGTGGGTGGCCAGTGAATTGCTATGCAGTTGCTAGGATGTTCTGGGTTGTTTCCAGGAAATTTGCTAGTGTGTCAAAAGTGCTAGGTGGTTACTTACTAGCCCAACTCAAAAAGAACCCATCCTGAAACCCCATAATTTGAATTAGCGTTCATGTAATTTAGTGTTGTAGTACTCGAGAACGGTCTTGGTCTTGTGTCAGTCTCAGACTAAGAGGACTCACCGGCTCACAACTGCAGGGATATCACTAAATTGCCAGAGCATTGTCTGATTTATTTGTTAACATCGTTAATGTGACTGGATGTAAAACTTCCTGCTTCAAATGCAAGCAATAACTCATTTCTAATTGGATTTCTTTTGTTACTGTTGTGGCAGGTCAGAAATGAATAGGGGATTGTATAAAAAATATCAGCAAAATTATTACAAATGCCCACGAAATATCATATATGCAAAATTGCAAAATAGTACTTGTATTTTTTACGTTATAACATATGATATAATTAAGCAATATCACAAGAGCAAGAGAGCTGTTGTCTTGACTACAACACTACCTGAAATACAAAATTTCAAGCTTCAATTGATAGGCTTTTAGGTGACAGAAGTGGCAAAATGAAAACGTCCCTCAGAGAGGACACACTGTAATGCAAGGTCAGATACTCTTACAGCAAGGTCTACAGGTCTGAAGGGGCATGTCTGAGGGTTCGGAAGACATTAGCGCCACACGAGGTGTGAGTCACTGTCAATTTAACATTTTATTGAAGCCAAGGGCAAGTGCAGGCAATCCAATCATGGGCTGAATGAGACTGGTCCAAATCCAGACAGCATTTTGGAGCTCAGAACACCTGGACTGGAGATGAGGGGAATGTCTGATGCCAAGTTAGCGAAATTAATGATAACCGTGTTCTCTGCCAGCGTGGGACCAGCAAGTGTTCTGACACAGATGGCAAGTGAGGGGTTTTCCTCTCCTCGTTTATTTGTCTGTATCTCTACGGTGGTCCCATTCATGTTTTGTTGTCCACAGCACATGCAATTACACGTGTCCTAAATGAGAAAAAAATGACAGCAGCAGATCCGTGAGGTTACAGATTATGGGGTTAAAATAAGTGTGAGAGAAAGAGATAAAGTGGTATGGAAAGGAGATGGGGTATGTGGTGGAAGGCGGAAAGCAGGTAGTAAAGGGCATAGGTCAGATTCAACCCATCAAGTGAATGTTTAATTACTGCAGGTAGAAAAAAACAGACAAACAGTGTTGTGGAGGAACCGATCACTGATTTTATACTGTTTTGTCACATTCTTTTGTGCATGCAGAACTACAACTGGAGCAATAATCAAACATATTCTCCCAGAATATCCTATTTCAGGTCACATTGGGACGTTCCCCATTTCAGAAAACAAATATAGTGAATCAATTTGTTCGACTGGTTCAATTTAGTGAATCAAAAAGGAAACACAGATTCATGTCATTTAAATCCTTGTCTTGATATTCCTGCATAGCCTTTTACATACTATTTTCTGTAGGAAAATATTTCTAATAATTAAAAAAAAGTTCTAAAAATATTTTGTTGTTAATGTCTTTTAAATTTCATTAGCTAAGTCTCAAAATGACCCTAAATGAGAACATCATCAGTTTGAACTAATACATGAATACACAATCTAAAAAGTATAAAAAAAAATAAAAAAATAACTGTTTTCTTTAACAGCCTGTTTACATATTATAGACAGTTTTATTCAAAGTAACTTTTATTCAAAGCAACAAGGTTGCATTCAAGGTATACATCTTGCCAGCATGTCTGTTAGCTGGTAATCAATTCCATGACCTTGCCATTGCTAGTGCTGCCAGCAGTGGATATGTTGTACTGTTCTGAACTGTGGTGGTGTGGCTGTATCAGAGTGAACATAAAAACTGGGGGGGTTGAAACATAATTAACAGGGCATGGGGGGGCAACATTTCCTCACGTCAGTATGCAACTTCATCTGCATGTTGATGACAGAAAGCACACATACACTCTAATTTAACTCTCTTTCATCCCTTGATTGGTCCAGCTGCCTACGGCCCTTTACATCTTGCTTTGATTAAATGGAACAATTGATAACTCAGCCCTGATTTACATGTTTAGTAGATTAATTTCTCTCTTAGTGCAGACAGAGATGGAGTGTTGGAACACTACAGAGACATGAAAAATCAACTGTTGACTTCTGTACATCACTGATATAACTGAAAGGCAATGAACTCCTTAGGTTCTTTCAACAATTTTCAGACATCCACGATGAACTACTTAGATTATGGGTTTGCACTCTTTTTACACACATTTTCACTCAGTGATAAATGTAGATTCTCTAATAATAAAGTCTAATACTTAACAGTGCTCATGTAGCTAGTGGCGCTAGCAATGGCAAGATTAATGGTTTGATCTCAAGGGAACATGCATGGGTGCAACAATATATACACTTGAAGTTGCTGTCAAATGTATTTATGTAGATGTCTAATATCCCATATTTTAACATCTAAAGTAGTATCATTCAGCAAACTACACAATTCACCCACTATTAATAACATTAGGATAAATCAATTCACTCTAACGACAGTTTTTAACTAATTTACATGATAACACTTTAAAATAGGGAACACATATAAACTATTAACTATGATTTTTCCCTCAGTAAACTCCTAATTTACTGCTTATTAATAGTTAGTAAGGTAATTGTTAAGTTTAAGTATTGGTTAGGATTAAGAATGTAGAATAAGGTCATGCAGAATAAGGCATTCATACGTGCTTAATAAGTACTAATAAATAACCAATATTCTAGTAATATGCATGCTAATAAGCAACTAGTTAAAAGACCATAAAATAAAGTGTTACCATTTACATTTAGACAAATTGGTGATGAATTTGTATGAATTGTTATGATCTCATTCACCTCACTGAGGGTTTGATTTAGTGGTGCAGTTAGGGATGGACCTTTTGTACTAAAAATCATGTAAATGTTTTTGTACGAATTCATGCAAACTTGCAACTAATTTTTTGAAAAACAATCACTTTGTAAAAAAGACTAAGCGTCTACGCACATACACATTCAAACGCATATAGACTAAACATGTAAATGAACGGCAAGAACGCATTAAAAGTCTTCTGGTTTCAGTACAAAGGTGTCATTTAAGCGTCCCCTAAGTTAATAATTAACAATTTTTACAACAGAAGTGATTCAATCAACTACTTTAGCTCGATAATAACTTTTTCTTAGAGCTGCTGTAAAGCCAAAACAATCTATGTCAATTAATTTTCCAATTATCACTGTGAAGCTGCTTTGAAACAATCTGTATTGTGAAAAAGTGCTATATAAATGAAGATGACTTGACAACCAATTTGCCAAATGTAAAAAAAATTAATTTAAACATATGATAAAATAATTTTGTCAAACGGACAGGGGAAAAAAGTGGCCAGAATTTATGTGCAGCGTGAAAAAAATTGAAACATTAACAGGCCCAGAACCACCCTTCAGACATAAGACAGAATTGAGATGTCTATCAGTTCAACACCATTTGAGCTGCTGACTATCAGTATATAGCTCATCTTAAACATATCCTGACACTGTATGTTCCCAGAGGTAATCAGTCTAATGCTTCTCTCCAATTTTATTTCGACTTCTTGTCTGTTTCTTGCTGATCCTCGGCGATATGGTTTCTAAGCTTTCTCCAGAAGGTAATACATGTGAGCAGGCCACATTGCTCCATCACAAACCCCGTTTTTGAGATGATGTACTGGAACTTAACACCCGACTCACACAGATTAAACAGACTGAATCAAGGTCAGATGGCTGTATCTAACGAAAGTCACATGCCAGCTCAATCACATACGTGGTGCACTCCCCCCACCAAACACACACACACAATCGCACATACTATTAGACCCCGTAAATGAAATGAGGAGTGTGAAATCCATCATTGTCTCATCCACTGCAGTGGAAAACTATTTTATGTCAGTGTGTGTGTTTGTGTGTAGACATAGGCGTGGCTGAGTTTATGAGCGTGAAAGCATTCGTATGTGGGTGTCTGAATGTACACGTTCACACATTCTAACAGCTGAAGATATTTTGCTCTGACAGCTTGCTGGTAATGGCCATCACAGGCTTACTGTTTATGACAACAAGCAGACATGCAGAAGAATCCCTCCACTCCATCTTTATCTGTTCAATCTGTGTGCTCGTGTGTGTGTGGGACATTTACCAAGTCCCTTGTTGTAAATGCTGCCATTATATTGTTTATACAATTTATCTATAATTTTGTTTTGGTTTTCTAAAATAACTTTCATAACTGAGAATTTAAGTTGTGTTTGTTATTTATACGTTTATAAATTATTTTATGTATTATAAGTTGCAGTACTTTTATTTTGAAAGCTCGGTTTATGTTTATGCAACTGGCACTCACTGCAGAGTCTTTGTTTTTAAAAATGGTGTACGACTTGAGACAGCGTTGACGCCATGTGACTGTGATATATGGCATCAAAGTACCGTGAGAGCGATTCGAGAGCAGTTGCCTGGTTCATTCTGTGCAGCATCTCAGGAGCAGCTCCACGAGCTCCGATGATGACACAGCTGTTTCACGATTGGCCGGTGTAACACAGTTCGTATATACGGGAAGAAGGAGGCGGGAACCGGCGAACGTTCAATACAAATTTAATATATAAAATAAACAAATACAAAACGAAAGTAATGCCGGCAGACCCTCACGGCCGTCCGCCGGCCACACAAACATAACAAAACCATAAAATAAAGTCCAGGCCTGGTCCTCTCTCCTCTTTCACTGTTGTCGCTCCCCTTTTATGCTTCCGGAGCTCCTCCGTGAGAGATTCGAGGCCGGTGCAACACGCAGCTGACGCTCGTTATCACTCGCTTCACCGGCCTCGTGCCGTTCCCTCACGGCTCTCGCCCGCCCTGCTCGTCACAGCCGGATTCACCTTCAATTCACTAATGCTCACAAATCTGTATTTTTATAACAGTTAAAGCTCTTGGGTCCGTTCTTCGTATCTCGCTAAATACATCTGAGATGATTTGACAGATGCTAGATCTTCTAATCGTGATAACTTATCTCTGGCTAATTTGGTTCTTCAAACGAATTTGTGGAATGGATTAAAATATCAGGATTAAGTTGTCTGAGATTACTGCGCGTTCTCGTGTTCCTTGAAAAGGGCAGATGTATCGATACTCGAAACCACGAGTTGCTGGCAGCAAGACAGCAACGTAATGACATCATATAATCAGAAAAGACACTTGACGAAAAGGTCTCTGGACCTTTATAATGAAACAGCCAAACAAACAAAATGACAGAATGACATAAATGTTATAATAGATAAATGAAATGTGCAGGTTTTTTTTTTTTTTACATGATTCCCAATTATTTAGATTCACAAGCATTTGTACAGTCGTACATTTTTATTTCAATGTTGTAATTCACAATTCATTTAATTTGATCTTTAAAACAGATTTATTACGTTACAGCATTAATTAAAGTTTTAATTAAAAAATAATTAAAGTCAAGATCAAGTTATCTGCATCTCCTGCGCTGCATCAAGCCACTCCCATAATAGCGTCACTGTTCAAATTAATGCACGGCTCAGAATAACTGTACAAGCATGTGTGTAAGACTCCAATAAAACTGAGTACTCTTGAAATAAATTAGCAGTGGCTGGGACAGATTTTAAGTATCAATTCCACTTAAAAAGATGCAATGTAATCCTGTTTACATGAAATAAGCCTGCTCACGAGCAGGTTTAAGCTTACGGACATGTTGCTATGGCAGCAAGTCCAGGATGAGCGTTGAAGAACCGAACAATCCAAGATCATGTCAAATCATCATCAAGCGACGTACGAAGAATGGGCCCCTTGTCATGTAGTCGCAATGTTATTGTCTTATGTTTATCAAAATAAAACTGATAAAAAAAAAACGTAGACCCCACTTTATTGGTATTTAAATAGTATAGGCTTATGTTGAATTTTACTCTTGTACAAACAGACGCTGTACGTAAAGCATTGAATGAAAATGTCTTTGAAACAACTGTGTATTAGTCAAATATTGCATTTATTTCACTTCAGTTCTGATAAAGTATGCAAACGCAGGGCGAGTGTCACTGCGAGAAGCAGAAACTTCACGTCACCCTTTTCGCGGCAACTCTCGCCGATCACTATATTGCCAAAAGTATTGGGACACCCCTCCAAATCATTGAATTCAGGTGTTCCAATCACTTCCATGGCCACAGGTGTATAAAATCAAGCACCTAGGCATGCAGACTGCTTCTACAAACATTTGTGAAAGAATGGGTCGCTCTCAGGAGCTCAGTGAATTTAAAATTTAAAATTACACCAATCTACCTTTTTATGTAACAGACTTTAAAAAATGAAGACCACTCTTCAAGAAAAACATTAGTGTCTTAACTTTTAAGACTAGTCTAAGTGGTTTATGCAACCAGCCCCAGGGCATATAGTTTCCTTGTGGAAGGAGCTCTGGAGTGAAGAATGGTCTCTACAGCCTCAGTTGAGAGACCAGATTCTATGAGTTGAGCCCCTCAAAGGCCAAATCCACAGGTTCCACATTTCTGGGCGGGGGTGAAATATTATGCCCTCCGCCTGAAATAGAAGGTCCCTCCTGATCGGAATCTTCCAAGGTGAGCCATTGAGTAGAGACACAAGGTCCGAGAACCATATCCGAGTCAGCCAGTGAGGCCTTTTCTCCAGAACTCCCGGGAGCAGAACAATTGAAGGAAACGCGTACAGACGCAGCCTCGGCCATGTCTGTACCATGGCATCCAGTCCCAGAGGAGCTGGATGTGTGAGGGAGAACCAAAGTGGACAGTGCATCGTATCCTGAGATGCAAACAGATCCACTTCTGCTTGGCCATAAATCTCCCATATGAGCTTCACCACCTCGGGGTGAAGTCTCCATTCCCCTGGCCTCAGCCCCTGTCTCGACAGGATGTCTGGTCCTATATTCTGGGTCCCCGGTAAAAAAAGGCCTTCATTCATCTTCGGAACACTAATATATTTTTGATTAAATCCGATGGCTCAGTGAGGCCTCTACTGAAAGCAAAGCCATTGAAACTATCAAGATCCATAAAGGTACTAAAAACATATTTAAAACAGTTCATGTGAGTTCAGTGGTTCTATCTTAATATTATAAAGCAACAAGAATACTTTTTGTGTGCCAAAAAAACAAAACAAAATAATGACTTTTCAACAATATCTAGTGATGGGCCGATTTCAAAACACTGCTTCATGAAGCTTCTGAGCTTTATGAATCTTTTGTTTTGAATTAGTGATTCGGATCTCCTATCAAACAGCTAAACTGCCGAAATCACGTGACTGGCGCTCTGTTCCACTGATTCGATTCGTAATGCTCTGAAGCAGTGTTTTGAAATCGGCCCATCACTAGATATTGTTGAAAAGTCATTATTTTGTTTTTTTGGCGCCCAAAAAGTATTCTTGTCGCTTTATAATATTAAGATAGAACCACTGAACTCACATGAACTGTTTTAAATATGTTTTTAGTACCTTTATGGACCCTGAGAGTTTGAATGGCTTTGCTCTCAATAGAGGCCTCACTGAGCCATCGGATTTCATCAACAATATCTTAATTTGTGTTCTGAAGATGAACGAAGGTCTTGCGGGTGTGGAACGACATGAGGGTGAGTAATAAATGACATTATTTTCATTTTTGGGTGAACTAACCCTTTAAGCTTTATTTGAGAAAACAGTTATTTTGCAGAATTACTGGTCAGTCTGTAAATTTAAAAACTTAATGACCTTGCAAATTTGCTGTAATTCTGCATAATAGTTACACTTGTTCCCAAATCATAAGTTTAATACAGTCTGTTAATCGGCTGCTGTGCCAGTCTAATGATATGATTTATTATCAACATATGTGGAAGCATCTGTCGCTAATGTGCTTTGGTCTGAGTGCTGTCATGATGTGTCAGCTTGCATTAAATTTTGTTTTGTGGCCAGTTGTCACCATATTCCCACTGAAATGACACACCAATTGTGTGATGATGCAGTTTTTTGTAATAATGATTTCCTTTTTATTACTTTTTGTTTAATTTTGGTGTTAACTCTCACACTCGCTCTGATGTTTGCTCGTGGCATTTCTTGTCAAAGGTAACATGCAGTATTGTAGAAGAGGACACCGTAAGCTAGGCTGATTTTAGTTTAGTTTACTTTTTCCCCGATGAGGGAAGGGGGTGAGAGGGCCAAGGTTCGAGAGTCACGGTTTGTTACTGTTATACTGTGTATAGTTTTCACAGTGGATTTGGAGAAAAGTCTTTGTATAAACCAGTTGCAAGGGAACCATTTGTGTCTGCATATGCTTGGAGGGAGATACACTTGTTTTATTAATTCCTTCCCTCATTTTAGTAAATACTGGCCACGATTTACTATCATTCTATCGTTTTAGTTGAATCACGCACAAATTAAGAATTTGTTCTCTCTTTTTACTGGCCAGAGTGTAATAATTAGTTTCCTTGTTTTAATTAAATCAAAACGAGGGAACAAATTAGTACAACAAGGCCATGATTTACTAAAACGAGGGAACAAATAAATTCTTAATTTTGAGAAATAAATTCTTAATTTATGGCCACAATATATATTTTTGTCCACATTTCATGTGTGGGGCTTCATAAAATAACTTAAACATATTTTATTTCAGCTAGCTGCCAAGACAACGTCTCTAATTTTCATTTAGTTTAAGATGAATAACTAAAATAACTAAAACATATACATAAACTAATTGGTTTATATATATATATATATATATATATATATATATATGTATGTATATATGTATATATATATATATATATGTATATATATATATATATATATATATATATATATATAAACCAATCTAATAAAATCATTAGAACTAAACTTTAAAATCAAAACAGAAAATATTAAAATAAAATCGAATTCAAAATATTAACAAAATCTATAGCCTAGTAGTATATCAATGATACTAAAAAAAGACTGTGCCAGAGTATCTATGCGCAAGCATCCATGACAGTTTGTTCTCTCCCGCCACTAAATTGCCTCTTTTCCAATGCTCTGTTTGTTCTGAGGGTCTGCAGGATGCTGTACTGATCAATATCTCTTTGTGATCAATAACGTCCTCTCCTCTCAAACTGACAAATGCAAGCTCATCATGTGCACTATTTACAGCTGACAAGCAACTAAGATCATTTAAAACAGGACATCTTCCGCAATCAATATGAAGGGAGTCTGAGAGAGTTCGGCTAACCCACTCATGTCCAGAGATTGGCGAGGCGACGCATCCTGAAAGAGCTCCCTCATGGCTGAGGAGAGATGGACAGTGTGGCCCCCTGCATGAATAGCAAGAGTCAGAAATTCTCTAAAGCAGACAGCTCAGTTGCTCAGAGGCAGCTGGACTGGAAAACAAAAAAATTCTGCCACAGGCAATATTTCTGTGGGCTTCTGAGCAAAGCAATGCCAAACAAGCTTCTGTCTCTCTCACTGTGCCCCCACGGCCTGTCTCCTTCTCTTTCTCTTGCTCTGTGAAAGGAGATTTCATGCTATAGAGTGCTATAAAGCTATTAAATCTTGCCACCTCTGGCCCTTTTCTTTTCTAACTTTGTCAGTGCTCTGTACTGTACATAATTAAACTCATGTACAATTTCTCAACTAAATCAACCTAAACCCCAACTTTTTTTTTTTCCCCCCAAAATAGAAGTTATCATCTCTTGAGTTTTGGTGGAAAGAGACCAATTAAATGTGTTATTTAACCAGGGTATATTCTATCATGTCATTTGTATAATGAGCTGTGTTATTTGGAGGAGAAGGACTGCTTTGCACCAGTGTAAAAAGCCCCTGGGTCTTAAAGAGAAATGCCACAAGTTATATTACAGGAAGTCTGGTTTCTCGTGAGGCTATATTTTGTAGGTGACGAGGGCTTTCTAATGGTATGCATTATTTTAAAGTTTGCATCCCATTTGCATTTTTATACACCTTAAAAGGTTAGTTCACCCAAAAATAAATTTCTGTCATTAAGTACTCACCCTCAAGTTGTCCCAAACCTGTCTTCAGAACACAAAGATATTTTTGATGAAATCTAAGGGTATCTGATCCACACATAGGCAGCAATGACATTGCACCTTTTAAGGTCCAGAAAGGTACTAAAGACATAGTTAAAACCGTCGACATGACTACAGTTGTTCAAACTTAATATTATGAAGCGATGAGAATAGTTTTGTACGCAAAAACAAAACAAAAATAATGACTTTATTCAACAAATTTGTCTGTCCCCTGTCATACTGCTACGCTATTTTCATTGCAGAGCTTCAGTGTTTACGTCCGAACGGCGGCTCAGTATTGGCCGGCTCTGGTCACGACGCATGCGTGTGATTCTGACGCAGGAGCTGGCCAATACTGAGCCCGTGTTCAGACATAAACACTGAAGCTGTCTTTAGTACCTTTCTGGACCTCAAAAGGTGCACTGTCATTGCTGCCTATGTGTGGATCAGATACCCTTGGATTTCATCAAAAATGTCTTAATTTGTGTTCCGAAGACAAACAAAGGTCTTACAGGTTTGGGACAACATTAGGGTGATTACTTAATGACAGAAATTTCATTTTTGGGTGAACTAACCCTTTAAATATCAGTGCACATTAGACTATAGATCAACTTGGAATATTTGACCCACAATTCACCACTCCACACAGTGATAATATCTAAAATATCTTGTTAATATTTAAAAATGTTTTACATATAGTTTCATATTTCTGGGTCTATGGTATCAAATAGTTTGACAATCAGGAGTTTTCAAATTGGGGTCCCCAAGGTGCTATGCCAACCGTACAAATATTAGACATTAATTATATTAAAAATAATCAAATAAAAACATGTAAAACATGTTTTATGTTCATAATATTCATAATTTTTCACAATATAAACGGGTCTTTACTGGAAATATATTTCAGGAAGGAATTTTATATACTTTATATTTTGTGGTTCATGGAATCAAACAGTTTGAAAAACCCTGTGTCAACTCACCATACAGGATGTTAATGAGCGAGATGGGCATGACCAAGATGCCGACCAGCATGTCCGCCACTGCAAGGGAGCGCAGGAAGAAGTTTGTTGCATTTTGCAGCTTCTTTTCCAGTGACACAGCTAGAATAACCAAAATATTCCCCCCTATTGTCAGAAAGATAATCACAAGAATCAGCAGGGCTGGCCAGTTCTTTTCCTTCATCACCTCCCTTTCGACCCCATGAGGAGAAGATGAAGATGAGGAGGGGAGATTGACACTGTAATCAGTCCCGAAAAAGCTCTGGTTTAGGCTCACGGTGGTATTGCCAGGCCAGACCATCCAGCCAATGAGGTCTAGGGAGGATGTCGTAGAGCTAAACCCACCCAGAATTGGCCCGCCAGGTGCCCCCATCCTCTGATGCTGTTTTCTGTCCCCTGTATCAGTCAGAGCTCTTTCCACTCATGGCCGCTGATGGCCACGTATGTGAAGAAGAGTTAGGAAGTTCAAAAATGATGAAGTGATCCACTCAAAATGCTATGTGAAGGAGAAATCTACTGCGCTGAGGATATCCATAGCATTTCCTGTTCCTAGTTTCTGGTGCAGGATTTTATTCATGGGAATTGTATCTGTAAAACACAGTGAGAGACACACAATACCAATAAATACCAAAAATATGAACTTAAAGATAATAGACATTATAAAAGACTAAAAAGACACTGACTATCACAGAGAGTTGTTCAGATAAAATATCAAAGTCACACAATATTGAAGGTTGTGCTGAATATTTACAGTACTTTGTCTAAATGGTGACTGACAGCCTTGTCGACTTGCTAAATTTATTTTCAGTTGTCACAGTGAGAATATCTCTGGAAGGTGCACAAATGATCAGTTACGGAAAGATCCATCCATTTCGGGAAACCAGTGGCACCTGTCTCTGTGGTAATAGAGGGTAATTGAGTTCACAAGTTAAAATGATACGCTACAATCCGAGTCTCTGCGAACCTGCCGCACTTCGCTGTACAGGCCTACCGAGGGTCATAATTCACCAAATCTGAGGTTACTCGTCATTAAATTAGCTGGTATTGATAACTCAAGACACCTGTCAAAGGTAATGTGATGTAATGTCATTATTATTGTGATGGACAAGTGGGTAATTGTCACTTCATACAGCCAGTCACTTTGCGCTAGGGCCGAACAACGTCTAATAAGCTTCGGTAATTGCAGTTTTCACCCCATCAGTTAGGCTGTGCATTGTAGTAGGTGTAGACTGATGGCACATTACGTGTGTGGGAATAACAAGTACCCACAATGCTCTGTGGCCCACAACTAACCATGTATGCTTTAATTAGGAGAAAGAAGCTGAAAATGGGCTACATGATGAATCTCACCACTAATATGCTGATGATTAGGTTTGAGAGCTTTCTCCACTCCTCCAATGACTGTCATTCTTCATGATGACAGATCAATATGGCGATTATTTAAACATATATCTTTATCAGTTAAGATTATCAGCTTTATTTTAATTAGATAAAAAGGGTTGGTTTCCTTGGTAGGGTTGGTAAGGTGAGAAGAACAAAAGTATGAATCAGTAAATCAAGGTGACAAAAAGCCATTCTGCTAAAAACTGCAGAGATTGTCTCCTATAGACAGCAAATGTGAATTGCGCAGGAAAATATGATAACCTGTTCCAGTTTCCTTCTACAATGCTAAGAAATAGGTTTATTCACTGCATGGGGAGGGCAGCTTTCTGATATATAGACGTTTCCCCACATCTAAATAGAGAGCAAAATCATAATGTTCCTTAGACGCAGCAGAGAACCTCTTCTCTGGAGACTGGAGATAAAGCAAACAACAGCAAAAAGTAAAACGGCCTTACAATAAATAAATCACTGGATAGTCACTTCCTGTGTGTCTACCACACACAAACACAAGAGCATCTTAAATGCAATCATATACAGGTTCAAGGAAAGTACATAAAAGCCACAAGACTTTACAGTGAGCCCTGAATCTTAATTTGACACTTCAGGTCCCATTATAATAGAACAGATCATCTCCTTTGGGAGACAAGCTGGTGCTACATAAAATGAACACCATGAGCTGCAGCAGGCTAAGAGACAATATCAGTATTAAGGGGCTCTGAAATGGTCCAAAATTAGAAGTCTATATATGGACTGCAGTAGCCTCTCTCACTACACAGTGACCCCAAAAAGTATTTGGACACCACACAAACTTTATTTTTTTATTTTTTTATTTACCTAGTTATTTTGTGAAAGAAATCAATACTTTTATTCAGCAACAAAATTTATCAAAAATGACAGTTAAGATTTCTATTTCAAATAAATGTTTTTTTTTTAAAGTTCTATTCATCAAAAATATTAAGCAGCACAACTGTATTCAACACTGATAACAAGAAATTCAGTTTTTCCATCACATGAATAAACTACATTTTAAAATACATTAAAATAGAAAACAGTTGTTTTAAATTGTAATACAATTTGACAGTATCACTGTTTTTACTGTATTTTTGATCAAATAAATGCAACCTTGGTGAGAACGAGAAACTTCATTCAAAAACATTGAACTTTATATATCACATAAAGGTAAAAAAAATAATTCTTTGATATATATTTTAGTTTAAATGTTCAAATACTATGGGGTCACTGTATACATGTTGGTGAACTGCAAAAACGAACACTGAAATATAAACTCTTTGCTAATATAAAGTTAACAAAGCTGATTGTGGCTCACCTGATGAGAATCATAATCTCACCGGCTCTCATTCTCTCTATATTGCTCTCCCTCAAACACTCTCATTTCCCTTCAGACACCTCTTCATCTTCCATTAATGAAGTGGATGAGAGTGCACTCACAAACTAAGTGAGATTCTGCATGCCAACAATGGGTAATTAGCCTCTTCAGCAGAAGCCAATCAAGTAACTGTGAATTGGGATAAATTGGCATAAAATAGAACGACTACAGGAAACAAGGACAATACCCAAATACCCATCCATCATCCATCATTTAATCTGGTAATGATCAGCACTAGTTTAGAATTTAGGCTCATTTGGAAAGGCTTTCATTGGGGAAAATGTTGCCAACGCATTCAGAGATTCCCTTACGATCCACCAAATCAACAAATAAACATCCACATGTCCTTTTATAATAGAATGAATACAAAAAAAAAAAAAAAAAAAAAAAAGGAGTACAAAATATGATTCTGCTTAAGAGTGTTTTAGACACTGACCTACATGAATGTGTTCTTAGAACTGGACGTCTCATTTCTTATTTGAATTGGAAAATGAAATGCAGAAATCTTTTTACATTACGAGAATTGTGGGCAGACGAATCTGCCTGAGGCGAATAAAATTTCCTCCCACTAAGAAGTTTAAAAACCCTTCTACTTCCTGACAGGAAGGTTAAATATTCTCTCAAGCTAAATCTGAGTGGTGTGAATGTGTGAAAAAAGGATGAGAAATGAATGCTGAGTAGTTAATTAGTCCTGGTGCTGTCGACCCAGATCAACAGAGACAAATGAAGAACAGAGGAAGGCATTGCGAGACTAAGATTAGATTGAGCGACTCTGACAGCATCACTAACTGAAAGAATCTGTAGAATTACAAATCTAATATTACAGTCCCACTTGTTTTGTTTGGAAATGAAATGTAAAATCAGCCGAGCAAGAGCAGCCATATGTGTATGGGGTCTGGCACAAATAAATAAACAGACTTACAGAGATCCTCAAAGACCCCAATAACAAAATGCGCAGACACTAAACATATGCATATACAGATTTCTTCTCGGCAAGTGCTTGCGAAATGGAACCCTAATTGTGATTCCACAGAGAAGACTCTCGTCTCCTAATTTATTGTTCTGTTTAACTCACCACTGCTTTAACTGAATCATTTTTGTCTGCAGGGCCGAATAGTGGTGTATAGATTAAGAAAGTAACCAGCATGTTTGAAAAACCATTTGCTCAGTGCTGCTCTGTGCAGCACTTTAATGGAACAGAAAATAATTCCAATCTCAATTTATCCTGGTAGGGAAAAATCGTGACATAAGAACTGAAAACTTGTTTCTACAGAATGGAAGACATTTCTGGATTCATTTTTTAAGTGCGCTACATTATAAACAGCACTTGAAAAGAAAAGAAAATCAAACAAACAGCTAAACACAAACTGCTCTGCTAACTGTTGCCTTTGGCCTTTTCTTTTTATTTTATCTTGCCGTTAGCAAGGTGAAATACTTAGGGCAGACTTTTGAAAGAAAATGAGTAAACATCCTTACCGCTACAACAAATACTTTCCTATTTTTGTATACATATATATAGGCTACATGTTTCAGCAGTCAAATTCTGTCTTATTGCAATGATACAGTGATCAATCTGCAGCTTGCGGTACATTACCCTTACAGTCTGCTCTTGTAAAATAACCCAGACTAATGATTTGAAACCTATTCATATATGTCTGTTTTGCCCTTTTCTTCACATCTCTGGAGAAGGACATTCAGACAATAACTCAACTCAAAGGACTGTTACAGGAGTCACGCAAGTGGCAAATTTATATTCCTTCAATATTCCGGCAATTACAAAATGTAAAAGATGAAAAAGCCTTTGTCACAGAAATCGAAATTCAAATATTAACAAGCAGCATCTTTTTCTTGCACATCGGATATTCTGAAACGGATCCTGTGATTTTTCTTTGAATCAGAGGCTAGTCATGTGCTAGCCAGACTGCTAATGTGCATTTAACAGGCAGAAATCAATGACTAATCAATATGGTTTCATAAAGAGCTAATAATGAGGAGAATACACACATATACTTACAAACACAGACACACACCCAAATTAAAGTATTTTGGAGCATGAGAAACCTCTGAACCATGAAATGGGGCTTTTACTTGGTTTGGATTAACATAAGTCACTCTGACATCTTTGTGAGATGAAGCTTTCAGAAAGTCTTAATGTGTTATAGGGACACCAGTCTCATTCATTATATGCATTTCCTGGATGGGTGAATTTGTAGACAGGATCTGAGAATGGTGACACACACACACACAAAACTTTTAAAAATGCACCTGCTATTGTTTACTAGGACTGGTGCGATTGATAGAAATTTCTTCTCATATATCATTCCAGGGTCAACATCTCACGTCTGCTTGTGCCTACTGCAAAATGCATCTAATATAAGAAAAAAGTTGAATTCTATTTATTTTGTTGAAGTTACAATGGCCGTTGGCAAAAAAAAAAAAAAGTCAAATAAGCCTTCTGTAAATTTATGCACGAGGTCAGGCTGGATTTCTGATATCAGCAATCAACCACTATTTCAGGGTGAGATGCAGAAATTTAAACTTCTCTTGGATGAAACTATTTGTCTTGCTATACGATGCAAAGATTAAGCTTTTTTCAGTTCTAAACAACAACAAAAAAAAGATATTCTAAAAACTATTCTAACTATTCTTTCCATTCTAAAACAGAAAAAGACAATAATACTTAGTAGAAGAAAAAGTAAAAGAAAAACAGTGACTACAAGGATTGTATAATAGTTCATTATGAGGCTAAATTGATATTTTTTAATTTGAAAATCAAAAAGATATTGCATACACAGATCACATATAATAATTCCAAGTCTGTTGATGCACAGAATCTCCAATGATGAAATTAAAAACTGATGTTGAGCATGTACGCACAAGTATAAAGCCTCATTTTTATTTTTTTTTGAGAAATTAAACCATATCTGGACTTCAGGAATGCATGAATAAGATCTCTTTGCATTCAGTATAGAATTTAAACAATTAAACCTTGGATATATTCAATATTGCTATCTTCTCGGTTTAGCATTTTATTAGTTTTTATCCATTCGTAATATTAGTTTTTTTCCTTTCTTTCTTTCTTTCTTTTTTTTTATTTTTATTTTTGCAGGCCTCGGGGAGTGGGAGGGTTATATTGGCATCCAGGGAGACAGTGTATTGATTTCTATCTTTCTTTAACTTCTTTTAAGCTTTTCAATTCTCAATCTCTCTCTTTCTGCCACATTTCAGGAGCATTTGGTGAAGAGCCTGTTGAGGTGCTCTATGCCCTTGACTGAGCACCATCGCCTGTAATTTCACCCCTTCACCCTTTTTCTCTCTCTATGTATCTTTCCCCTACCTTTCCTTTTCTCTTCTCTTTTTCCATCAAACAGAGCAACACCTTTTGCTTCTTCTGTGGGAATGGTGCTCTCTTTCTCCTTTTAGCTTTTTCTTTTTCATGATTTTACTCAATATACGAGCCTGCCTGTTTATATAACGCTTGTTTTTTTTTTTTTTATCCGAACACACTGATAAACACAATACCGCTTGCAAGCGTCTATTGCACTACGTGACCGACTGTTCCTCTAAGGCAGGGGTTCCCAAACACATTCCTGGAGCCTCCCCAACGCTGCATGTTTTCCATGTCTCCTTAATCAAACACACCTTATTCAGATCATTAGCTCATTAGTCGAGACTCCAAGACCTGAAATGGGTGTGTCAGACAAAGGAGACATGCAAAATGTGCAGTGCTGGGGAGGCTCCAGGAATGTGTTTGGGAATCCCTGCTTTAAGGGTTTCATTAGCACCTGTTCATCCTATAATCATTTCGGAGTTAGTCTTCCTACTATATACCCTTCCTGACCTGCTGCATCAGTCTTCCTTGTAGACTTCAACTGAATCAACACTTATGATAATTGCCGCTTGTTTGCCATAGCAAAATTTGGATGAACAGTGAAGTATTTTGCTCTGTGATTTGTAATCTATTTTTAGTTTTTCACAATTATAACACACTATCAAAGATAAAACACAACTTTTTTTCTAGTCCAATTATTGGCCACTTCAGTTTCTTCACTTCCTCCCAGTGACCCCACAGCCCATCGATGAAGCAATGTGTTCCTATATACCTCATTCTCTTTTCCACAAAGCTGATTCAATGACACTTGAGCTGCTTGGATATTCAAGGGCAATCAGCAAGATACCATCACCCTGAGCACTACACTGGCCTCTACAGCAAGGTTTAACCGAAGGAGTGATCAGAGTTAATGTTAACGCTGCATAGCTTGCATAGCTTGAAAGATCAGTGGTCTTGAGGGATGCAAGAAACTTGATTGACCCATTAATCAAGAAACCTGATTGACCCATTAAATCATCTAAAAATGTTCACAATGATGATGATCCAGGCAGAACTGGGGGGGGGGGGGGGGGTGATAGATAAGGGGGGGATGGATGGATGGATACAGGAGTTGGACAATGTAGCTGAAACACTGGCCAATACAGTTTTGGAGGTTTGACGCTATCTAATCTATGCACGGCCTGGTGGCCAATCTTGTGCTTGTATCTGTGATTCCCACTAATTGATGCTGTATTCGCTGCATAAAGGAGGCCCTACACTATACTAATAAATTATTGTGGTCTAAAACCAGGTGTTTTATTTTCATTTTCCAACCCCTGTAGATAGACAAAGAGAGAGAGAGAGACACACATTCACACTATCACACAGAACCATTGAAAGCGCAAAAACATACACTTACCTCAGCCTGAAAATAACTCCAACAGGTAACTTCACTTTGGCTGTGAATGAACAATTAAAACTGACATCCCAATCCAAATTTGGCTCAAACTTTTCAAATCTATAATTGAACCTATTGTTTTATATGGCAGTGAAGTGTGGGGTCCTTCCATAAAATTAGATTTCTTAAATTGGGAAAAACATCCGATTGAAACTCTACATTTAGAATACTCAAAGTCCAAAGAAAGACGCCAAACAATGGCTGCAGGGCAGAATTAGGCCAATACCCTCTCCTTTTAAACATCCAAAAAAGAGCCATTAAATTCTGGAAACACCTAAAAACAAACGACCACAACACATACCATTACAAAGCCCTAAAACACCAAGAGTTGAGCGTAACTAAGAGTCCCCTGTGCCAGCTGGTGCTGAGACTGACTGACCTCACACCCGCAGAGATCAGCCAGCCTCAGGACTCACACACACTCACACACATTCGGGTTACACAAATTATAAACACAGAAAAAGACTAGTACATCACCCATTGGACAAACACTATTAAAAACCAACACAAACTGGAATGTTATTCGGCACTAAATCGAGAATACACTATTGCTAACTACCTGAGCACAGTGAGTGATGTGAAACTCAGGAAAACACTGATGATGTACAGACTCAGTGAGCACAGTCTGGCCATAGAGACGGCCCGGCGCAGACAGACCTGGCTCTCCTGTGAGGACAGAATCTGCTCGCACTGCATCCTGGGAGTGACAGAGACGGAGCCGCACTTCCTCACAGAATGCCCAAAATACCAAGAAATCAGAGACCACTACTACCCCAAAATTAATAAAATATTTCCCCAATTTAACACATGTAGCCCAATCCAAAAACTCTGTTACATTCTTGGCGAAGCCAAATGTTCTAAAATAGCTGCAAGATTTGTATCATCTTGCCATCTCCTGAGGGACAACCAGAAAGAAACAAACAGCCAATAAACACACCCCCATTAGACCTACACACATGTACATAATGTATATAATGGTCAAATTCTAAGTTCAGTTGTTACATGATTTCTGTATTATAATCTTTTTTATTTATTATTTTTTATAATTATATATTTAATTATTTTGTTACTACTATTATTTTATTTAGTTTATTATTTCCTCTACATAGGCTTTACTCAGATGTTCTGTTGTTCTAAATATTTTTCTATGTTGGTTAAATGCTTTGGCAATACAAAATGTATTTTTTTGTCATGCCAATAAAGCTATCTGAATTGAATTGAACTGAGAGAGAGAGAGAGAGAGAGAGAGAGACAGACAGTACTAGAAATGTATGATAGCATATAATTGTTGGAATGGTGGATCGCCATCAAACAACATCCTCTAGCCCAGCCAGTAGCATATGCCTACAGCAAGGTTGTCTTCACTTAGCATCATTCATGCTATCCTTGTGGACAATCCCCTGTGATTTTCCTACAACAAAGCGAGTTACTAAAGCCTCTGATATGGGTAGCAAAAGAACAGAGAGCATGATTCCTCATTAGCAAAAAGCCCTTGTCGTAGGGCATCCAGTGCGCCCTCTGCATACTCCCTTGGCATGACAAAATGGCAATAGGACAAGGACACCTTGCATTTCATTAAGGATACAACTTGTAGTTGTGCCTCAAATCAGAAACCCCAAGACGACTGAGAGAATGTCCTGGTAAATGTAAAGTTAATTTAATTTGTAAGGATATTCCTAGGCATCTATTACCATCAATGGACTTAATACTACAGGAAGAAATGAAAATGTGATTGGTTTTACACTGTATGCTTAATCATAAAAAAAACACTGTTAGAGGCCCATGAGGGAAAATGTATATTATATATAAAAATGGGGAAAAAAAATGGCATCAGAAAGCTGAATGATTACGGTGTTCATTTGATTTTATAATAGTGGTACTGTTGGGAAATAAATCAAAGTCCACTTAAAAACAAAAACAAAGAGACACTTCAGTTGTAGGGCATGTGGTCTGGTCTATAAATACTCCCTTCCCTTTTGGGTTGTCCTAACTTGTATCTCAGTGATGCTCTATTATAAATGGTGGCAGATAAATGGTGCTTGTCAATATCATCAGAATGGGGTGATTAATGAGGGAAGAAAAATTAAATGAATCCTTTTGTAAAGAAGAGCAGAAAAAACAATAATGTGTGGAGTGGAATCCATCGATCAACGTGAAACAGACAGATGGTGCAGAAGATGACAAGTTTCATCTCCCTCTTTGACTTACTTTCTGTGATTTATGGTGGGTATTAATTATTGTGATAATGGTTCAAGCCTTTGTGTGAGGATGAGAGAGAGAATGAAAGACTTAGCTAACTCACATCAGTACAAGTGCACACATACAACCAATGTTGAGGGGTGCAGGCCGGGGTCACAGGCCCTCCATAAGCAAACCCTCATATGAAAAATAAATAAATAAAAATAACTTACTGAGGGCTCCTGTCCTGTTTAATTAAAAAATAAATTAAAATGATTGAAAAATATAATACATTTAAATGATTTATAATAGATAAACTATGAGAAAATGTATATAAAAAAAACAAGGAAGACAAAAATAGAGTTTTTCTTTTAAATGTATTGCTTTGACATGACACTTCCGCACACACATATGCTCAAGTGACAGGTCTAAGTACAGAAACAGCCATTTATTCTTAAATAAAAAACAGCCATTTATTCTCATTATCTTCATCTTAAAAATGAGGAATAGACATTTAGAGGATGTTCACAGTCTGTCACACCATCAGAACTCTCATGAATCATCCAAGAAATCCTGGAGCTTTTGGCATTTAGGCAGCCTAAATCCATAATTATGTCGCAAGCATGTGAGTATGTGTTTGCTGAGGAATGTTGTGAGAGACTATGGTAATTAGGATTTATTTGTTCTGAAACTTTACTTGCTGACACAAATCCAACAGCTTTCACTGCCCACACACAGACCCTGTGAATAAATAAATAAACAAACGAGCAAACAAATATATGGACAAGAAACAGCACTAAAAGTGGGCTGCTTTAGTGCTGAAAGTCCTACATCTCTTTGAGTTCTTTCACTAAACTAGCCACTTGAAAGGACATATAATAATTTATCATCATGAAGGCTTTGACACAGTGTGTGTGTTCTGCCTCATTTCCAGCACATAACCAAGGCCATTTCTGCACCCGCTGCTGCTTTTGACTTAGCATTGACCATTCAGCCCTAAAGAAAACCTCATGCTTACAGCTTAGTTCCTCTGGCTCCTTGTACTGTAGCGGAAAAAGCTGATAATTTTTCAACTGAATTTACAGGAGAGCCAATGTCACTGAATTCAACACTGTTCTCTGCAATTGCGGCCTTTCGCAGTTAAGACAAAGCCCTAATCCGGCTCTCAGTTACACAGTCACAGCTCCACCTGTGTGTCAAGGTACTGTATGGATTTTGGCTTTGTGAAATGAAGTACTGAGAGAGGGTGAGAGACTTTCTCTCTTTTTGCCCTCTAAACAAACAAGACAGCAACCAGGAGTGGCAAGTGCTTATTTTGAAAATCTTTCTATAATGGTGTGTCCTAACAGGGTCCCTGAGACTGTTTACGGGGTTTGTGTAATTCTGTCATCCCCTTCACCTCTTTGAACCTCCCTCTGGGCTTTTTCTCAGTGTTTGCTCTCAGGAAGCTCCTGGCTTCATGCACCCAAACTGAGGTGAGAACTGTTCTCACTTTCATAGTTTCCATGAAAGCTGTCAAGGGAATACTGAACGTACTGCCAACAGGATGAAAAGAGAGTGGAAGAATAAAGAACATTAAGATAGCTTTGTGCAACAGTCTTTTCATTGTTCTTGCTCATAATTATTCAACATGCAGCATTTGCATAATTTCACTTGTGATGTCTGTCATTTGGTCACATTGTCATGAGAGTCAATAACTGTGCAAAATCCTCACTCAGTCACTCACTCACTCACTCAATTTCTTTAGTCAGGCATTCATCCATTCATTCACTCATTCATCACTCCCTCATTTACATGCTCACTCGTTTACTTGCTTCCTCATTCATTTGCATATTAAATAATTCATGCATTTTCTAGAGTCTCTACCCCAAGTCCACACCGGCGTCTGTGTCATCTAGCCCAGAGCACAACCTACCATCACCCTGCACTACGAAGACTATACGAGTCCTCTGCAGGTGGAGAGCTTCCGCCTGCCTCAGCAAAGGAACCAGTAAGGAGTACAGCGCCAATGATCACCCAGGAGCTGAAGCCCAACTGTGAGTCTGACCAGGGGTGTGAGCCGGCAACATCCGTGCCAGTAGGAGTCTTGGTGGAGCCTGACACTAAGGACCGGCTGATCGATTGGGACAGCAAAGTATTGCTTTCTACCCTGAATCATCTGTATCTTCATCACCGGTGGTTTTACCCAGCACAGAGACTGTTTTATTACCACTGATCCTGCCCAGCCTCCCTCTCCAACCTCCACTGCAAGATTCAGCTAGTCCTTCAGTTACGCCTCAGCTGGTTTCCTTCAGTCCCTCATCTTCTTTCCAAACGCCTTACTGTGTGGAGAAGCCTCAGGCCCTTTCGGTCACCAGCTTCGCCCAAGCGAGTGGATCCCCTGGCTCTGCCACCACCCACTGATCTCTTCGCTTCACCTTAGCCCATCGACCTGTTGGCTCCACCTTGGCTCCTCCCACCCTCTGCTCCACCAGAGACCCTCAGCCTTGCTCCATCAGGTTCCCTCGTCCCTCCAGCTCCATCCGTCATCATTCTGCCTGCACCACGGGCTTGCGAGCCTTCTGCTGTGCTCCATCTCTCCATCCCCACAGCTTCAGCAGACTCCTCCTTCCCTCTTGGTCCTTGGTCACACTGGCTCCGGCTCAGCCCTCGGGCACACTGGATCCTTCTCGGACGCTCGTTGTCGCAGCTCCGCTTTGGTCTTCAGTGCCATTGGTGTCGCTTCGTCTGTGCCTTGGGCTCCCCTAACTAAACAGTTTATTTGTTCTTTGGATTACCTGTGTTGAACTATTTGTAGCGAATCAGCTCAAAGGGGAAATATTAATAATTATTCATAACTCATTATGGTTATGAATTATGATTAATTATGAATATTTGAATCAGTTAATCAGATTCCTGTGAACACTCAGTATTGATTATTAATTAATTCTAAGAGAATTGTATTTTTCATGGCCACAGAAAAATAATTCTTTCTTAGCATTTACAGTGCTTAGAGCTGATAATAAGTTCTGATTATTTAAGAGACAATCTATTGCAGACAGAGAGTCAGAACTAAATATGTATTGTGCACAAGTTTTATTAACTAAATCACGAACACATAACTAACAAACACATACATACACACAAGTCACACATACATAGGTAAAATGAAGAATGATAGAGTGGAACCGAAGTGGGAACAGGAAATGGAGCTATGGAGAAGCCCAAAACCAGGAAAGAATCGTCAGTATCCATTACAAAACTCATTTGTTTGCGTCTACGTCTTCACGTCAAGAGGCCAGGGGTCGTCAGAATGCGCAATGGCGGCGGAAAAATTAAACTGGAGTAAAACTGAGATGCAGAGATGAGATGAGTAAAAATTGAGATGCACAGCCACCAAAAAAGGTCAGCTTCCTGCGCCTGTCTTTTCCTTATACCTTCCAGCAGTAATATGCTACAAATTAATGCTGTTGCTTGATTAAGAGCTTTAACTTTACATAAAAGTAGTGCACATAAGAAATAATGGAACTCCATGTTGACAGGAATAAAAGGCGGCAAACAGGACATAAGCTAATGTGCGCATGTCACAAAGACATTCCAATTGAAAGTGCCGGCACATGTAAACACCATAACGGATTAGATAAAGTCTCATGTAAACAGTCAACCGAATCTTTCAATCTGAATGATTTTAATCGCAATGGCAAAAAAGTGTACATGTAAACGTGGCTACAGATTCATCCTATAAAATGTCATTCTGTGATCAATATTCTGCTCCAGCAATTGGAATGAATGCAGTAAGTAACATCTGTTCCACCCTGTGAGCCCCTCAACCTTCAGTTTTACAGCGTTCACCTGAGAGCTCCTTCAGCGTGCAGGACTGCAGAGTGAATTGTCAGTCAGCTGTCAATCAAAGCCTGCTCTCCGCCCGCTGTGGAAAAGATACACACTTGATCAGATGCTGTTCTTTTCCACCATCACATACTCTTGTTCTAATTCTACGCACCCAAACAATGAAGTGTCCCTGCCCTACGCTGAATATTCATCCGATATTTTAATTAGATGCAAAGCGAGTGTCAAGAGGACATAATGAAAGACAAGCAATTAAGGGAAAATGAGAAAGTTAGTGCAACCTTTGCCCCTTCGTTAAACAATCGCTTTGTCAGCCCATTTCTGATATACTTCCTTTTATAATGTGAAGCATTAAAGGCCAGAAATTATTTGTTAAAATTAAAAGGAGTTCCTTCTTTGAAAGGGTGTGATCATTTATCTTTCAGGATGCTTTAACAAGCCTTTGGGTGACAACAGAAATATCTATGTAAATTAGAATGACCATGTGAAGCCCCCCCCCCCAAAAAAAATAAAATAAATAAAAATAAAAAATAGGCGGTTGACGAGTAGATGTTGTGTTTTAAGGCAATTAAACTGTGGCTTTACGTTTTTGTCCTCAAAGACAAGCCCTGCTTTTAAGAATTTAAAGGCACACTATGTAAATTTTTGCCACTAGAGGTTGCCTATTCAAAACAAAGGCGTAGCTTGATGAAGCTTAAATTGAGCACGGAATCTTGGGAGTTGTCATCTTCACCTCAGCCAGTGGAAAAGAATCGGGATGGGACTCAGGCAGAAATCATGTTCATGGATGAGATTATTAACATTACTGTAGTATTAAGCAGAGCAAGGCTGAGTGATGTTGGAGCTGAACAAGGCCGCTAAAGAGTGATTGCTAATAAGAGATGAGCGCGACACGCCTCGAAAGCAGAGGAACTTTTATTATGCCACAGTTGCCACTTCCGCTTCTTCCAGTCAAGTGTATGTGGGGTAACGTAGCTCTGTTTTATCATATTAGATACATTTGTGTGTGTTGAAAATGATGTTATAATACCGTTGCTCGGCAACTGCTATGAGATACTTATTGCACAATGCAGTAAGCGAGGTCAATATTAGAATATCATATTATTAAATGTTAGATGGCTTGTGTTGATAAATGGCATGCAATTCAATTTAAAACATATTGTATGACGGAGAAAATGCTGTATTACTGTTACTAAAAATAAAGCTGCATCTGATTATGTTATGTTAGCTACTTGACAAAATAGTGTTTTTCTCTGAGGCATGATGAAAACATGCAGTAGCGGAAAATCAAGAAAACGAGATTCAAACAATAAGACTAAACGTGTTGAGATAATAACACATTTGCATAATGCCTGCCTATGTTCTGCGTGGACATTAAAGATAGGACAGTACATGCTTTATTTGGACCAACTTGCTCCTCAGAATCACAAACTGTAAGTGTGATTAATTATTGATGTATTTTATACAGAGTGTTCAAAATACATCATTTTGTGTTTTAGCTGTATTGTGTATGTCTCCGGCTAACCGGCTAACTCACATTATTACCGTCTTACTGAAATACTTCTGCTAATCAGCTGCCACTATTAAACTGTGTCCATTAATACAGATTGTCTGTCACTCTTACTACTTTGAGTAATGATAAAAGATGGAGCAAGATTTGTTTTTAATGTTAAATCAGTCATTCACGTTAGTGCTGGGGTAACATATGCACCGTTATTGATACAGTTAATCATAAAGTTACCACGTGCACCACAATAAATTAGAAATACAGTCAAACCAAAATTTATTCAGACACCTTGAACATTTCATTCATTACAATATGAACATTGAACATTTTATTCATATTGAGTTTATTCACTATAGTTTAAAAAAAATGGTAATAACTTGCGCTGTACGCTGTAGACCAATCACAACAGATTGGGCCGTCTGGCCAGTCAAAGCAGAGCAGGCTTTCGGAAAGGAAGGGTTTAGAGAGACTGATTCATCCATCGAGTCGTTTGACAATCATTGAACAATGTGGTGATATGAAATGTATATATTATGAGAAAATGAAAAAAAAAAAGTCCTTGGATGCATGTAAACCTGTTATCCTCCAAAACAAAATTAGGAACCTTTCAAATACCATAATAGGGGCACTTATAATGCATCTTTGGTGTTTCCATGGTTTCTACAAAATAAAACCGGAAAATCGAGGGTAACAATATTTTAATCCAAAAATCCTACATATTGTCTAACTGAGAGGCGCTCATAGAGAAAATAAAATTATATTTATTTACCTAATTACAGAGTGTGAATAATACTCGTCTTGTGTTTTCATGCCTGTCTAAAGAAGATAGTTTAGCATGGAATGCCTTAGCTTCTCTCTCTTTTTCTCCACTGTATTTTTCACTCATCTCCCTCCACAGCGTATGCACAGGAAAAACAACTCTTACCAATTCTCTGTCACATGGTCAACGGTCGGAAAAATGACTTTGCTTTTGAATAAATATGACTTGCTGTCCAACCTCTCATGCATAGTAATAATCACAGCATACACACACACACACACACAGAGACACACACAGAGACACACACAAAGGTTTGAGCACATATACCCGATGCTTTGCTGAGTTTGTAAAACAGGTGGCTGAAGACAGACAGGATGAACAGGGTGCCAGCATCTGCGAATCTCTGCTAAAACCAATCACATTATGACTGCATGCCATCTTTATCAGGACTAGCATGCAAATTATGTTTTGATTTTTTTCTAAATGTCCCTACCTGGCATGTTAAGGTATTAAATTATAAGATGCCACTGAAAAAGTAATCCTGAGAAATGACATGGGTCTCTAGGGCTTTTCAGACGTAACCCTGGGTTAATGTCTTATTACAGTAACACCCCAGATAAAAGCTTTTACCCTAACCCCTTGTTGCTGTGCAAAAGTTATACAGAGTGAAACTACGTGGTGCTAAAATGCTTCCCAGAGTGTGCAACAATAGACAACAAATTATAAACGTCCTTAGTGCTTACCTTATCAAATGTAATGTATTATAAAGTCAAAGCTAAAAATGCAATAATTATACATTAATTGAAGTGATGAAGATACACTATTATTATTATTATTATTACTCTATTAGACAATTTAAACAACCAGTAGATCTACTGGACTGCTGGAATTAAAACAGGCTTGTATTTGTCCTCTTAATTTGTCATCTATGTTGTTAACATGAATATGCAAACAAATTTAACCAGCATTTATATTTGTTACATCTGATCAGGCTCCTGTCCGCTAGAGGGAGCCTTCACATGAATATTGAACTCTGTCACTTCCTGTTCCTGCTAAATCATTTCCTGTCATGTCATTTTCAGTTCAGTTCAGAACGAAAGGAAACAGGAACTAAAGGCCCGGGTATACTTCACTTTCCGCGTCCGGATGAGTCTCGCGCCCAGTCATGTCTGCACAGCTTTCAAAGTACACTTAACCATGGATGAGTGGGGATGCCCGAGTTCTACATATGCACAATACAATTGTTGTGACTCTTCTGTCTCCTCTGTCTTTCTTGCGCATGTGCTGTTGTACCTTGTCCACGTGCAGACAAATCCACACGGGCAGTGCGTGGACGCGGACGGCCGAAATATACTTTGGCCTTAATTAATACAAACTAAAAGTGCATGAAAGTGAAACTAAGACAACATAAACAGACTAAGTGTGAAGACAGTATTGCCAGTTCTACTGCCTTACTAAGGCCCTGTTTACACCTGGTATTAAGATGCGTTTTGGTTGATCGGATCAGACGAGGGAGATACATTCCCGTTTACACCTGGTGTTTTAATCCGTCTCTTTTCTCCATTTTCAACCACTTCTGTCCTGATTTCTTCGAGAGAAGGGTCTATGGGTGGGTAAATGTATGGGCTTTTTCAGATCTTTCGATATAATGGATGAAATAAGCTCACACAATTTACATATAAACGCGACCAGCTTTCGTTTCTGCTCTGACAGCCGCAAGAACACATCTAACACTGTGAGTGTGTGTTAGATATCAGGAATGGTGAGAGAACATTGTTCTTGGTATGTTTTTCATCTTCAAACCAAACTTGGATCTTCAGCTGACAAAGTCCCGTCTGGCTAGCTGTGCTTTCCATAATGTTTACGCATTACGTGTGCGAAGAGTAGGCTGTCTTTTCTGGCTGTTTGAACACATTCGACCACGAGTGTCTACACTACTAAAGCAATCCGGTCAAATGCATTTTTGACTACCTCTGGACAAGGTTGAAAGTGGACAAGCTCAAAACGTTTAATCGACTGATCCGATCGACACACATCTTAATACAAGGTGTAAACAGTGCCTAAGCGTTTTCCCATGCCATTGTTGATGATTACTGTTATGACCACACAGAGATGACAAGAGACGATGGAAACATGAGGTCTGTTTATACACAGAGACTACCAACTATCAAAGAAACACCTGTGAATAATCAAGACAATAAACCAATCACAAAACAGAACTGACAAAAGCAACCAATGAGAACATATCACAACAGGCTTGTTCAACTTGATGCAGCGCTGCACAGACCGATCAGCATCTGACTTGAAGCAGTCCATGCCAGTTAGAAATTTTGTCCGAATTGAGACAGTGCCGACGTCATGTGACTGTGACGTATAGCATCAAAGTACCGCGAGAGCGATTCGAGAGCAGCCGGCTGATTCATTCTGCGCAGCATCTCAAGAATGGCTGCACGAACTCTGATGATGACACAGCTGTTTCACGATTGGCCGGATTCACCACATCATAAACACCAGTGATCCAGTGCCACTGGAAGCCATGCATGCCCATGCCATCACTGCCTCCACCGTGTTTAACAGATGGTGTTGTATGCTTTGGATCATGAGCTGTTCCAAGCCTTCTCCATACTTTTTTTCTTCCCGTCATTCTGGTAGAGGTTGATCTTAATTTCATCCATCCAAAGTATGCTTTCCAGAACTGGTCAGGCTTTTTTAGATTTTTATTTTTTATTTTTTACAAAGTCTAATTTGGCCTTTCTATTCTTGAGGTTTATGAATGGTGAACCCTCTGTATTTGCTCTCGTGAAGTCTTTTCTTGAGTGTAGACACTCAGTGACACGCCTACATCCTGGAGAGTGTTCTTCACTTGGCTGGATGTTGTGAAGGGGTTTTTCTTTACCATGAAGAAGATCCTGCAATCATCTACCACTGTTGACTTCTGTGGACGGCCAGGCCTTTTTTTTTATGTTGCTGAGCTCAACAGTGCATTCTATTTTTTTTCTCAGAATGTATCAAACTGTTGATTTGGCCACTCCTAATGTTCTTGCTATCTTTCTGATGGATTTGTTTTGTTTTTGAAGCCTAATTATTAATGGCCTGTTTCACTTACATGGAGAGCTCCTTTGACCGCATGATGTGGGTTCACAGCGACAGCTTCCAAATGCAAATAGCACACTTAGAATCAACTCCAGACCTTTTAACTGCTTAATTGATAAAGAAATAACGAAGAAATAGCCCACACCTATCCATGAAACAACTTTTGAGTCAATTGTCCAATTATTTTTGGTCCCTTGAAAGAGGGGTGCGGCTACTCTCAAGAGCTGCAATTCCTAAACCCTTCCTCCAATTTGGATGTAAATACCTTTCAAATTAAAGCTGAGAGTGTGCACTTTAAGCCAATATCTGTATATCTATAACTTATTATCCCATATCCAATATAACTGTAGCTTAAATATGTTTTGGTAAATACCTGAAAGAAAAAAAAAATTGTCCATGTGTCCAAATATATATGGACCCAACTGTAAATAAGCAGATTGCCCATAAATCCTATAAAAATTTCATTACATCTGACATAAAATCTCCTCTAACCTGAAACCCAAACACATCTGAAGCTGTGAGGATATGCTAGAAATGTGATGTGAGAGCTGTCTGGGTTACAGATGTTTTTATGGAATGTCTGTGGAATAAAGCGAGTTGATTAAAATCCCAGCTCTGATGTAACAGGCGGAAGAAACATGCCCTGCTAACACACATCCATAAACCACTTACACAAGATCTTCAGGCTCTGCAGGAGAGAGGCTGTTGATGTGGATGTGTATGGGAAAGAGTGGAAAAAAAAATCTTTAAACAATGCCATTGTGTTTTTGTGCATGGGAAAGTCTCCTGTGATTTTACAAAGCTATACTTTAGGAACTTAAGCTAAAGCTGACAAAACCCCAATATGGGGATATCCACAAAGATAAAATTAGAACATTTTATCTAATAATTAAGATTAATAATAAAAAAAAAAAAACATTTGTTTAAAAAGCAGTGAAATAATTAAAAAAAAAAAAAAATACTCACAATGTTACTATAACCTGAAATCTTATGCATTGTGTTGATCGGCCAACAGTCCCCACTTGGAAAATGTCTTAATAGTAATAAACACACTAAATAAGGACTTCATTAACATCTAAAATTGCAAAAAGCTTTGTGCGAGGATTAGGTTTAGGGTCAGGATTAAAAATGTCATGAGCTCAATATAAAACAACAGAAGTCTATAGAAAGCACACTATAATTGAAAAGCAGTAGTGTGTGTGGTCAGAGGGTTCCTCAAATCTCTCCTACAGCAAACGTTTAGTGATAGATTAGGCCTTCTCATTATCCGGCTCTGTGCTGTGTCTCTCAGAAGACATTTGACCAGTATCCACTGATTCGCTGAACCAATTTAACAGAAATCACTCCTGGGAGAATCTGGAGAATACCGTTAAACACATGTGATTTACTGCAGACACACTGGTGATATGGTGTTCATATGGTAGAAATAGAACTAAATGATGAAATACAGTGTAACAGGACTGACATAGGACAGAGAGAAAGAGTGAAGATGTAACGGAGGTAGACAAGATCATAGATGAACAAGGAAATGTTTGTAATGAGTAGGGCTGCCAATCATTCCCTCTAATATAAGGAATCATTCTGGACTGAGGGGAATGGAATTGTGTTTCTTACTACCGTATTGTTCCGAATATAAGACAGTATTTTTTTCTTGGAAATACATCTGGGAAAAAAATGGGGTCATCTCATATTATTGACATGCATGGTCAATAATACACCGGCAACAATAGGGAGCGCAAAGAAATACGGTGTCAGAGTGTAATATTAGAAGATGGTGAGCCTAAAAAGACTCCTAAAAGTGGCCCCTTCGAAGAAATTGACAGGCAAGTTCGTCAGTATGTAGCCGAAAAAAGAAATGAGGGGCTGCCGATAAAAGAGTTGTAATCTAGCTGAAGGCACTGGATATCACCAAATAGCTGAACTTACTTTCAGGGAGAATGTCTTTTCAGCGCTATGTGATCGGCCTAAGGAAAAAACATTCATATCCCCTGGATCAGATAGGTAATGTGGATCAAACACAGAGCTGGCCAATAATGAGTCACCGTTCTGATGTGCACTGTGTGTACTACGTGATCAGCGTAGGAGACTGACATGAAAGGGAAGAAATTGTTGAATAAAGTTGTTATTTTTTTGCACACAAATAGTATTCTCGTCGCTTCATAACATTAAGGTTGAACCACTGTAGTCACATGGACTATTTTAAAGTTGTCTTTACTACCTTTCTGGGCCTTGAAAGTAGTAATTGTGTTGCAGTCTATCTGAGGCCAGAAGGCTCACGAAGGTCTTACGGGGATGGAACAACATGAGGGAGAGTAATTAATGACAGAATTTTCATTTTTGGGTGAACTAACGCTTTAAATAAAATAGTTTGTTCAGTTCAGTGCTGTAATTGTCAAAAACAGAAGTAAAACAATAAATATTGATTCTTTATATCGGTTAATGGGCACAAAAAACATACAAATAATTGGTATCGGTTGATTTTATTTAGTTTTTGTTTAAAATCCAGTCAGTTGTCACAGATGGTTTACTTTAACCTAAAATGGCATATGCTGTATAAATATATGTTGAGTGTGAGTACATTCCTTATTCTCCTCTGCTGAAGTTGACATCTCCAGTAATGAGCAATAAAGGCAGAATTATCTTACATACATAAAACATATGTGTAAGACTGAGAGGTTTGTAGGATGGTAGCAGGGTATTTGAAGTAACTAATTAACTGCCGAGACAGATTTGACCTTTCCCTCAGACTACATTGATTTCCCCTATAGTGGCCCGGACACAAACAAACAAAACACACCACTATAACACACACACACACGCACACACACACACACAGATAGATAGATAGAACTATCTATCTATCTATCTGTAGCATACTGTAGAACTGACAAACACAAACACAAGATAGTATGAAATAGAAAGAATCTGCTGAATGTGAATCCACAAACACACACAGTTAATTAGTTACTTTGTTTTCCGTGACCTAGTTTCTGTCTGTCAGTGAGTTAATTAGTTAATTCATTTCCACCTGTGGTCTATTATTTTACTCATTAGTTCCTTTATTTGGTCAGTGTATTTATATCCTCTGAGTCTCTGTTCGTCTTGGTTAATGTTAAATGTGTGTAGCTCTACCTCCTATGTTTGATTATTAAATTCCAGTTTGTGTAATTACAGAAAGACAAACCGCATACCAATTACAGCATGGACTCACCTGCTTTTTATGCTGCTTTGCCTGCAGCAGGAGCAGAAAAGCCTATTGTGGATTTCTGTATCTGGTGAGCCTCACAGACTTTCCAGATCGTTTCCTGTGCTCATTCTACCTGATCAGCTTGAATGAACATACAAAGGCTCGCCTGGGTCCTCGTGGATCATTCGCTGAGTTCGTTGAGTCTGCCTCGCTGAGGAAAAACTCTCTAGCCCCACTCCGACTCCAGAGCCACTAGAGACCAGCCACCACCGGCGAACGACGTGACAGGGGTGTCGCACGTGCCCAAAGCAGACCGAAGAGGCCAACCCGCCGTGATGGACGAGCCAGGACCGAGGACAAGGTCAGATGGTACAATTGTCTCTGAGTCCACTTTACAGCAGGGGTCTGACCAGATGTGCGACCCGGCAACAACCGTTGTCGCAGAGGGAGTTCTTGTGGAGCTTGTGGACTGGAATGAGGAGAGCCCTGCCCACAAGACCAACGCAGTGGATGGGTTTATAATGGGCTCTGGCAACTATTACAATGAACTGAAGGACATTTTTGAGAAAGATCTTATTGACTTTTTTGGAGAGGTTTTTCCCAGCTCCCCTGTATCTCCAGCTTCTCCTGATTCTCCAACACTCTCAGTATCTCCAGTGTCCCCTGTATTCCCTGAATGCCCACCCAGTCTCCCTCTCCCACCTCCTCATCGCTGCTGTCCTTCATCCCTTCTGCATCTCCCACATGCCATCTGGATACGCCAAGTGTCTTCAGGCCATCAGCTCCATCCCACACAGAGGATCCCCTGTCTCCTGACAATTCGGCTCAACCTTGGCTCCTCCCTCCCTCCCTTGGCTCCACCGGAAACCATTGGCCATACAACTTCTCCGGGCTCCCACGTCCCTCCAGCTCCGCCTTGGTCAGTCGTTGACCTGCCTGCACCTTTGGTTTCGGTTGGTTTCTCCTTCCCCTGGCTCCGCCTTTGTCCTCGGTCCCACCGGTTCAGCCTCTGCCCTCAGGATTTCCAGCTCCACCTCGGACGCTTATCGCCACGGTTCCTCTTCAGTCTCCAGGTCCATCGGCTGCTCGTAGGCTCATTGGCTCCATCTGGGTCTCCTTCAGTGGTGACATCATCTCCGTTCGCCAAGGTGTTGGTTACCATTGTGTTGTCTCAACCATGGCCCCTCCCACCTTCAACTCTGCCCTGGGGCCTCTTGCTTCCCCTGCTCCTGGCTTCCCTCTGGCTCATCCCTCTCACACTTCCCTATGGACTGTTTTCTTCTGTCTTTTATTCCACATCTCCCTCTAGAGCCCCCATCCACCCTCCCTCCCTCCTCCCCTCCCTCCCTCCTCAGTATAGACTCTTTACGGCTTAAGGACACGCCTTTCCAGGGAGGGGCCGATCTGTCACATGTTCAGTATGTTTTTGGATCTGTTTTTAATGCTTTGTTTTCCATGACCTAGTTTCTGTCTGTCAGTTAGATAATTAGTTAATTCGTTTCCACCTGTGGTCTATTATTTTACTCATTAGTTCCTTTGTTTGGTCAGTGTATTTATATCCTCAGTTCTGTATACGTAAAGATTTTGCATCGTATCAGTGTTTCGTCCAGACGGATCCGGCGTTTTGGGAACCTGAAACCACAATTTTTTAAAACCAGGTCCCAGATTGGATAAATCTGAAAATGACACCCTTGTGTTTTCGTGTGTACAGCCAGTCCGTATATTTTGTGGAACATTATTTCCACTTCAATGTCACATTAATATCCAATGACAATATAAAAATCCAACAGTATTAATGCAACCAATTGGCTTTTAGTACTCGCATAATTGTTTTAATGGAAATCACCTGTGAGATCAAGCGATTTCAGTTGATTGTAATATAAATGCAGTTCTATCTGAAAGGTACTGATGAGGGAGTCAGTTTAGTTGCACGACTTGCAGCATGAAGAAAAAAAAAGACACAAACAACACTGCAAAAAAATAATTAAAAAGCACAAGGCATATAAGAATACAAGAACATTTCCAAGTCATTAAATATTCTTTAGAGAACAGATGAGTCAGTAATTAAGAAATGGAAACAGTACGGTACAGCTGGAAATCCTAAATCCGTCCTCAAAACCTGACTGTGCAAGAAGGAAACGTGACAGAGACCACTAAAAGACCAACTCTGAATTGAGCAATTTGGCCATCAGAATAAACACTATTGATGCAGCAAAATTTTGGCAACAGAAAAAAAAAAAAACTATTTCCAAATTAGCGCTTCTCCGATGACACATTTTGACCATGTCAGTACATGGCAACTACAGTATTTCATGCACACAACGTGGATAAGGTACAACAGGTAAACATCAGCAGTGTAGATTCACTTCACTGTGACCAAGAAGGATGCTAAAGTAGCATTTTTTATAAAATTTGTTCGCCTAAAATATTGAGAGGCGGCTCGTTGCTGAAGAACTTGATTTATCACACCCTGAACAGCATACCGAGTACAGTTACCCAAAATGAATTACCGACAATTTCAGTTTTCGACTAAATTAAAACTTTAATTTCGGTTTTGGTAAAAAAAAATATATATATATAAATATCTTTTTGGTGCATCACTAGTAATCATCATATTTGTCATAAGCATGTCCTCAAACCAAATACTGTGCAACATGAGAAACGCAATGTCCCTACTGTGAATCATGGTGTCGACAGCAACATGCTGTGAGAGGAGGTTCCCTGCAGCAGCCCTGGAAGGTTTGTGAGTGGAGGCAGTGAAATGAACGCAATTACAACAGGAAAATCCTGGAGGAAAACCCCATGGCATCTAAGACATTTGGGAGAACATTTGTTTTTAATGACCCTGAACACAAGTCCAAAGCTACACAGGAATGACTTAAAAATAATGTTCTCCCCTGCTCTGCTGCTTGCACTACAGGAGTACATCTGAAATTAATTTTGTTTAAGAAAATACTTAGTATTTATTACCCCGGTTTCACAGACAAGGCTTAAGCTAGTCCTAGACTAAAATGCATGTTTGAGCTGTTTTAACTGAAAGCAACATATCTTAAAATATGTCAGTGCCATTGTTTTGTCTCAAGATGCACTCCAGTAATGTTTTTTTCTAGTGTACGTTTATAAAAGCTATTTCAATACCCTAATTGAACTAAGGCCTAATCCTGGCTTAGTCTAAGCCAGGGGTGTCAAACTCATTTTAGGTTGAGGGCCGGATTGGAAAAAAAATAACCATGTGCAGGCTGAATTAATAATAATAATAAAAAAAAACCTTAGTGTGCTGATAGTTGCATTAATATTAACCATATGAACAACAAATTCATTTGCAAGAAAACTAGTACCCTGCTCCTTAAAACTGCATGTTCTTACAAATGCAGTTATTAAAAAATTGTTAGATTTTTAAAATAATGCTTTTTTAAATATTTTTTAATTAGTGATCCACCTATTTTGATTTTTCGTGGCCAATTCCAATTTTTTTAGAAGCAAATTGGCCAATTCTGATACTGGTTGCAAATTCTTTTTAAAGCTAATTTACTTGTTGTTTATTTGTTCCAAAAATATGTTTAGCTCTTTGATATTAGAGACAAAACTGCATTTTTATCACAATCCCAACAAAGATGTTATGCACATGAGTATGAGTATGTTTTTAATTTAAATTATTGTATAAAGCAAAAACAGCATGGTCAGACTTTAGCTTAGTGAAATTATGCTACATAAGACGCCTGCACAAAACAAAATCAGCAGCAGAATGAAAATGCAAATTCACTCTCTGACAGCAGGTGGTGCTTATGGAACAGCAGTGATATAGCATTTCCATGATCACCGCTATACAAAGCAGTGCTGCGTTTATAAATAGGCTACTACTTTATACGGAGATAAGAGGAAAAGCCATCAAAACTTTTCTGAAGACAGTTCCCTTCAGAGATGCATTCATATCAACCCCGATTCAATATTTATATTATTCTTCCTATTTTTCGCGAACAGTGAGCTTGTGCATGGTACAGGATTTTCTCTGCTGATGCGTCTGTTCTCCTCTTTGTGTCTGTATTCAGTATGTGCCTGTGTTAACGTCCTTTTCACAGACATCGTAAATATTTCCACACAAATGAAATTTTGGGAAATTATTACAAAGCACTTTGTTTGCAAGCCCGGAATAAAGATTGACCAAAATAAAACTAAAAAAATGTTTGGATTTATGACCAGTGGACTAGCGCATCTCTATTTTTAAAAAAAAATTATATTATAGTTCAAATCATCCCGCGGGCCGGATTGGACACCTTTGTGGGCCATATTCGGCCCGCGGGCTGTTTGTTTGACACCCCTGGTCTAAGCCCTGTCTGTGAAACCGTTTAATGGTCCTGTTAATCGCTCACCTCACTCTTGTGACAAATCTTCAAGTATCCCTGCACTACCTCAGCCCCAACCATTATTTTAATGCCTTCACTTTATATTAACTAACATATAAGGTTGTTGCTTCCTGCTTCCTTCCTCTGTGCGCTTCAGCACTTGAAAAGAGCATTATTTCCCTAAAAGAGCAGCATGGGTGGGTCTTTGTAAAGATGCTATTTCACCAATATGTTTCTGGATGCAGTTGTTTCCTATCCTCATTGATGGCCACAATTACTGTCTCAAATGCCTGGGCATAAGCATGCTGAGACTGGGTTCGTGGGTGGCTCATGTTCTCGCATGAGAGCATGACCAAGTCGGCACGCTAGTCGCGTCTCGCCTTTCTCATAAGGGCTCGCACTTCTAAGTGTGTCATGTGCTGTTGAGCTGTTAGCTGACAGTGGTGCTGGACAGGCCACCTCTGCCCTGCATGCAATGGCCACCTGCAGGTCTACTAGGCCAAAGCTCTTATAATGTATGGGGGTAGCTCTGAGCTAGGGTTGATGCAGGAACCGTGATGAAAGTCAGAGCGCAGGCCAGACAATGTCCACCTTGGTGGTCCAAAAGCACCCCCTGGCTAAAATGTTTCAGAGGCTCCTGGGGCACATGGCATCTGCAGCCGCAGTCATGCCACTCGGATTGCTTCATATGAGACCACTTCAGCATTGGCTTCAGGACCGAGACTCAAGATGAGCATGGTGACATGGCATGCACCGGGTTACAATCACCCTGTGCTGCCACCAAACCTTCAGCCCATGGTCGAACCATGGTCGGTAGGAGTTTCCCTAGTACCAGTGTCCAGGCATGTTGTTGTCTCAACAGATGCCTCTGCCACCAGCTGAGGTGCCATGTGCAATGGGCATTCTGCATCGGGCTTCTGGACAGGACCCCGACTGCATTGGCATATCAATTACCTCGAGTTGCTAGCAGTATGGCTTGCTCTGTGCCATTTTAAACAGCTGTTATAGCACATACTGGTCCGGACGGACAACACTGCTATGGGGGACAGGAGAAGGGAAAGGCTGTCTCAAAACAAAGGCTCTCCCACTGGATAGTGGATACTATTGTCTTGACTTACCAAGCTCAGGGGCAGCCGTGCCCCCTGGGAGTGAGGCACTCTACGAGGAGTGTAGCATCCTCCTGGACACTGGCTCACAGCGCCTCGATAGCAGACATTTTTAGAGCTGGCTCCCTAATGACCAGTCCATATGTGTAATCTCCACATGATACCTCCCCATGGGCAGGATGTGGCCTCCGTAGTATCCCTTTCTGCTGAAAGGACATGCTTTCCTAGTGTTATCCAATAGTCTTACTGTATGGGTCAAGCAGGACAACAGTAATCAACCTTCTCTGCGTAAGCCCTGTTCTATCTTCCACCCCAGCAGGTACGGGGTTGGAAAGAGGGAATGGAGACGTCACCACAATTGCTGTACTATAACTCACCGGCTTGGCTCCTCAGTAAAAACTTGAATGTGTGATTGCACATGCTCTTCCTTATATACCCGCTGTACAGGGCAGGGTGCGCAATGCAAATCTCACACAGCAATGTCTAATGGCTCGTTTTAATTACACTTGAAGGTGATTGGGCTCTCTAGCAAGATCCGAATTCATCAGTTCAGTTCTGATGTAACGTCTCCTTTCCCTCCTTTAGGGAACGAGGGTTACATACATAACCGAGACGTCTGACAAGACGCTATGGGAAACGCCTCAGTATGACCGGTGTCTGAAGCACGTGTCAAAACACGACAATAACTTTGGTTGGCGACAGCCTATGATGTCACTACTGGTATAACCAGAGCAGAGCTAACCTTCTGAGCGAAGGGATAGCTCTAGCTCATCCTCTAAACTGGAAAGAGGAGGCCTCAGTATGGTGACCCTCTATAGCGAGCGAAGACCTAATTACTCTTACGGAGCACAGAGAGCTCCGTAAAGTGGCAGCCTCAGCAGGACAACTCTCTAGAATGAGAGGAAGCTAGACCATAAACTACTCTAAAAGCAGCTTCGCCAGGGAGGCAGGTGTATTTTAGCCTCTGCAGCTCAAGAATGCTGAGAGTCAATACTCACCCTCTGGCCCCATCTATGGTCCCTAGACCTAGATGGGCCACGCCCCTTAGAGGCTTGTTTATTAAAGTGGCTCATGGCAATGCTAGGGCTTCAAGGGAGCGTACTCAATAACCAGAGTGTTAAGTAAAGGTTAACTATTCCGCTCGACCAGAGCCACGATGGTGCAGGGCAGATAAGTAGGCCTAGATAAGTGGACTCTTACCATGACAGAAATGGTATCTAGAGGAATGGAGGCCTTTTCCTTAAAATGCCAACCACATTTGACCCAGCGCTTGAACAGTTCAGCAGGCTTAAGGGAGAGCCTAGGCTTAGGCCTAGCTATTAGCTAGCTTCTGAAGAGCAGGGCCACAGCAAAAACGCACTATTCAGAAAGTGAAAGGGGCCTAACACCGCCCAGGAGACAACTGCACCGGGGAGGCATAAGTTAATAGCCTGCGAACCTAGCCGCTATCTATTCTGCCTCTACACCAACATGCATTTACCCAAATGCAGAAAGGGGGCGGGCCTTGGCCAGACAACTCTCGCAATGAGAGGAGGTCAACGCTAGGTATGCTAGATGGAACCTACACCCAGATACTGAGGGGTCAGGGGCGAGAATGCTTTTTTCTTTTTTTCTTTTTTTTCTTTTTTAGCAGACCGCCTTCACTGTCCCCAGTATTAGCCTAGGCCAGCTATTGAGGTGGCCCTGGTAAGGGCCAGCACACAAGCATAGATCTACCTGAGGCTCATAAAGAGCAGCAACCTCTACAGAACGACTCTCAATATCGAGAGGACACATAATCACTCAACCTGTATAAACAGCTAAGATGGCCTGAATTTACACTGAGAGCCAACACACTGCTGCTAACTATATATAGAGCTCAGAGGAGCGATGCTTACCCAGGTAACAATGTCAGGCGGCCCACGGAGCTAAACATTTGATCTATCTGAAGTTGTCTGAAGTGCTAGTCTCTTGCACATCAACTCTCCAAACCTTATACGAGAGGAGACCAGCTATCCTACCATGTGGTGGCTATCAAGGCAGCCCGATGAGGGCAAGCTCTTGAAATGTGTTCTAGGGAACTTCAGGGCCCTAAAAAAACATCACTAGTTAAAAAGAATTTTTCACTAGGTAAATCCCCAGAAACGCTATAAGGGAACAGTGACCTACAACAAATACTATTTGGTATTTTAAATACCAAGACCTACACAGTTCAACCTGTGGCCTGCAGAATGGAGACCTACCACCTTAGAGAAACATGGGATCTACCACCCTTTCGGGCCTGAAAGGGTACTCTCACTATCAAAACCAAGGCCCAGCCTCAGGCCTGATGTAAGACGGCCCTCCTGCATGTCTGGGCGCACACTCGGATCTCAGCGGTATTCATGTCTTAAATGCCGCCGAGTGTGCCTTCGCCTCTCTGAACTTCCCAAACACCACCTTAACAGAGGTGCCAAAAAGTTCAGTGGGCAAAACCGGCGCATCAAGGAGAAAGCCCTTTTCTTTCTCCCCGATGTCGGCCAGGTTCAGCCACAGATGTCTCTGTGGCCACCATCGATCGACCGTTTGTGGCAGCGGTCTGCTTGGTGGCCCAGAGAGCGAGATCTGTGGTGCGGCGCAGCTCCTCCACTGCTTCAGGGGAAAGACCCTGCCCCTGAACGAGATCCTTCAGCAGGTCCGCCTGGTACGCCTGCAACACCTGCAACACCATCCATCGTGTGCCGCGTATACCCTGCCATTTAAGCATGATGTCACTTTACGGGGCTTAGATGGCAGGGTCCGAGCTTTCAGTGTTGATGCCTACCCCAACGCAAGATAGTTCACAAACGTCTCGTGAATCGGTGGCATCGACACATTGAGAAGGCATGGAAAAACCCATATTCAGCTCGCATTCATTGACATCAGCGGACTAATTTCGCTGATGTCGATAAATGCGAGCTGAATACGGGACCCAAACCACCAAGTCCAGATGCTGAACTCTCTCCCCTCGAGAGAGCCAGATGAGAGCAGAGCGTTCTTAGGGAAAAACGCTCACAATTGGCACAGGAAGCTCCCTCAAGAACTGACTGTGCATGCTTTTCACCCAGATAATAAATGCACAGATCGTGTGTCATCAGGTGTCAAATATCTAGGACACGGTTCAACACACTTCTGAAAATGTTTAATTTTCTCTGTTGTTGTGAACAACAGTTAAGATGGCATTCCAGGGACCAGTTTACAACAGGGCCCCTCTCTAACTGCTGGTGTGTAAGAAGATGTGCCACACTGTGACTGGATCTTTGGTGAATGAACAAACAAATGTTCAGCAACATCAGATCAGTTGTCAGGACAACTGCCAGACACCTCTTCCAGAGCAGGAAGGGGGACCTTCTGCACCCACCAAAACCAAGGAGAGGACTTCTCATTGGACGACACATTGACTCTAACCACCAAACTCATTCCTAAGGTTTAGGCAAGGACTGCCATAAAAATTCTTTCAGGACCTTGTGGATGGAGCAGCAGTGACTGAAATAAAGAGAGGCCACAGAGATCTATCTAAATCCATTCATACCTATGTTTGGAGGCGTTAATTTGATTTAAACTGCATCACATCCACTCCATCTTCATGCAAAGCACAGTTTATGTTAATGGTTACTGGCTGTTAACACAACAGGTCATGGGACAGACCTGTTAACAGATAAACAAATGCATGGACGATGACTTAACCACTCCATATCGTGTTTGGTGTCTATCTGTTCCCTACGATGCCTTTAATAATTTGAAAGAGGTTTGGTAAAGAAATAATGCATTGGTAAAATGTTAAAGACACTATTTTAGCACTGTACTTTATGCTATGCAAATGAGTTCCACACTAGGGTGGGCAAAACCGGGGCTGCTTCAGATAACAGTGGGCAATCACACTCCAGGATCGCCAAGGCACCACATTTCAATCTCTTCCTCATCAGAAAGGGATAATTATGTCCCCCGGGTAGACACACCCTTGTTCTGCATTTCCAGCTCGACGGGGAAGGAAACATTAATAGACACTCCACGTCCTGGGTTTCTGACCTGACGGGGAAAGAGACTACAAGACAGTTGAGGTTAAGCTTTTGCGAGCAAAACCTTTCACATTGCTTCCAGCTGCACTCTAGCTGCAAAAGGGCCCCAGCATTGAGGGATTTCATCTGACCCTTACGGCTCCTACAGCAGCGCAGTCCAGTCTGCAAAGGACCTCTGCGTCAGCAGACATTGCCTGTACCACACGGCTCCTCAGCCACGCAGCCAGCCTGCAAAGGAACCTGTGAAGATTCATCTGACCCAGCTGCCCAGTCCATCCTAAAGGACCCTCTTGGTGCAACCAAAGTTCAGCATCCTCCAGCCCAGCGCGGCATGACTACTGGATCGCAACTCCGCGCCCTCCCACTGCTACCGGATTGATCACCCGACTGTGTGGAACGTAAATATAAACTTACCAAACTTCTTTCTAGAGACCTTGGCATTAGTTTATACATGCAGCATATGTTTCTCTAACCTGTTTAGATAAAAGTTACTTGAGGTCAGCTTGTCACAAATAATAGGGATATTATTTGTTGAATGATAAATAAGCAGTTATTTATCACCATTTTACCAGAGCCATTAGATGGTTTCCATAAGAAGCATTCCCATACAATTCTCTTCCATTCTACATTCAGTTCAACAGCATTGCATTTATCCATTCTGTGTTCACTTCATTTATTTGTTTCTTTGATTTAATTCAGTGTTTTCCTTTAATTATTATTTTACTATCTTTTAGAAGTGCATATTCATTATTTCATTATTAATCGTTGTGGTATTTACTCTTGCATGTCTATTGTTAATAAATTTCATTGATTTAATTATAACTGTGTCTTCCTTGTGTTGATGATCAAAGACTCTACTAGTTGGCCACACTTTCACAAATCCTTCAGATAAATCAGTTGACCAACTCCCTCCAGTTTATATTAATTCTGAATTATTAATTCTTAATTAATTTTACATCCCAGGCACAGGGAATACAAACACTGACCTCTCTATTCAAACCTGCAATCATAAATAAGTTTAACTGTCCCAGGACTTTTTGTAGGCCTGTGTTGAAAATATTTAGGCCAATTTACGGAGCCCCATGCTGACACAATGTTTTATTAATCATTTGCTTTAGTTAAAACATGAGGACGTTTCATTGGGATATTTTGTCCCTGCGTTTTAATTCCACTGTAATTAATTTGTGGTTACCTTTTAGCCTATTTATTAATTTCTTTGTTTTTCAAATCATAAGAATGAACTAATAGCCTATAATGTTCTCGCATTTTAAGTATAGTAGTAGGGGTGGGAGAAAAAAAAAAAATCGTTCCATCGATGCATCGCGATTCTCTCTCCAACGATTCTGAAACTTTCAGAATCGATTCTGAGCTTAGTTTTTATTCAGATGCACGATGGCGCCGAGTGTGGTTTAAAAACACCCGGATTCTGCTTGCTTCCAATTCCTCACACACAAACACCGCTCAAACCTTCCATAAAGTAATCTTTCATAAAGTTCAGTAAGGTTGAAGCGGATTACAACGACATTCGCGGGCTTCACTGCACAGGATGTGCTGTGAGAGACGCGAGCTTTGTTTAATGTTGCTGTGCATGGTCTCGCTTGTCGGTATTTTCCTTACAAATGCTCTACAAAGGCATCATTTATGTCATTTGGAATGCAGTGGACTTATATATTTAAAATATGAAACTCACTTACAGAAGGCTGCTTTCAATTTCAAATGCTGACGCTTTGTTTGTGAAGATTGCTCGCGCATGCGGCTGTGCGCGACTCCATGTGGTTTAATGTACTTGAGTCTCAAAATGGTTTTATGATGCAAAATATATGTAGCCTAAACACAGCCAGTTTTGTCTTAAGGGATTAAATGGACAGGACAAACCGCATTACTTATTATATTTAAAAAGAGATCCATGCGTGAATGCAACTTAATAGATCTCCCGCTGTCTATGATGTATCAATCAAACGACAGTAAACATGAGAAAGAAAACGTTCAGATAATCTTAAATACTGAAAGCACTCTTTTTCAATTTGTAATTAATATTAAAAAGTAGGCCTACTTATAATTACTTATGTAAGGATATGTAAATGTAAGGATTTCAAGGTTTTTAAGTCAGTAAACTAATTAATTAATAATAAAAAAAAAAGTAGATCAAGAATCGTTTTGGAATCGGATTGTGACTCCAAGAATCGGAATCGGATCAGATCATGAGGTGACTAAAGATTCCCACCCCTATATAGTAGGTTACAAAGAAACATTTTAAGAAAAAGTGATCAACAGTTTCTTAATTAATTTACAAAGGAACGATTTAATGAAAAGTAATCAACAATTTCTTAATTCATTTACAAAGAAACGGTTTAATAAAAAGTGATCAACAATTTCTTAATTCATAGACACTTTGTTTTTCCTGCATGTTATGCGCAGTGCTCTGTGTTTTATGGGAATAAATGTTTCAATGTGCATGCCTGACCTGTTGAAAAACATCAGTGAATTATTAAAAGTAGTTTCAAGCATTTTGTCTGCCATCACTGTAATATTTCACTGTAACAGTATAGTCAAATAGCCGAGATTAAATGTTATATTATTATTATTACTACCAGTAATTTATTTCGTTATTTTGTCTACTTAAAAGTACAAATGTCACAGCAGCCTTATGCACTGTTGCGAACCGTCCCTTTGCGCCACCTGGTGGTGATTTCGCGACAAGTGTCATATATCACTGGGTTGTATTTAACGCTGTTACTTCCGGCGGCGTTACACACGGCAGTCATAGGCATTTTGGTTGAGTACCTACTGTAGCCTGCAGACCGCACCTTCGTCTCCTTGAACTTCCAGACCACCGTTTTGACGAATGTGCTGAAAAGTTTTGAAGATGAAACTGCTTCATCGTGGAGAAAGTTTTTCTCTTTCTTCCAGATGTCGGCCAAGTTCACCCAGAGATGCCTTTCCGTGGCCACCATCGCTTCCAACGATCAACCGATCGTAGCAGTGGTTTGTTTGGTGGCCTGGAGAGCCAAGTCTGTAGTGTGGTGCAGTTTACCCACCACTTCAGGGGGCAAACCCTTACCCTGGTCCAGGTCCTTCAGCAGGTCGGCCTGGTAAGTCTGCAACACACCCATTGTGTGCAGGGCAGCCCCGGCCTGACCTACTCCCTGCATGCTCTGCCATTCAACTGTGGAGATCAGAAAGAAATGGCAGGATCACGGGAGCAGGGCTGTTATGTCCGGATAAAAAAAGCTTGTCTATCCTGCCACGGCCGAGTTTACATCTCTCGCACCTCCAAGGCTGATCTAGTCTGTCTGTGGCATAGGTCCAAGGGGTTGGGCTGACAAAAACGTTTGGGAACCCCTGGTCTAGAGTAAAGTATCATGCTGCAGCAGAGTCTAAAAGCAGCTGTTTTGTGACTCTGTGTGTGACCCGGGTCCAGATCCCCCGTCACCCTGTGTGTGTTCTGTGTTCTGCGGTTGGGTTCAGTCGAGCGCTGGTGGAGGAGAGAATGCAGCAGCCTGAGGTGTTCTGATCTCAAGCTAAGCCCTCTGTTAAGTGTGTGTGTTTAAAGAGCTGTCCTCTGTTAATCTACTGCAAGAGTCTGTGACTGTGATTGTGAGTGAGAGTAGCCTGCTGTGAATCACAGATGTGACTTTGTATGCGTTGCCCTATCTCTCATGCGTGCATGCACACACACACACACACACACACACACACACACACACACGTTTTGTCTGACTCATCTGTAGTCATGTAAATAGTCATATGTGAGGACTTGAGACCAGTGCTTAGCTGTGCCTACCTACCTGCCCCTTTCTTTAATCTTCTAGTTTGTGCATTTAAAGATCCAAATATATGCACAGTTGTGTGCTTTTTTAAAAAAGGGGCTGTATTGTCTCCTTTTTTCTCTTATTCTAAACTAAATCCATTAAAATAAAACATGGAGTTTCTTTGTGCATTTGGACCTTTAAATGCACAAACAGAGGCACAGAGGCATTGTTACATCAAGTGTTGTATGTTGAAGTATGGGTATCTATATGGTGTTTTGCAATTGATTAACATCCTGTTTTTCTTTTTAACCTTTATGTTTTCACATCTTATATTAGCATGTCTACCACCCATTTCAGCTGAAATGGGCATGATAAAGGGATAGCCCACCCAAAAATGAAAATGTTGTCATTGTTTACTCACCCTCATTGTTCCAAACCTGTATGCATTTCTTTCTTGTTTTTCTGAACACAAAATAAGATTTTGAAGAATTCTGATGACCAAATTGTTTTGGTCTCCATTGACCATTTTTGTCCATACAATGGAAGTTAATTGGAACTGAAATTGTTTAGCCACCTTCTTTAAAATATATTATTTTGTGTTCAGCAGAAAGAAGAAATGCATACAGATTTGGTACGAGTAAATAATGACAGAACAAAACTATGAGAGGCCATTCAAGACATATTTCAAACTTTACTCACGCACACACTATCAAACTCTCTCTCATACTCTACTATAATGTCTCTCACACACTATCAAAGCTTTCACACACACTATCAAACTCTCTCACGCACACTACTATACTGTCTCTCGCACACTATCAAACTCTTTCGTGAGAAATACCAATTCACTCACGGTCTGTACCTTCGGATAGTTTTCTCGTTTTTGTCTTCAAAACAGAAAAACTAAGAAACTGTTCATTTATCACATATTCTGTCATGTGGGTTTTTTTCATATTTTTATTTTTGTTTTCATCACACTTTGTTCTAATTCGCGCCAAATGGAAACACAAAACCAACATGAATAAACAGCTTGAATTTTCGATCTCTACATGGGCGGGAAATAAACGCACTGTGAAATATTATTTTATCTCATAAATATTAATTTACTTAGCATCTTCGCACACAACCGTAGCCTACATATTTGGCACACTGCCTGTTTTATTTAACTGACCAACTATCAAAGTCTGTGTGGCATAGCAGCGTGATGCACTAGGAAAAGTAACCATGATTTTACTACAAATAAAACAAAAAAACATGGTTAATATAGTTAAACCATGTTAACCACAAATTAACCATGGTTTTGCAACACTAACTATAGTCATGGTATTTGTAGTAAAACTGGTTATAAATGGCAATCAATCCGCCAAAAAAACATGGTTAGGATACACTTTTACACAAAAGAAAGCTCTTTCTGTGTGTACAGTTTGTGTGTATCTGTACTACTGCTGCAATAAACCAAGGAATGAAACTGCGCAGTTCCAATAACACACAATAACGGAGACTATTATGATGTGATCATCCCAGTGTTTAACCAGAAACCCCGTCGTCTCAGAGAAATATTGAAATTTATAGTGTCTAAACATTAATTCATATCACTGCTGTCCTGCAGAAACATCGTATCTCCAAATTTCATATTTTTTTTCTATTTAGTTATTTATTCATTCATTTTATTTTCATAAATCTTAGTGGTCATCCTTTACGTTACGTTATTGGTAAACCTCTACTCATATAACTGCTGCAGTGATTTGTTAAATAAGGTGGAGAAAACAAGTCTGACCACAGATATTGCTTAATGCGCATTAAGTCAAGTCACCTTACCATGCAGATTGTGTCAAAACCGTGTTAACATGAAAACATTGGCTGCACAGCAGCTCTAGAATAAATTCATGTCATTTAAGTAAGCTCAGGTCCAGCTAAGTAAGTTCATTGTGATAAAAGCTTCGAGTTAAGAAGTATTTTTCGGCAAAATTTGATGAAAGCCTCAAACGCTTCAGAAAGCCTTGGTTTCCCATCACTAATTTTAACAGCTTATTGATGGAGCTGCACTTCCTTAGACCGCTCGAGCTAAGATTGAGTAGAGGGGTCTTTGCACGCTCTCGCGACCTTATGAAAGTCATGAAATAAAGTGTTCATACTGCTGTTAAGACCGACAGTCGGTTGCACGCTGCGGGATTTTGTAAGTGACATCTACATATACGTGAGATTCACTATCAAAATGCATGGATTGACATAACTTTGCAAGGGACAGAGATATGCCAAGTAGTAATGCATTAATGTTAACTCGGACTAATAGTAGGCCTATAATAGAATATTAGTTTCAGAAGCTGTTGCTAACTCAACAGTATCTGCATTAGAGCACCCTCACTAAACTCTGGATTCCAGAACGGGGCTTGGCATTCACGTCTAAATCTTTTCTTTTAATCTACGAATCATCAAACAAAGCCTTGTTTGTTTTAAGAAGGGTGTTTACAGTTTTGCATAGAGGAGTAAAATACAAGCATATAACAGTAGCGCTACATATTAAGTTTATGCAGCAGCAGCAGGCCATTTACGTAAAAAAAGACATGAGAGATGTTCAGTGATGGGCTCTATCATGTATAGACATTTACCGGGGCTCAACTATTTTCAACACCTTTCCCAATGGGCTGATATTTTCATTTAACTATGTGTTTTGGGCTGGTTTCAGCTAATTGAGTGTTAGACGCATGCTATCATCTGTCCAAATGACCTCCATATTTACAAATAAGAGAACAGAGCGTTTGTTGTGATTTTGTGCTTTAATGGTCAGTGGTTTGCTAGTGTATAGCAAAGAGCTGCTATCCGTGCCTGCTAACACCTTGTCAACCGCTCTGTTGTAATTGAATCCCATTGTGATAGCTGTATTCTGTGGGGTAAACAGTAGTCTAGAAACATTGTTCTTTGCAACAATGAGGAAACCGTTCATATTAATAAGGGACTCTCTTCAGTCCAGATTACAAACAGATTTGAAGTTGCCTTATTGGTTAAATCATGGTTAAATTCATATTTCAGGCTGCTCACATTCCATGCATAAACAACCAATTGCTGATTCTCTGTCTTAGTTTGAATTTCAGAAATTCCACCTCCTGTGTCTAGAGCAGTGGTTCCCAAACCTGTCCTGGAGGACCCCCAGCCCTACACATTTTGTATGTCTCCCTATTTCTGACACACCCATTTCAGGTCTTCCTGTTTGTACTAATGAGCACATGAGTTGAATCAGGTGTGATAGAGGAGGGAGACATACAAAATGTGCAGGGCTGGGGGTCCTCCAGGACAGGTTTGGGAACCACTGGTCTAGAGGCAGTGCCATCAGCCTGGTCTGCCCCCCTTTCAGCCAAACTGTTCTAGACTAGATATGACCCTTCAATATTATTTGCACTCTGCAGCTCACTATATGCGTAGTCGTCTAGCCAAACCTACATTTAAAAAATGTATGACTGTTTGGTCTCACTTCAGTTCTTCTCTGCCACTTTCTCCATAGCTGTACCGCCTTCAACCAAAAAGTATGGTCACCTGAGCTGCCTGGATCCATCTACCATCAGCGTACTAGAAAATCCATCTATTTGTTTCCTGCTAACGGGCTTTAAAGAGAGAAACCTCAAGTCAGTGATCAGCTTTTCCCTTTTGCTCACGGTTTTCTCAGAGGTGGCGAGTTTTCCACACGCACAGATTCTTTTAATCTGTCACATGACCTCACAATTTTTGATGTATCAAATTTTTCGCACCACTTCATATTTCTAAAGCACTCTAAAACTGATAGGAACAAGAAAGGAATGGTCATTTTTATCTCTGAATCTAACTCTGCTTTTATCCTCTGTAATCTATGTTGGGCTACCTGAGGAGCCGTCCACAAGCTGGTCAGCAGGACACATTATTTGCCATGGAGGAGGGAAAGCCCATGACCAGGGCCTGGTTTGCCTCCCATCTACGCCCTCTCTTCAATGCTACGAGCTTCCCCAGAGCTCCTTTCCATTCACTGTGCTATGTGCTGCTACAAATGCAGCTTCCTCCACTCCTGTCTCTACATTGAAGGCCATGGGGCGATGGTCTTCAGCTGCTTATGAACGTTACCTCCAACCGATTGAGTGCAATGAGTGCTGCTCCCTGATCCATGGCTTGAAAATATTAAATACTGTAAATTTGACCGCAGATGCGTGTGCTTGGTACGTGTCCACTGGCAAGCCTTTTCAATTAATTTCTTTGAAGTTGAGCGTGAAGTTCGGAAAAGCGGAAGCAAATTACATTTACAGGATTCATTGCACAGGGTATGAAAAAGTTGTGAGTAACGCGTGCTTTGCTTGATGTTTACACTTGCTGTTTGTGGTCTCACCCGTCGGTAGACCTGTTTTCCGTACAAATGCTCTACTAAGGCATCATTTATGTTGTTTGGAATGCCGTGGGCTTATATATAAAAATATGAAATTCACTGATGGAAGGCTGCTTTCGATTTCAAATTCACATGTGCGCTTTGGCTCACGCATGCAAGTAGTGCTTAAATGTACGTGCTTCTCAAAATGCTAAAATGCAAAAAACTATTTCGATCATTAGCTTTTGCTACATTCCTCATGCTAGCTTCACATAGATCGATTGGCTCTTAAATTCAGTAAGACTAGCTTTCTAAAACGCTCATTTTGGTTCCTCTGCTGGCTCTTTGATTTAGCAGGAAGAGCCAGGGAGGACAGCCTTGTATGGTCTGTTTGGGGGGGATTTTGTGCTGCTCTCCCTGATTATAAAATGTCTTAACTTATCATGGAGCTCATGTAAAGGACAGGGAATTTAGAACAGAGCCATACCGCCTATTTAATATTTATTTCTATCGTTGGCTCTAGCTACATTTCTCATACTAGCTTCACGTAGCTTGATTTGTTCTTTTAATATTATTGTTGCATTAGCTTCCTGAAATGCACATCTGGATCCTCGGCTGGCTCTTCGATTTAGCAGGAAGAGCCATGGAGGATTGCCTGGTATGGTCTGTTTTTGAAGGGTTTTGTGCTGCTCTCGCAGTTAAAAAAAATGGGAGGTTGTCCCCAGAAGCTGCTGCTGTTCCCGGTCTTAGCTTTCATGGAGCTCATGAGAAGGACTGGGAATTTAGAACAGAGCCATACCGCCAAATTTAACTTCAGCAAAATATGTCAATAAAAAATTGACTAAAAAGTTTGTCTCTGGTAATGTTTTAACTTAAGTGGTCCTGACTGAACTATTCAAACAGAAAAGTGCGTAGAGACTACCCTTTTTCACTAATGTCTGACTTTGTGCTGCTAGTAAAGTGATTTGTCTTCACTTTTCTGTTGTCTCTGTTGGACACATCCATTTCCAGGCCTCTCTGGAGTGTTAATGCAGACAGGAGCGTCTCTTTCCTTTTAAGTGGTTTGTTGTTCTAAGTGATTTGATTTTCTGTTTCATTACTCTCCCACACAAAACCTTTGTCTTGTTCCCTCTCCCGTATCTATGTATCTCTCCCTTTGTCACCAAACCCTTCCTTTTATCCTCCTGGACATCTTTCCATCCTGCACTCTCTTAATCTTTAACTATCCACCCACCCACCTACCCATCCATCCATCCATCCATCCATCAATATTACATTGCTCTTGTGAGTCAGGTTGGCTAATATTGTGTCTGTAGGTTGACAGGTATAATTTCCAGAGAAATGCTGGGAAGGAGAGCCCCCAGAGAGACACAGAGAGGTGTTGAATTCCTCTGTCCATCACCCTTTCTTTCACAGAAATTTCCATTCGTTCATTCAGCTCCAAAAGATTTCTGATCTGTCTGTATCAAATTTAGAGTGGTGTGCTACAGAATGAAACAGCAGAGAATACAGCAGCGGTTTTTTTTTTTTTTTTCACACTGGGGTAAAATTGCTCTTTGAAATGGAAATCTGCAATTCATAGATACTAGCAAGAACAAACACCAGAACATGGCCAAAAAGGAAGAATTCCACAAGATTAGGATTACACACAAGTGAATGTAAAAAAATAAATAAATAAAATACTTTTGAATCGTCACTTTTTTGGAACAACCATGGTTTAGTCTGTTATTGCGGCATTATAATCATCAAGCTTCACTATACAGTAACTAGGTGTGAGAGATTTGAACAAACCCCTGCAACCTAACTAAATTTGCCACGTAACTCATCCTACACTTTTTGTGCTATTCATCACTGTAAACAATTCATCAAATTTGAGATAAGTCTACTATTACTTTGGAAATTGTCAAAAGGACTATTTTTAGTATTTTTTAAATTATGGTTATATATATATATATATATATATATATATATACATATACACACACACACACACACTGTATATACACACACAGTCAAACCAAAAATTATTCAGACATTTTTTATATTTTTTGAATTATTTTTACTAGAGGGTGCAGGACACTATAGTTCAATTATGTAAGTGAAGATAGCAAAAAGTAAACTGTGACATATTATACCCAAAAATTCTTCATACAGTGGACTACCCGTAAAATTGATAAAAATTTGGAACCAAAAATTATTTAGATACTTTGACCTGACTATGTTTTGCTTAAGTGTTATCTGATATAATTAAGATTATGGTTTGACTGTATATATATATTTATATAAAATATCTCGACCAATTTTATTCAAAACACCCTAGAAACCACATAGTATGCTGGGAATTACCTACAATATCTTAGCAACAGGGCATCGAGTTTTCATTCACAAATCCAGTTGTTATCATCATCTCATTATCCTGCTGCAAAATCCTGCATAAACCAGCATGAATTTCATGTTGGTCCAGACTGGTTTATGCTGGTCTAGCTGGTTGACCAGCATAGTCATGCTGTTCTCAAGCAAAATTTCCATTGCTAGGGACCAGCAAACCAGCAACCAGCCTCCCATGTTGGTCCAAGCATGCAAAACATACCTTCACAAGTTCACCTGCCCATTCAGTCTGAATGGTTAATGGTAAAACAAACTTGGCTTGCTGTCCTCTAAGGAGGCTCAAAACCGAGGCTTGGCTTAAGCTCCAAGTTAAACCCCCTATAACAGTACTGCATAGAGAGGGAATAAGAGAAATAGAGGAGGAGATGGGGAGGAGGAGGGATGCTGGAGGAATTGCACTGGGATAACGCAGTGACTGCTGCTTATATACACTCGTAATGATGATTGACAGGACTGAATGTTTAGGCTCCTCCCGAACCTACGTTTGGAACTACATTTATGCTGGTCACCAGCAATGCTGTTTTTCAGCAGGGTACTACCATCATTAACAGCAGTTTTAGCCATTCTCTCCAGTCTCTCTTTCTGAAACTCTATGGCTTCTAATATAAAACACTTTTCTTTTACAACTTTTCTTTAACAATCTGTCATGTGTAATCAAACACATTCTGCTCTCCTCCTCTTCACTTCTTCCATGACTCTGTCTATTTAAGGGCAGTCTCTTGTACTCAGACAAATGATCCTTTCTTTCATTCTCATCTTCCTCAATCTCTCAAGGTGAAGAGCACCACTTCTATTCCATCAACTGCAATCCTAAACTTTGTAATCAGCCTCAGATCATGTGTGTGTGAGTCTGTATGGGTCCAGTTTTCTCTACAATGTGGGCACCACCAACTATACCTTTGAGGAAAATGGCTTAAAAATATACTAAATATTAACTCAATGAAAATGTAAAAATGTAAAAAGCTTGTGACTTTGTGAGGTTTTTATATTTATTGGTATGTGTGACTGTGTGTGTTTGTGGATGGAATCATGCTGAGAGCATATTGATACATATAAAATATTTAGAAATGAAGACAAAAATAGCATTACATGTAATATTCATAAAGTTTTATTCTTTATTGTGTACACATATTGCACATACACTATATTGCCAAAAGTATTGAGACACCCCTCCAAGTCATTGAATTCAGGTGTTCCAATAACTTCCATGGCCACAGGTGTATAAAATCAAGCACCTAGGCATGCAGACTGCTTCTACAAACATTTGTGAAAGAATGGGTCGCTCTCAGGAGCTCAGTGAACTCAAGCGTGGTACTGTGATAGGTTGCCACCTGTGCAATAAGTCCATTTGTGAAATTTCCTCACTACTAAATATTCCACGGTCAACTGTTAGTGGTATCATAACAAAGTGGAAACAATTGGGAACAACAGCAACTCAGCCATGAAGTGGTAGGCCACGTAAAATCACTGAGCGGGGTCAGCACATGCTGAGGCACACAGTGCGCAGAAGTCGCCAAATTTCTGCAATAGCTACAGACCTCCAAACTTCATGTGGCCTTCAGATTAGCTCAAGAACAGTGCGTAGAGAGCTTCATGGAATGGGTTTCCATGGCCGAGCAGCTGCATCCAAGCCTTACATCACCAAGTGCAATGCAAAGCGTCGGATGCAGTGGTGTAAAGGACGCCGCCACTGGACTCTAGAGCAGTGGAGACGTGTTCTCTGGAGTGACCAATCACGCTTCTCTGTCTGGGAATCTAATGGAGAAATCTGGGTTTGGCGGTTGCCAGGAGAACGGTACTTGCCTGACTGCATTGTGCCAAGTGTAAAGTTTGGTGGAGGGGGGATTATGGTGTGGGGTTGTTTTTCAGGGGTTGAAAGGAACTCTTAATGCTTCAGCATACAAAGACATTTTGCACAATTTCATGCTCCCAACTTTGTGGGAACAGTTTGGGGATGGCCCCTTCCTGTTCCAACATGACTGCGCACCGTTGCCCAAAGCAAGGTCCTTAAAGACATGGATGAGCGAGTTTGGTGTGGAGGAACTTGACTGGCCTGCACAGAGTCCTGACCTCAACCCAATAGAACACCTTTGGAATGAATTAGAGCAGAGACTGCAAGCCTGGCCTTCTTATCCAACATCACTGCCTGACCTCACAAATGCGCTTCTAAAAGAATGGTCAAAAATTCCCATAAATACACTATTAAACCTTGTGGAAAGCCTTCCCAGAAGAGTTGAAGCTGTTATCGCTGCAAAGGGTGGGCCAACTCTATATTAAACCCTATGGATTAAGAATGGGATGTCATTATATTTCATGTGCATGGAAAGGCAGGTGTCCCAAAACTTTTGGCAATATAGTGTATATGTTCCCATAGAAATGTGAATGTATGTACACACATTCACAGAATGAATGACATTCAGTGGTTACAACAGACTTCTAGTTCCCAGCATGCTTTGCTTCTGATGGTTAAAGGAGAGTAAATGTTAAAATTAAGTGTTATTTCATGTGTTTTGCTCAATATTAATATATGGGAGATCTGTTAGTGTTTAATAATCTATTATTTTGGAATTTAAAAGGTTTTCTGGTATGTCTGAATTTTTGGGGTTACCATTGTGCTAAAGAGTAGAGCCTGTAGTTAGGTTTACGATTGGCCGAGCACCAAAAAGACTATATGTTACTTTATTTAAAAACTAATGGTTGTGCCTCTTCAGCACAGTGATAGTCTCTTTGCTAAATACTTTAGTACATGCATGTGTGCTATTGTTAACTAGCTTGAAATTATGAAACAATTATTATGTAAATACTTATAAGAAATATATTAAAATATAAGAAATATATTACGTTATATGTGTCTCCAAATATGTGTTTATACTGCATGAGTAAATGTATCTGCAATATATTACACATGCAGTACCATATCTTATCCTATGTACATTTATATATTATGAAGTGTATTACTGAATATAAAATTACATTCTAGCATTATTATATATTAGTAAATATTTTATCACATATTTTTCAATATATGAAAAGCGGCAATTCCTTATGTATTAATCAATATATTGTAATATATTAAAAATATATTATTCTATATATTTTTAAATATACCATTAAATCATTTAATATATTGATCTTTCATATATAGGGCAATATATTTTCTTTGCGTAAAGGAATGCTAATACTCAATTATGGCTAACTTATTTCAAGTATTTAACCCCCCCCAAACAATGAAACCAAAAGTGTTAACTTTTTAGTTTTTCTGGTTTTGATTGTTTAAAATAATAAATGTAGTTAACAATACAAAGCTCAAGATATTTTCCCTATTTTATTAAAATACATCAGTAATACTCCCTGTTGCTAAATGGGACTACAGATGTTGTGTAGTTTCATGTCCTTCACAGCTACAGTATCTCAGCAGTCAAAGCTACAATATCTCAGTAGTCACAGCACGCTGCAGTAATTACCAGGTGTCCAAGACTCAACTGTAGCTCAATACTATTTTCCTCAAGAACTTAGAAAAGCCTACATAGACACACACATTCACATGAACTAAACCCACACTGTCGGTCAATAATAAACCATATACACCATCAGAGTCAGTCATATTTTCAAATATCAGACTCTATCACACAAAAATCACAAACACACACACACACACAAAAAAAAAAAAAAAATCAAAGACAGCCATGCTTTAGCAATCAGAGTGCACGGTAAAGAAAATCAGCAGCCGGGGGCCCAGCTGTGTGAGATTGGACCTGATATCGATCTGTGCCATCACCTCCTTTCAGCCAGTAAGCTACAAAAAAAAAAAAAACCCACCTTGGTTAAAAAAATATACCCCACCTCTTAAATGTGAAAGTATCAGCAGGTTTATGCAGGTTTATGCCAATGTATAATTCATGTCATTTTAACCAACAACACCTTAAGATGAATAATTTATGATTTTTTTTTCTTTTCTGACAGCTAGTTAGAGACAGGTCCATAGCATTTCAAAGGTGATCTGCAAATTCTGCTGGATTTAAAGGTACGGTGCAATAGAGTGCTGTTGGAATTACATTTTTGTAGGCTAAAATGAAAAAGTTAGTGTTTTAGCACTTTACAATATTTTTCTCGGTGTGAGCCGTCAGCTCCACTACAATTTGGAGCGGTTAAGGCCCGGGTATACTTCATTTTCCGCGTCCTACTCCTTCTCGCGCACAGTTGAGCGTGTGAACCTTTCAAAGATACTCCTTGCCCTTTGTCCTTGAGCGTAGAAAGCCGTGTTTGGACTTTCTATTGGACTTTCAAGCGCTCAATTCACTCGCACGTGCGCTGTTGTACGCGCACCGTCCGTGGTCACAGAAATTCGTCTGCAGGGGGCCACTGTTCAGAGAGTCAAACTAGTCAACGTTGGCCACCTCTTTAAGTTATTCTTGACTGTGCCGATAACACCGCATCGTGCGAAAGATTTTTTTTCTTGGTTGCGCCTACTGAAAACACCATGAGACAGAAGAGACTCGGACATTGCAGTACTGAACACTGAATGGTCCATGCGTGTGGATTTGGATAAAACAGTCGCTTCGATGCCGTGCCTGGTGAACGCAGTTTAGCCCTTCACAGTGGCGTATACCAGACGGGCACGCAGGGCTATTAAATTATTCTTATTATTATGCAACTTTTATTATTAAATTAATACTGCAATTCATTTGGCCCGCAATATCATAGCGCATCACCGCATAAACAACACGCTGCGGGGACAATAAAAGTTTAGTTAGATAGCATACTCATTTAAAAAACAACTTGTTTAACACAAAATTCTTCTCGATTCATGAAAAATACTCTCTTTTTTTCTCACTATGGGCCACAAGTATATTATATTAAGAAAATTAATTAGATTTATCTCTCATCGTCTCTATGCACCGTTAAAGGCACGATATATTTTTTCGCTGCTAGGGGTAGCTAAACTCTTCAAAACAATAACAAAGGCATAGAAGTTAATATTCTGGCAGCCAAATTTTTGAATGTACTGCAGTCGAGAGATGGAGTGAGCTGGTAGACCAGAAAAAAAAAGTGTTAAAATAGTCAAGGCGAGAGGTAATGAATGCATGCACTAATGATTCTGCTGATGAAAGGATGAAGTTGCACAATACGACGAAGCTGGAAAAAAAATGCTTTGGAGAGTTTGCTGATGTAGACCTCCATGGTCAGTGATGGGTCTAGTGATACCTACATTTCTAACAGTGGCAGATGGAAAAATAGATGTGGCATAAAGGTCAAACGTAGAAACATTTGTTATATTTTTTATTTGAGATGGGGAACCAGTTATTAAGATTTCTGTCTTACTCAAGTTCAAGCTAAGAAAATTAGAGTGTAGCCAGACTTTTAACTCACTGACACATGTAGATAATGAGGCAGTCGAGTGGATAGAATCTGACCAGCAAGAAGTATAAATCTGAATGTCATCTGCATAACAGTGGTAGTTAAAACCAAGGCGACAAATTATTTGGCCAAGAGGCTGAATGTAGATAATGAATAATAATGGTCCGAGAACTGAACCCTGGGGAACACCCTGTTTGAGTGAGACAATGGGAAATTTGAAATTGTGCAGAGAGATGTAGTAATGCCTATAATCTGTAAGATATGAAGAGAACCAGGATAATGCAGAGCCTGAGATGCCAATTTCTGAAAGGCGAGAGAGTAAAATCTTATGACAGACAGTATCAAAAGCTGAGCTGAGGTCGAGTAATAAAAAAATTGAAAGATTGCCCGAGTCACCATAGAGTAAAAGACCATTGACCACCTTTACAAGATCAGTTTCGGTGCTGTGCTTTAGGCGGGAACCAGACTGAAAGATATCAAATAGATTGTTGTGGGCTAGAAATGACTGCAGCTGAGTGACGACAGCCTTTTCAATGATTTTTGAGACAAATGGCAAGTTAGAAATTGGATGGTAGTTAGATAAATTTGCAGGATCCAAATTTGTTTTTTTGAGAATAGAAGTAACAGCAGCAGTCTTGAGTCAAATTGGAACAGTGGAAGAGATAAAATAATGTTTACGAGGTGTGAGAAAGGGGCAAAAATGACAGAGGTACAGTGTTTCAGGAGGAAAGTAGGTGCAGGGTCTAACCGGCAGGAAGATGAATTCGATTTCTGTATTATATCGCTAATTAAAGAAGGATTTGTCAAGGTAAAATTAGTCCGTTGTTGGCTAGACTGAGTTTGCTCACAAGTAGAAGTGGTCAGTTCCTAACCAAAGGTCCCAAATAAAGCATCCAACTTTCTCTGAAAGTGGTGCAAAAACAAATAATCAGATTCATGTTGGCTGGTACTCTGGTTTGGTGCCTGGACTAGTTTATTTTCCATATTAAATAGTGCTTTAGGCCTATTATTAGCTTTATTAATGATGCTAGAGATATAGGAAGAGCGTGCCACATTCAAGGCAGTTTTATAGTGCTTAATATAGTCTGAAAAAGCAAGAAAATGGACAGTTAGACCCGTTTTCCTGAAAAGACATTCAGGTTGTCTGCATTTTGCTTTCATAACGCGAAGCTCTGCATTAAACCAAGGAGAGGAGTGGGACATGGGAACAGACCTGGTCCTAATTGGCATCTAAGATGTCAGAAATAAGAGAATGATACATATCATAAATCATAGATGGACAGGTGAGATTGAAAACATCAGAAATAGCAGAGGAAGCAGGAGAAGCAGAAAATGTACTGGTATCAACAGCATTTACGTCACAATATGATATGGTTATGTTATCAGTAAATTTAACTGGACAGATTAGTGTAAAATCAAAAGTAATAAGTTTGTGGCCTGAGATAGGAATAGCCAGACCACTGAGGAAGATATTATTCAAACCAAATGTACAGACCAGATTAAGTGTATGACCATGAGTCTGAGTTGGAAAATTAACATTCTGAATAACATCGAAGCAGTCCAGTATAGTCTTTAGTTGAAGAGCAGTATTAGAGCAGACAGTATCAATGTGGATGTTAAAGTCCCCAAGTAAGATAACCTGGTACATCTTACTTGGGGACACAGCACAAGCTAAGGTTAGTAATTCACTGAGTTCGGAGAAAAATTCAGTTTGCTGTTTGGGTGGTCTATAAATTAGCATAATTATGAGGGGTTGTTCTAAGCCAACCTTCATAACCATTAACTCAAATGTTGTAGTATTATGAAAATCCAGATCAATAAGTAGTATGGAGTCACGATAAATGACTGCAAGACCACCGCCTTTACCAGTTGAACATGGTTTAGACAGTTCAGAAGAGCACAGTGTTTCTCCGAAATACCCATGCTGCCAGCAGAGGTATATGTTTATTAAGTGATCGAGGTGTACGGGAGTCTTTGAGGACGTTTCGGTTTACTCAAAGCCCTGTTGCTAGACCAAATGCACGAAATTGCGGTAGGTGACGGTTGATGAATACTGAAAATCCTTCTGGGTGAGCAATGTATATAACGCGGGCGTCGGATGATACCAAGTGAACGGCAGTATTCGTACATCACAGAGTTGAGGCGCAGGTGCCCGTTTAGAGCCTTTAGCTCACATGGCAAATACCCAGTGCTGGAGGTGAATCCAATAGTGACCAGAGATAGGATGAGTGCTAAAACTTTTGACATGTTAGCAATAGCCATGGTAAAGCCAGCCATCAGCAATATCACATTAGCCAGAACCACAACCATTGCAACATTTACAAAAGCTCACAGAGAGGAAAGCTGCCTGACTAGACAGTAAGCTAGCAGATTGACTGATAAGAAGAGTGTTAACTCACCTCACAGTCAGTCAAATAGATGGAGGATTGAGGAGGTAGAGGGCTACCTAGGTAAGCTAACATCCGAGAGTTACCAGCGGCAACAAAACATGTTGAGTTGAAGCAAAGAAAGTAAAAACAGATTGCAGAGTAGTATCCAAGGAGCAAGAGGGGTTCTCAGCAGATCGAACAGTAGTCCGGACAGCAGTCCAAAAAAGCACAAAACAAACACAATCGCAGACTATTACAAAAAAACGATCACAATCAAAAACAAAAACAGCCCAGCGTGGAGCAGCAGCCAAATGCGCACAGCGTTCCCACACCAGAAGGACATATGATGATTAAGCATCATCACACTGGACATGTTTACATTTACATTACATTACATTTATTAATTTTGCAAGCGTTTTATTCAAAGCAACTTACAAATGAGGAATGCAGCAAGTGATTGCGAGGCAAATAGATAGAGAACTGCTTCAAAATACGTTTCAGACATTGCGTAGAGTAGCATAAGCTAGAACAGGGAGGGTTTAAAGGAAGTGAAAGCATAGTTTTTTTTTTAGAAGGTTTAATGCTCACAATAAGGCTAAATGCTCATGAAAGAGATGAGACCTCTGTGGGGGATCGGGTGGGGCGATTTCTACTAAGGGAAATAATTATCAGCAAAAGATGAGCAATTTTGTCTCTACATTTCTTTCAGGATAAAACTGCTTTAATTTGAAGCGAGAGGGGAAGTGGCTTAATTGCATAATTTACTCACAGCTGACTGGTCAATGTTTGCAATCTCTAACCCAGAATAAAACCTTTTCGAGCAGCTTAGCCGTGTAGCGTAAGTTACCATGACGATGAACACAGCTAAAAACCAATCCACTTTCTTGAGCCCGAAAAACAGAGTTCGCTCAAACTAATCTCAAACGTAACTGGGTAGCAACTGAAACCGCCTTCATGCAACAGGCCACTTTAAACAGAACAATGTTTTGACAGCACCACAGAGCCACAGTATTTACAATACTCACTTGACTATGAATATTAAAACTGTGGAAGAGAAATATTTAAACACTGAACATTAAAATTACACACATTACCTTTAATGTTTACTCTAATTACATTATTTAAGATCCGTCTTCTTTTTGGACTGCTTATTAGGCTAAGGGCGAACCTCTTGTCAAACAAATATGAGTTTATACTAGTTATTTGCTTGTGTTTCTGCATCTGAAATTGAATTAAATAACTGGATTGTTGCTGTAACCTCACTGTAATTTTTTGTAGTGTGCTAGGAAACTGACTATTCTAACTAAAACGTTGTTTTAGTGTAATGACCACCATACTTAGCTTTTGACCTTGTTAATATTAAAACAAACTAATGTCAAAGCTAAATTTTAATTTAATTTCTCTACAACCATTTGCCATTTCAAATGATTTTTTTTACTCCACTGAGCCCTTTGCAGTGCATTCTGGGATTGCAATGAAAAATAGTATCATCAAAACATTTCCAACAGCTAAAAATATATTATCTGACATTTCGTTTATGCTCTCTGGCATTGAGCCAACAAAAATATTACTAATAAAATCTAAACCAACCTTGATACTGACAGGTGTAGATTAAAGAGTCTGGTTTGAAGATGATGCTACAGGCGACACAGTTGTCTGCACTGTTTGGTGCAAATATCCCCCTAAAAACAGCTAAATAAATATTTTGGCACAAATTGTAATTGTAAAATACTGTTTCATGTCCAGTTAAAAAAAAAGAAAAAGAACACTGTATCTGCTAAATGCTCAACCATTGGCAAGTCAGACGAATATAGTACAACTCGAAGTAACAGGATTGTACCTTAACAGCAGTTGAATAATGGTCATCAGCAAAATCCCTTTCCACAGCAGCTTGGGATTGAACCTCCAGCCTTTGGACTGACAGTTCACTCTCTAAGGCTACGTTCACACTGTCAGTCCAAATCCGATTATTTGTGTATCCGATTGGAATCTGATCTAAAATTACTGGCGTTCACATTGTGTATTGCAACTGTTTCGATTCAAATAGTGTGTCCATGCCACTCTTTCTTTTTCCGCATTATCTGCATTGGTTTTTATGGCAATGACATTGCGTTGGTAGGAATAGCTACGCCAAAAACAACAACAACAACAACCACAGCATGGAGGGGTTTGCAATACAGATGTTGTTTTATTTACAAGACATTGTGTAGCTGCCATGCGCTGGACTACTGCGTCTTATGAGGAAGCGGCAGAAACGTAGGAGGCTGTATGCATGGGTTTATTCTGCGCTGTCATCTCCACCAGTTTCAAAACTTGTCTCTATTACGGTAATTTTCTGCTTGTCCAGCACTTTGCAACAACACAACCTTGTTTCTGCAGTGACTTTCAGCATTGTATCCTATAACAGTCTGACGTTTACGTTTTATGTGGCGTGAGAAATTCACATAAACCACATGAAATCTGATCAAAGCAGTCAGACTGAAAGGATTTCAAGAAATGCGATTTGGATAAGATTTCAAACCACATATGAACGTAGCTCGAAAAGGATTTGTAAAAAACGCATTTCATGTGAGTTTTGGCCATTCACGCTTGCTAAATCTGATCGGATTTCAATTGGATATGCGCAAAAATCGGATTTGGACCAAGCGGCAACTTTCCGTTCTCTCTCTTCAAACCAACACAGAAGTGACTTAAACTGCAATTCATCAATTGGCCGCTAGAGACAGGCTCCAAAAGGGAGTCAATCCCTTAGATATGTTTACTGCCTGGTACAAAAAGTGGTTTTGGTCTAGGCCTATATAGCTAATTTTGCCCTTCATGACAACTGTGAGGGGGGTGAATTTCTTTATGACTCATTGGTTTGATTATATTAAGCCTTAATTAAGGGTGTGGCCACTTGAGTGACAGGTGGATTGCAGCTGCTGTCACTGCTAGCCATTTGTCTGCTGTCTGTTAGCCGTCACGTCACCTGAGCTAATTCCAGCTGCTAAACTTGGCATCAGAAGATAAACAGAACACATGTTGTTGGATCGTCTTAGCATTGGCTAAAAGTTTTGTTCGTCAGATTTACTATAATGACAATGGCTGGAGAATGTGCCTCTTAAGACACCACAAAATCCGACAGCACTGCTTGGATATTAGAACCAAAACTGCTGTACTATTTTGAAAAATATACTGTTTGTGAGAGTCTAATGTATACGATCATATACAGTTTTACAACATAAACGGTGCTCAGATTGCATAATTTCTTGAACAATGATGGAGAGCAGATCGTTCAGAAGAAATATGACAGACAATGTACAATATATCAATATTTCATGGATTTAATGCTTTTGTAGACAAAAAGTGCTGTTGGATGTTTTTCAAAGAACGTTTATCATGGCCATTTTACCCAAGTGCGATGGATTGGATTCATCTTGTGATCGCTATTTCATTACAAAAGTGTGAAGTCCCATTTTGATTTTGCATGTTGTCATTTGCACACCCGACACAAATTACAATATTACTGTTGCTGGAGCATCTATATCGTAAAACAGACACCATAGACAGTGACAATAAAACCTTAGAACTTTCAAATGATGTATAATTTGTTATCTTTATTAATATTTTAGATAGTATCTAAATTAGACAGCTCCTTAGCCTGAGCTAACTTGATCACGTCAAGCTAGGCGGGCGTGGTTTCAGCAACCAGGCACCTCATCTCCACCCACATCCCGCCTCTTCTGAAGAAGACAGAATGTGATGAGCAATTTGGAGATAATTTTGACTGCTCCCATGATTCCTGTAGGGATGAAAATAACTGTAATTTTGGAACAGTATCACGCACGCACTGTTTAGTAATGTAATGTGAATTTCAATGCTTTTCATCTGATAATAATAATAATAACTCTTATCCTAAACTTTCTAAACTGCCATCTAAGGTAGCATCCAAACTTTAATGAAACTACAATATTCTAATGAGCATAAATATTGTCCAAACCTGTTTTAATTAGATTAAACTGTTTATAGACACTTTTTAGTATTCAACTGGGAATTTCGAACCTTTTTTTGCCTGCAACATTTCACAGAAACAGAAATTCACCGAAATTTTGTTACCTTTAAACCTTTAAAATGCTTTCTGGGTAGACTCACTAGATTTTTTTCATAAAAACTTGTACTACAGGTCTATCTTTTATAGTCCTAAAACACTGACCTGCACTCGCTCTGTCAAGCAAATGCAGTGTGAACATCTGTCGGCTCTCACAAACAGAGCGCTGCAGTCAGAGTTGACTTCTGGTTGTCAGGGTCATGTAATGACAGAGAGCCCCACTAGGTGCTTACACTTACCAAGCTCTGGTTGCTGTTGTGTGCAAGAGAGAAGATTTCACTCCCCGAGTCCCTGCAATGAATTATTCAGACTGGTGGTTTGTGTATGAATGCCAGGAAAAGTGAGTTCTCATTTCGTAACCATTCCATTTCGTGCCGATCCGGGCCAGCTGGTATGGTTCAGGTTTCATTTTCCACTGTGGGGCTGATAACGGCCGCTTTTTCGAATGTAATAGGCCTACAAAAGCGTCAGTCATTGCCTTGGTAATGCAACGGTTTACTGATGATATGAGATGTAAATAAAGACCGCGTTATGGAGGATGATCAGATATTTCTTTCAATTTTATTATTAATTTGTGTTTACATTGCTCAAATAGAGCGCTTAGCCAGCTACAGAAAAAACTGGTAGCGGCAACAGACAAGTGACCAATCTTGAGTGGTGACGTCACTTCACGGATTCTGCACGGTTAGACGACCGTGCCGAGAACGGTTTATAATCGTGCCGTGCCATACCAGGCTCAAGTGGAAACACAACTGGAACCATTCATTACCATTCTAAGAAGTTAATTCATTACTTTATCAAGGATGCCTTAAATTGATTGAATTTGAAATAAATGCTGTTCTTTTAAACATTCTATTCATTAAACAATTTAAAGAACATAATATATTAAGCAGTACAACTTTTTTCAATATTGATAACAAATGTTACTTGAGCAGCAAATCAGCATATTAGAATGATTTCTGAAGGATCATGTGACACTGAAGACATGAGTAATGATGCTGAAAATTCAGCTTTGCCATCAGAGGAATAAATTACATTATTAAATATATTATAAAAGAAAAGTTACAATTGTAATATTTCACATTATTACTGTTATTACTGTATTTTTGAGAGCTCCGACAGAAGGTACGATTTTCAACGAATTACATGAATCTTTTCTACGAATGAAATTAGTGTTGTGATTTACTGAACTGTTCTAACAGAACTGCTTAGACATGTGGAAAAAATCTGAATTTTTAATAAAAAAAAAGGAACAATAATAATCTGGATTATTTCCCATGTGTTTTGAGAGAACCATAACTCTTCAACAAGTGTAAAGAGTTACAGACGTGAGATCAATAAACTGAAAGTGAAGGAGCCTTCACTGAGACTGATGTGTAAGCGCACACACACACACACACACGTTTGTTTTGCTGTCTTAGTGAGGACATTCCATAGGCGTAATGGTTTTTATACTGTACAAACTGTACATTCTTTCCTCCTACACTACCCATTACAGAAAACATTCTGCATTTTTACATTTTTAATAAAACATTCTTTAGTATGTTTTCAAAGCTATTTTAAATATGAGGACTCATGAAACGTCCTCATATTTCATATTTACGTCGTAATACCAGTGTAATACCCATGTCATTATACAAATTTGTGTCCTCATAAATCACAAATATGCACACACCCAGACACACACACACAGAGAGGAGAGAGGTGTGTCACACTTTGTAATTGAGGCGTGTTAAGACGGACAGATGCAACAATTACAATCTTTTCTCCATTATTCCCCCCTCCATTTAAAATCCCTTTCTTTTTCTCCCTCTCTCGATTTCTTACAGACACACACATAGAATCTCCATTTAAAATCAGCCATGTAATTGATGTAAATTAGTCTGCTGTAATGAAACCCGTTTAACAATAAAAGACCATGGGGATTCAATGCAGTGTCTGTGAAAGATGGGCAATAGAATCTGATTGGATTTCATCTATAGAATACGTTATACACGCATTCTATCAGTCAAAATTTTTGACACAACACCTCATTCATATTTTTCAAAATTTAGTACACTTCAGAATAAGAGTAAAGCCATCAAAATTATGGATTACATGAACAAAAATGCTTACTCTTTTCAAGTAGCTGCCACTTTCTCTGATAACAGCTTTGCTCACTCTTGGCATTCTCTCCATCATCTTCATGAGGTGCCACTTGGCTTTTTCTTGACTCTCAGCTCCAACTTATCCATTTAACTCATCTATTCCAACTGACATCACTGTCTAGTGCCATTCAAATCACAAAGGATTATTAAATTGGATGTTGTCAATCTTCCTTTGAAGTGGAGCATATGCTATCATTCAAAAGTTTGCATTAAATTAATAATAATAATAATAATAATAATAATGATGATGATGATGATGATAATAAATGGTCTTAATTAATGGTCTTAACCATTTTAATCAGAAATCACTTAAGTCAGGAAATTGGCAAGAATTGCTGTAGATACTGTAGATAAAGTAACTTGGCACGATAGCCTTACCTGCAGACAGATTTTTACAGGAAGAAGAGTCAGTGTTGTTCAACTCTTCAAATGGTTTAGCAGTTGAAAAATGTCTCCCAGTTCGTTTGAGTTTAATGAGACCAAATATTCACTAGAGGGTTTAAATTTGAACTCTCAAACATGGGCCTGATGGACTTGTTCTAAAGACATTACTTGGTTGTCTTTGCAATTTGGGCAGGAGGATTCCTTGTTGAAAAATAACATCTGATCATTCCTCCTTAGTTCAGTGGGTAGCACTGTCGCCTCACAGCAAGAAGGTCCTGTGGAGTCTGTGTGGAGTCTGCATGTTTTCCCAGTGTCAGCGTGGGTTTCCTCCTGGAGCTCTGTTTTCCCCCATAGTCCAAAGACATGCAGGTTAGGTGGACTGGATATGCCAGATTGTCGTAGGAGTGTGTGTAAGTGTGAATGTGTCCCAGCACTCTCAGTGCTGGGTTGTGTCAGGAAGGTCATCCAGCGTAAAACCTGTGCCAAATCAAATGTGTGTGTGAAGCAAGCAGACCCTGCAAATGAACAGGATTAATGCTAGGAAGATGGATGGGATGGATGGATTTGTGGGAAGCAAGACATTCTGCAATATTCTCCTGTACTCCAAAGCATTAAATGACATTTCACAGTGAAGTATCTCATCAATACCAGCAACTAAAAAGGCTCTCCACACAATGACACCTCTTCCTCCATTCTTCAATGTGGTAGAGATGCATTTATTATTATATTTCTCACCAGATTTTCAAAGACACTCTGAAGCATCACCATGCAACTCTTGTTTCATTGTCATTCATCATTCCACACACAACTTCCCATATTCTACCAAAAACATCATTCTGTCTTTGATGTTTTTCTGAAACAGCAATGGCTTTTTAAGTACTGCATTAGTTTAAATGTTGCTAATTTCCTGACTAATAATTTAGAGAGAGAGAGAGAGAGAGAGAGAGAGAAATAACCACCCCCTCCACCCCCTCCACCGTGGAGAAACCCAATGAGAGGGTCTATGTTTCCCCCTGGAAAACCTCACATGACCAGGCCTGCAGCCTCCTTGCCTGCTCATTCACATGAACATCAGCAGGAGCAGCACCCGGGCAACCAGAGCTGAAGCAGCCGATCAGCCAGCAGATCACTGATCCACTCCAGCACCAACACAGTCGACAGCCAGCAGAACTCATCTCCATCCAGAGACCTCAGAAACATCCAGCACATACTGACTCTGCTGTGCTCTCACCTCATGGGTTAGTGACTCAAAAGAGTTAAAAAAAAAAAAAAAAAAAAAAAAAAAAAAAAAAAAAAAAATGAAGAAATGTACTCTGAGTGTGTATGTGTGTGCGTGTGCGCGCGTGAATGTGTGTGCATTATATTTCTTTTATTTATATATTTATTTTAAAAGGGATTCTTAGATATATTCTTAATTAATATATTCTTGGGAAAAAATATATTAAAAATACGATTTTTATTTTATTTATTTTACTTTAATTTATTTTAAAAGATATTCTTAGATGCATCATAATTTTTAATATATTCTTCTTGATATGTCAATACAATATACTGATGTTTGTCTTGTTTTGAAATAACGAAAACAGTTAAATAATGGACTCGTATTACTTAAAAATCACATGTTGGAATATTCAAGGACTAAGGTCCTCCATTTTTGGTATTAAGAGCCAACATTCAGACTTCAAAAAATCCAGAACTCTGACATTATAATACTACAAGAAACATGGAATATAAAAGATTTGTCCACTGGCTGCCCAACTGGATTTAGAGAAATAGTTCTACCATCAACCAAACTAAGAGGGGTGACTCAGGGCAGAGACTCAGCGGGAATGGTGATATGGTACCGAACAGAACTCATAGACTCAATCAAATCTATAAAAACCGGAAACTTTTACATTTGGTTAAAAATCCAAAAAGACAAAATGACAAAACGTCACTTCTGTTATGAAGGACAAATGGACTTGCAATGGTCTGTCATGTCCAGTGTAAACAGCTGTTGCGGCATGACTCGATAATGGTCACATCCAGTTTAAACACAGTGCAACATCAATCTGTGGTTCAGATTCTGATGTGCTGATATTTGTGTGCAGCCCAACTTACAAATCCTTCAAACACATTCTCTGACATTACACTCACTGCATGTGCAACTGTCAAAACCCATTAATTACATTTATTTATTATTATTTATTTATTATTATATTTATTTATTATTAATTACATTAATTACAATTAGTTAATAGTCATGTGCCTCAACAAGTAAAGTCATAACAATGATACATTTGCAAATCATTAGTTAATGATTAATTAAAGCAGATAAGTGGAAGTTGAAGTGCATGGCTTCAAACCATTGTGGTAATTAACACATTAACTTACAATATTAGTTAATAAAATATGTTATTAAGGAATTAATACATTATGACACATTTAATTAATAACAATTCATATATTACTTAATCTATTAATCAAATATACTTTATTAGTTGCTGATGCAGTAATCATTAATTAATGGTTTAGTTCTTCATGAGTCATATTAAAACATGATTATCTAGTTAAGCATGAACTAATGCATATTAGTGCACCTGTATTGTAAAGTGTTACCAATTCATTTCTGGGCAACAGTACTGTAGATTATTTCATTAAAGACATTGACCCAGTGCATCTCAGAGCATTCACAGTCAGTCCTCAAACACCTCTGTCAGACCACTGTAAAATTACATTACATCTAAAACGAACTCAAACTAATGAATCACGCAGACAGCCCTCTCATTTTCTAAAGCTGAAACAATCACACAAGTGGACAAAAACAGCACAGAAAATGATCAAAGTGCAATAGAAAGTCAAACTATCAAAATTATTATTGGATCAGCATCCATGTGCAATTTGAAAAAAATCATCAAAAAGGAAACCAAAAAACACCAACGAAAAGTGGCTTGACAGTGAGTGTAAAAGTATTAGAACAACAGTACGAAATCTTTCCAATCAAAAACACAGAGATCCAGACGATCAAGAACTCCGTCATCAATATCATGAAGCTCTTAAAGTCTACAAACAAACTCTAAGAGCAAAAAAGGACGAGCATACAGAACAATTATTTCAAGCAATGGAGGAGTCAATAAATACCAGTAACTTCTGGAACAACTAGAACACTCTCTATAGACCACAACAGGAAGAATTGGCCATTCAAAACGGGAACATATGGAGGACACACTTTGAAAATCTGTACAAAACAACCAAAACAAATCCTGCTCAAAATGAAATATTAACCAAATTAGAAATCCTGAAAGACAATCAGAACCCCCTGGACTTCTCAATTACAATAAATGAGCTAACAGATAGACTACATGCATTAAAACCCAACAAGGCATGTAGCATTGATGGAATATTAAATGAAATGACACCAATGACAAATTCAAAACCGCAATAATCAAATTATTCAACATTGTTTTGAGTGTAGGATATTTCCCAGACACCTGGAATCAAGGCCTGATTACACCAATCCTTAAACAAGGAGACAAATTTGAGCCAAACAATTACAGAGGCATATGTGTCAATAGCAACCTGGGGAAAATATTCTGTTCGATTATTAATATGAGATTGCAGAACTTTCTCGAAACCCACAAAATCCTGGATAAAAGACAAATTGGATTTCTGCCCAAGCACAGAACATCTGACCATATTTACACCCTCCACACGATCATTAATAAACATGTATACCAAAACAAAACCAAACTCTTTGCTTGCTTTGTTGACTTTGAAAAGGCTTTTGATTCAATCTGGCATGAAGGACTCTTCCTAAAACTACTGAAAAATGGAACTGGAGGGAAAACATTTGATGTGATCAGCATCATATATAAAAACAATACATGTGCTGTAAAAATAGAGAACAAACGGACAGAATTTTTCTCCCAACAATGAGGAGTCTGTCAAGGTTGCCCATTGAGCCCCACACTATTTAACATTTATATAAACGAATTAGCCAAAGCATTAAATAATTTGACTGCCCCCGGCCCAACCCTGACCGAATCAGAAATTAAATGTCTCCTCTTTGCAGATGATTTAGTCATTCTGTCAAAAGACAAAAGAGGGACTACAACAACTCCTCGACATCATAGAGACATTCAGTCAAAAATGGGGTCTTACAATTAACTTGGCAAAAACAAAAATAATGATTTTTCAAAACAGATCCAGGTGTAGGGAAAATAGATACACCTTTAGAGCAGGAAACCAGGTCTTCCAACACACCTACGAATACACCTATCTGGGTCTAAAACTGAGTTCAACAGGGAACTGTTAAAGAGCTGAGAGCAAAAGCAATGAGAGTCTTCTACATGATTAAAAATACAATTCGACATGAAATTCCAATTCAAGCCTGGCTTAAAATCCTAAAAGCAATAATTGAACCAACTGCTCTATATGGCAGTGAAGTATGGGGACCCCAAAAACCTAAGATTTTTCAAAATGGGAAAAAGAAGAAATTGAAACTCTGCATACTCAAATTTGTAAAAGCATCTTAAAAGTAAACAGAGCAACACCAAACAACTCATGCAGAGCTAAATTAGGACAATACCCTTTATTGATAACCAAAACAATTACATCAACTACTGGAAAGATGCCACTAAATTACAAAAGATGATGGAACTCTATTTACAACTAAAAAGAGACTACAAACCAGCAGAATATCTGAGCTGTGTTAAAGAACAAAGTGAGAAAGACCCTAACCAGGCCCTAAGCCACGAGAGCAGAGACTGTGTTCATTGTGCTCTCAGAGAGAGGTGGAGACAGAGGAACACTTCCTGTTGCACTATGATCACTATCTCAACATTCGCTCCGACTATTTCACTAAATTCCAACTACTAGAACCAAATTTTATGGCATTATCAAATACAGAACAATCATATTCTGGGAGAAAACTCCAACTTGATTGCAACAGCAGCAAAATACGTAACAGCTTGCCACAATCTAAGAGAGTCAGCAGCCAGTGGATAAAACTATAGTCAGAAATATTCTTAACGTCTAAATGTATGTACAGTTGTTGTTTTTTGGTTGTTGTTATTTCTTGTATATAAAAAAATATTTATGTGTTTATTCTTATATTGTTTATGTATTATATAATCATTATTTGTTCATTGCTTATGTAATGGCCACTGCTTTGACAATACTGTGTAAGTCAACTTTATTACTTTAAACCCAGTATTTACAACATTTTAAACAACAACAATTAAAAGTAAAAAATAACAACCCATCAATCACATAAGCCTCATTAATACCCCACATTCCTAAAAAACTCTCAACATCATTAATCAAATTATAATATGAAAATTCAATTTTTATCCTCCCTTTTACTATACATTTCAACATTATTTCTGCATCTATTGAACCAAATTCCAACTGCTTATTTTCCCTTGTTTTCCACATTGCAAGCTTTGCTGTACCAATTAAATAATTTAATAAACACACTTTTCCTCTATCTACCACTTTGTATTTGAGTACCCCAATAAAAACTTTGTGGGAAAATTCCTCACCAAAACCCTGAAAACAAGCATCAAGCAACCTAAAAAGACTTCAGAGTCTGAAACATCTTAAGAACAAATGTTCTACAGTTTCTTCATTACTACAAAAAAAATTCTGCAACAGCAGAATATCTGAGCACAGTGAAAAACTGTAAATTAAAAAGAATAACGACGAGGTATGGACTGAGCAATCACACGCCGACTGTAGAGACAGGCAGATACAGACAGAACTGGCTGCCCAAAGAGAGCAGCATCTGCCCGTAATGTGACCAGGGAGAAGTGGAGACAGAGCAACACTTCCTCACCAGCTGCCCTTACTATGAGGAAATCAGAAAGACATTTTATCCAAAATTTGAAATACTTTGCCCTTTTCTTAAAATTTCATAAAATGAAAATATAAAACACAACTTCAACATTTATTAGGTGAAAAAAGAGATTGTATCCTACTAGCAGCAAGATACATTGATGCCTGTCACAAAAAGAGGGATTTCTAAATTGTTCATAGAATTACTGATTGTTCTACCTTTTTTTTTTTTATGCATGTAGATGTACATGTACAAAATTAGAAATGCTTTGGCAATACATTGTAACAATTGTCATGCCAATAAAGCACACTTTGATTTTAACTTGAGAGAGAGAGAGAGACATTACAACTCTTTATTTAAATATGTACTAAATCACTAAAGTAAATATGTTCTACCCATATAGTCAAACCGTTACAACATGCATTGCAGAACAAATCGAAAAGCCACATAAATAATATTATATATATATATAGATTATAATAAATAAATAAAAATAATAAATACATTACATTTAAAACTGACCAACAAACATCACCAGTTAAATACTATAGTCTCATCTTGACAATAAAGCACCATTCGCACACCATTTAAACTCAAATTCAATTAAATTCATTGTAATTTGATAAAATTTATGTTCCACCCTGACCTCGATTCAACCAAAGTAGTAAAAATTGGCAGTGCATTAATGATTTTCCCTTCATCTACAGGTCTTCCCAACTATAAAATGTGCCAATGTACACTGTTCTCTGTGTGTTTTCGAATACTTGCATCCATAAATAAAAAATGTTATTAAAACAAAAACTTAAATTCCCAAGTATTCTTTCCAATACTGTAAACAGTGGTACTAGCCTGGAACATTCAGCAAAAACATGAAACAGTCTTTGGTTTGGTACAAAAATTACAGGGTAATAAAACAGATGTATTGAACTTAGAAACAAAACTATTTGTAGGTAACACAGTGCAATATCTTCCACTGCAAACCCCCAGAGTGTTTTGGAAGTGGGCCTTTATACAAAAGCCTCCAAGAAGGAGAAAGGTCATCAGTAACCATTAGGTGTTCTTTCCATTTTTTATCACATCTATGATTAATATCTTCAAAATAATCAGTCTTTACACACATCTGATAAAACTCTCTTTTTCCAACTGCTTGAAAATCAAGCTCCTGTAGCCCCTTAAACTTCAAAAACTACCCTTCATGGTCACCCTCTGTACAAACCCTTGGGGACACAAATAGGGAAGGAACATTACATCGATTCACCAGACATGAAACAATTTACAAAATGTAGGAATTGAGAAGAAAAAGCAGCTTTCAGACTTTTTATGAAATGTTTCACCATCCTCACAGACCTAAATCCCACTTGTTCACAAATTTCATTTGCTGGTCTCCATTGTCTGGAAGCAATATCAGTCAGATGTGCAACTTTTGTCAAACCCTTCTCTATAAATGTTTTAACAATGATATTAGATGTACAAACATTGCCACCAAGATAGGGGTTATAAAACAGTGGTTCGTTCAGGCCAAAATGGTCATTTTCTTGTCTAAATCCCTTAAAAACAGTCCAGGAATTTAAAACTGAAACATAGAATTTTACAACAGATATAAAATTCCCACTATACTGGGACATCAAAAACAATTGCTTGTCAAGGGAAAAACCACCAAAAGTTCTAAGCAAAGCCAAATGACACTCATGGTGTAGAAAACTCCTTAACATAAAGTAAAGTCTGTGCAACTTTCAGCCTCATAGCTTTAACTTTGTCTGCCAATTCAATAAACCCCTGACCTCCTTCATTAACTGAATTGCAGGGGGAAACCAGTGATAGCCGTCCCCAAAAAAAATCAACAAAAATCTTCTGCAGATGTCGCAACAGAATTTTTGGTGGATCAAGTACATTTAACCGATGCCACAGCATAGATGCAGCCAAGTTATTAATAATAAGCACTCTACCCCTATATGAATGAATGAATGAGGCATTTCTATAGCGCTTTCCTATGTACTACTATACACCCAAAGCACTTTACAATCATATCCTCATCCACCACCAGTGTGCAGCATCCACTTGGATGATGCGACGGCAGCCACAGTACAACGCGCCAGTGCGCTCACCACACACCAGCTTTAGGTGGGAGAGGAGAGAGAGTGAAAGAGCCAATTCAATGAATGGGGATTATTATGAGGCCATGATTGGTAAGGGCCTATAGAGGGAATTTGGCCAGGACACCGGGGGGTTACACCCCTACTCTTTATGAGAGGTGCCATGGGATTTTCAATGACCACAGAAAGTCAGGAACTCGGTTTAACGTCTCATCCGAAGGACGGTGCTTGTTACAGGACAGTGTGTCCCCGTCACTATACTGCGGCGTTAGGACCCACACAGACCACAAGGTGAGCACCCCCTGCTGGCCTCACTAACACCTCTTCCAGCACTACCTGGTTTTCCCAGGAGGTCTTTCCCAAGCACTTTAAACCCTTCCAAACTCTGAGAGCATTGCTGAGGAAGTACTCCCATTTGCCCAGCAAAAAAGATGCACTCTTATGCCAATTTATTCTTGAGGAAGAGGCTCTCTGATAGATATTAAGCGATGCTATCATTTTCTTAACATCTTCATCCGACCTTATTACCACAGTAACATCATCAGCGTATGCGCTTAGTTTAACTGTTACCAAATCTGTACCAAAAGGGCACACTGTGGAAATCCCACTTAACTGACGTCTCAAAACTGCCAAGAGTGATTCAATAGCAATAGCATATAAAATACCTGAGAGACCGCACCCTTGACGTATACCTCTGCCAACTAAAAATGGTCTCAATAGAGTGCCCTTTATTTTTAATATATTATATACATCTGTGTACAACAACTTGACATAAGAAATAAATGATGGACATAAGAAATAAATGATGGACCAAAACCAAAAGGGCAAAACAGAGTCTTTGGAGGGTTTATATAAGCTTTTACTTGTGTGAAGTGTCCTTGGAAAGCATGTGTAGAAAAAAGCATGAGAAAACATGGAGGTAGGAGTATGAGCTGATTTGACATGAACAGGGGCAGACCTTGGAGAACCGGTGCAAAAGAAAGAGCATATTGAGAGTGGAGGATTTCTTTGTGTGCAAGTAATGAAGTCTGGCTACAGATTGCTGACTATCAGGTGTAAAGATCCTGATGCAGCCCACTGAACAGGTATGACTAAAACTAAATCTGTCTCCATTCATGATGGTTCCTTGGACAAAGATTAAATCAAGACAAAGAAAGAACTCTCAATGGAAAATCAGAACTGACCACGCAGTTTAATCCATGACCTGCTTGACATGCTTCTGATCTATTATATCTCTTAGTCACCTCTTTTTCCTCATAACACTCTCAAAACTCTGTGTCCCTTACTGTATAAACATTTGTAGAAGACTCTGTGCCTGCAACGGAAACTTCTTAAAGAAAGCAAAACAGAGAGAAAAGACAGAGAGAGAGAGTGAAAAAATGCATGTTATGTTGTCACATCCAAAGTGTTACATAGGGACAAGGTAGGATGAAATGTACCGTCTTCACCATCAAGTGGATGATTTTTGGAATGCCCTGAGCCAAAGTTTTCTACAGATGCAACAACACCACCACACACACACACACACACACACACACACACACACACACACACACAAACTGAGTCGCTAGTATCAAACAGTAAGTAAAACTATGAGTCATACGAATGTGTGCACTCTGAGTGAGAGTCTTCAGACAGCCTCACGCCCAGAACCCATTATTACAAACAAGAATTGATCCTGTCAAACCAAGACTAGAGAGAAAATTACAGTCTTTCTCTTTTTCCGTCTATCTCTTTCTTCCCCTCTCTCTCTTTCTGCAGAAAATAATGCAGATAACTGTTGTATTACAGCAATAGGATTCAATATTGAAGTGATTTTCATAAACATAGACATTAGTGACTATGTCTGACAGGAAGGCCCTGGCATTACACTCTTCCAGATGAACGACACACTGATTTAACTACTTCATTACCCAACGTGCATTTGGTTTCGCTTTTTTTTTTTTTTTTTTTTTTCCATTTTTTAACTTAGTCAGTGGATGTTTTGCATAGTTATACAGATTGCATTTGAATAAGTACAACAGTACTTCCAAAATGATCTTTCAGCCTCTTTTTTCCGGCTCTCGTTGACGTCTGCGCTGCCACCTCTGCATAACCAGCTATGCAATAGAGGAACACTTTTAACTGGCCAGCGATATCATTAAATTACCCCAGCAATAGCCTTCACAGAGTTTACTTGATGTGACTATCTACTTATGCAGTCTGCAATTTTTTTTAATTTTTCCTTAAAGGGATAATTCACTTTAAAGGCCTGGCAACTGACATGCTTGTTTGCGAACATCCATTTTCTTTCAGTCCTGAGATAAATCTATACAGATTGAAGTCCATCCCCGAAAGAATCACATTTTCAATAATTAATCTTGCTCAGCATCCTGTGATCACTTGTGTTCATAGATGACGGCAGATGATAATCACTTATTGAGACTTACATGCCCTACGTTGAAGCCTGACTGAAATGATTCCTTAAGTATATTTTTTAAAAATTATTTTAAAAAAAATTATTTTGCAAGCAATCTATATATTACTAAAATTTCATTGCACTATAGTTGTTACATGTGCACATGTTTTGGACTTGTTTTGGACTTGTGTTGTGCCTTTTCCCGCCACTAGTTAGTCACCATGGTTACTGATCACCCCAATCATCACTTTCAGCTGTGTTCCATCACCCTCCTTGTTTCCCTATGTATATAAGCCCTGTGTTTCCTGTTCAGTATTGTCCGGTATTGTTCATGTGTAGTGTGGTTGTCTCCTCGTTTACCTGTCTGTGGATTATCTTCCTTGTGGATTTATTAAAGAAAGTAATACTTCTATTCCTCCTCGTCGTGCGTGTTTATGCTCACAACCAGCTAATGTAACGGAATACCGGACCCAAAACAGTTATACAGATTGCGGCGTGTTTATTGTTTTCCGTGTCAGTGTTTCACCTTTCGTTCCCGTCACAATGTACACACCCGCATTTCTGTTAATCTGCCTTGAGCAGAAGGACCGCTCCCTCGAGGCACATTTGGAAAAAATTTTATTCCTAGCTCCAGCTACACATTTCCCGGACAGCAGCCTTTGCAACTTCCTGTATGCCGGCCTCAACACCGCCACCAAAGCGCAGCTGTCCGGGGAAGGGCCTTGAGGGAGCTTCCCTGAATACGTGGAGTGGGTGCTGGCGTCATGTGGATCGTCTATGACCGTGGGATTCTGCGACAACGATGCCAGCCCCACTCCCACTCCAGTGCCCAGCCAGGAACCTCCAGACGGCGTGGAAAGTCAGCGTGACACCACCGAAGACAGAGAGCCTGCCTCCACCACGATGCAAGAGCCAGCGACGAGTGGAACGACTGAGCATAACACCGCCGCGGAGCCGGAGCACAGCGTGTCTGACCAGGTGTGCGAGTTCGCTGCAACAGCCATCGCCGAGGGAGTCAGTATGGAAGACGAGGGTTTGGAATGGAGCCCCGCCCACACTCCCGCCACTGAGAGTGAGTTCCAGGCAAGCACTATGGACTTTTGTTTTGAGTTTGAAGAGGATTCCCTACCTCCGTTAATTTCTTCTGAGACTGTCTGTTCTATTTTGGATGAACTGGTCCCGCCCAGCCTCCCTCTCCCACCTCCTCTCCAAACCTCTATTCAAGATTTTTTATTTTTCAGTCCCTCTGTACACCAGCCCTTTCTCCAGCCCTCAACTATGCCTGCTACCCAGCCCTTGCTGTCTCCCATCACTCCCTCAGCTCTACACCAGCCTCCTCTCAGTGGCGTGGCTACATCTGGGGCCTGCTGTGAGCCAGCTTCAGGTGATGAAGATCCTGCGGCTCCGCCTCCGGCCTCAGATCCTGTCGCAACACCTCGGCTCATCGTCCTGACTCCTCCGCCGCTGCTCCTTCCACCCTCGTCTACAGCAGAGACCATCGAGCTTTCGGCTCCACTGGACTTCCTCTGACCCTCGACTCCGCCTGGGTCAGACATCGCCTCTACATCGCCACGGACTTACGGGTCGTTCGAGACCCTCCGACCCTTCAACCCTACGGCTCTGTTTGGCTCCGCCTTCCCTCAGACTCCGCCTCGGCCCTCAGTCGTTCCAGCTCCACCTCAGCCCTCCGGTAACCTGCTTCCGCCTCGGGGGGCCGTCGCTGCGACTCCGTCGTGGACTCCGAGACCATCGGCATCACTCCACTCCTTCGGCTCTCTGTCTTCGCCCAAGGCTCCACCTCCATCGGCTGCGCTGCTTCCACGCGTCCCCAAGGTTGCGTGGAGATGCTCACCACCTTGGCTCCTCCCTCCAGCTACGCCGCCATGGGTCGCCGTCCTGGCTGTGGCCTGGAGCAACACCTGGACTCCCCTGCTCAAGGCACCTCCCTGGTCTTCACCACCATCTGCACCACCCTGGACTCCTGTACTCCGCCTCCTCCCGGTTAGCCGTCCGCCTCCTGAGCCGCCTCCTACACCAACTTCATCTTCCCCTCTCCACGGCGCAAGGACGCGCCTTTCCGGGAGGGGGCGATATGTTACATGTGCACTCTGTTTTGGACTTGTGTTGTGCCTTTTCCTGCCACTAGTTAGTCACCATGGTTACTGATCACCCCAATCATCACTTTCAGCTGTGTTCCATCACCCTCCTTGTTTCCCTATGTATATAAGCCCTGTGTTTCCTGTTCAGTATTGTCCGGTATTGTTCATGTGTAGTGTGGTTGTCTCCTCGTTTACCTGTCTGTGGATTATCTTCCTTGTGGATTTATTAAAGAAAGTAATACTTCTATTCCTCCTCGTCGTGCGTGTTTATGCTCACAACCAGCTAATGTAACAATAGTAGATGTTTTACCAGTGGCCAATATATTTTTGGAGGGCTTGAACCACGAGAGCTTTATAAAATAATAAGGTCTCTTATACATATCTATAATTATTTGATAATAATGACTCATGCACAATAAGATTAGAACCATGAATTATGTCACAATTTTAAAACCCCAACACACACCAAACCAAAACCAAGACAGGCAACCAGTTCCTCAACAAAGGTTTTAAAAAGTAAGGACCTATTACGTTTTTGGGGTCTTCCAGAATAGGTTTTTATGCTTCAGTTTTACCTTATATTTCCACATATTTTACATTGTTGCAGCACCTCTCTTCCAAGTCTGTCTGTAAGGCTTTTTAGTGTCTCTCTATGAAGCCTCTCCTTCTGAATGTGCTCTGACTGGTCAGCTGGATCAGTGTGCCATGATTGGTCAACCACTTTGAGTGCGTTTGGGAAATATCACACCCCTTACCATAACCGCGTTAGATCCTGGGTGGAAAAAAAAAAAAAAAAAAAAACAGCCTCTCTTGGACATGGTGACAACACACTGCTAACGCAACTCAACCAGACCTCATCCCCGTTATTTTGCATTTGCCTTGGGAGGGAATCATTTAAATGAGGAATTTTGTGAGGAATATTGTTCTCGTCAATTCATTCATTTTAAATGAACAAAAAAAGTAAAAAGAAAATATACATACCACACACCATGAAACTTTTCATAATAAACATCTTCAATAATTAGTGTTACTCAGACAGTTTGCTTCAATAACAAACAAAGCACAGAATTTTCCACACAGATCTGTAGATACACATCTATAGTTGTCTATAGATGCCAGAACCACATCATGTGTGGGTGGTTAACAACTTCTAAAAAGTTTTGAATGAGTTTAAATACACCCCTAAAGATGCAGTTATCAACACTGAATTCAAGGCTAAAGCAAATACCATCATCATCAGCAGCAGAGAAACAAAAGAGAAGAAAACATGGCTTGAGATGCACAAGATGTGCATTCACAATAATGTCAAAAAACGCTGAGCTCCTCGCTGGATAAATCAGCATAGCACTAGACGCGATTGCAAGCCTCGTGCTCTCAGATTACAACTATCACCAAATAGTAAACTGCAGAGAAACACAATTTATCACAGTTATGCTGCAAAGTACCTGTTTTAGCCCTGCTCTTCTCCTAGAGACTGAATGTGCAGCCATGTCCAAAAATCTATTAAATGGATGTTTTGTAATGGAGTGACTATAGACCAATTGCTTTTGCACAGGCCAGTATTTCAGCTCCAATACATCAATTATTTGTTGAGGAAGTGGTTGCCTGTGTTGGCGTACCTCCAGATGCTCCTGGCTAACTTTCTCAGCAATGTCTGTCTGTGTGTAAATGGCTTCAAAAGCTCAGAAGAAGGGTAGTCAATATCCAACTCTGTCTCCCTGACAATGTGAAAACAACAATAAAGAGCCATAGTTGCCAGAGGTTATTAAAACAGTTCCCAGTAGATGTACTTGTACTACATAAATGCAATTTAATAAATGTTTATTGTTTAGTTATTATTCATTAAACTTAATAATAAATGTTCATATAGCATGTGTTATGGTTAGGGCTCATTTAAATGTTAATTTCCAACATACTTTGGGTTCATTTTAAGCAAGCAATGCAGTAATTTTTAAACAGTAGTTGAGTTAAATAAAACTACCCAGCAGGTTGGACAAACATTTAACCCAACCGCTGGGTTAAAACAACCCAATTTCTGGGTTTGTCTATTTTCAACCCAACTTGAACTTCATAGACCATGTTGCAAAGACAGTGTGGTGAGTGAACGACGCTTGTTGATTGCAGCACTTCAAATTACTGAATCCTTATGTTATATTCCTCAGTTGTGAGTTGTTTTGGGAAGAAGAATCGGCTAAATGAATAAACATGAATACATATCAATGCACTAAACTCACTCAGAACATCCTGGCAACTGCAAAGCGACACCCAGGCAACAACATACAGAGTTTTGCAAGGTCAAGAACCATTTATATTTTCTTCAAAGAACGCAACATTAACGTGCTTCTAGTGCTACTCAACATGATCAATGAAGTGGTTTAATGGGAATGGTACACTCTAAAAAATGCTGGGTTAAATATGGACAAACCCAGGGTTTGGGTTGTTTTCACCCAGCCATTTTTTTTCAACCAATTTTGGATTTATTTTTTTAGCCAGCAATATATTAATATAGTAAAAGGCATGTTTTTGCTCACCCCCAAATAGGGGCAAATTTGTGGGGTATTTTAAGCTGAAACTTGACCAGACCAGAGACTTATATTACATCTTGTGAAAGAGGGCATAATAGGTGCCCTTTAATCCAACCTGCTGGGTTTGTCCATATTTAACCCAATTTGGGTTGTTTTTAACCCAGCATTTTTTAGAGTGTAGTGAAAGGAAGTTTCACTTTCCTGCTGACTAGGTACAACCTGTTGTCCTAGCTTTGATAATGAAACCATGGAAGGGCGCAGATCTGGGGGTACCAATCTCTGCCAGCAAAGACCAACAGATGGTGCTTGACTGTGTGATATGTAGATAACTGGTCTGTAAGAGTCAGAACAGATTCAGTCAGGAAACCACAGCTGACATTTCTCTGCAGTCAAACACACACTCAGGAGAATTATCACTCTCTTGTCCTCCCCTCTCCTCAGGTGTGTGGACCGGAGTCCCTGTGAGCCGTTTATCTGACACTGTCAATCTCACCGCATGCGGTCTCACCACAGACTGAGGAGAGACTGCGGCCCACACTGGAACAGCAGACAAGGCCACATTAGTTATGTGGTTACTTTTCATTTACATGTAGCAGATGCTTTTACATAATTTATATAAAGTATTTTCAGATTGCTTTCTGTAGTGCATTCAGTTGCAGAACATTCCTCATAACTATGACATTTACATGCATATTTTTCAAGATGCCTAATTATTACCCTATGAATTAATATTGTTCTGAACCCTGAAATTGTGCATTGTGTTGGTGAGAATGAATGTATATCCATCATACTGTATATATTCATTATATTCACCCCCTCTTTGAAATGTTAATCTATCTATATATACACACAGGTTAAAAATTTGGGGGCAGTAAGATTTTATATATATATATATATATATATATATATATATATATGTATGAAGACTTCAGATGCAAAAGCCTCTAAGTGCCGTCTGAAATTTTCTTCTAAAATTAGCATTTTTATCAAGCTCGTATGTTTAGGTTCAGTAATTTCCTTTTAATGGCCATTCAAGAGAAATAACTGAACATAAACATACAAGCTTGATAAAAATGCTAATTTTAGAAGAAAATTTCAGATGAAAAAACGCAGGTGGCAAAGAAAATTCCACATGATAAATCAAAGTTCACAATTAGCTTTTTAGGTGAAAACTAATATATAGAAGATGCACCTGCACACAAATAAAAAACACCAATCATGGTATCACAATAAAATAATGGTAACACAATGCCAAAATAATGCAATAAACATTGATTTAAAAACATAGGATGTAACATACCACCCTAATGCAGTGGTTCCCAACCACGTTCCTGGAGGCCCCCCAACACTGCACATTTTCCCTGTCTCCTTTGTCTGACACACCCATTTCTGGTCTTGCTAATGTCTCTGCTAATGAGCTGATGACCTGATGACAAGGTGTGCTTGATCAAGGAGACATGCAAAATGTGCAGTGTTGGGGGGCCTCCAGGAATGTGGTTGGGAACCACTGCCCTAATGTATTCCTGACAAGAAAGAACTAAGAAAAAAATTCTAAGAATGTCAAAATGTGTCTCATTAGATCCATCACAGTTTTTCACTGTACAGAGTAAGGGAATATACCATTAACCAGTTCAGAGATTTTTATCCTTTTTAACGTTAAAAGTATGGTCATTTTACAGTGTAACTTAGGTTGTATATACAAGTTCACTCTCTCATTGTGGTCACTCTCACACACTGGTCTTCTAAACACACAATCTCTCATACTAACAGAGAAGAAGAGTATAGAACTATTTGAAAGGAAATAAAGTTACGTCTTTCACACCTTTGTGACTTTGGTCCTCTAGCACTTCTCTCTCTCTCGAGAGAGAGAGAGAGAGAGAGAGAGAAAATAAAGGGATATAGTGGAGGGAGGACATATTTGAACTGGTGCTTCAAACAAACTACCCCAATTAATCATTCCTCCTGGAACATCTCGCATCCAATGAAGGCTGAGGCTTGAGCTCTATTATCTTTAAAAGCAATGTTACCCTCAATAAAGAGAATGAGGGCCCTGTGAAAATCACCAACATGGAGGAGAGGGTTGTTTATTCTTTTATTATATCTAGAAGGCAGGAAGTTGACTCAGAATTTTACAGCAGAAATTGTAGCGGTTAACACAGCATGTTTCGAGCAAAAGGTATTAAGTAGTAATGTTTCAAGAGGAAAGAAACATTGTCCTCTTTTCTGATCTTTATCACAGTGTCCACCAAATATCCATGACGACATAAATCAAATTACTACTAAAAAGTGCACCTCTGCCGATTTTCAACCCGTTTTGTATTGTTACAATGTCAGTAGAATATGTACATAAACAACAGTGTTAATTTCGTTAACAAAAACTATGACGAAAAATGTTCTGTGACAACCTTTTTTCAATGACTAAGACGATGAGAGAAGACACCAACATCATTAAAAGATAACTGAAATGTGCCTAAAAAAATAAATAAAAACATAATAAAAACCAAAATCACTCTTTGTTTTTGTCGAATAAAGGAGGAGACAAAACATTACATACTGTTTTACGAGCTTTCATGTTTACGGTTGCCAGATTACAAGAATTTAAACCCCAATCAGAGCTTTTCTGTTAAAAGAACACGTTTTACTTAATCTTTGCAATCTGGCAGCCATGCACACGTGTTCTCTCTACACTGAGGAAGAAGCGCAGATGATCTGAAAACACAGACAAGTAAACTGGAGTTCAGCGATCTTCATTTGAGATTTTCTTCTTAAATTAAAGTGTCATTCAGTCAGTCTGTTCTGTCATGAGCCGCTTGCGCTGTTTGCTGCGACTAAATCTGCGATCAAAGTGCAGGCTGATATCCAGCAGTGGTTCTCAAACTGGGGTACACTAACAAAATGCTGAGTTTTGCCGTTCATTTAATTCCACTATAACATTAAAACAGCATGTATTTCTAGCAGGTAAAATACCGTAAATACATGACATCCAATCAAATTACCTTTGTGGTCAAAACTGACTGCATCCACACAAAGTGTTTTTTTTTTTTTTTTTTTTGTTTATTTTGTGTTTTTATAATATGAGTACTGCCTGGTCACTGATTGGTCCCTGATCTACTAATCACAATGAAAGTATGAGCATAATTTAATATGATTGAGCTTCATGCATCACAAAAGACAGGCATGGCTAACCAACTAGACAGGAGGAGGAGGAGCTCCTTTTTATATCTTTTATATGCAGATTTATGTTTATGGTTGGATCATCAACTTGCACATATTATAATCTTAATGGTATCAAGTGATAATATTCAAAGTTAATTTGAAGATCTTTCAGAGCTGAAGATGATTTTGCAATGGACATTAGGTCTTAATAAAATTAATTATGGATATTTTTTATCTGATGTTGTCTTCAATGTTGTGATCATAAACTGTCATTCAGTTTTTCATTAGTTTTAGTGAAAAACAAACAGCGAATGATAAATGAGTGCACGCAGCAACACACACACACACACACGCCCTGATGCTATATGCACACAATCATATATTTATCAAAACCAGCAAGTACACATTTAGAATTTCTCAATCATGAACACATGCATTTCTTGCTTTGAGATTGAGTGCAGACTTTGATTAAACAGATAAGTGACTGTTGTAACACTTGAAAGACTATTATACAAAATTTCTTCCATTCAGCCATTTTAATGAAAAAAGAGGAAATTGGTGGCTGAAAACATCACTTTAACTGAAAAACAGACAGCACTTTCTTTGTACACCGATAATTAGTTGCAAACCAATTTAAATCTGAAGCTGCTTAGGTGAACTCTTTTGCTGACTGACACAAACCAATCTTATAAAAGATGAAAACGGTTCTGAGATTGTGTATAAATGAGAGAATGATTAAAAAAAATCTATTTGAAATGTTAAGCCCTGAATTAATGAGGTCAGGAGTTTGCCTAAATCTAATTACCTGGTGTTTCCCCAAGCTACATTATGACCAATGTAAAACATAATAGAAACTATTGAACTTAATGACAGCTGCTCTGTTAAAGTTGTAGTGCTTGTGGTTGTTTAACTGCTGTCTCTGAGTCCCCTGGCCTCCACATTGCAGGCGCTGTGAGGACCAGACTGAAGACACACAGCATTCACAATGAGGAGACCAGAGAACCCCATTGGACGCCTGGTAAATAGAGAATTTGAGAATGTAAATCTACAGGAAATAACTTCAGACAAAAAAAGGCCAAATAGTGAATTACCTATAGCATGATCACAGTTTCAAGTCACTGCAGATGACCTTCACAAAAACCTTTGATTGGCTTTTAATGTCGATTAATGTATTTGCACCAGCATAAACTACATAAACCCACAGAAAGGTCCTTATAAAGCAATCTATGGAAGAAATACCACAAAGGTACAATAATGATGACCATCTTTTTCCAAGAACACATTCCTACTCAGATTAGCGTATGGTTCAGTTCACTGCCTCAAATGGACCGTAAAATAATTACAACATGCTCTTTTAGCCCTGAGTTCCATTAAGCTCATTGTCAATGAATCAATATTCGATTCAGTAATGAATTTGCGCTCAGCCTTCAAAGACCCAGCTGCTGGAAATATTAGTCTGCAATTACGTAGAAGCATTCATTTGAAATGTTTTTCTTAAATTGCGCTATTACAAGCCAAAACAGACTTAATTTCGCAGCCTGTTTTCTTTCATGACCTAAGGCGTTGCATGATGTGACATGACAATTATTGAAATTTTAGTTTTTAATTGGAGGCCAGTGTCACTCTAGTCATGACTGACCTGTTATTACACTCAGAAATAAACCCACCTGCCTTTCCCCTAGAGTGAGCACTTAATACCACAGAAACATAGAGGCTATTGATTTATTCAAGTGTGTTCAGTCCATCTACAGCAACATTAAGGGTATCTATGGGTAAAATAAAAATAAACAACTACAAAACAGGAAAAACAGCCTGTAGATTAGGGATGGTCTAAAAAAAAAAAAAATTATCACGATAATTTCAGGTATTTATTACAATTAACGATACCAATGACGATATATATATATATATATATATATATATATATATATATATATATATATATATATATATATATATGTTTGGTTTTATATGTGATCATTAACTGTCATTCAGTTTTTCATTAGTTTTAGTGAAAAACAGAAACAGCGAATGATAAATGAGTGCAAGCAGCAACACACACACACACACACACGCGCGCCCTGATGCTATATGCACACAATCATATATTTATCAAAACCAGCAAGTACACATTTAGAATTTCTCAATCATGAACACATGCATTTCTTGCTTTGAGATTGAGTGCAGACTTTGATTAAACAGATAAGTGACTGTTGTAACACTTGAAAGACTATTATACAAAATTTCTTCCATTCAGCCATTTTAATGAAAAATGAGGAAATTGGTGGCTGAAAACGTCACTTTAACTGATGGGCGATGGCCTAAAAAATTTATCACGATAATTTCAGGTATTTATTGCGATTAACGATACCAATGACGATAATATATATATATGTTTGGTTTTATATATATATATATATATATATATATATATATATATATATATCAGAGGTTGCGTTAGTCCGTCATTTTGACGGACAGCAAAAAAATCAAAGACTGCGTCACTTTTCAGTTTTCACGGGTCGTGAGTGAACGCGATCATCCTTTCCTCTTTGCAGAACGAAATATATGAAAATATAGAAAATATGTTGAAAGACACAGTAGCTTACCGAAATCGTCAGTTCAGTCAGTGTTGCAAACAATTTAACGTAACATTATACCTCAGAAGAGCCATTCGTTGACCATAAACTTGATAGTCAGTAAGAAAAATAACATAACGAACCATTTAAAACAAAACGAACTGGATTAGAAACAATTATGTAAGTATAAGTATTATAACTTTATTATTATAAAATATACTTAAACCGGGTGCTTGCTTGTGTGTAATCAAGCGCATCGTTTTATTCTGGAGACTGAACTCACGCTCTGCAGACACACTGGAGCGCACTCACCACTAACTGGACAGGGGTGGGAATTACATTTACAAGCTACAGCAGCAGCAGTTTCAAATATTTTGATGTCTGCTGATACAGGCGAATGTTCTGTGCTGGTCTTGCTAGTTCTTAGCGCAGCGTTTGACACTGTTGACCACTGCACTCTGATTGGTAGACTGGACTCTCTGGTGGGCATCTCTGGGTCAGCTCTGGACTGGTTTTCTTCTTATCTTTCTGACAGGAGTTTTTCTGTATCCATAGGTTCTTTCATGTCAAAATCTGCTTCTTTGTCCTGTGGTGTGCCACAAGGTTCTGTGCTCGGCCCCATGCTTTTTAACCTGTATATGCTTCCTCTTGTCAAGATAATCCACACTTTCAATAATATCTTATCATTTTTATGCTGATGACATTCAATTATATATATCTTTTAGTCCTGATAGACTGGACAAACGGTCTCTTTTGCGGGAATGTTAAGTTTCCATTAACAATTGGATGGCAGACAATTTTCTACAACTTAATACAGATAAAACTGAGGTGTTGATTATCGCCCCAGACAACATTACCCCTAAGATTAGGCAGGTTATTGGTGGTCTATCATCCTCTGATTGTGGTGACATAAGAAATTTGGGTGTCATTTTTAACAGATCATTGTGTCTTGACAGTCATGTAAAGTCTGTAGTTCGTTAATGTTTTTTCCATCTCAGGAACATTGCTAAAATTAGATCTATGGTTTCAAAGAAATTAATGGAGATGCTTGTTCATGCCTTTATTTCTTCACATTTGGATTATTGTAATGTTTTGTAAACGTGTTTAAACAAATCTTCTATGGATCGATTACAAGTTGTACAGAATGCAGCTGCCAGGCTTTTGACTAGATCCAGCAGAAGGTCACATATTACTCCTGTGCTTAAAGCTCTTCATTGGCTTCCTATTAATTTTAGAGTGCATTTCAAAATTTTAGTTATTACTTACAGGGCCTTGCACGGTCAAGCGCCCTCGTATATACAGGATCTTTTACATGCACACACCCCTGGTCGGTCTCTGAGGTCTTCAGGCCAAGACCTTTTAACTATTCCCAGAACACGTCTTAAGACAAAAGGTGATCGTGCTTTCTGTGTAGTGGCTCCAAGACTCTGGAACTCTCTTCCTTTAAAGTTGAGAACTATGGGTTCGGTGGAGTCTTTTAAAAAACATCTAAAGACGCATCTTTTTGGACAAGCTTTTAATTAATTATTCGATTTGCCTGTTTAAACTTATGATATTGTAGAGTATATTTATTTTTATTTATCTTATTTGTTATTTTTATTGTAAAGCACTTTGTGACCCCTCCTTGTCTGTGATAAGTGCTATATAAATAAACTTTACTTACTTACTTTACTTACAGCCTCAGTAATCTGTCAAAATGACGGACGGCCTTCATATTTTTTCCATCGATGCTAAAAAAAATTAAAAAAAATAAAAAAATCGGTTAACGCGACCTCTGAGATATATATACATGCCGACCGTCACAGCCCTAACTGTAACTGTAAAAAGTAACCCAACTATGTCTTCAGACAGTTTACAAAATACAGCTGTGACGCAGCTCTCCGTGTACGCGCGTCGGATGAGTACACACAAATCTCCTCACAGCGCGCGCAAGTTCTCTTTTGCGTCTTACGGTTGAATGTTTAAATTGGCAAGGTTTGAATGAGTTTAGTTTAAACACAGATAGCAACGTGAGATGTTCAGGTCTCACCTGCGCTATCAACACCCGGGTGATGACGGCGTAAATGACTGGTCATAGAGCATACGGCTCTTGCATTGAACATTTGTTTATAGTGATTACTGTTTGCTCCGCATCTGATTTTCTATAACCAAGCCAGTTCCAAATTGTGGAGGTAGCTCCTCGCTTAACAACAAGCTGCTCCTCAGCCTCACGACCGCCTTCCGCCATGCTTGTTTTCACTCCGCACGTGAACAGTGAATCGGTCGCGCACGAAACTACGTCTTCAACTAGACTTATCGTTATTATCGCGAGGAGACAAATTTTTATCTTGAGGAGAATTTTCAGCGGTATATCACAAACGTTAAGATATCACCCATCCCTACTGTAGATGTCAGTGTTTGTGTGTAGGTGTTGAAAAAAGTCAAATGAAATAATCAGAAGCGAAGTTGACCCATAATGACCAATAGTAAAGCGTAATTGAGATGAAACCCTTATGAGCCAGTCCTACGCATGATAAACACAGCCTACGCCGTAGCTACGGCGTACACTCGACGCAGAAGTATAAATCAGCCTTAACACCTCAACCTCTTATGCCATCCAGCCACCTTCACTGACCTTCTGGGACTTTCTGCCACCTTCTAGAGCTCTTCATGCAGAGATCAAGCAAATAAATCTGACACCCTCGCATGGGAGAAATAAGACAACCACATGTCACAAAATCAGAAAAAAAGATCTGTGGTTCAGTTTTGGGTGCACAGTCACCTTCTTGTGTGGCTTTTTATCATTTCTTTTTTTAGCTGCTGTCAAACACTTCAGAATGGAGACAGCTCGAACGCCTACTCAGTCCATGGGCATCTTAATACTGACACTCAAACAACAACTAATGAAAGAGAACAGCTAGCTGTCTTTGCTGTTAACTGAGGAGCCGAAGGGGGTACGAAAAGAACAGGTAAAGGGTGAAAAAGATCCACGGGAGATATATTTGTATGTATGTGTGTGTGTGTGTATCCAAAAAACAATCAGAATTCTTAGGATGTAACATCAAAAGGGCTTTCATTAATTGATAGAATAGAAGGTTATTAGTGCCAGCGGCCCATGAAAAATAAAAAGGTACTTACGGAATCTACTAACTTCAAAGGGGGGTTTCAACCAGGGCCAGAGTCCCTAGAGGGTCACAAGAGGATTAAAGGAGGGTCAGTGGAAAAATGTTTTTGAGGGCTGTCAAGTTAATAGTAAAACTGCTACAGAATAATGAGTACTGTGAAAAATAACCTGTATTTTGAATTATGCATTGCTTTGTGTTGTGTTTCAGGGTTAACAAATATTTCTATTAAATTACTGGATAATGTCCTGCAGAAAGTTACCAGTTTTTATTTTTTACAGTTTTGGGGTTAAAGGAAATCAGTAGCGGCTCCTAACCATAAATTTAGGTAGGGCAGATTCTTAGAGCTAGTTTATGATAAACATTTTGTAAGCTTTAAATTCTAATCGCTGAACACATGCATTACACTTTTGGCAGAGGTTGCACTATTCAGCCTGAGGGTGGCGCTCTAATGTTGATTGACAGGCTTAAGGTACATACGACACACGCACAGAATGCTGTTAGAATTGCTTTAATGTAGCATTTATTGCCTTCGAATGTTGTTTTAAAATATTAAAATATTTTAAAAGTTGTGAAAGAATTCCAGTGAGGAAAAAAAAGTCATGTCTATTCTCAAACATAAAACAAACACAACAGAACTATAAAAAGGCTATTCACATAAGCATGTTTAAACTAAAGGATTTCTGCTTTCATTAATTTGATATGCCACTCCACAAGAGACATGCACTGTAAAAAATAGATCTATAAAATAACGGGAAAAGTACTGGCAGCTCATTACCTGGACATTATCCAGTAATTTTAGACATTTCTGTTAACCCTAAAACACAACTCAAAGAAGTGCAAAATTCTAAATACAGTTAAAACACCTGTAAAAAATAAAGATTTTTTTTAGAGTGTGCCAAGTTACTGATCTGATGCAGACTAATATACACATAGCTGAAGCAGATTGAAGTTGTCTTGGTCTGGAGTGAGGTGTATGTAAGGTAATGTGAAAAACAGGGACAGTCTGAAATGGCTCTCAATTAGAGCACACTGCAGTTCCATTTTTCACCACAGATTTACATTGGAAAATTGTGGGGCGCTGTAGAGCTGGGCAGGGCTCAGGCACCCGCTGTCCCATTTAGTATCATAAAACATGCATGCCGAAGCCATGTACTAAATTTTAATATATCCTGTTCACTTTCCAACTTAATCTAAAAAAAAAAAAAAAAAAAAAAAAAAAAAAAATACAATTTATTATTGATTCAGTTTACACAGAGGTCTATTTTTTGGATGAATATTTCTGCCCTTACAGACAAGCCGTAGCTGAAGGAAATGTCTGTAAACTTACATAACATTGGTGAGGGAGAGCCCGGTGTGCTCTTGACAACTTTGATGAATATAAAGTTCAAAAGAACAGCATTTATTTGAAACAAAAATCTTTTGTAACATTATACATTACTGTCACTCTTAATTAATCTTTTAATGCATCTTTTTACATAAAGCAAACACTGCTGGTAGCCAGGTCAATGACGTGACGCTATTTTTTTTTGTGTGTGTCCATATAGTTTAATTCAATTTAAAAGGGTTAAAATTGCAAAATAAATTAGCAAATTACTTGCATACATTCTCTTTTTTGAGGACCAAGTCTAAAATTTCTGGTTTTAATCAATTTTGAGAGAATATTTGGGGATTGATTGCAAAAATGTCAATGTGGTGTAACCGTAAAAACTTTGTACCAAATAACTGATCTTGTTTAAAAAAGGTGAAATTCTCAATAAAACACCATATCAACTAGTTTGGCATAATCTTACATTAGAACAATTTAATAGTAAATAAAAATAAATGGAACACCATTGTTCTGAATATTATAAATAATTTGGGGAATCATGGAGTCAAGGTGGTGTAACCACCATTTAAGGAGCCATTTTGTTAATATTGTGCAAGTGACATGTGACAGGAAATTATGTCACAGAGAAGGGCCCCTGGTGACCCTAACTGCTGCATGCAAAGGTTAGTAACTGTCTTTAAAATATGAGATAACTTGACATTTTTAGGGTATGGTCAGGTATTCTTAGGTATACATGTCAAATGGTATGACCCCAGGAAAACACTGATAATTCATCATTATTATAAAAATGAGTATTAATTTTAAAAATTACATTTGAAATATTTCCACCAAGGCCGTCCGCTTACATAGGTGTCCATGATAATGCTTGTCAAATTAGATTTTAAATTGAAATGTCAAATGGTGTAACCGGTTACACCATTTGACTCCTATTACAAGCCTTTCTGTTAGGGGCCAATTTAGTCAAATATCACTAGTTTATGATGCTGATTAAAGATGAAATATAAAATGACCTACTATTTGGAACTATTTTCAAATGTTCAATGTTTTATTTTTTTGAGAAAGTGGTGCTTTATCCACAACTTTATTATTAAAGCTCTGTAAGTCTAGGATAAAATAATTATGTTGCACAACATTAATGTTTTTGAAATGTTTAGCTTTAATGGATATTTCTATTCCATTCACTTAAAATTTTAAGCAATATATAATAGCTAATGAGAGACAAACGCGACACACGTTTAGAGAGCAGTGGAGTTTTTATTATGCCGCAGTCGTCGCTTCTGCTTCTACGGTCAAGCGTATGTGGGGTAAAGAAGCACTGTTTTATCATATTAGATACATTTGTGTGTTGAAAGCTACACTGTGCGTTCGCTCGGCGGCTGCTATGAGACACTTGTTGCACACTGCAGTAAACTAGATCCATATTAAGCATATTAAAACATGGTACTTGCAGTAAATAAAAAAAAAACTAGATTTAAAACAATAAGACTAAATGTGTTGAGCTATATAACGTGATTAGTTTTCTGTTGATGAATGTATCCAAACAGTTGCTCACCTGTCTAATAAAACACATCATATATTAAAGCGTCTTTGGTGTTTCCATGGTTTCTACAAAATAAAACCAGAAACGGAGGGTAACGTGGGTATGATGTCATTGATAGGTGACGCACGAACGCATGAAGCAAACCGACGCATGAAGAGTCGAGAATACTTTTTCTGTGCAAAAACAAAAAAACAGCAACTTAATTCAACAATCTCTTCTCTTCCATGTCATTATCCTTACGCAGATAACTCAATAAGCACAGTGAAGGCTTCCGTGTTTACGTCTGAATGCCGGCTCAGTATTGGCCAAAGCTGATCATGTGATCAGCATGACACATGCATGTGATGCTGATACAGGAGCTGGCCAATAATGAGCTGGTGTTCTGATGTAGAACCTGGAGGTGCTGCACTGTGTTTACTACGCCAACAGCATAGGAGAATGACAGGGAAAAGACAAAATTGTTGAATAAAGTTGCTATTTTTGTTTTGTTTTTGCGCACAAAAAGTATTCTCCTCTCTTCATAACATTAAGGTTGAACCACTGCAGTCACGTCGACTGTTTTAACAATGTCTTTAGTGCCTTTCTGGATCTTGAAAGTGGTAATTTCGTTGCTTTCCATGGGAGATAAAAAAAAAAAAAAAAAAAAAAAAAAAAAAGCTCTCAGATTTCATCAAAAATATCTTAATTTGTCTTCTGAAGATGAACGAAGGTCTTACGGGTGTGGGATAGCGAGAGGGTGAGTAATTCATGACAGAAATTTTATTTTCTAACCCTTTAACTGTAAAATATACGAGACATAATTTCACTGTTCATTACTATGATGATTTCTTGTTGCCAGATGTTGTTTTTCAGCACTGAAACCACTTTAGCTTAACTTGTTGACTGTCATGCTTGATTTTCAGTGTCAATTTGTTCAACAGACAATGGCCTTTGTCTGTAGAAGCAACATGGTCAGGTGGTGTAACTGGTTTGTGTCTATTGGCGTAACCAGTATTTTTCATAAAAATATAATTATATACAGAATTAAAATTAATGTGTAATAAAATCTAATCATCTAGTTTAGTGTAATAACATGGTTTTTAACAATTTTTACATAAGTTTTCAAAGATTATTTAGAAAACAGATGTTTTTTCAGCATATGTCCCACCAAATATTGCAAAAACACATTAAAATTTACATTTTGAGATAACTCTAATAAAAATTATTTAAATTTAAAATTTAATTATTTTTCATTTGATATTTTAAAATGAAGTATTTATTTCTATGAGTACACTTACATGCCATCTAGATGGATAAAATATTTAATATTTCTCATTCTTTGGCGGTTACACCATTTGACATTTTCAGGTACATTCATTCTTAACTTTCGTTAAAATTGTGCAAATGTCCTTTTTATTAACATAAAATCAACATAAATACACTATATACATTTTAACGTACCTAATGCATGCTTTTGAAACAAGTTTTTAAAAGATTTTTGAATTTCTGGATTTTTGAAAACCATATTTGTCACTGACCCAGCCAGCAAATGTTGTGTTTTGTAGACTGATCTCCGGCAAGGGACCTTCTTAACTCATTTAACCAGTGTAGGGAACAGCACATTTCAGGGCCCGGTTTATGGCTGGGCCTCTCTCTGTCTGTAACAGTGGACAAAGGTTTGCTACATTTTTATTGGATCTTGGTGGACTAACACAAACAAATTGTCCAACGCCATCAGATAAAGATCCAAGGACAACATCCAGACACCTTTTACAGGGCAAGAAGAAGACCTCTGGTACCAAGCCCAGGAAGGACAGGACTTGTACGAGGTGGGAAGTCGTGCTTATGACGGCAGGTGCGTTCAAGTCACTTTCGCTGAAGTAAGATGGCAGTGTGCCTTCTCTAAATTAATTACACAAAAGAACAACACTTCTACTTCTAGAAAATGTAGAGCAAAGAATGTGCATTGGTTGCATGTTGCTTTTTTATGTTTTTAATTAATTTATGAAGCCATTGTAAACTTTATCGTTACATATTGTTATATTATGATGCTATCGTATTTTTTTGCTGGGAATTAGCTTACTTCGTTGTAAATAGAAAAGCCTGACAATGTCACTGCTAAATACCATAAGTATTGTGGTATTTCGCCATGTTTCTCACTGACACGCCCCCAACTCGTACAGATCGGGGCTTAAAGAAATTCCTGAGCTCCCCACTCATATTTACGACATTGTGGTGGCGTTCATGTGCGTTAATACGATCTTTCCGATATGACTTGAACGCACCAATATATTACACGAAAGTGAGCACTCCATAATGTTTAGATCGCCTCATTTTAGTTAAGAATAAAACGACAGGTCATGCATAGACTATCTTGCCCAAAAAAAGTGCGGGGGACATGTATATTACTCTATAAGGAGTAAGACATTAACAGAAATACTTTGTTCTGAGTCTGTCCTTTAAGGGGAAAGACATTAACAGACACATTCTTGTTCTGCGTCCCGGCTTGCGAAGCTGAGACGATAACAGATACAACGTTCTAAGTCTCCCATCGGGTGAGACATAACAGACATGCTGTTCTGAGTCTTGGGCCTGCAAAGGTGAGACTATAACAGATACACCATAAAATTCTGAGCCTCTGGTTTGTCCAGAGAGACAACAACAGATCCCGTGATCTGAGTCTACAGCTTGTGAGGCAGCAACAGATACGGCCTCATCTGTGTGTTCCAGATTTTAGGACACTTTGGTGCTCCAGGAGATCAGCTTCCCACAGAGCTTTGTGTTCAAGGCTGTTGAAACAGATTCCAGCTCCTCTCCCCACTGCATTGTCACCCCGCACAACCAGTGGAAGACCATCATTGTCTCCATCATCGGACTCAACCACATGGAACGTAAATATCACTTAACCAAACCTCTTTCCAGAGACCTTGGCATTTTTGTATATTTTCAGTATATGATTTTCTAATTAACATTAGATGTAATATAGCTGATGTTAGTTAATAACAAATAATCTTACGTTTATTTGTTTGATGCATAATAAGGTTCTTCACTTTATTATTTTCAGAGAAAAATCATTCCATAAGATAACGTAACTCTTCCATAGCCACACCCAACTTAGTCACTTGTATTTCTTTTGCATATCTTACGCACTTTATTACTTTATCATTCATGGTATTCATAGTTGTGTTAGTTTTTCTTGTGTATCTTTTTGTTAATAAAATGTATTTTATTACACTTGTGTCTTCCTTGTGCTAATAATACAGAAGAGGCTCTACAAGTTAGCAATCTCACCAATCTTTCAGGTAAATCAGCTGACAACTTTACATTAATTCTAAATGTAGAAAAGCCCCTGTTGGGAGTGTTCTCATACTGCTAAGGTAAAAGACCTTGACTGGTGCCCTGAACTAGGAGAGGGTGGAAATGGTCTTCTGATGTACTCATAAACACACCTTAAGTGACATGTGATCCAAAAATCACAACATCAGCGTTGACGTGAGTACTAGTCCCTATTTTACTTAACGTCCTTGGATGCGCAAAAGTAAAATCACTATACCAGCAAGCCTTTCTTGATCATCCAACTTCATCTAAAAAAGACCACGCTCGTCTAATCCAACAAAACACCAGATACATTACAGTAATCTTCTGTCTCCTCACAGAGTTAAAAGTCAATTATAATAACAATAAAAAAGGATTCTGAATCTGTGTTTGAAACCTTTCCCAAATACTGAAAAATCACCAGAAAAGTGGACAGATGAAAAAAGATGAATATTCAGAGGAAATACTCACCGTTCCTTCTGTCAGAAGAAAATAATTCTCATTAAATTCAACATGATCACGACACAACTTTAATTAATTTCACAGTATGAGGCACAAATGCTGCTGCTATCAACCAAATGCTTATGTTGCACTGGATCATGACTGTGGAGCTGATATTACATACAAAACCTTACACAGCTGCCAAATATTAATTGCATTACGTAAGCATGTATCATGGCTTGATCAACATCACAGAGCAGATGGTGCACACATTGTATCCCTGTAAATAACAGTAAAGTGTCTCGTCTGAGTGTTCAATATACCTCAGACATGATCTGATCTGCTTCACACACGTAAACACACACACACACACACACACATAAATGCATTTCACTATATTAGTGAGGACATTACATAGACTTCCTTTGATTTTATATCATGTTAACGATATTTTCTATTGCCTAACCCAATCCCTACCCCCCACCCTACCCCTACCCCTACCCCTAAACCCACCCATCACAAAAATGTCCAAAAAAGGTGCAAAACATATATATATATATATATATATATATATATATATATATATATATATATATATATATATAATAAATAAAAATAAAATAATGTTTTGGCTGATTTGTAAGTCTATTTAAGGACCAATAAAATGTCCTTACTAGTTGGTTGTCAAAATATTTCAGTATATAAGGGAGGGCATTTGCCCTTCATACGTATAGCCAAACCTGTGTATACACTCACACAAACGCAGTCTATCTCCCTTTAAGGTTGATTCCAATGAGATCCCATGACATGGATATCAATCACACCTCAACCATGCAGAAAGTACACATAAATGTCCTGCACAATCGACCAGTTCTATTTTTCTTATAATATATTACAATAAAACTGTATGTCCTTAAGGTCACCAAAGCAATCACCCTCTTCAGCCGCCATTGACCTGCTTCACAATGTCAAAGGAATGATGGAGGAGCGCTACAGCTTCATATCGACAATCCCACGTCGAATGATAATGATTAGTACATCACTTATCATGTTAATGAATAGTGATGTTGACTCAGTTTAGGGAAAAGAAGCATGGGGTACAGAGAGGGAAAGAGCAAACAATTCCTTCTATTCCCCAGACCGCTGAGCCTGACGTGACCGGAAAGAAAGCGAGCCATTCATCTCCTTGTGGAACCACAGAAAATCATTGATAGTGGAGACTGTCCTGCTCCTTTAAGCGAGTCATTTAATCACTGAGTGGAATTGTAGGCAGACAAAATAAATGGATAGATGCAAGAGTGATTCATCTGTTTTGTTTTGGAGCCTGCAGGAAGAATCGAACCCATTGCAAAAGAAATACAACACAGATTATTCTTGTGAAAGAAAGAAGAGAAAAAGAAGGATAGAAAGAAAAAAAGTCACACCAAAAGGCTCCCAAACCTCTTACTGATTCAAGCCTGCAGCATCAACTGCACTTGCTTCCCAATGTGTTTCTGATGTTTGGGTATGTGAACCCATCTGAGGGATCCCTCGTTTTCATTTAGGAGTACTAAACTTCACCAAGAGATTTTGTAATTTCAGTCCCTCAAGCTTCTCTAGTGGCTCCACTCCAGAAGCCACAGCGAGTCTGCATTTGTATATTGCGTTTCAGTGTAACTGTCATCTGTGTTTATCTGCAAAGCATTTAAATGGAATGGACTCCATAGAAAGGGTCCTGTTTAACAGACAGTGCTTGAGATGACCTTTCCAAGACCGAGCGGTTGTTCCGCGTGTTCCGTGAGCAAATGAAGATGAAATTTTAAAGTGGTTATTCTTGGACAGAGAGAGACAGAGCGAGAGAGAGATATTATAGGCGGACCAGAGCAAACATTTTATCTCAGGCAGGTTCTTCTGACCCAAATACACCCATTCCATCAAGACACAGCACCTTCACAGTGGGATGTGCACTTTAGGTCATTTTCTATCTCCTCACACCTGCGTGCATACAACACATGCACAACAACACACACCATTTCTGGGCAAATTTCACAAATCCTGTCAAGAACATGCCTCTGCAGCCAGATCTTATTAGTATTATTTGTAACTTTTACATGTACAGTTTAGTTGTACACTGAAACATGAAAAAGGTACAGGAAAACACATGCAAACAGAAAAACACCACCAAATAAAGAAAACATCTACATCAGTTTGACAACATATGTGCTGCAAAATTTCACAACGCACCCAACTACAAAAATGCGCTGCAAATACTCACAACACAACCAAATATAAAAACACACTGTAAAAGTTCACAACACAACCAAATACAAATATGCACTGCAAATACGCACAACACAACCAAATACAGGTGCTGGTCATATAATTAGAATATCATCAAAAAGTTGATTTATTTCACTAATTCCATTCAAAAAGTGAAACTTGTATATTATATTCATTCATTACACACAGACTGATATATTTCAAATGTTTATTTCTTTTAATTTTGATGATTATAACTGACAACTAAGGAAAATCCCAAATTCAGTATCTCAGAAAATTAGAATATTGTGAAAAGGTTCAATATTGAAGACACCTGGTGCCACACTCTAATCAGCTAATTAACTCAAAACACCTGCAAAGGCCTTTAAATGGTCTCTCAGTCTAGTTCTGTAGGCTACACAATCATGGGGAAGACTGCTGACTTGACAGTTATCCAAAAGACAACCATTGACACCTTGCACAAGGAGGGCAAGACACAAAAGGTCATTGCAAAAGAGGCTGGCTGTTCACAGAGCTCTGTGTCCAAGCACATTAATAGAGAGGCGAAGGAAAGGAAAAGATGTGGTAGAAAAAAGTGTACAAGCAATAGGGATAACCGCACCCTGGAGAGGATTGTGAAACAAAACCCATTCAAAAATGTGGGGGAGATTCACAAAGAGTGGACTGCAGCTGGAGTCAGTGCTTCAAGAACCACTACGCACAGACGTATGCAAGACATGGGTTTCAGCTGTCGCATTCCTTGTGTCAAGCCACTCTTGAACAACAGACAGCGTCAGAAGCGTCTCGCCTGGGCTAAAGACAAAAAGGACTGGACTGCTGCTGAGTGGTCCAAAGTTATGTTCTCTGATGAAAGTAAATTTTGCATTTCCTTTGGGAATCAGGGTCCCAGAGTCTGGAGGAAGAGAGGAGAGGCACACAATCCACGTTGCTTGAGGTCCAGTGTAAAGTTTCCACAGTCATTGTTGTTTTGGGGTGCCATGTCATCTGCTGGTGTTGGTCCACTGTGTTTTCTGAGGTCCAAGGTCAACGCAGCCGTATACCAGGAAGTTTTAGAGCACTTCATGCTTCCTGCTGCTGACCAACTTTATGGAGATGCAGATTTCATTTTCCAACAGTACTTGGCACCTGCACACAGTGCCAAAGCTACCAGTACCTGGTTTAAGGACCATGGTATCCCTGTTCTTAATTGGCCAGCAAACTCACCTGACCTTGACCCCATAGAAAATCTATGGGGTTTTGTGAAGAGGAAGATGCGATATGCCAGACCCAACAATGCAGAAGAGCTGAAGGCCACTATCAGAGCAACCTGGGCTCTTATAACACCTGAGCAGTGCCACAGACTGATCGACTCCATGCCACGCCGCATTGCTGCAGTAATTCAGGCAAAAGGAGCCCCAACTAAGTATTGAGTGCTGTACATGCTCATACTTTTCATGTTCATACTTTTCAGTTGGCCAAGATTTCTAAAAAAAACTTTCTTTCTATTGGTCTTAAGTAATATTCTAATTTTCTGAGATACTGAATTTGGGATTTTCCTTAGTTGTCAGTTATAATCATCAAAATTAAAAGAAATAAACATTTGAAATATATCAGTCTGTGTGTAATGAATGAATATAATATACAAGTTTCACTTTTTGAATGGAATTAGTGAAATAAATCAACTTTTTGATGATATTCTAATTATATGACCAGCACCTGTACATGCGTATTTGCAGCACATTCCTGCCGGTATTGACAATCAAACCCACAGCCTTCAGGTTACCACTCTGACTCTCTAACCATTAGGCAGCGACTGCCCTGTCAACATCAAGAATAATGGGAGTTACAAAGAAAAACACATTACAGTAATGAGAATTTTGGGTGACAATGTGCTTAACAGTTGTAACAATCACTGCCTGTCACAAGGTTTACTCATTGCAGTTATGGTTGCTATGTTCTTCCTAGCCACTAGTTGGACAAGAGTGTACCCTGTATGGTATAAAACAGGAAACAGTAAATGTTAGAGTCTGTTGGATGCTGCCTCATGGACTGCATTCCATTCCAATTTTAGACACGCGCTCGCAAACTTCCCTAAGCACTTCCCCTCGGGGGAATCCCTGCCGCCATTTTTAAGTGTGTTCCACTTAAGTGGACAAGGGAAGTTTATATAGACAGATGTTTATATATATTTGTTTCATTTGTGTAATTTTATTTTTCTCCAACAGCTCATATTCCTATAAGATTTATGAAATTTGGAGTGGAATGCAGCCATGGTTGTCTGCAACTTATTTCCTAATCCTGTTTGAGAAATGGTTTGTTTCCTGCTCAAACAGGATTTGTTTATGATGTAGCTCTTGCTTATCGGCTATGGCTATACAGACAAACACACTGCTTATATTGCTCGAGCAACTCTTTCAGTTTGTTTGGTGTGAAACCAAAATCCAAGAGTAGGACAACAACCAACTTCATTATCATCAACCTTTGTAACGCTGCTCATATACAGGTAAAACTGGTTTATTTCATTTCCTGAACTGTTTATGCTCTCAAATACCAGTGGACAGTGCTGGATTCACCACACGGACATACACATGCACACAAAAAAAAAAAAAAATAATAATAATAAAAAAAATCACTGAATTGTATCTATGTATATATTGTTTATTAATAGACTCCTTTCACCTTAGATCAATTTAAGTATTTGCACAAAAGGCAGTCCCCCTTTTGACTCTTGAAGCTTGACCAGTGCAAAGTAACTGGGATGGTTATACAGTCATAAATCTATTGTCACAAATTCAAAAATTAAATTATGGGGTGAGATTCACCCCTCTAGACATTAAATTTCATCTAACACACAAACTCACATACTTGTTATGTCTTTCTCTTTCCCTCCCTCTACTGAAGGTGCACACCATCCTGCTTATAACAACCACACACAGACACACTCCACAAGACACAAAGAGCAGTTGAAAGACAGATGAACAGCTTCTCTCTTTTACCCTTTCAAGTGTTTCGGTCTCTCTGTATATCGGTATTGCTGGCCATCCTTCCTTCCAAACCGCAAAGGGAGAATACATTTAAAACCGTGTAAACAATATCCTTTAAAAGCATCACTCACCATCCATAGCACCTCTGGGCAACTTACAGAGGAAGCAACCTTATCTGATTATTAACAAATACCTGGAGTATTCCCTTTAAATCTTTATCTTGATTAAGCCTGGACCAAATAAAACAGGTTAAAAAACAACATGGGCTTACAATAAACAATAGTATAGACCAGGGGTGTTCAATCCTAATCAAGGTCTTACTAGGCCAGGGGTACCCGACCCTGTTCCTGGAGATCTACCTGGGCTGCGTTCCACTCCACTTTTAGGCCTAGTCCACACGTACATGGGAGTTTTTCCTCCTTCGTTTAAAAAAAATAAAAATAAAAAATCACGTCCACACAAGCACGGTTTTAAAAAAATCTACATCCACATGAAAATGCTATGAAGCGCTGTCAAAAGCCATGTTGGCCAATCAGAAGCCTGGAAAAAAGTTTATTACCGGTTCTGGTAGGCCATTTTATTAAAGTGCTCCTATTATGGATTTTTGAAAATTACCTTTCATTCAGTGTATAACATAGCTCTAAGTGAATGAAAACATCTCGCAAAGTTTTAAAGGTGCCCTAGAATTGAAAATTAAATTTACTTTGGCATTTGTATAATTAGAGTTCTGTACATGGTAATCACATCCTGTGAGTCTCAAACACCATTGTTTCCTCCTTCATATGTAAATCTCGTGCGTGAAAAACACCACGGAAAAACAGGCGAATCTCAACATAACACCAACTGTGACGAAACAGTCGGGTTCATTAATATGTACGCCCCCAACATTTGCATATACCAGCCCATGTTCAAGGCAAGGCAGTATTGACGTCTGGAGCTGCACAGCCGAATCATGAGACATTTTGCAGGTATTGTGAAGCATGCAAGCAATGACAGTAGCGAAAATGGCAGATGGATGCATAATAACTGTTCATGATCCATGATATTATGATATATTTAGTGATATTTGTAAATTTTCTTTGTAAATGTTTCGTTAGCATGTTGCTAATGTACTGTTAAATGTGTTTAAAATGACCACATTTATGTTTCATCATGTTTCTTACTGTATTCACGGAGACCAGAGCCATGTCGTTATTTTCATTTTTAACGCGAAAACGCTTGTAGTCTGTATAATTCATAAACGCATCTGCATTCTTATCGAGTCTCTCCAACTGTGTGTAGCTTTAGCCACGTTAGCCATCCTGCAGCACTATCAAACTCATTCAGAATCAAATGTTTGCAAACATCCACAAAATACATGCCATACTTACGTGATCTGATATGCTGCATCACGAACAATTTGTAAAGATCCATTTTGAGAGTTATATTGTGAACTTCAGTATTGTTTATGCAATGTTTATTGAAGTCGCGAGCTTGGGGGCGGGGAGCACGAACATTTAAAGGTGTACACACCCTAAATCAGAGCATTTTTAAGCATTTTATTACTATTATTGTTATTAATTCCATAAACCAGAACTATACAATGTAGGATCATGTGACACTAAAGACTAATGATGCTGAAAATTCAGCTTTGCCATCACAGGAATAAATTACTTTATAAAATATATTCAAACAGAAAACAGATATTTTAAATTGTAATAATATTTCACAATATTACTGTTTTTACTGTATTTTTAATTAAATAAATGCAGCCTTGGTGAGCAGACGAAACTTTTTAAAAACATAAAAAATCTTACCGTGTCCAAACTTTTGACTGGTATTTTTTTTATATATACACACACACACACACACACACACTTTCACGGTCACACATGACAAAAAATTAATATAATTAGTATTGTCATCATTTAAAATGCAGTAAATGGTTAAACATTTATTTTGTTAAAAAAACTGCTTTGTTATTAGATTTTTACAATTTTTGAGCCAAATCTCAAAACTGTCCTATGGTGTGACTGTCTCAAGCATGGTTCAGTAAATTACAACTTTTATAAATTAAAAAGAAAAGCATAAAAATGTTAATACACTGAACAAAATTATAAACGCAACACTTTTGTTTTTGCACATTTTAGAGTGGCCTTTTATTATGGCCAGCCTAAGGCACACCTATGCAATAATCATGCTGTCTAATCAGCATCTTGATATGCCACACCTGTGAGGTGGATGGATTCTCGGCAAAGGAGAAGTGCTCACTAACACAGATTTAGACAGATTTTTGAACAATATTTGAGAGAAATAGGCCTTTTGTGTACACAGAAAAAGTTTTAGATCTTTGTTAATGTTAATGACAGGTTAGCTATAATAGCAAGGTCATTAACTGACTCAAAAGGCTGAAACATCCTATGGTGTGACAGAGGACGAGGACAAAGATGTCACACAAGATGACACGGGCTCTTTAAGAAGCATTTTTAATAATTAAATAAGATTTGTTCAACTCCTTTTCATTCTTTTTTGATCATTTTTAGTTTTTAGTGATCTTAAATGCAATAATTACATTGAATAAAAAAAAATTCTGATGTTTTGCAGGAAATGTGTACTGTTATAAAGTGTCATGAAAATAAGCATAAAATATGATACTTTGTTTTTGAGAGAAAAAATTGAGGGAGAGAAATGAGTGGGAGGGAGAGGATATGGAAGTATAGAGAAATTACCAGGGATCCACGCAAAAGGGAAAAGATCCTAGGAGAATGACACAAAGTAAATAGAAATCGAAATTATTCCTTAAAAAGAGCAGCCATATACTTAAAAAAATGTGATTTTTAAAAGTAAGGTTGATGATGTAACAAAATGAAATGTTATTTCTTCTTTAACAAACAAATGAATTACTTTAAAAAAAGATTTTGGGGTGTTTTAAAAATATTTGCGCTGTCAAGGAGTCACATTTCATTTTGTTGATAAAAAAAAAAATGATATTGTTTCAAAATTAAATTTTCTTTATTCTTTGGCCCCTTCACGGTTAAATAAAAATACTTTAATGTAATACCCCTCACTCTCTTTAATGCAATAACTACCATTTTTGTCCTTTAGTGTGACAATGTCCTACATACATACATACACCAAATACCAATACATTAACATTGTCATATCCATTACCATGCCAATCTCAATTATCATACTGATATCCTGAGAGTTGTCATGACAGAATTACCTAGTTAGGGCCCGAGCACCGATGGTGCGAGGACCCTATTGTAATTGCTCGGTCAATTATTCTTCTCCCTGAAATGAATTGCATTTTTGAGGGCCTAAACTTGCTCGAAAAGTCATTAAACTTTGTACCCATGTCAGAAGTGGTGAAAATTTACGTCTGGTATGGGTTTCAGAATTAGGTGTGGCAAAATGGATCAATAGCGCCACCTACAAAATTTCAACTAAGCACCCTTCGCTCTACATTTCACGTACAAGTATGAAATTCAGTAGACACAGCCCAATACCTACAAAAAAGTCCCTTTTTGCAGTTCTGCTCCAAACTTCACATTGTAGTCCTGGCCTGAAGACATCTACATGGCAATATTTAGTAATAGTCAAAGCGCCACCTGTTGGCAGCAGGAAGTGTGGCACGTCAAAATGACTGCCATAATTCTCCTGTATTTACACGCTTAAATGCATGTTGCCCACTGTTTACTGTTTTCTTAAGGCCTCCTGGTGGCAGTGGCCCCGGGTGTGAGGGCCCTTTCAGCACTCCTTGCAGCTTTAATTCCATCTTGAAACTCTGATGACACAGGCTGATGGGTCTTTAACTCATTTGGTAGCGGTCACATCATTATCTGCACAGCACAGCTGATTGGTTGCTGTTGCATCAGCGGCCAATGAGCCTGCTGCTCAAACATTCAAATATTTGGCATTGTTTGCCAGACAATTTGGCATCTGAACCAACATCTAAGATAAGTAAAAATGATCTTTTATTCCACATGTGCTTTTGTGTGGTCCGGTTATCAATTCTTAAATGGAGCTATCTTTACAAATTTTAAACTAGCGTCATGTCAACAGATGCATGAGTGTATCACTGAAGCATATAAGCAGCAGTTTTAGTGCATGGTTTATGCAGCAGTGGTCTATTGTTGTTACCGCTATTTTATACGCTGTTTAGCTTGGATATGAAAACAGTTATATAAGCATTGCACTTATATAACTGGGTTATATAAGCATTGCGCTTTATCTGCGTCACCATATTTAGCGGTATTACTCATTGACACATTCATTCGATTTGTAAAGCTCCGAAGCAGTGTTTTGAAATCGGCCCATCACTATATTGTTGAAAAGTCATTATTTTGTTTTTTTCGGCGCACAAAAAGTATTCTCGTCACTTTGTAATATAAAGGTGGAACCACTGAACTCACATGAACTGTTTTAAATATGTTTTTAGTACTTTTATGGATCTTGAGAGAGGAAGTACCATTGCTGTGAATGCAGGCCTCACTGAGCCATCGGATTTAATCAAAATATCTTAATTTGTGTTCCGAAGATGAACGAAGGCGGTTGGGTTTAGGTTTTTTTTGGCATCTTCATGTGGTCATGTTCAGTATCGCAACTTGACTTTTTCTGTTGCACATACTATACACTGTGAATTCTGAAACCTTTTTTTGCTAATTTTTTTTATGGGTGCTTTGGTGTACATAAATATATGAAAAAATATAATTTGGTTATTTGGTGTCCTTTTTTGGAAAGACATCTAAATTATCTAAATGAAAAACATTTGATAGGGGGAAAGAACAGAACATCCTTGAATTCTCCATCTGTGACGCTGTTTAGAATAGTAGGGTGTCTCGCACACCGTATCTCACACGTATATACACACACGACTCTGGTCCTTGGGGATTGAAAAGGCTATCGACTTGAATTTGCACTTCACACACACACACACACACACAGAGGGAGAATGTTCCTTAGGGTTGGCACAGATCAGTGATTTGTCATTGATGTCATCCATCTCTTCTGTGACAGGGATCGGAGAGCCGGAGAATGAAAGTATGTGTGATAGGCTGTCTAAATCCACACAGTGGTATGGCTCAGTCGGGGGTTAAGGTTGGCTGTAACACATCAGAGTGACAGACCCGGTTTAGTTGACAGGCAGCATGTGCACACACATGCGTGTGTGTTTCACAGAATCTGATGCCTCAAATTTGCCTCTCTGGAAAACAATTGATAGGCTAACAAATAGACAGATTTCCGACTAATAAAATAAGCCCCCCAGAACAAAGTAATGCGTATTAATCCAAAACTTTATTGGCACTAACGTGCAAGCAAAGCTGTGATCTCTAGGTTGCTGTGGAAGTGCTGCGACAAGGAATAAGGTGTGACATCATAAAAGAGATGAGCAGAAACTTTGTGAGTGCAGTGTGAGCAGAAACTTTTCAGCAACTATGAGGGAGAACTGCTACTGTTGATGGTGATACTGAAAACCACTTTATAAAACCAAAAAGAGGCAGAGATATTGAATATGCAACTTCTTACCCTTCCATATTATTATTGTCATCCTTCCAAACGAATGATCTGTTAATTTAATTTGCTCCTGTGCCCCTGGCTCCCTCTTTCTTACTTGGAATAGAGGCGAGTTCTTCTTAGTTTTGCTTTGTCACCCACATTAAGCAGTTCACATCAAAGAGATGAATTTGGAAGAGACACAGAGCGTAGAACTAGTCCAACAGCATTAACATTTGCTGCATGCACACACACACACAAAAAAATGATTTACTCAGCGGCTTCCCAAGAGCTAAATATTTTGGTTGGAGTAACCGTTTGCACCTCTTTAAACATTTATATCCCATTTATAGCCTTTTTAGTGAATCAATTCCAGTGAAGAGGGAAAAAAATAGACAGAGAAGCTCTATGCTTCAGTGACCTCTCCAACCACACTGCCGCCTTCACGCAAGCTGTTGTCTTTATTACTCTTTCTGTTCATCCTATTTTAAATATGTTTCGTAACAGTGATGTTATCCTTCAATGTATACTAATTTTCTCTTGTCAGGTTTTGCATATTAAGCATTGTTTGGCCCAGAAGCAGAACAACACAAAGGATATTGGATATGAATTTACATCTTGTTTACAGCAAATGGTAAGCTCATTCCTGTTTTATGACGAAGTCATGCAGCAGTTTCAAAAATATCACAAAAAAAAAAAAAAAATCTCCTTCCACAAAAATTTGGCCTCCTTTTTCAATTTTTAAAAGCCTTTCCTAATGCATAAGATTGGAGTCAATGTTATTCACCTGTGTTATTCACCACATGACAGTCCACAAACGCGGTTAAGATTTCAAGACCTTTGAATGTTTAATCTTCTTAGAGTCTCATTTTCTCTCTAAATTCTCTCTAAAATCTCTGTGATGATTGCGATCCAACCAATCTCCTACATAAACATGGAACAATTACCTGAATACAGACCAATTTTATTAGTTTTTCCACAAAAACACACACAAAAATCTGTTGTACCTGAAATAGTCTCTTCTTAATGTGCATCCAGAAAAAAAATGCCTAGTGAGACATGAGATCAAGTCCCAATCATGTCCAGGATGCATTTCATTACACATCTGAGCAGCGGGTTATTCATCAGTTTGACAGGTCTAATCCCTTTTGGTCACATTACAGAAATATTTGTGGCTTGATGAACACTGAGAAGGGACCACCAGAAATGGAATTCCAAAAACAAGATTTACTGTTGCCACATGACGAGAAGTCACACTATGTGTAAGATGTGAGAGTATGTTTCCAGTGTCAAGGTTTTTTCTCTCTCTCAAATGATCGCTTGAATGGGAGTCTGCAATGTCTGGCACATTCTGTCCACATTTACTGAAACAATGTCTGTGCACTATTCACACATACACACTCATCTGCAATCAATTTGCCAATCCTTGAAGCAAAGTAATGAGAAAACAAGATAACTACAGGGTTTAATAGATCAAATTTCAACACCAACGCATTAAGACAGATGGTTTTAAAACTTTAAAGGCTCACCCCTCTTCTATTCAAAGCACTTTTAGAAAAGCTACGGTGGCTGACACAAAGACAAAGATGTCGTTGTCTGAGACAGCAGATATCTAGGCAAGCAATAAGGTTTCTTCTTACTTCTAACAAAGAACGGTCTCTGCTTCTAATAAACCAGACGACTACTACTACTGCTACTTCTTCTTCGTGCGTATTCAACATAGTGATGATGCAAGCTGCCTCTAAAAAAACCAACGAACATACTGTAAAGCAGTTTGTCCGTTTAGGGTTACTGTAGAAACATGCCGGCGCAAAATGACAACTTGACATGGAGGGGGGACCTGCAGTGTATGTGGATAGAAATGGCTCATTCTAAGGTAATAAATACATAGCAGTTCATTATGTAAGGTCTTTATACGCCACTCAAAACATAGTTATGTATATTATATTGCATTTCTGTCAATAGATCCTCCTAAACTTGGCCCTTTAAGTGGACTTGTTCACAAAAGACCCATTTACAAGTTTAGTAGAATAGTTCCATTGAAAGTGCCTCACTGTCACCCCCTTTTTTACTTTTTCACAAAAAAGTTGGAATGAGTGGAAATTTGTGGCAATCAACTTTATACCATGCTTAGGATTGAGCTTAACTTGCATGCACTGAATATTCTTTATAGAATAATGTAGCATGGAAAAAGCATGCCCATCCCATAAGACCCTTTAAGTTTTTTAAAGACACAACATTGACTGGCTTCATAAGCAACTGCAAAGAAGCTGCCTACAGGCGGTCTGTCAAATGGTGTCGGAACTGGAGCCATCACAATAATCTTTTGGCACCATCTTCACTTTAACACAGCTTCAGGTTGATAGGACCCATAATTTCACAGTGCCTCAAGTGGGAGGCAATCACTGACTCAGTTAAACAGTTAAAGAAAACACGACCCAGAGGATTGACATTCTAAGACAATTAAAGAAACACAATCTTCTACAGACCACACTGCAACCACATAGGCCAGCCATACCTCATCTATAACTGTCTGAAACAGACAATCACATCAGTTCAGCAGAGAGCATCACATTTCTGAAGTGACGTTTTAGAATTAATAACGGAGGCTTGGGCTCAACTGTTAAACTGTCAATTTGAGATTTTAATCCATGGCGGAAGGAAGTAGTTCCGCATAAAAGTGGGTTTTTAAAGACGCTCCATTGTTGTTTCTTATTTATTTACACACTTGTGCCATCGAACTGTTGTATAAAACAATATCACACTCGTAGCCGTGCAATATGTCTCTATATCAGCACGGCTGTGATTGCCTACACTACAGCACTCGGACTGCCTTGCTGATATAAGAGCGAAATTGCACAACAATACGAGTGTGATTTTGCTCATATCGTAACCCATCAGTTGACAACCACTAGTCTATTGTTTGGTTATTTTGATCAGGGCTCGACAATAAGGACTGCCCGATGGCCTGGGGCCAGTGTGAACGACGCTCGGGACAGTAGACGGAACTGTCACTTGCCCGATCGGGCAAGTGCTCTAAGGTGTGTGCATATCGTCTATGATATATTTGTTGAATTAACAATCTGACATTACTGAGTATGTCCCTCACTTTACAAAATACAAACAAAAACACACCCATTGAGTGAACGCATTCACTACATGTTAGACTAGTGCGCTTGCATAGCGTGATTTAGTCTATTAAAATGCATTTAGGCTATAATGCTACCAGAATTCAAGATAAGGGGCAAAAATGCCCCTGTATATCTTTTATATTTATATAATTTAAAATAGTTAACCAATATTACACGAAGAGCGCCATTTTATAAGCATGATTACAAATGTGATAATGATTTTATACAATATACAGTTTAATAAACAAGCAGTTTATGTTAAGTTACTTACATTTTAGACACCAAAACGCTTGTTTTGCTCTATTTTGGCAATGAAAATAGATCCAAACAAAGTCCACAGAATTGTTTTGCATCTCTGAGCAACACTTCCTGAATGAATCAGCCGTTTGAATGAATCGGTTGAATCTCAATGACTCGCTCATTAACAGTGATTCGCTGCCACCTACTGACGGGTTTAATTTAACATTTAAAGTATCTTTTCATTTTATTCAAATAACAGTATTTAATGTTTTATATTTTCAACATTTCAAAACATTATTTATGCATCTGTAACTGCTCTTGACTGATTAACTTCAATAAAGTTTAATCTATAGTTATACATTAGATTACAATTTCTGCACCTGAAACAGGTTTATACCTACATAAAAACATGAAAAGCACTGTTTATTTCATTTGTTTATTCTGTTGTATTTATTTGTGCTATTTTATTACTTACTGTTTACTTGTCTAACAATATTTAAAATTTAAGTGAGTTAATCTAGTAGCTTTTGTTGTCAGCTTATTTATTAAGGTTACATGTATCAAAAAACAACTGAAACAATAACTTGGCTTATTTTATAGCCTATTTTCTTTTCTTTTCTTTTACTGTATTATTTTTTTTACCAACCGGGCCAGCAGAAAAAAATCCTTAGCGTTGAACCCTGTTGATCCTGAAAGCAACTCAAATTCTAAGAACAAACTGACTTGACAAATAAACTTGTGATACATCACCCGACCATCCAACAAAATGAATAACAATTGCTGTATATGACAACTTTTGTCATACAGACACTGACACAAAAACTTAATGCAGAGGAACAGGCCGTCTGAAAGCATCCCGCTAATCTGTGGTTTTCTCTCACACTCTCCATCTCTTAGTCTCTTATCTCTGGAGTTATGGGTGTATACGCTCAGCGATGCTTATCTGCAAGCCGACAAGCATATAACACACCATCAGAAAACTTTACGTCCCATAACCCTCAGCGGAACTGCTGGGCGAGGTGCAACTGTTGAGTGACATTAGGAAGAGAAGGGACATCACAGAGTCAGTGAAGTGTGCATGTGTGCTAACTTACACAAAGACAGGAATAACAACAACAAAAATTTTTATATATATATATATATATATATATATATAGGGTTGGGGAGTACATGTAATGGCATTACGTAACTAGGATACAAAAATCCAGTAACTGTAATTCGTTACAGTTACGTCAAAAAACGTAGTAATCAGATTACAGTTACATTGTGAAAAAAGGGGGGATACTATCAGGATTACAATCGTTTAATTTAAAACTAAATAAATCATTATTTTGCCATAATAACACCATATCAAAGAATATACACTAACAAGAAGCGATACTCAATAGAACGTTCCATTGCAACACTGGCACCTAGCAGCAGCCCTGCATTTCCACCATTTTGGGGTGAAAGCGACTCGGCAGTCCACTAGTTTCTATGGCAATATCAGCTGCTTTGTTAAAAAAAAAAAAAAAAAAATGTACATTAAAGCTGAAATCCAACCTGAATGATGACAACACAGAATAAAATACTATCACTAGTGATCATCAAATCCATTTAACAGTTTATTTTACAGACTTTGTGTAAGCCTTCCACTTTTTTCACAAAACCTTTTTGCTCTCTAGAAACCCCGTCAGTTTGGGTTAAAATTCTTTAAAAGATCTATTATTAGCATTAGGCTTATAAACACTGAATTAATACAAACATATGAAATTAAATTAATGACATACATCAGAAAAAATGGGAATGTTGGACAGTAATATATGAATATAACAGCTTGATTTTGCAGTGTTGTCTAATGTCCGTTAAAGCAAAAGTGTCCAAAAGTGGGAATTATGCGATAACGGACACAGCAATGCATCATGTATTATAAGATCGTTATGTTTGTAGCGTGATCCATTGAAATGTACAATATAGCCTATTTCAATTCAGACCTAGTGGAGTGATACTATTATTACTATTACTCCACTAGGTCTGAAATATATTGTTCGCTGCAAACATGATGATCTTAAATTTATTAATTATTAATTCACTATTAATAAATGTGTAAAGTTGCATAAAATGGAAATACTCAATAAAGTAGGCTAACTACTTTACCTCAGATGGTTGAATGGTTGGATTCCACAACTGATAAAATAAAACATATATAAGACAATACAACATTTACTGTAGGTGCCATCAAATTTACTGATGATTTCATTTGAAAAATGTTCTTTTGCGCTTCTGATTTGGCAGTGAAATTCGCCAATTTTGGGTGCGTAAGATGTGAAGGATTCTATGGTCCAGTTAGTATTTTCACCCCATAATGGCGGCCGTGCTACCGGAGCGCCATCTAGTGGCTGTTGCCCAAAAAGTATCAGAGTGTCGCCTCTTGGGTTCTATACTCTTTGACCATATTAAGCGCTGCTTGATTATACAGTATTTCCTGGTTCTATTGCCAGTGATGACTCACATGAGCCACCCGCTGGTGCATGCGCAAATAACACCCGTCTACAATCTCTTCAGACGCAGATTGAGTCACAGCTGCTAGTTGAAATTATGCTTCCCGCGGGGAAAAACGCTTTCAATTCATGGAATTCATGGAAATTTCGCTGCTATTTTGTTTTCAAAGAAGAAAATGCAAACAACATGGTTGTACAGTGCAAACTCTGCCTTCCAGCTACGAAAACACTTTTTTTTTTATCAAAGGACTAAAAAATAATCTGTAATACCACACTGTAGCCACTAGATGTCTGAATAGCCCTTTACATATATATATATATATATATATATATATATATATATATATATAATATATATATATATTCAGGTCTGTGTGTTCCGAAGTTGTGGAAATGAGACATGATTGCTTAGTTTTAAGGTTTTAAAAGTAACCAAAATGCTAAAAATATAAATTAAAGCAGAACAAACATAAACAGAAATGTTTGATCCGAGCTTGTTCAGTTTGTTTATGATCTGATGTGACTTTTATATTTTTAAGTTCTAAACAACAACAGCAATAATAATATTGCAATAGATAATTTATAAGATTTGTAAAATATTTTTATTGTTGAGACCCATTCAGAAGTATGGAACGTGTAAAATTTAAAAACGTGCAGAAATTGAGAAGAAAATAATTAAAATTAAATTTAAAAATGCAATTTATTTATAGTACAGTTGATCCCCCAATAAAGTTTGATCATTTTGACTCAAGACTGCTTTAAACTGCAAACTAGCCAAAAACTGTGTGATCATTCATACACAAAACATAAAACTGACATGATTGCGATTGACAATAGTGTACGTCAATCGGTTCACCTGACTATGGGGAAAACATGCGATTTTAAACTGCTTTATAATAAACATTAATATTTGTCAATGTATTTTAGCAAGCAGTTCTGTAAGAAGGAAAATCATGGTCTCTAAATTGATTCATGAACAACGCACACGCTTTGTCAACATTAGAAATAGGTCTAATCCATAACCTTTTGCAATACAGAGTATAAAGTTGTATAAAGTTTAGTAAAAAGTTGATTGTGCAGTCTTACCATACTGGTATCCCAGATTTCAATATTTGGTAGATTAAATGCTTGCTTTAGGTCTCTGTGAAAGTTTTAAAGCAGTCTTCTGTGCCGCTTTCAGACCGGTCATGTCCGTAACGTTGTTTTTTCCTCATAAATGCGAACACGAAAAATGAAATGAAAGCTCTAGCGTAAGTTCTGCCAGGAACACTCAATGTTACGTTATTAGTTTAGATCTACCCAATCATTATCTTTCACTTGGAGTATAAAAGATCTCTGACACATGTCTGAGTCCGCAGATGCTGACGCCAACCTTCACCTCCATCCTCCCCACCACCACCAGGATGGTCCCTGTCCATACCTCCCAGGGGGTCGGCTTATGCCCCTGCCTTCATCTTCAGGCAGGAAATGCAGAGTCCGCAACCCTTTAGGATGTGAGCTATGGATGGGGCCTACGCCAAAGAACTTTATCTTACAATATTTTGCTTGCTGATTGTTAATAAATATCGTTGTTACGTTATCTTGCCTCCCGAGTCTTTCTGGTAGAAATAAAATTATTATTTTATGCTCTGTGGAGAGCCAACCCTTCTTCATTCGGCGGGCAGTATTACTTTTGGTTTGCGCAGTGTAATTCACAGAATTCCTAAAAAATATGTTACCCAAAACTTGACTCAAAAGATACATGTATTTTGAGCTCTGTTCTTCAGAAAAATCCTCCAGGTCCTGCAGATTCTTTGGTTTTCCAGCATCTTTTGCATATTTTAACCCTTTCCAGCAGTGAGTGTATAATTCTGAGGGACTCATGAACAACCATCTCAAAACAAAAAAACAGTTGTGGATCATCCAGGTAACCACACAGTATTAAGAATCAAGGGTATGTAAACTTTTGAACGGGGTCATTTTTATAAATTCAGCTTTTGTCTTGTGGACTTTATGTAAACAACTGTTATGTGAAATAGTTTATTCAGGACATCACTAAATAAAAAATAACATGCAATTTTCATGATCCTTCTTACTTTGTTGAAATGATTCACATTTTTTCTAGATTCTGCAAGGGGTATGTAAACTTTTGAGCTCAACTGTATATATTATCACAAAGTCAGTAAAGTGCCTGTTTCTCCAGGGGCATAATGCCAGAGTATGTGTGTGTAAGAAAGGGAAATTTCTCTGTAGGCACATTGTTTGATGCACAATACACTGTACAATACACAGATATCTTGCAAGCTGTTATACAGCAATCCCAAAGATTGAGCCTGAGCTTGCGGCAGAGAGGTCTACCTTCCTCACTCTCCTCTACCATTTGTAAGACCCCAGATAAAAAGATCACAAAGCAAAGAGGATTAAGAGAAGAGTGGGCAGCTTCATGGTTTGGATCAATTGTAAATATGTACCTGAGTTATGCGTTTCCTCACAATATCATCATAACTTCCCACTACATGAAACGCACATTCACAAACACTCTGTGAGACAAACAATCTCCTCTCACAACCTATAAAATATAGGTCTCCAAGGGTTCACTTGGGTCGAAAACCCGGGGTTCTCCCTGAGACCCGAATGGGTTTAGTTCTAAAACTTTGACAGGTGCCTCAGAGTCTGATATTCGTAGCCTTAGGTCCTGTGTAATTTGAAAATAAATTTGCTTTTATCAAACTGAGATGAAAAGATCCAAATTCTTTTCAAATATGGCAACTATCTATTCATTTCGGCATTTAAGAAAATGTAATGATTTAAAACAATTACATATTAAACAATACTATGACAACCGCCCTCTTCTCCACTCTGCCTCTATGTGTGATTTACCAAACCCTCCAATATTTTAGTCTATGCTGCAGCAACATGAGCTCCACATTAACCACGCTCTGCAATACTAGAGTCATTCAAAAGAATGAGTGTGGGGATTTGCTAATAAATGTTAACATAAATATACATTTCCTTGTCATTTGAGGTGCAACATAAAGTTCATGAGCTGTTTATCTACTTGGAATTACTCGCCCAAGCAGAACAACAATGTACCCCAGCCAGATTTTGATTACAGAATACTATCTAAATGCAGATGATGCCAAATTAATCAACTAAATCAGATTATATAAACATTAAACAACAGTATTTTCAAGTTTTTCCTGAACTGGTGAAAATCCACAGAAAACATACTCCACACTTTGACATACACATTATATAGGATGCATTAGCTTGCAACATGGGTCAAAAGCACAGGTAATGTAAATATTACGACAGAAGAAGGATCAGAGAATGATTTTCATCTACAAGTAAAGTATAGGAATATGTGCATACTTTTAAATCTACACCTGCCGTGGTGTTTCTTATTTGTTGCCTCTGATTTTGCTCAGTCATACCTGGTAGAAATAGTCAAACTCACCACTGGCGTGCAGGGCTGCAGACTGTACAGACATCTTCATTCTCTACATTTTACATTCAGGTCCAGTCAGTTTCAAAATGAATTGCCACCGGGTCTAATTTTATTGGGTCTGTCTCGGCGGGGTTGCGATTTTTTTGTTTTTAAATTCATTTAATGCATGTTAGAAGCGGGTAAGAAGTGATTCGGGTCTGGTACAGATTTTAGGAAGAAGACAAACTCTACCGATTATTGGAACAATTAATCGACTAATCGTAGATTATTACACTGATTAATCAGTACGCTTTGTTCAATTATTCCACTTTAGCAATTAGTTAAAATATTAAGTTATACTTTAACTAATAAATAAAAATCACTTCAGTTTTTTGAAAGTGTATTTTTACTTAATTTCGAGCCAACTGAATAGACCATTCTACTTCAGGTTTTCTTTTCTCCTCAGAAGTCATCAATAGTCCAACTGTTACAATGACTGGTACTGTGTTTTGTGCATATTTTTTGAAAAATACCCCTCTTTAGATTTCTTTTTTTCTTCTTTTTTATTAACTATCAAGTTTATGGTCACTTAATGGCTTTCCTGAGGTAAATGTAACATTTTGTGACATATTAGTTTGCAAGCTGTATTATTGACGTATTTCTGCGGTTAAAACTCAGATTAAGTCATTACATTACATCTTTCAACATACTTTTTGAAGTTTATTCATGTTTATTTTGTGCTGTTATAGCAGAAAAGAGGAAGAGATAATAGGTTAACATGCCGCTTGACCTGAGGTGTTACAGCGATGTGTAATGCCACATTAAAGAGCGCCAAAACCACATGTATTGTTTGAATCCCGTAGTAAAATTGACAGAATTTAAAAGCCAAGACTGTTTTATATCAAAAGTAACCTGTTCTGTCTCATCTGTCAGCATGTTGTCTGTGTCCTCTTTGCTCTGCTATGTATCTTTCACTGCGTGAGAAAATGGACGTGGTGTGAGAACAGTGAGTTTTAATGAGAGATGGTGGCCCTGCTTGACAGCATTTTTTGTAGTTATGCTAAACGTTATGTTTATGTTTTATGCTATGTTAAACTCCCACAATTTACAGGGTTGATTTCGTTTGCACTATGCATTCCGAAGCACCATGTCTTCTACTGAATTGGATCCAGGAGGGCTGCATTACAGTATTGCGCTACAGCGCCCCACTGGTCAAACCGTGTTATTGCAGGCCCTTCAAATAGGTCATATGAGATCAAAAGACTATTCAACAACGAAAATACTTGTCGACAATTTTTTTATTGTCGACGTTGTCGATAATGTTGACTAATCATTTCAGTCCTACTCTACAGTTCACTGAACAGGAAGAAATAATTAAACAAAGTGGTTGAAACTACTATGGAGATTGTACCCTCAGCCAAAATAGGTAAAGTAACCAACTTTGTCTTTGTAGTCTATGTGAAAAAGGCATACAAAAAGGCAAACTGAGTTAGGAACAAGCATGAGATAAAGTCTATATCAATGACAAAATTAATGAAAAATGGGCTTAAATTGTTTTTGATATATGTATTTAGCTGAAGCTCAAGCAAAGCATTTCCAAATAATATCACTATTAGTGATGCACATTGTCACGCCTGCAAGCCGGAGTGCCTATGATAGCTACCAGAGGGCACTCCTTCCATCGGCCTGGAACTACATTTCCCATAACCCATTGCCTGGACTAATCACATTCTTTTTACTTCCACCTGTGTCTCATTACCTTGTTAACTCTGCTTATATCAGCCCTTTTTATTCAGTCATTCATTGTGAAGCCTTGTACAGTATGTTGTAACACTGCAGTTCTGAGTGTTTGCCTCGTTTTAGTTTTTTTGATTCTCTGCCTGTATTCTGGATTACCCTCTTTGCATGTGTTTTCTGCCCTGTTGCTTATTTGGATTGTTTGCCTGTGTGTTTGATCCTCTTCTTGTTATATGGATTACGATTCTGGAACGTCCCAATAAAGCTGCATTTGGATCTTCCACTTAAGTCTTGGAGCAGTTCATAACACACAACATATTGATATTGATTGATATTTGGAAATTTAACGAATATACCAATTAGTGTTTAAAAATGCATGTTCATATCACCTACATTTAGAATATCAACTTTTTTTTGACTATACAATGAAAGTCAACAGGTCTAAAAAACAAAAACAAAAAAAACCTTATACTCCATTAACTGTCATTATATGGAGGAGAGAAAGAGAGAGAGAGAGAAAGACATTTTTCAAATTCCTCTTTCTTTGCAAAGAAAAACAAAACTCATTCAGGTTTGGAACAACATGGAGGTAAATAATTGCGGACAAAATGTTTTGGATGAACTATCCCTTTATATACAGTCTTTACTAAATCTCAAAATGAATTTCCATTTTTAAATTTTTATTCTGTACATATTTCTGTACCTATTACTTTATTTTTAGTTTATTTAGACAATATTTTAATATCAGCCAAATATTAAAATCAGTTACTGACCATAACAATAAAATTAAATAATAACTAATAATCCAATTTTAATATCAGTGCATCTCTAATCACTATGTAATATCAATATCTACCCAGTGAACTCTATTCTATATCTGATTACATGTGCAGGTACAGACAGAGGTAAACAAGTCTTGATAAATGGCCTTCCAACAAGGGACAGAGACTGATCTGGATACAGACTGACCCTATTTACTCAACTTCTTTGATGGCTGGCTGACTTCCAGTCCTCTATCCTACCCCCCTCTCTCCCTGTCTGTCTCGCTACTTCACAGCATAAATTTACCCTTGTGTCCTGTGCTGAGGCCTTGAACTTTAGACAAGCAAAGACTCCTGCCCTTGACAATGTTAATTCATGTTATCCACATGGTTGAATCTCAAAGTCCCACAAACCATTGTAAAAACGCACAGCGCCTGGCCTGGTGAGCAGCAAGTCGTGATGTCACAGAGGGCACACAGCAGGACAGTAACTGTAGATGCTGGTTCTATTGATGCCACCCTGGAGAGAATGTCAGTTCCCCACAAAGACACAAAGAGAAGATGTGGCTGTGTAAAGCCTACTTATTTATCAAAAAGAAACCTTTAAGGCTAAGGCTTAACATCTGATATGGTGTGTTGTGGTGTATTATAATGTAGTGTAGTATCCACCTTTTTTTTTAATGTAAGAGCGGGCGCAGCCATTTGTAAAGTGAATGTGCAAGGCTTCCGATGTCATCCACTCCTAGTTATTTATAGCTGTACAAAACAAATTGTTCTGCTAATTGATATTGCAAACTAGTATTTCTTACCATATTATTTTAATGTATTGTCATAATTAAAAACAAACTGGTTTGTAGCACAAATAGTTTTGCCATTTTCTGCACTTTGATATTCTTCTAGTTATTTACCTAAAGCGGCTTATGAATTGAAAGCGTCACATTCAGAGAAAATAAGGTGAATAGCATAGCACGGTATAATAATGTATAGTAGCTATAGTATAATGTAATTTAATATAGTATGGTAGGGCTGGACGATTAATCGAAAAAGTAATCGAAACCGAAATTCAGAACCTCTAACAGACGTAATTTTCCCATGTCGGGTATTTCGGTTTTTTAATACAGTTAATACTTCCCCCGTTAAAAACATACTACCGCGTGTGTAACCACGTCAGTACCGCCCCATCCAGTCAGTGGCATAAAAGCAACACGGAGGTGAACGCTGGTTCAACACATAGCGATGGCGCGCGAGCGGTGAGCCTCGCGTCTTCACTAAACTTTGTCAGTTGTATTGTTTTAAGGTTTACCAGTTTGGACATTCAAGCGATTTTAGACGATTGGATGTATATTATTCCGAGCTACCATGCGCGTACAGCTGCATTGTGGCACGAACACTCATACAAACAGTAGCTGCGCAAAACGTGAAGATCGCGCGCACAGAGAGGAACGCAGAAACTAGTTGTCAGCGCTTTTTGTCAGATTTATTACTAAAGTAGCTTAGAAACTCATGTCACTGATGTGGATGTGTCCGCATTCAAGCATTTCAGAGGTTTTAAACAGATCGCCCTTTAGAGCAGACTTAGTTTAAAAATAACTGACAATTGTGACCTAAATACGATTTTCAGTTACAATAATTAATCCTAAAATTCAACATTAGTAATTTACTTTTCGTGGCACTAGAGGATCCGCCGGGTCTGTTGGACTTGTGAACAGACCCTTTTCACAGTCTGTGATGATGTGTTTTAACTGTCATCAATATCATAAATTCTGCAAAGTTTTTTATATTTTCATTTTTTTAAAAATGTATGTACATTTATAACACTATACATTGTATTATATTACCTTTGCATCATATTACAAAAAACTAGTTAACACTGCTGTGAGGGTGTTTCTAATACAGCAGCTATGCGAGTGATGGTAAAAATGACATCTTTCTCTCTTCTGACTGCTGTTATCAATTGCTCTCTATTTTGTTCCTCTTTTTGAAAGTTGTGAAAACACTATTGTGGAGTTTTTCTTTTGCTATTTGTGCAAATGGAAACACAAAAAATATATTTAATGAAGTCTCTCATTCACCCTATGAAAGTTAACCCAACTATGATGACTTCCGCTTCTGAGAAACCCGGAAATGTGAAAAGGGTCCATTCAGTTCACTGGAGACTCGCTCTGAAGTAATCATTTAAATCATTGAGTTGTTGACTCGAGAACAGCTGCAATCGGATCAGTCAAATTCGCAAATAAATCGTTTGTTGCAATTAGGAAACCGATTTAAAACATTCACTGAAAAGAATCAGTTTGCTTTTGCGTATCAGGGCACATGATGATTTCTTCATTTCAAAATAAGGAGTAACGATATGTTTTATGAAATATAGTGGAATACAAAAATATACTTAAGACCAGTAACAAAGTAAAAATACTTTTTTACTGTCTACGACTGGTGTATAAATTCCCTTCTCAGTGCCGTGTCAGGACACTTTTGGGGGACTGGAGCCATTTCTAGACTCTCAATGAGGATGGGAGTCGCCTCTGGACTCGGGACGGAGTTATACGCGGACTATCTCTGTATTTAAAAAATGTATTTAGTTACCACTTGTAGTACACTATGGGTTCAAATGTATTATAAGGGATATCTAAAAACATTTTTAAATACAGAGATAGTATATTAAAAGCACATTTTAGTTCATATTTCATGGTGTCTCAAAATAGCACAGTTGAGTACACTTAGATGTTCTTAAGATTATCTTAATAAGTACTAAAGAAGAATTTTTAGTATATTAAGTACAAAATTAGTGCACGAAAATAGAGCACTTTAAGTATTTTAACTTTAACCTGGGCATGTGGACCTATATAGTATAACATTGTATAGTATTTAAAATGGCTGTTCAGTTTTGCACACAAATTCTGCCTTGATATAAAAATAAGCAAAATTCGTTGTACAGAATTGAACTGAAAGCTCTTGTGTGGGAGGATAGATGTTTCAATGGCTCACACCTCCTGTAATAGGCTGAGAGGCATTTTAAAGCCTCCTTCTGACGCCCTGATCTATAGGTCTTCTCACTGTCACAGGAAGGGATACAGTGTGAACACAGAGGCACTTGCACTCAACGCTTTTTTCTATTTTACACAATGTGTGCATACATGCATGAACACACAAACACCCCAGAAGTCAATGACCTCTAAACTGACACCTGACCCCAAATTTCCAAAATATCTAGTGGTCAATATTATTTCAGTTGTCGTTAGTAAGGCAACCACATTTCTCACACTTGATATACTTTATTCATACTTTACTCATTCCTAAACTTTGGAACATCATACCATTTTCAGTGGGCCATATCAAATGAGCCATATTATAGAGACTTTAGGATATGCTGATTTGCCCTGGGTCTGTAGTTAACCACACAGCAACCACCTAGCAACACACTCAAAACTACTGCATAGTAAAGCCCTGGCAACCACTCTAAAAACATAACATTGTGGCAGCCATTTTTGCAATAATAAGCACCACTCACATTCTTCAAAAGGTTTAAATACTCTTTCTAATGAGATTTTGAGCTTGTCTGAGGAACTATGTGAATTCAAAGCCCTTTTGTGGAGGAGTTTGTTTTCGGAAACTTTTACAAAGTCTCTGGACGTCACTGATGTCTGTAGCCATGCACAATAAAAATAATGACTCCACCTGGCCCTGCTCCACGCTTCACAACATAATGGGTATTAAACATTTTCTACTTCATAAATTAAATATACTTGCATTTTTACGACTACCAGGACACTCCACAGGTGCAGCTGTAAAGCAGAGGGAGGCTTTGTTGTGTGTGTAATTTGATGTTTGTCTATCGTGACAACTCATTTTGTGGGCTGAAAGCATGTTTCAGACAGAAAACTAGTCTTAATTTGTTTGCTAATATTGTCTGGTCTTCCATATAGACTCAAGCTGGCTGGTTCTAAAGGGGTTTTGTTCACTTTTCAGTTGGTCTGTTTAAGAGACCATCTTAAACCGGCTGGATTAAGCTGTTTTTTTTGTTTGTTTTTTTTAAGCAAGGATTGTGATAGATGAGTCCTGATGTGCTATATAAATACAAATATACAATTATTCATACATTAATTAACATTAACTCTTCTTCATGTTTTAAAACCTTTAAAAAAAAAATCCTACCAGCTTCTGTCTTATGAGACAAGCTTTCTCCTTGTCAGATCAATTCAGCACTGACACACAAATCAATCAAATTCTAATGTGTTTGTGTGTATGTTCTGTAAATGGCAATATTGTGAATACCGTGGTGGGCTGCATTGTGGTCTGGCTCATATGCGTTCCAGGTGACAGACAATGATTTATACAACACTCACAGCCTTCTGAATTTAAGTCCCACACATTTCGTACATGCAGGGTCCAAAGCCACATGCGAAGCTCTGTGTGTTTTTCCACAGTGGGAGCTTCAACCCTCACAGTCAGAGACAGACAGAATGCATATGAGGAATTGCTGTTGACACCAGCTGAAGTATTTCCAAAAAGTACTATGGAAACAAAATGTCCAGATTTAAAATTTGAACATGATGAAAATAGAACATCAAGACAAGAGAAAAAGAACATAGACAAGGCCATTGTTTAGCGCTATATTGCTGTAGATCATTGAAATCTGTTTAATGCGGTGCCTTCATGCACAAACGCTGCATTACAAGTCATTGCTTGATAAGGCAGCAAGTCAGCTACCTAGGTTTTAGGAAGCAGCCAAAGTCTACAAATACAAAATAGCCATGAGTCTGTTATTAAAAATCTTACTCTCTGGCAACACTTTAGATGTCACCATTCAGTTTAGCTTTGATTTCATTAATATGGACTTCTAGTTTGTCATTTATTGTTACCTGTTTCATTTGTTCTAGTTCACTTACTCAAAGTGAAAAGCATGATAACTCTCTAGTAATGACTGAAGTCATTGTAAGCTTTTGAGGTTTTTGTAAGGTTTTGGATAATACTTGCTCCAGACAGATTTGGTAACACTTGAGTCATTACTAGTGGGTTACCATGATTCCCTTCACTTTAGAATACTGTTCCAAATAATTCCTTCTGAAGGATTTGGTAAAACTTGAGTCATTACTAGATCTTTACCTTAGAATAAATTATACATTATATGCAATACTCTCATTAATTATAAACCTGTATAGTTCTTAGTAGTCCTTTGGGATGTATGAATAAAATGTTTATGGATTAGCTAATAGTGAACTACCTCATTCAACTAAGTGCCATTACTTAATTCGTAAATCAGTTTCTTGTTAGTTAATAGTAGATAGTTACTAAAATGTTAATATTTCATTACTCTTTTGTTCCTGTGTAGTTATTCATTAATAATAGAACAGTATTCTAAAGTGTTACCTACTCCTCTTATAAATCTTGTTTAGTAATAAACTACTACAACTTTGTCTGTAATCACAGAAAAGCCTTTCAGCAACAAGAATACACAAACAACATTGCTCCTTTTTACTGTTGTGATTAAATTTGCTAGTTTTAATGTAGCAGACCTCATTTACAATACACTGAACAATATGTGTTCCCATGTATTTAATTAATAGCTCAGGGGCCTTCAACCTTTTTCAGATCGTTTTGTGGATAAAATTGTGTGTTAAATCTTTTTGTGAAATTATGAGTTAAGTGTTTTTAGCCAAGCTTGAAATAATAAAATTAATACATTTTTACGTGGCCATTTTAACTTTGTTTATATTTGGCTTTAGTGAACTTAAAGGGCACCTATTATGCCCCTTTTTACAAGATGTAAAATAAGTCTCTTATGTCTTTAGAGTGAGTATGTGAAGTTTTAGCTCAAAATACCCCACAGATCATTTTTTACAGCAAGTTAGATTTGCTACTTTTTGGGGGTGAGCAAAAACACGTTGTTTTGTGTGTGTCCCTTTGAAAGCAAATGTGCTGCTGCTGCTCCCGGCCCCCTTTCAAGAAGATGGCAGGGCTTCAAGAGCTCATGCAACAAACAATCAATCTCATGCACTGAAAATGTCAGAAACTGTTGGCAGCAATGTTCAGTTCATCAGACAATGATGCCTACAGAGCAAGAGAATATACACTCTAAAAAAATAATTCAGTGGCTTAGTAAATATCACAGTAATAATTAACTTTATTAACTCAATAAATTCTCTGAATATCATTTACTTGATGGTTTGAGTTGAACATACCAAAGTAATGGACTAAAAGTGCAATATACTAGTTAATTTTTTTCAAAATTTACAGTTATATTTGTTTTTTTTTTTTTTTTCACTAAAAGAATTTAGTATTTGACTAACCAATTAGTTTTTTAAAAAATATACTTAATATATTTGGGAAATTTCTATAAAAATATTTGAGAATGGAGGATTAAACAATATTATTAATCTTTAACACTTAAAGAAATTTTACTCAATTAAAACAATGCAGCCCTCGCCCACTCTCTAACGTGACGACAACTCAACGGTTGAGTGTGTGCAGGCTGTTTGAATTCTCTCCACTCTCCAGAGAAGTTCTCTCTTTTCAGCATCGCAAAATTGGTGCATTCCCTCTGTGAAATTCAGCTGTGTGTATGTTTTATTTTATGTATAAAATCATGTGCTTTAAATCATTTTATTTAATGCAAAACAACATGGGACTCAATGCGAGTCACCTAAACAAGTGTTGCGTCTGTATTTTTGCGTGATTGAAATGCCTGATGCCTTGCATAAAACGCGTCTTTATTCCTAAAGATAATGAATATAATTAATTTGGATGAAAAAATGTTCTCAAAACTGTGCACTGTTTGTTTATTGGCAGGTTATGGAGTCAGTCACGTCACAGCATCTTTCGGCTATGAGTGAAATGCAGGACGGCGGTCTGAAGTTACAAGAGTCCATCTCATGGGATAACAGACCGGTTGATTACACTTGAATTACTATTAAATGTTTAATTTTTACTTCTAAAATGTTTGTTACAGTTAAAATGTTGGCAATATTGTATACATGTAAAAACAGTATAAATTAAAGCTGCAAGCAGTGATGAGAGGGCCCTCGCACCTGGGCTCACCGCCACCCGGTGGCCTTAGGAAAACTGAACAGTGGGCGATATTCATTTAAGCGGATAAACAGAGGAGAAATATGGCAAAGTCATTTTAATGCACCACACTTCCTGCTGTCAACAGGTCGCGCTTTGACTATACCTGAATATTGCCATGTAGATGTCTTCAAGCCAGGACTCTTATCAAACATGTGAAGTTTGGAGCAGATCGGACATTGTATGTCTGAGTTACAACAGCGCTTAGCCAAGTGTTGCATGATTTAACGTGTTTCTAGCATGTTTAGCACTTCGTGGCATACTGAAATCTGTTTCTGGGAGTGAGTTACAGTGTAAAGCATGCCATTTCCTGTTGCCAGCAGGTGGTGCTATGACAAACTGAATATTGGAAATATAGATGTCTTTAGGCCAGGACTCTTATCACACATGTGAAGTTTGGGGCAGTTCAGGCAATAACCTGAGTTACAACAGCTTCCTCTTTCATGGCGAAACATCAAAATTTGTCAGGCCGCCACGGACATGCCCTTCAACAAAAAGTCAAGATATTTCATATTTATCATCACTAAGGTCTTAAGATTAGACTGATAACATATGATGTTGATCTGGTTAAATATCTACGAGTAGTTAATCACTGTGTAAAACATGAAATTTCTTGTTACCCACAGGTGGCGCTATAACTGTAACTGAATATTGGCATGTAAATGTCTTCAGGCCAGGACTCTAATAAATTCATGGCGAAACATCAAACTTTGTCAGGCCGCCATGGACACGCCCTCCAACGAAAACTCTAGATCTTTGCAATTTAACGTCACAAAGGCCTGATTAGACTGAATCAACAAATATGATGTTGATCTGATTAAAGCTCTAGGAGGTGTTTCTTTAAAGTATGACATGTGGAAATGGCAAAAGCTGCACAAATTTTGCAGAGAAAATTCAAAATATCTGACTTCTTGTTGGTTTTCAGATTTTGTACTAGGAGACTTTTTTGTAGGTATTGGGCTGTTACATGTGTGTACCGAATTTCATACCTGTACGTGAAACAAGCGCGAGGGGCACTTTGTTGAAATTTTGTAGGTGGCGCCATCGAGCCATTTTGCCACGCCTAATTCTGAGACCCATATCAGACGTAAATTTTCACCACTTCTGACGCGTGTTCAAAGTTTCATGAGTTTTCGAGCACGTTTAGGCCCTCAAAAAAGAGATTCATTTGGTAGAAGAATCAGAAGAATAATAATAAACGGAGCAATTCCAATAGGGTTCTCATACCATCGGTGCTCGGGCCCTAAATATGCTGTATTGCTGTACTCATCGACAATAAAGGCCAATGTCATATATATACCTGTGATTGTGTAGAGTTACAAAGGTTTACAGAAAATTAAAAGTTAAAATTACTCATACTATAAATGTTAATATTACTCATAAATAAAAACAGTTAATGTTACTCATAAATATTGGATTTTAAATGTTTTCCCCCAATTATTTTTACTCAATTTTATTTGTTAATGTACCAAATTGTTACTCAGATCTACTTTTTTTTTTTTTACTTACATTTTCTCAGTTCATAGGGTGTATGTAGTTTCACTGCTTTAAAATTTAGTAAATATTTTTAAGTGTAGAAATGTTTCACCAAAAAAATTGAGTAAATAATAGTAAAAGTTCCCTTTCATGGCAACTAGAGCTGCATCGAAATGCTGTGGGAACACCCCTGCATGACTGCGTCGTGAAGCACATATGAAATCATTCCAATGGTGTGACTGAACGTCATAGGCGGGTGATGTCACTGACCAGGATACTATAAAGCCTACCTGAGAACATACACATTCAGCTTCTGTGCCTTCAGCAAGCGCTATATGTGAAATCTGGTGTCCTTTTTATTGTTGTCTGTCTTTATCAGTTCACACAAGCATATTTTCACTATGATGAGCGAACAACAGTTCAGAAAGTGTGTGCATCCCTGCCCGTGTTTCATTACGAGTGGAGACACACACCAGATGTGTGTTGTTTGTTTGGGAGCGCAGCACGCTCAAGCAGCTCTCGAGGGGGCTGCTTGCGAGCACTGTGAGCATCTCCCGCTGAGAACACTGTGCTCCCGCTGAGCACTCTTTAAGGAGAGTTCATCGGGGCTCAGGTCCCGCTGCTGCACGGATTTTAACACCACAAACTTCCACCTATAGTAACATTGTAGGTATAAGAAAATACGGTTATGGGGAGATGCCCAGGGTGGAAGAGACGCTTGTGAGCCATCTCTCCCTCCAGGCTGCGTCGTCCCTTAAAGCCCCGACACTGCCCACCAAACCATTAAGAGCAACATCTGCTTTGGTGGGCAAAGCGTACTCGGCAGCGGGTCAGGCGGCATGCATGCCTGCATACTATGTATATTTTGCAGGCATACCAAGCCGACCTGCTGAAAGACCTGGGTGAAAGCGAGGAAGTGGGGGCTGACATCATTCATGAGTTGCGTCAGTCAAATGATTTAGCTCTCCGCGCCACCAAGGAGATGGCCAAATCAGTAGGCCAGTCAATGGCAGCCCTGGTGGCCACAGAGACACATCTGTGGCCCAGTCTGACGGAGATAAAGGCAAGGCAGATCTGAGGACCGTCATTGTCGCTAAGAGGGCTTTGTCGAAGAAATCCTGACACCATGAAAAGCGTCAGGATTCTAAGGGTGGTCCCCTCTGAAGACAGATGGCATTCACTGCATTACACGGTGCCCGCCTTCCTTTGGTGCCCTCAGGGGGGCGCTCTGCCAACCCCACCGCAATGCCAGGGCACAGAGGGTCCCCGTGAGTTACCCGAGGGTGGCTCGAGCTCTCTGAGGAGAGTTTTATTACAGTCAAGCCAGATGTTCCCTGCTTCAGGGCACTGTGCTGACTGCCCAAAGTATACCAGAGGCCAGTCTTGAGAGACTGGTACCCTTAGTAGATTTTCTGGCAGAATGGAAATGTCTTCCGAACATATCTCAGTGGGTCCTGCAGATAATAGAAAAAGGATATGCTATTCAATTCAGGACTCATCCTCGCCGATTTAGTGGGGTCCTGCCCACAGTGGTGGGCCCCGAGCAGGCTCTGGTTATAGCACAAGAAGTAGAGACTCTTCTACGAAAGGAGGCAATAGAGAGGTTTTCTCCTCCTAGCAGGGAGTCAAGGTTTTACAGCCGGTACTTCATTGTCCCAAAAAAGAATGGGGGGGTGCGTCCAATTTTAGATCTGCACCAACTAAATCGCTCTTTAGCAAAGCTCAAGTTCAAGATGCTTACTATCAGACAGATCATGTCACAAATCAGGTCCAAGGACTGGTTTGTCATGATAGATCTAAAGGACGCATACTTCCATGTGTCCATCCTCGCACAACACAGGAAGTTTCTGAGGTTCACTTTCGGGGGCGAAGCGTACCAATATCGAGTTCTTCCTTTTGGCCTAGCTTTGTCACCTCGCAATTTCGCGAAATGTGTAGATGCGGCTCTGATGCCCCTGTGTATGCGGGGCATTCGCATTCTAAATTACATCGACGATTGGTTGATTTTAGCTCATTCAGAGCAGATGACGGTTCAACATCGAGATGTTGTTCTCGCACACATGAGGAAGTTGGGGTTGAGGCTGAACGCAAAGAAAAGGGTTCTTTCTCCAGTACAGAGAACCACATATCTGGGCATGGTATGGGATTCGATAGCGATGCAGGCTCATCAGTTTCATATGATCAAGGTCACACGGCGATGCCTTCGTGCCTTAAGGTGGGTGTGCACTGTGCGATTTTGGCCACGATTTGGTCGTCTGAGACAAATTTTGAGAATCCTAAAAGATTCCTATAAACCTAGGCAAATCTGTAGTCTCTGATCGCTAGTTTGGCATGTTCACCGACAGCCGATTAATGACCGTTGCGATTAAATTTTACCTCAGATGAAATTCTGGCAGTGTCAGAGGATTTGGCGCACAGTCCTGCAGTGCGACTTCTCTTACGACAAACATCAAACTGTCTTCGGTTTTCAAGATAAGCCATGATCAAAATTAACGCTAGAGATTTCTTTGTTAGCCACCATTTCAGTCCCGCGTGTAATGCAGCTCACTGTCATCTAATGTGTGTGGGTTGATGTAAAACTCCGGACAAGTTTAAGCGCACGTCCATTTTTAACACATCTTGACTGTTGTACAGTCAGACATATAGGACAGCTGAGATCCCACAGTGTGACATGAGGATCGTGTTTGTACAGTCTGACAAGCAACAATCGTAAAGGATTATTATAAATTATTATAAATCGCCAAGCTTTAGTCATATTGAAAAAATAGGGGCAGAGGCCCGGGGAATGGAGACTTCACCCCGAGGTGGTGGAGCTCCTATGGGAGAATTTCAGTCAAGCCGAAGTGGACCTGTGCGCATCTCGAGAGACGACTCAGTGTCCACTATGATTCTGGACATCCTGTAGGAAAGATTTCCCGCAGGGTTATCCCCCTCCACAATAAAGGTGTATGTGACGGTCAGAACAACTGTTAATTTGTTACGGGTCACAGAGGAAAGGTTACCCTGCATCTAAGCAGAGGATGAGCAAGTGGGTGGTCGAGGCCATTTCACTTGCTTATGAGTCGGCTGGTCATCCTTCACCTTTGGCTGTACGAGCCCACTCGACTAGGAGTATGGCTGCTTCCAAAGCATTACAGTCAGGAGTTTCTCTCCAGGATGTATGTGATGCGGCAGGCTGGTCTTTGCCGCATACATTTGTGAGGCTTTATGAACTTGACCTTGGCTCCACTTAGGGCTGGGCGATATGACCAAAATCTTATATCACAATATGAGTGATTTTTGCTTTAAATAAGATTTTTATGATATCAAAATGTACCATATCATTGAAATTTCATAATTAACATCAATTTCAATATAATTTAAAATAATTAATACTAGCCTAAAAAAACTCTAAAGCTTACTGAAGACAATAAACTCTATTCAGGGAACTAAGGTTACATACGTAACCAAGACATTTTTAGAATGTATGCTGCATGACTATCATTACTCCAGTCTTCAGTGTCACATGATCCTTCAGAAATTATTGTAATATGCTGATTTATTATCAATGTTGGAAACAGTTGTGCTGCTTAATATTATTTTATAACCTGTGATACTTTTTCAGGATACTTTGATGAATAAAAAGTTAAAAAATATCAGCATTTATTTAAAATAGAAATCTTTTGTAACAATATACACTACTGTTCAAAAGTTTGGGGTCAGTCATTTTTCTTCTTTCTTTTTTTTTTTTTTTTTTGAAAGAAATTAATACTTTTATTCAGCACGGATGTGTTAAATTGATAAAAAGTGATAGTAAAGATTTATATTGTTAGAAAAGATTTATATTTTGAATAAATGCTGTTCTTTTTAACCTTTTATTCATCAATGAATCCTGAAAAAAGTATCACAGTCTCCAAAAAAATATTAAGCAACACTCCTGTTTTCAACATTGATAATAACTGAGTATCAAATCAGCATATTAGAATGATTGCTGAAGGATCATGTGACACTGAAGACTGGAGTAATGATGCTGAAAATTCAGCTTTGCATCACAGAAATAAATTATATTTTAAAGTATATTAAAATAAAAAAAAAACATCATTTTATATTTGTAATAATATTTCACAATATTTTTTGTTTTTTCTGTATTTATTATGGAATAAATGCAGCCTTAATGAGCATAAGAGATTTCATTCAAAAACATTAAAAATAGTAATTTTCCAAACTTTTGACTGGTAGAGTAGAATAACTATAGTATAGTTTAATTACTGTTATAAATGATGTTGTCATCTTGCTTTTATCCACTATTAGTACAAGCCTGTTGTAGCAGACCCCATCCGAATGATGGCCAAAACTTTACTGATGAGTTTTAGGAAGTTTATTAGACATCACACAAAAGATGAAGCGTCCGTTTTCACTCCAGAAAATCACAGTAAGAGCTGAATAAAACGCAGTACAAGAAGTGCTCATTAAAGTCTTATCCATAAACTCTCTCTCTCCCTTGCATTCTCATCAACAGTAAATTACACTCAAAAAATGACACTAATTGTACACCTGTTACAACCATCAGTACACAAATATATACAGACCTTATGCCTTTTCCAGGGGTGCTTAATAAACTGGTAAACTTTTTATCCTTTAACAACTTCAATGAATGTAATAAAGTGTGCGCTCTCCCTTTCATTACTGCCGTAAACAGTATGGCACCGGAGATTATAAGCTGGATCATGAAAAGTTTGTACTGATCCATCCTTGAATAACAACTTTTTAGCAAAACCTGTTTTCTATTGTCCCTTTGTATTGACCCTCGTTCACAAAGCAGTCCGGTGTAAAACGATTCATGCAGACATAGACAAATTTAGGTACATGAGGGCGCATTCTCTTCAAAAATAAAACAACTCCACTGCGTCCTCTGATGTCAGGAATACATGAAGACTTGTGTTCACTCTTACATCCAACAACAAAACACCTGAGAGTTGCATACGAGACATTGTTGTCGCTACAGCTGCTCCGGCCTGGAGAAAATGGCGGCCAGACAACTCGCTCAGGGTGACTTCTATGCTAATACGGTAGAGTCTGTCAGCAGTCACTGTGGGTGGAATTTTATCATTATAGGGTGGTTGTACACACACTGCCGACACACATTTATGTTCAAACTCCATGTAGAAGTGTATTTTGCATAATAGGTATAGTTCACAAAAAAATTTAAGTTCTGTTAAATTTTATTTATCCTCATGTCAGAAAGGACAATATTTTGAGAAGTGTCTCAGGCTGCATCCAAATTTGCATTCTTCCCTACTAAATAGTACGTGAAAAGAGTGTGCTCGAATTCTTCATAAAACAGTAGGCAAACCCGGATGACTTACTACTTCCGACAACATTCTGAAGAGTGCATCTGATGGACACCACTAAGAATTTGTGAATGGCAGTGAAATGACAACTGATTCTGGTAGGTCACATGACAATGAGAACATGATGAATGTAGACCATCCGGATTATATTCCTACTACACACATTCATACTGCATAGAACATACTTATAACAGTTGCAAAATAATCACTTATTCAGAAGAAGTACTATACCTACTCTGAGAGTATGGGAATATTTTTGTATACCACATAATTTAATATTTTCACATAAAAATATCTTCAATATTGTACAATAAATGGCAGACCCCTGCAGTACAACCACAGGCATCCTAGAGGTTGAGGACCCCCTGTAGAGGACCCCTGGTATAGCCTGAATGCACAGTTGCTTTCTATAACGCATAATGTCTGCAATAAATAAAACGTAAATGCACATTAGTTCAAGTACAGTGAACTAATAAACTAATGTTTGACCCAGAGATGATTCCTGACCGCAGCAGCACTGAAAAACAACCTGCATTTAATTTAGTACTTTTTTACATTGACATTATAAATGTGTTTCACTGATCTTTCTAATATATGTGTAATCGTGCCTGTACATCTGCGTACAGATGCAGTGTGTGGGGAATATTTAGTTCAGGGCTGGTATAAACATGCAAATACACAAAGAAACAATGAAAACTGTTACGTTCCTGTGTATATTCTAAACAATTTCTAGTAGCTGGAAAAACAAGTTGTACAACAAGACTACACCATGTTGACTCAATTGTACTTGGAATATGCTGGAAGACATGAATTACAGGCATTGATGTGTCTTCAAGAGTCACCTTTCCTGCATGGATTGTGTGCCCTTCCACTCTTTAAATGAGGTTTTATTTAAAAAAAATTCGGGAGGAGCACGTTCAGGTAATCAACTAATCAGCACAAGAGGAAGCTGGAATATATAGCCTTCACCTCACCTTTGTCCCATGTTATACTGTCCAGTTTGAAAACCCTTGGAAGACATTTCTATAGTTATCACTACATTACACACAGTACACACTCAGAAAATAAACATTTGAGATTCACTCCCGCAAGTAAATGTGGTTGTCACTTCCATTTGTCCTTTTGCTAATAAACAGACTGCTGTATAAGCTATATTATGTAGCGGTTTTAACCCTTTCCTTTTTGTGATAGGTAAGAGAGCACCCTGAGTTCGTATTAATAAACTTTAAGTGTAGTTAAGTGTAATTATTTATTCACTTAAACTTATTTTTGTGTAATTGTGTTTGTTATGTCTTTCCTTGGGTCCCCTAAGCTGAAATTGCATTCACATACACAATAATGAAATGAGATTTTAGTATTTATCTAGTTACTAAAATAATGGTTTTACCAATAAGAAGTCTAAATATGTATATATAACCCCTTTTTTTAAACTCCAAAAAGACTCAAGTACAATAAAAATTAAGAATTTACTTAAATATAAAAGAATCAATCTTCAGGGATTTCAAAATGTAAAATAAAATAACAATTATGTAAATAGGCAATAGGAATTTCACAAATTCACAGATAAATCCCAAAAAATATCAATTACCACATTTCACATATTCACTTTTTTGTAAATAGTCCTCATTTCACTCCTTTCAGATATATACTTTTAAATTTGAGCACCCAAACTCTTGCTCAACACTCAAAGGACTCTACCCAAATAATAAGCCGGCAATATGAGCTCACCCTAAAATTAACTCAATATGAAAGTCTCAGTTTTACGTTGCAGGCCTGTTTGATGCTTGGGTACGTTGTGGTCCAAAAAAAAAAAAAAAAAAAACCGCTTCACTCCACACGGAGCAAACAGAGAAAAAAATACCTTTAAATCCAGTGAGAAGAGCGTGTTTCAGTAGATGTCTGTCAAACTCGCGATCGCAGTGATTTCCTCAAGGCCAAATGAATTCCGAGCACTCCCGTTAACTCAGAAGTCTATCTGAAATCATCCTCCCATGAAACTGCCACGACCCGCCAATCGAACACACAATCCATCCGAGCAAGATAAACACTATTCAGTCTCTGTAAATAGTCCATTTGCTTTATTAGTAAATGGTGGCTGAAATAAACACAACCAGGAATATTTCGTGGAGAAATAATTCTTACCCGTCTCTGTAGTACAAGTTTCCGTTCTCGCTTTGACAACACACTAACTACAGAAACTATTGTAACACATTACAGCATTATTTACGCTATATTTTTGTGAAACAATATGACACCAGATGATCGCATGCTCTCCTCCTCCTTCCTGGTTAATAGGTGTGTTTGACATCGGCTGCGGCTGGATGCAACCGATCGGCGAGAGTAGCCGCGTGCAGGCGGGGAGGAGCTGAAAACGGAGACGTGAAGTCGGACACTTTCTGCTTCCCATAGTGACGCTCGCGCTGCCTTTGCATACTTTATCACAGCTGAAGTGAAATAAATGCAATATTTGACTAATACACAGATGTTTCAGAGACATTTTCATTCAATGTACTGCTTACAGCGTCTGTTTTTACAAGAATAAAGTTCAACATAAGCATGTATTTTATTTAAATACCAATGTAGTGGGGTCTACGTTTTTTATCAGTTTTATTTTGATAAACATGACACAATACAACATGGGGACTACATGAAAAGAGCTTTAACTGTTATAAAAATACAGATTTGTGAGCATTAGTGGAACTGAAGGCGTGACAATAAACACGAAACACACGTGATCGTTGTCATGTGGTGAATCCGGCCAATCGTGAAACAGCTGTGTCGTCATCAGAGCTCGTGCAGCTCCTCTTCAGAAACTGCGCTGGCTAACTCAGGCGGCTGATCTCGAATTGCTCTCGCGTTACTTTGAAGCCATACGTCACAGGCACTGTCTCAAGTCGGACAAAATGTCTTACTGGCATGCACTGCTTCAAGTCAGCTGCCGATCGGTCTGTGCCAAAGCCACTGGAAGGCAAGCCTGCAACCTTTAGCCAAAAAAGCGTAATGGCTAATGCTAACTGGCGGTACGCATTGGCGGTACGCAGGGAGTTTTGAACAGCGACACAATAGGCTGAGTGGTGCCGCACGTGATTAAGTTAGCCGTTACGCTTTCTCCAATGGTAAGAGATACAGACCCTCTTATCTCCCTATAATAATACGATTTCTGTCTGTGCAGCGCTGCATCAAGTCGAACAAGCCTAATATCTGCGCTCCATACTTCCCGCCCCCTTCACCTTAATCTAGAAAACTGATTGACCACCATTGGTTGAACAATTAAAATGTCAAAATATAAAAATAACAAATAATAATAAATATCCCATCAATGTAACAAATATATATTCACAACCATATACATCATAATGTGCTCATAAAAGAAATAAATATATATAAAATAAAATAACCCTTTTAAATTATTACACCGGGTTAGATAATATCAGGCCAATACAGCATTGTGCTATCCTTGCTTAAGTTCTGATCTGAACTGCTGACACTATCAACAGTTAAAGGGTGTAACAATTGGAACAGGCTGCTGGAACGAACATGGGTCTCCACAGGCATGTCACATTAAAGGAACACTTCACCTGCCAAGTCATGTGAAAGGAAAGAGAGAGGTGCAGTGACAGTGCCAAAGACATTGGTACACTCATGTATACTGAACAACTGAAGAGAAACAGGCACTAAATTTTTCTTATTCTGGTCAGTTAATACGCCTTTGATGGCAACTCATGAACTAAACTCCTGAGAACTGAACTGTGTACTCCTGAGCACAGTTGACAACTTTGTCAGTTTCATTTAAAATATATTAATATTAGCACTACCTAAACCACTTCCCTCAAACCTTTAGAAATACACTGGTTTTTGAAGAAAAAAAAAAAAAAAAAAAAGTCTCTGATGCTCACCAAGGCATTGATTATTTGATCAAAAATACATAAACCCTAACACTCAAAATAATTAATTTGTTTTAGTAGGGCAAACTTAAATTAAACAAATTAGTTCAAACAAATTAACATTTATGAGTATTTAGAACTTTCTTTTTCTTTTAAGTTCACGAAACTGACACATTTTAAGTAATCTGAATTGTTTCGTTGTTTTGAGTTCAATGGACTTGTTTCTTTTAATTTAGACAAACTTAAATTTAACAGATACTGGGCTGGAATTTCTATTTCCAAAGATGATTTGCCATGGTACTCGAAAGGAGAGAGTGTTATATAATGTTTTTGTTGTTGTTGTTTTTTTGTTTTTGTCCAAGATTAATGTTAAGTGGGAGATTTAGTGGTGTTTAATATTTTGCTATGGTAATTTAGGAGAGTTTCTGTTATGTTGGGTTTTTTAAGGGGTTAGCATCACGAGGATGAGTGGAGCATGAGCTTAGTTTGAGAACAGGTATACAATAATCAAAGAATTGTGTTACCAATTAGCAAGTTAGCATTTGCTGAATAAGCTAGTAATACCCAGTTATGTTTCTACTTCTAAAAATATTTAAGTTGAGATTACATGATAATATTAAGTTAAATGTATGAGTTAGCTTACTCAAATACTTCAAGTTAAGATCAATTAACATGTATAGCACGAAATAAAAATCTGCCAGTTCTGCTTACTTTAATTGATTACCTCAAATTTTTTTTTTTTTTTTTTTGCCAACTTATACAGGTTTACAGTGCAGTAAAAACAGTAATATTGAGAAATATTATTACAATTCAAAACTTTTTCTGTTTTAATTCATTTTAGTAGTTAGTGGTAGTGAAGCCAATTTTTCAAAACCATTACTTCAGTCTTTCAGGAATCATTCTAATGCTGATTTGGTGCTCAATAAAAGTCTTTACTGTCACTTTTGATCAATTTAATGTGTCTTTGCTGAATAAAAGTATTAATTTCTTTTAAAAAAATCTCACTGATCCCAAACTTTTAAATGATAAATGTTACATTTAGTCACCAATGTGGCAAGTGACCTCTCAGAATATCAAAATGCCTCTTTGTGTGATTCATCCCAGCACTGAGGCTGGCCAGGGAATAAAAAGTGACATATGGGGCATCTCTTGTATTTTGACACCTAGAAAAAGAGGGGGAAAAGGCCAGAAAAACTCCCCCATGCTGTGGCACTGAACCTGGTATGACTTTAGTCCCCAGGGTGGAACACTGTGACAGGTGGGTTGTTTCTGTAGCTTGTCTCCGGGGCTGTAATCTGGGGATATGGGTGCGAGAGCACACCAAGACAAGATCAGTTGGGAGGGGGAGTGTGAAAGACCAACAGTGAGGAAAAGAGAGAAAAGAGAGAGAGGCAGACAGGCAGAAATGGAATTTTCCCCTGTGAACGCACACAACAGTTTTCCTGCACCACACGCATGTATTTATCTGTGTGGGTTTTTTTTTCTTTTTGGTGCCTGTTTGGGCAGTTTTTGTTTTGCATTAAGCAATTACAGAGCACTAAGGGCCATGTTTTAATGATCTAAGCACATGGTGCCGGTGCACTTAGGGCGTGACCGAATCCACTTTTGCTAGTTTAACGACAAAAAAAAAAAAGGTTGACGCGCCAGGCGCATGGTCCAAAAGGGTTCTATCTTGTCTCTTAATGAGTCATGGGTTTGTTTTGGGTGCATGCTAATAAACCAATCAGAGTGTCATCTCACATTCCCTTTAAAAGTCAGGTGCGCTTGCACAATGGCGGATTGCTATTTACATGGCGGAATATAGACACCCTCCATAAGTCAGTTTAAATACATGTGTGTATTGCCACGATTGGTCAAATAATTAGCCAACAGACCTTTATCACACTTACTATTTCCGGTAAGCGAAGCAGTGTATCGCTATTTCCGGTCCCATCGCAATGCAATCAAAACTAATGGCTGAATTTTCTCGCCAGTGTTACTGCAGCGATCCGGCGGCTGTAATTCTAAACAATGACACCCTTACTTCAGTTTTCATGATTTCCCGACACAACAAGAATAGAGGAAAGCATGGGTGAGACTGATAGGACGGGATGAAGATCATTCTTTCAAAATAAGATGCAGCACGTATGTTCGTGTGAAGAAGACCTATGCATTTCCAAACTGAGGATGTTTACATCTCATATCTTCAACCTGCTGAAATGTTCCTATAAATATATTTCCCTTAAATGTGCATTCTGAATAATAAATAAATGTTTTCCCCAACTAACCTGCCGCAGTCCAGTGCTCGTCTTTTTATTAACAGTGTTTTTCTCTTACTGATCGTATTTCATACCTGTTGAATTTACATTTTTAAATTAATTTGACTGATGAGCTCCCTTACGAAAATGATTTTTTTTTTTTAAATGTAGTAACCATGTTTTTTTTTTGTTTTTTTTTTTGTTGTTTGCTTTTTGGTTTTTTTGCAGGTTGAGGACCACTTGTTTTACCACAGTTTTACTACAAATACCATGGTTGATTTGTGGTTACCATGGTTTAACTATAACCTTTGTTTTTTGGTTTTACTTGTAAGTGAAACCATGGTTAATTTTTGTAAGAGCAGTATTTAAAAAGATGAAGGAATGCGCCTTAACTGCCTTAAAGAAATTTAATGTGTTAAGTAATCTTAATCAGAAATGCGTTGACAGCGTGACTGCTTTGAATATTAATTATGAATTTTGACAAAGGTTGTGAATTACATACAGTGAAATGATTTTCAATGAAAAATGAAGCAGAATAATAACTAATAATGAATAAATATGTTCATTCTGATCTCATACATCAAGTCTCTCACACAGTGGAGCGTTGCCGTTACTAGTTAAGACGAGTACTGACAACATGTGGTGAAATAATCACGTGTGTTTACGAGCCACGGCTTTCTCGTATAAATTCTGTACACAGCAATCATCAAAATATTTCTTCTCCTGTCTCTGAAAATGTCCGGATTTTTAAATCATCCCACGGATGCTTATTTTAAGAGACGTTTATTCAACTAGGCGTTAACATCGTATATATAAATATACATAACCGGGAGAATCGATGCACTGCTTCAACGAACACTTACGGTAAGCACTTACAGTAATCAAATCAACCAGGGAAATGCAGTATTCACATATATCACATGTAGATCATTTCTAATGGACCCTTTACACATTTTCTGGGTTATCAGAAGCGGAAGTCACCATAGGTGGGTAACTTATATAGTGGTGAACAGGCGACTACGCAAATACGATTGTCGTGTTTCCCTTTGTTCAAATAGTAAAAGAAAAATGGCAATAGCATTTCCACGACATTCCAAGACAGGAAAAAAATTATAGAGGTGGATTACGGTAGTCAGAGGAGAGAAAGATGTCAAATTTACCATCAGCCATTATATCAGAAACACCCTCACAGCAAGTTTTTGTATATATCAAAATACTAACACCTTTCTATGAAACAATAGGATAGTTAACTCACTTCCATTCTCAAAAAGCAGACTTCATGTAATTTTTGAACGACGCTTGTGGCACAATCAGGCATGCAAGTCTGCGCTCGAATGATGTCAGCCGTATTGCGTCATTTCATCTTATTCCAGCGTCCACTTTTCGAACCTGTACGCGTCCTCCTCTTTAAAGCGGGCGCGCGACTCTCCAAGTCCCCGTTACGCATAATCCAACCAGGCACCAGCGGGAAAGAAGGAGGAAGTAATCTGAACACATAGCGTCGCAAAATGTCACCACACGAAACCAGCAGTAATAAATTCACAGCTAGTCTCAGAGATCCCACTTATTAAACTGACATCGCCAATTAATCATCAATTTTAATTAGATCAAGGCAAATATTCCTCAGCAACTACAATGAACGTGATCCATGCTCATAAATCTGTCTCTACATATCACTGAATCTGACACACACAGCTGGATTTCTTAGAGCAAAGACGCCACATTTAAATGCCACTAGAAGAGAATTAATTTTACAACATTTGATATTGACAGTAAATTGCGAACAATTGAGGAAAGACTTGCGTAAGGTCACACTATATTTCATAAAAATGTTTGACTTAATGTGTTTATATTGATTGATAAGACGCGTAATAGATGTAGAGCGATGCGCAGAGGAAACACTAAAGTTCTGTTACACATCACAAGGCTTTATTTCAATACAATCTATGAGGTTCATCTCCAACTACATACAGTAATAGCAAAATCACCAGCAATGCCGTCATTAAAATAAGCTTTTATAGCATTTACAAGATGTGTTGTCTTAATCTGCGCGCAGGATCATTGCCAAACAAATCTACGTTTTTTTTAAACGTTTAAGAATTCATTCACTTTCCCAACTTACACTCGTTTTCTCGTAACTGTAAATACTTCAATCAGGCGTTTTTTTTAAAAAAAAATATATATATATACTTTTTTTTAAGCTCGGGAAAATACAATTGTTAAAGGAATACGTGATACTTCGCAGTGAGAATAAAGATAAAGGGTAGGCTATATTCATAAAAAAAATAATAATAATAAATAGACACCAGTGTTTTCTCGCACGTAAAATAAATGCTATTTATGATTAACTCACCCATTAAGAAATTGTCTGTCTTCTCTGACCTGCCGGCATTCTTGCGTTTCTCCTCTCCTATTTAGCCTTCTTTCACTTTCATTGATGACGAATTCCTCAAGAACGCAAGCCCGTGGCAGGACTAGGATCGTGGTCATTCAGACTGAAGCGCGGAAAGAGAGAGAGAGAGAGAGTGAGAGATAGAGAGAGCGGGCGCGCGCGTCGTCACTGCCTGCAACCAGCCGCACACCAAACAACGCGCTAGGATCCACAGGCTGTCTGTTAATGCAGCTGCGCTCTGGCGCGCGGCCATGGGTAGCAAGGGTGGAGGCTAGCCAGCGTTTATCAGTAACGCATCTCTCAGTACTCGACGGTCCGGTTTAATTACTCTGAACGTGCAATTAATGAACGACTGAGCACTTTTCTCACCATCCATAAAACTGAAAGTCACGCACAGAGATTGTTTCAGAAAGTAGTCTTATAGTGCATGCAGTATAAATTCAATGCCAAAAGTTAATATGGCCTACCAGAAGTTGAATTAGCTAGTTTTGTAAATGTCACTTCTTCACGAACCACTTTACATAATGCGTCTTTAACTACTATACAGGCTACATGCCTTAAAATTATTACAAAGTATACATAAGTATTTGTGCATTCTGTTGCATTGTAGCCTACTTTAAATAACTTACATCCGTGATTACACACACACAATAGCTTAACTGTTATCTATTTGAATATAATTTAATAAAACAAGAAACCATTACTAATAATTGAACACCAGATCAGCATATTAGAGTGATTTCTGAAGGATCATTTGACTCTGAAGAATGGAGTACTTAATTATTCTTATATAATTATGGACCCTATATAATTATGAACAATTAAATACATATGTAAATCTTAAATTTACACACACACATATATTTGAACATATATATACACACATATACATATAAATGTACATATATATATATATATATATATATACACACAGACATACACACAGGTGTGTGTATATATATATATATATATATATATATATATATATATATATATATATATATATATATATACACACACACACACACACGTTTTTATATATGTGTATATATATATATATGCATTTTTTTATGGTTGTAACAATCAGCCCTATTGGTCAAGTTTACATGAATTAAAAATGCTGAGGGTTTGGAGTGTTTGAAAAGATGAGACAGACAAAGTTGTGAAATGAATAAATAATGAGTATTTATAATTTTCACATGAAACTTAAAACAACACAATAAAACTAGACAAAGTTAGGCTGTTAAAAGCGTCGAGTCCGTTTGCACCATATAAAACAGCCCATAAGAATCCTAGTGTGCTGCAAGTCCCAATGTGAAAGTGTCCACCAGTGTATATACAAAGTCCTGAAAAGTGATAATCCAATGAAAAAGTGATGTGGTTTGCTGGAAAGGTAAGTCCATAAAATATAACTCCACAGCTGGTTGGTCATTTTGACAGTGACCCTGTTTGATTGTTTGCCATGCCTTTATGCTGATCTACTTCCTGATTCCTGTCATGTGATCACTTACATGACAGGCAGACCCATACACATTTAAAGACACACATAAATCAGATAAGAGGAATAAAATGGACTAAAATGACTAAGACAACATGTAAACCTATTAAAACTCTAATAGACATAAAATCATTATAATATATAGAGCGGTTAAAACATGTGTGACAGTGTCACATGGTGACAATGACACTGAAGACAGAAAATGTGTCTTTCATCACAATCCCCCTAAAAATCTGTGACTAACCTATAGCTGTTATCACCCTTAAATATCTGTGATTATGTGATCTCTCTTCACTTTGCTAAGACCAAACAGCTGCAGTGAGCTATCTGTGGTTATTTCACAAAGAATCACCCCTTACCAGTCCTTTATCTTTCAAAAACGTTAATTGATGTTACATTAGGTATTATCCTTTGTCAGTGGCAGACTTACTCATAGGCAGGCTGGCAGTGTTCTGCACGGAGCACTACCCGCACACAGCTGTTCACAGTTGCACACTTCATTTCTCTGTGTCTCATCAGAACGCTCTCCGGTCCAGTGAAATCATACCATAAAATGCAACTAAATCTCTCACCTTAACTGATTTACATCTACTGATAAACAGATGGCATTTGTTTATTAAAGCAAAATTGTCAATCAAGCGAGATTAAAACTGCTGTGATATTCCCGTGAGCCACATCAATTTATGCCAAGATAGTGGACTGAGCTTCATTAAGACTTCTCCTTCATCCCTTAAATTACAACTAACACTTATAGCAGCAAATGCAAATCTTGTGATAGTTTTTGCAAGACAATAAATACATTTTATCGAATGCTTTTGATTTTATTTAAAAGACACCCAACGCATAAATCTCAAAAAAACTTGTCCAGGTTTAATTTAACCCTACAATCAAATGAGAAAGAAAGAAAGAAAGAAAGAAAGAAATAGGGCTTGCATTAAGAAATTGAAGACAATAAAATAATAGATTTTCTGTTATAATATATATATATATATACTTTTTTTTACATTATTTTTAAATTAATGCACTTCACCTTGCTCTCAGTGATGATTCATTACTCAAATACTATATTTGGGGGGTTTTATGAGATTCACCCAAATGCAGTCAAGCCTCTATACGGACTGGACAGTCTGCTCTCTTATGGGGTATGACTAATCGTACCTAACAAAACACCTTTTCAAATAGGCAATTATGAAGGACTGCATGGTGCTGTGTGGAGCAGAATATGATTAGATGAGATCTGCAGTTGTGCATTTTGGCACCATCCCAGTGCTGAGTGCTACGTGTTAAATTATACAAACCCAGCATGGTTCCTACGAATGGCTTTGTCGTGCTTCTGACATATCATTTGTGACAACAGCGGGGACCTGAGTTTCACCCTAAAGTCCAGCTAGGACAGATCGACCGAATGCACAGAGGCCAAATGGAGTTCCACAAGGGTGGGAGGGCAAGAGGAGCAGGGCAATAAAATAGCCAGTCTATTATATGAATGAAGATTATGGGATTTGAAAGGTCAGATCCAAATCAAATGTCTCAAGTATAATCATAAAAGCCAACACTCATTAATGGGTCTACTGGGGTTAGAGAGAACTGAAATAGACCATATAATGGTCCGGGAAGTTTAGTGGAAAAATCTCATCCTTAGAAGAGCAAAAAAAGCACAACTCCTACCTTTAGTACTTTTCCTTTAGTATCGCCCTCCATCAGCGCCTCCTATGTGCATTAGTGTCTGTCTAAGTGGCCTTTATGCGAGGTGATGAGTGCAGACCCCTAGAGGAAAGAAATTTTCCCTTCTCTCACCCAGGCCACCGGCAAGTCTAATGGGCCTCACAGGAACATCTCCCAAACACACAATCAAAATAGCTGAAAGGTAATCCAGCCTCCCTCCCTAACTCTGCCACCAGATAGGATCATTAGACTACTCAACAATGATGAGGGATATTTGAGGCACATTTCCCCCACTTTCAGGAAATATACGTTTGGAGAATGTCAAACGACGACTCCTGCTTCCCACACTCACATATGTCCCACCTGCTGCATGCACACCTATCATTAAGGGCTTTGTAGAAAAAAGACATAGAGAAGCAAGGGTAGTGATCATAACCTCATCTCCTGGGTCTTCCTTTCATATATATCTCACTATAGCGCTTCTTTGAGCAGACCTTCTTAAACAAAAAACATGTTAAGCCTTGTGGGGAAAATTTTGTGGGTGAAGTCAGTTATAGAAACAAAAGTTCACACATTATGGCACCGCTTTGTTCACCCCAAGGAAATGTAAAGATGGCCTAGATTTGATGATGGATAATGGCTTGTAAAAAAACATCAGTGTCTAAAAAAAAACACCACTGAAACGCTACCTTTTGCTGTGATTACAGCTTTGTTCAGTATACAGTTGAGGCTGGCATGAGGCTTTATTCTACAAATAACCAAAAGCACTGCCAAAATATTGGAAAGCAATGCTCCCACAATAACCATTAAAGGGTTAGTTCAGCAACCAATGGAAATTCTGTCATCATTTACTCACTCATGTCAAAGTTTTGGTTTGAACTCTGGGGTAGTTGAAGTGTGAACTGTTTCAGTGGGCATGCTTCCAGAGAAATCAAATGCAATTTCTACATTGAATAAGTTACATCAGGCAATTTTACATTTTTTTTTTTTTAATTTTATTTAAGTAAATTCTATATTAGTACTCAGTTCAAGCTTGTAGAAATCAAAGCTTGAACTTATAAGTAACTTATAAGTTACTTGGAATTATTTGTTATGTTTACAGTTATTCTTAGAATAATTATCTGTAATATGACCCACTGGAGGAAAGCTTGAAAACCCAAGTGCAGTTTTTAAATTACCATCTTGAACAAAACAAAAAAGATAAAATGACTTGGATTGGATTGACTTGACTTGCCTTGACTTGACTTAAAACAGGAATATATCACTCACTAAACAGTGGTTTCACAGACAATATTAGACAAGGAACAAAACAAACATGAGGGCTTAAATACACAAGAGGCTTGTTTGAGATGCATCGGTGCTGCGCAGACCGATCAGCGAATTACATCAAAGTACTGCGAGAGCGATTCAAAAGCATAAGGAGTCGTATGCTCTCCAATCGCTCTCGTTGTACATTGATGTCATATGCCGATCAGTCTGTGCAGCGCCGATGCATCTCGAACAAGCCTAAGGACTAATGACTAAACAAGACACACCTCTTTACAATCAAAACAATGAACCAAGAGGTTTGTTCAACTTCACGCAGCGCTGCACAGACCAATCGGCAGCTGACCTGAAGCAGTGCATGCCGGTAAGAAATTTTGTCTGACTTGATACAGCGCTGATGCCATGTGACTGTGACATATGGCTTCAAAGAACCACGAGAGAGATAAAATATATATATAAAATATATAAAAAAAATGGTAATGTGCTTATGCTTATGTTGAACTCTATTCTTGTAAAATGGACGATGTAAGCAGTAAATAAAGTACTGAATGAAAATGTCTCTGTACAGAAACATGTGTATTTGACAAATATTACATTTATAATATTATTTAGTTCTGATAAAGTATGCAAACACAGTGCGAACGTCACTACGAGAAGCAGAAAGTGTCCGACTTCACATCTCCATTTTCAGCTCCTCCCCGCCTGTACGCGGCTACTGTCGCCGATCAGTTGCATCCAGCCACAGCCGATGTTGAACACACCTAATGACAACACAGGACATATGACAAGGGGAGCACATGGCAGGATCACATGACTAGAGCATGACACAAACAAGGGAAGCACATGGCAAACAAGAAACATGACTATATACATGAAACTATAAACATGAAACAAAACCAAAACTAGATGTGATAGATCCTGACGCCTAACAAAATCAAATATAGACACACAGTCCAGGAGGCTGGTGGAGCAGAGGTGGTCTTGGGGGAGGGATTGCTGGCCAGGCCCATGAAGGGGTACTGGACCAGGGTCATCATGGCATGGCAATGGCCTGGGTCGTGGAGCTGCCCACACACACAAAATGGCCATGGCCATAATGGTCAGCGCTGTATTTTTAGGAGACTTTGGGGCTGGAGAGTGAAGAGGATCAGGCTTGGTGGCCATGACCTGAAGAGGCTCAGGCTTGGTGGCCATGACCTTAAGAGGCTCTGGCATGGCGGCCATCTTGTCTGGTGACTCTGGCATGGCAGGCATGACGTGAAGAAGCTCTGGCTTGGCAGGCATGATGTGAAGAGTCTCAGACTTGGCAGACATGACGTGAACAGTCTCTGGCTCGACAGGCATGACGAGAACAGTCTCTGGCTTGACAGTTGTGTTAATTTTGTCAGCTATTTTTTGTTTAGTCTTAGTTTTTATCATATTTAGTCAACCTTGTCCTGTTTTTTGTTTTGTCAAGTTTTAGTCAACTAAATGTCTGAGCATTTTAGTCTCGTTTTAGTCGATGGAAACACATTTCCGTCACACTGTAAAATGTATAATTTTAATTGCAGTGATTGTAGTCGTTTGGGAAATTTATTTTTACATTTCATCAGAAGTTGCTCTTTCACCAATAAGCACAAATCAACAGAATATTGAGTCATTTGCATGGTTTATTTTACTTCATCTAGTGTCTTCTGGTGTACAGATTTATTAAAGCCTATCAATTATAGCCTAAGCTAAATAAACACCAAAGACTTTAGATATACACTCGCCCTGTCTACATTATGAAAACTGGTAAAACAAAAACCTACTCTCAAATATTATAACAGAGAAATTCCTGATAGTAATTCCAATAATTCCAAGTTGCATTAATGTTTCTCTATTAAAACAATGGCCGTACAATGGCCTCTATTAAAACAATTTATTATATACCATAAAAAAAAGATTGTACATATTGTCACACAGAGGTTGCGTAAGTACAACCACAATCGCAAACAATACAGTCGAGAACCATGACAGAACATAGGCTGGCTAAATGACACTTTCATTTAAGCAGAATACCTGAGATCGCTGAACTCCAATAGAGCTTTGCCGTATGTCAGTGTTTTCAGATCATGGCGCCTCTGCAGAGGGCATGTGCAAATGGTTGCCAGATTGCATAAAGCAAAAAGTAGGGCACGTATCCATTTAACAGAAAAGCTCTGATTGGGGGATTTGAGCTCTTGATATCAGGCAACCGCAAACATGAACGCTCACCTAATAGAGTCTTGTACAGCAGTCTGAAATGTTTTGGATCCTCTTTTTCAACAAAGATAAAAAAAAGTTTTTGGTAAAGTTTTCGTTCTTTTAACTACATTTTAGTCTAGTCTTTTTCCGTCAACAATATTGCATGTTGATATAGTCACAGTTATCGTTTAATGGCCTTATTATCGTCTCGTCATCGTCTCGTCTTAGACAGGGGAAAAAACTTCATTGACAAACATTTTTCATCATAAATTCCGTTAATGAAATGAACACTACTTGGCAGCCATGACGTGAACAGGCTCAGGCTTGGCAGGAACGACATTTTTATTTAGTACTGTCCTGAGTAAGACATTTTACATAAAAGATCTTTACATATAATCCATAAGCCAAAAAAATAGCTGAATTTATTAAAATAACCCCATTCATAGGTATGTGAACCATTGATTCTTAAAACTGTGTGTGGTTACCTGGATGATCTATGACTGTTTTTTTGTTTTGTGATGGTTGTTCAAAATAACATGCATTTTGTATTATCTCCCTTATTTTGTTAAAATTATTAACATTTTCACAGATTTTGCAAGTGGTTCACATACTTTTTCTTGCAACTGTATATTGTGTAGATATGTTGTCTTACAACGTGCGACAAGAAATCTGCTGTGTTGTTTACTTAAATGTTTCTAAGTAAATCATACAAATAAAAAAAAATGGCTTAATTCAGTGCTACATTGAGTAAAATTTACAAACAAAGAGTGAGTAAAATGTACTTAAAATACAGTAATTGCAAAGTAAACTTCAAATGAGTAAGCTGAAATTACTCAAACTAACTGACCAAATTAAATTTACTTATTCTCTACAGATTTTTTTTTTTTTATATATATATATTGGTTGAAGGTCTCTTCATATCCTGAAAGCAATCACTATGGTTATACCTCTGACTTGATGGATTGATTGCTCTGCTTAGTTAACTAATAGTTCTCTGAATGTTATGTCTCTTAAGTCCTGTTTTGTATTTTATTGTGCTTGATTCTATTCTTTTGTATGCTTATATATAATGTTCCTTTACTGTATATTCAAACTATTGTTTTTCATCATTGTCTACTCGTATTATCTCTTCCTTGTTAAATGTACATTGTAAGGCATTCTTGAGCCCTGGAAAGGCACTATATAAATAAAACATATTTTTATTATTATTATTATTAGCACCCACCATAATTAAGAGATGGTAACCGTGACATTCTAACCGGAGCTGTTCACGTTCACAGACTCGGAATTATGCGTTTCCATGTCAACAGTATCAACACTGAAATTAATCTGCAACAGTCAGGTACAAGTTGTTTACATTAATTATTATTATAATGTTATGTGCTTGAAACATGAGGTAGTTTAATGCCAACTCTTGTGACACTTTGCTGAGAGCAGCTGTGTGTGTGCCTTCTTGTATTTTAGAGGAGGTGTGGCTTTAGAGACGCTCTGAAGGCAGGGTGGGATGTTAAGATTTGAAAGCTAACTCGCTATTGCCAGCCTCTAAGATATTTCACCTTTTATTTTACATAACTTAGTTAAGTAGATTTTACTTAATTCCATACTTGTGGAAATATACTTAAAAAATATGAGTGCAAAAACTTGCAAAAGAAAAAATTAAGTACATTTTATTTATTGTTTTTTCAGTGTATGTAATGTTAAACATTTACAATTTTTCACTGTATATGGTAAGGCAACTTACAGTTAACCAATTACATTTTTACAGTGCTTTTGTGTAAAAATTACAAACATTCTTTACAGTATTCAACATTTTTTTTGTTTTTTGTTTCACAGAAAAAAGAAAGTCATACATATTTTGGCAAGTCATGAGGGTGAGTTAATGATGACAGAATTGTTATTTTTAGATGAACTATCCCTTTAAGGACAAGAAAACAGTCTTGAACAGTTAGAATGATGGTCCATACTATAATATTTCACAGCCCAAATTATCGCAAAACTATACAAAAAGCGAGCAATTGGTTTATGTAAAGGAAGAAAGCAGAAGCTGTCAAAACAGGGTTGTCCTAGAAAAGAGATGACAAGTAATTGAGCACCATTTTCTGCCATTATCCTTATTTTGCATCAGCTTGGTGTAACAAATCATGTTGTTTCAATTAGATGTGCACCTCAGAATGACATCCAAGCACGTCACCTGAGGACATGACAAGTTCTTCAGTCGCTGAGTTAACCGGCATGTTTTTTTTTCAAGACTCAGTGCAAACACAGTGCCTGTCATTTCTTTATTAATGGTGCTTTATTTTCCATATAAAACCCTGGACTTGTTTCATGCTCAGCCATGAGAGCAGAGCAGTCATGAATTGAGGATTGCATTTGGAATCTGAATCAAACCAGGGCTGACTGTTCACGTATAGCTCCTCTTAAATGTGGATCTAGGCTCAATTTTACAGTCACTCCTCTAATGATTAAATGTTCAGAGTCAGGTTAGCAGAGCTGATTTTGGAACAGCCTTTTACCAGGCAGCCTAGACTGAGCCCGAAGGGTCAAGATTCATCCTCCTCACTGCACAAGTCCCACTGACCCCCAACCCCTTCTTCACGCACAACTGAATAAACCACAACAGGCGAAGCATGCCGACCTAAGTGACACCCCTTTTAATGGGTCTCCTCACTGATCCTAGTGTTTCCCTGGCTTCAGCAATATGCAATGATTTGTGGTACAGAGATCAGAATATACACAATATTGCCAAACGTATTGAGACACCCCCTCCAAATCATTGAATTCAGGTTTTCCAATCACTTCCATGGCCACAGGTGTATAAAATAAAGCACCTAGGCATGCAGACTGCTTCTACAAACATTTGTGAAAGAATGGATCGCTTTCAGGAGCTCAGTGAATTCAAGCATGATACCATGATAGATTGCCACCTGTGCAATAAGACCGTTCATGAAATTTCCTCACTACTAAATGTTCCATGGCCAACTGTTAGTGGTATTATAACAAAGTGGAAGCAATTGGGAACAACAGCAACTTAGCTACAAAGTGGTAGGCCACGTAAGTCACAGAGCGGGGTCAGTGCATGCTGAGGCACACAGTGCGCAGAAGTTGATAATTTTCTGCAGAGTCAATAGCTACAGACCTCCAAACTTCATGTAGCCTTCAAATTAGCTCAAGAATAGTGTGTAGAGAGCTTCATGTAATGGGTTTCCATGGCCAAGCATCTGGATCCAAGCCTTACATCACCAAGTGCAATGCAAAGCGTCGGATGCAGTGGTGTAAAGCACGCCGCCACTGGACTCTAGAGCAGTGGAGACGTGTTCTCTGGAGTGATGAATCACGCTTCTCTGTCTGGCAATCCGATGGACGAGTCTGGGTTTGGTGGTTGCCAGGAGAACGGTACTTGTCTGACTGCAATGTGCCAAGTGTAAAGTTTGGTGGAGGGGGGATTATGGTGTGGGGTTGTTTTTCAGGGGTTGGGCTTGGCCCCTTAGTTCCAGTGAAAGGAACTCTTAATGCTTTAGCATACCAAGACATTTTGGACAATTTCATGCTCCCAACTTTGTGGGAACAGTTTGGGGATGGCCCCTTCCTGTTCCAACATGAATGCGCTCCAGTGCACAAAGCAAGGTCCATAAAGACATGGATGAGTGAGTTTGGTGTGGAGGAGCTTGACTGGCCTGCACAGAGTCCTGACCTCAACCCGATAGAACACCTTTGGGATGAATTAGAGCGGAGACTGCGACCCAGGCCTTCTTGTCCAACATCAGTGCCTGGCCTCACAAAGGCCTCAAAAATTCCCATAAACACACTCCTAAACCTTGTGGAAAGCCTTCCCAGAAGAGTTGAAGCTGTTATAGCTGCAAAGGGTGGGCCAACTCCATATTAAACTCTATGGATTAAGAATGGGATATCATTAAAGTTCATGTGCATGTAAAGGCAGACGTCCCAAAACTTTTGGCAATATAGTGTATCTGCTCATCATGGGCGGAGCTGTTCATCTGTAATGTAATGCACAAAAATGTGATCACTGTGCATTTGTACTAGAAAATAGGCACCAATTTGGCATTAGTTTGTAAAGTACAAGTGAAAATAGATCACATTTAAATTTAAATAATTCATTGATTATATTTCAGAAGAGTTCATTGATTATATACAATTCAATAAAAGTTGACTAATCTTTGAATTACTGTATGTAGTTATCTGAATTACTGTATGTAGTTATAGTCTCATCCATGAAGATGCAATGATGGAGAACAAGGTTATTTGAGAACCAGAACCAAGCTGACTGAGCAAGTTGAACTTCTTTTCTATTAATATGGCAGGAGGTGAGGAATAATAAAATAATTGTCAAATTCACTCAGTATTACTTGATCTAATCCACCACTATCTCAATTACAATTAAGAACAAATTAATTGTATTCAGTTGTGTTGTATAGGCACTAAAAGAGTTCAGTACTTTATAGTCACTTTTATGTTGAAAAAAGTGAAGATTTCTGTGCCACCCTAGACTGGTTGCTGGCCCCTGCCTGGCCACCCCTATGTAAATATCCTGGCTCCACCATTGCTGCTCATATCCAAATGAGAGAGAGAAAAAAAGGATATTATTAGTGACAATGCAAATTCCCCCCATAACTCCCCCCTGCCATAACCACCAAGTTGTCACCTATGCAAATATCTCAAGCGCTCAGAAAAGTCTCCATCCATTTAACGTCTGAGTTTACTTTTGTCAATGATAATAAAAAAAGGAATGCTGACAATAACTTTAGAAAATAAAACATATAGTTTAAGAAATATGATTAAATGATGATTTAAAAATGCAAGATATTAAAAACACAATAAGGAGGATTTACAAAGAATGTTTTTGTTTTTCATCTAACAATGTTTTTTTTAAATATAAAATATTGTTATGCGGTCTTCGTTTGGGGTGTGCACAGGGTATTTGAGGTCAAAGCAACAAAATGTAATTTTGTAACAAAATATTTTTTTAATGTCATTTTACTACATTTATTAATGTTTTACTTCACAATTGTGTAGTTTTTGGAGGATTTATGATACCTTTAAAATTTATATAAATAAATTTTAAAAATATATTTTTTAAATAGGTTTTTATACAAAAACAGATTTTTATAAAAAATTCACTTTATAAAAGACCCACAATTCAAACTTTCATTATAACAATACAATTTTCTTTTTGTCAAAGTTTAGCATTTTTTGTACTGAAAAAAAAAAAACATCATTACATTATGATTAGAATCAAACCTGAACAAGATGTTACAAAGAGAAAAGTTTGAGTCTTTAGAGTTTATCATTTATTTCAATCAACTGTTTTTCAACTAATTCGACAAATTTAATCTACACTTCAGTTACTAACTGTAACAGAACAAAAATTAACAGAAATGAACAATTATATTACATATTGATTACAAATATGTGTGTTCTGTGTTGTTTCTAATTTTAAGGATGAATTTTGTCCATTTTCTAAGCGCGGTGTGATTTTTTTTAACACTAACATAAAAACAGATATCATTCCAATTTATTTTTATTTGTACATCTAGAAAATGTTGACCACCATACATATGCTCAATTTGAACAGTTTGAAACAATTTTAACATTTTTTATCAGAATAAAATGACTAAAAAAAAAAAAAAAAAAAAAAAAGGGGGGGTGGGGTGGGGGGGGAGAACACTGATCTGAAACCAGTCTTCATCACAAGCCCTTTCTCCCTCTCCCTGATTTCCTGCCAGTCTGCATGTACACTTTCCTATTAAAAGGCAAAAAGCTGATCAAATCAAATAACACACACACTCTCTTTCTTTTACCAAGATGGTTTTGGAATTTGACATGACTTGACATTTGGCTGACATATGTCTTGTGACATTTAGCTGGAAAGTTGTACCAGTGTTTCCATGAGCTGGATACACTAGAGGCAAACTTCACAGGAAAGTATGGTACTTTCACGGGAAAGTACCATACATACAATGGTATGGTACAAGGGTAAAACACCAAAAAAAAAAAAAAAAAAAATGTTTTGCTGCCTACCAGGAAATATTCTACAAGTGAAGCTTCTAAATAAGTCTCACAATGTGTTGAAAATATCTTGTTTAGATTTCAAACAAAATGAGCAGAGCCCATTGCTTCTGCTGGACTTCAGAGGTCTGGAGGTAAGAGGTTTAAAAGCAAGGCTTCCGAGCCAAACATCTGAGAGCTTGACTGATCGATCCGTTCTCCCTGGTGCAGTAAGCTTCAAACAAAAAGCATACTGTTCATTAAGCAGAATAGAAATATTCATGATTCTGCTTAGCTAAAAATACAGAATTATTTTAGACAAATATACTTGTCACTGACTACATACATTTAAAAAGTTTTAAATTATTGTATAGTATAATCTGAGAAAAGCTCTCATGCTTGTTTTGAATGAAAACCTTCTATGAAAAGGCTGAGCTTCAGCAATACGTTGACCTAGTACATTAAAAATAAGAATTCCACCCTTCTCCCAGTTCAGCCACCAGTCCAGTCTAAGTAATCCTCTCTCAGACTACGGATTATAGTATATTATGTGGGGCACCTATGGGTAAACCATCCTGGTTAATCTCTATACAGCGATACATTTCAATGTCCTTAACTCAAGGACATACGTCATTCTTTATGTGTGTGGAAGAGATTTGAAATCCCAGAATTAGATTGGAAATACCTGATTTGCACTCACCCTGTTTAACTTGCATAATGCCCTAGGAAGAACTCTGGCCTCGTTGAGGTGAACAATTTTTTTTTCTCTCACGTTTGAATGGGTCACTACATTATCTCAAATCATCCACAGCAGAATTTATACAGAAGAGACTGTCCTAGTTTCTCTTCTGAAGCCAACATAATGGCATAAAGAGACAGAGGGCCAAACACATTAAATGTTTCTGAGTGAGAGAGTAAAAAAAAGAGATACCTTCTGCACACAGGTTTCTGTTGGTTCACAAATCGCCAGTTCATCCTGCCACTAAGGACCAATTGCACTTCCTGTAGAATGGGAAAGTGCTAAGAGAGATAGGGGAGAAGTAAGGGGAAAAAGAAAGAGAGAGAGAAAGAAGACCTGTAAATAGCTAAATCCTCTGCAGGCGCGCTGTGGTGTAATTTGGTTTGCTCCCGTAGGACAGATTCACCAGTGCAAGGAGAGAAAATGAGATTAAACAACATGTACTATTAAATCTTACGACACGGTGGCTTATTCAGAGCAGACACCAAATGCCGTCTTTTCCCCATCCTGGACACAAAGGAAAGGGCAAAAAAAATTATGGAGCATGAACTTGGTTTGCTTTGTTGTCTGACCTGATTTCACACGTACATGATAAGGGTTTGCCTAACATGCTCATTTTGGAAATCGAGCGAATCACTTAAGCAACGAGAACGAATTTGTTCCAGCTGTGCAAAATGAACAATAGACTGAGAAATAACAGTGCTGCAGTCAAAAATAAAATAACAGATGTTTGTCTAACTGTAAATAATAAATAAATAAATATTTCAAGTTGATAAACTCTGACATTGTAATGATTGTTTATATTTTTTTATTTTTTTATTTATTATTTATTTGTAAATGTTTCCTGTACGTAGTTAAAATGTGCAATATTATGTGCTGTCCTACAAAAGTACAGGAAAAACAGTTACTATATCAGACAAAAATGAAGGGCCTATACCATGATGGTAGTTTAACAAACTCAGGGTTACAGGGTTAGGATGGGTCTGAGACCACCATCTCTCTTAGGGACGAGGAAATACCGGCTGTAAAAGCCTGATTCGCTCTCGGATGCAGGGACCACCTCTATGGCTCCCTTTTCCAACGGAGTCATTACTTCAGCGTGGAGGACATGTGCGTTGTCCGCTTTCACCAAAGTGGGGGGACCACTCCACTGAAGCGCGGGGTTCTTTGGGCGAACTGCAGTGAGTAACCTCGATTTATTGTCCCCAACACCCAGCTTGACACTCCAGGCATGGCCTGTCAGGCCTCGGCCCACGTGGCAAGGCGCTGGATTAAAGCGGTTGACAGGCCGCTGAGTTGGGGCCTGTGAACCATGGTGGGTGGAAGAGGAAGTTTGCTCTCTTTTTGAAAATGTATGTTTTTTATTTTTATCACCATGAGAACAGCAGTTGGCATGGGCACAACATTTATGGGCCCAGCATGCACAACAAACATCTTTTCTCCAACACCTGGAAACAAACGGGGTGGCAGGAGACTTAAACGAGGCAGCTTTGGGGGTGGTCCGGCCGCAGCGGGACATTGCCCCATCCTTTTCCTTCCTGAATGATCAGGAGGACTTCAGAGGCATTGAGTCCAGCGTGATCTTAGGCCGTGGTCCCTGACGTCTCGGGAAGGGTAGGCGCTTGGAGGAGCGAGATTGCTGACGTGGCTCCGGGGGAGGCGCTGACTGGGTGGTGGAAGGCGCCAGTTTGCTCTGCTGCTGAGTTGGCGCAGGTCTGGGGTGAGCCGGCGTGAGCTCACTCGTGTCCAGGCGTTGAGTATAGCCAGACGTTCCGCCCATTTTGGCGCGCTTTGGCGCGCTGCATCACCATAGTCTCGTGCAGCTCCGCCGCACCATCCTTGGTTCAAAAAGTTTCCCAGTTTGAACCAATGGCCGTGCAGTTACACTGCATTATTGAAAAGGCTTCAGTGTCAGAGTTTTTTCCCCATACGCAGTATGAGTGAAGTATCGAAAGGGAACCAAACTAATTCAATCAGGTTTTGTTGGTACCATGACGCTGATCTTCAACTTTATCTGTCAACTCAGGCTTTGATGCTGAGTTCATTGAACGCGTGCATATGCAAGTGTGACATCAATAGCGAACAGCATTTGGAGAGAGAACAGGCAGAGGTGAGAATCTAAGTGCAGAGAGTACGTTTAATAAACAAACACAAACTAATCCAAAACAGAGAAACACAAGGAGCACAGAGAGCATGTAAACACAAGAAACACCAAACATCGACTGACAAAGCACAAGAGAAACACAAGGGCTAAGGGGAAACAAGCTTTAAAAAGTTAACGAGGTAACGAGACACACATGGGTAGACTAATCAAGCGGAAAAACTACAAAGAACATGGCACACAAGATTAGATATATGGTAATGATAATATAAACAACAATGAATGATAGTAAGAGATTCAAAACAAAGCTATACGGAGTTACAGACGCAAACCACTCTGAGCAGCGAGGCAGACAGGAGCAATCGATCAGAAGCAAGGTCCAAATATTAGAATCTCTGTTTTTTCTGAATTTAGTTGTAAGAAATTACTGGTCATCCAATACATAATAAAAAATATTAGCAATGCATTCCGTTAATTTTGTGAATTGGTAAGTTTCGTCAGGGCTTAAAGAAATATAGAGCTGAGTATCATCAGCGTAACAGTGAAAACTAACGCCATGCTTCCTAATGATATCTCCCAAGGGTAGATGGTGGAATTTTTTCGTGTACGGTGGGCAGACGTGACTAATCAATAATGACACAAACAGTAAAATTGTGAAATTACATTTAATTAATATTGTGAAAAAATACACATTATTACAATTTAAAATAACTGTTTTCTACCTGAATATATGTCATATACTCCCTGTGCGTGTTTGGGACTTTTCTTATATTTCCTGTATTGCCTATCACATTAATCTGACGTTGCTAGCTTTTAATCTCCATCTATTGTTACTTGCTCTGCCTGTCACATGCATAGTATAGCTTTCTCTGTCAGCGACGAGGGATTTACAGGTCATAAATGTATGGAAATAATCAGGCTGACAGAGAAAATCTCAGAATTAGAGACACGCATTCAAACTTTAATCGAGGATAGTAAGAATGGAAGGGCTTTAGATACTGTTTTGGATGCGTCTAGCTTAGTGAACTCTGTACATTGTTCGGTTCCGCCTGTAGAGCCCGTGCAGCAGTGCAATTGGGTAACAGTGAGGCGGCATAGTCACGGGAAACACCACTCTCTTAAGCACATCAAACAGGTTCTCCCCACTCAGTGACGCACCCACTGAGAATGCTGTTGAAAGTGCCCTAGTTATTGGCAATTCTATTACACGGAACGTGAAAATAGAGACACCAGCCACCATAGTCACATGTTTGCTGGGAGCCAGAGCACCTGACATCAAAGCAAATTTAAAAGTGCTGGTTAATGCTAATCGTAAATACTCTAAATTTATTATTCAAGTCGGCACTAATGATGTTCAACCTCACCAGTCGGAGATCACTAAAATTAACAAAGGCAGTATCATCACAGCTATGTTCCTTTTTAGAAATAAATGATATCTGTGAGGATTTCCAGTCAGGATTTAAACCGTACCATAGTACTGAGACTGCTCTCATTAGAGTTACTAATGATTTGCTCTTATCATCAGATCGTGGTTGTATCTCTCTGTTAGTGTTACTGGATCTTAGTGCTGCATTTGACACTATCGATCACAAGATTCTTTTAAATAGACTCGAAAATTATGTTGGCATTAGTGGAATTGCATTGTCATGGTTCAAATCATACTTATCTGACCGTTATCAGTTTGTAGTAGTAAACAAAGAGATGTCATATCGATCACAAGTTCAATATGGAGTACCACAAGGCTCAGTACTAGGACCGTTACCCTTGGGAGATATCATTAGGAAGCATGGCGTTAGTTTTCACTGTTACACTGATGATACTCAGATCTATATTTCTTCGCGCCCTGACGAAACTTACCAATTCACAAAATTAACGGAATGCATAGCTGATATAAAAAATTGGATGACCAGAAATTTCCTACTGCTAAATTCAGAAAAAACAGAGATTCTAAGTTTTGGACCAAAAACATCTTCATGTAATAACCTATACCTAACTGTCTAACACTTGATGGCTGCTCTGTTAAGTCTTCTACGTCAGTTAGGAACCTGGGTGTGCTCTTTGATACCGATCTTTCATTTGAAAGCCATGTTTCTAGCATCTGTAAAACCGTATTCTTCCATCTTAAAAATATATCTAAACTACGACATACGCTCTCAATGACAAATGCAGAACAGTTAGTTCATGCGTTCATGACCTCAAGGCTGGATTACTGTAACGCTCGACTGGGTTGTTGTTCCGCTTGCCTGTTAAACAAACTACAGCTGGTCCAAAACGTAGCAGCTAGAGTTCTTACTAGAACCAGGAAGTATGACCATATTAGCCCGGCTCTGTCAACACTGCATTGGCTCCCTATTAAACATCATATAGATTTTAAAATCTTACTACTTACCTACAAAGCACTAAATGGTTTAGCTCCCCAGTACCTGAGCGAGCTCTTAATGCATTATAGTCCTTCACGTCTATTGCGATCTCAGAATTCAGGCCAGTTGATAATACCTAGAATATCAAAATCAACCGCAGGCAGTAGATCCTTTTCCTATTTAGCACCTAAACTTTGGCACCTACGTCTTCCTATCGCTGTTCGGGAAGCAGACACACTAGATTAAATCTAGACTAAAAACACATCTGTATAAACTTGCATACACATAACACATTATCTACTTCTATAATTCAATTCATGTAAATTGTTAGGCTGCATAGATTAGGTCAGCCGGAACTGGGAACACTTCCCATAACACCTCATTTAAGCGGCCCCTAAAATAATAATTAACAATTTTTACAACAAAAGTGATTCAATCAAAAACCAACTTTAGCTCGATAATAATTTTCCTATTGTCACTGTGAAGCTGCTTTGAGACAATGTGTATTGTGAAAAGCGCTATATAAATGAAGATGACTTGACTTGACTTTGCAACAGTCGGTTTGTTGCGTTTAGTGTAGACAGCTTTTAGCTGTTGTGGTGTGGCGCGGTTTGACAAAAACCATGTCTACACCAGACAGGACTTTTGTCGCGTAGCATAGACATCGTTGCAGAAATAAAACAGAGAATCCGTTTACTGTTGGGAATTTGTTGTGATGTAACGGTCACTTACAGCATTTATGGTAATTCGAGGTAGAATGAGGACTGCGCATGTGCAAAGAGTGTGTGCGTGGAATTCAGTGGATGGATGTGCAGTCACATTTCACAGATTTTCTGCTGTTCTCTAAAGACTTGTATGAGATTGACTGGAGCTGTAAGTACTAAGAAGTGTACTGTTGGGGAAAAACAGTTTAGGACCCTTGAGACCAGATAATAAAACAGCTTCCTACCTTGTTTGTTGTTTAGCCAGGGATGTCACTGAAGAATGATTGCCCGCATTCTCCACCATTAACTGTAGGGGAATTTTACAGTTAAAGACCCAAAAGACCAGATATGATGAATGAAGACCCGGAGTCAAAGTTTAAAAAATAAATAAATAAATTGAAGAAAGTTTTACTGAAGAATAGTTTGCAGTTTCATCAGCAGAAGCCAGCTTCAAGTCTCACAAGGAGTTCGTAGGCCGCCCTGCGTACATTCATTTACATTTACATTTACATTTATTCATTTGGCAGACGCTTTTATCCAAAGCGACTTACAAGTGAGGAATACAGTAAGCGAGTCATCATGACGAGGCAAATAGGGACAAGAAGTGCTCACAATACAAGTTTTAGGCAGTGCTCAGAGTATCATAAGCTACAATAGAGAGAGATTAAAGGAAGTGAAGGAAGCAAAGAAAGGTAGGATAGAAAGGTATAGATTTTTTTTTTTTTTTTTTTTTTTTTTTTTTAAGATGAGGATAAGTGCTCACGAAAGAGATGAGTTTTCAGCTGTCTTTTGAATATTGCCAGGGATTCTGCATTGCGGATGAAGGCAGGAAGATCATTCCACCAGCGGGGGACAGTGAACGAGAATGTCCTGGAGAGTGATTTCGTGCCTCTCTGTGATGGTACCACGAGCCTTCGCTCCTTTAGTGAGCGTAGGCTTCTGGTCGGAGTGTAGACTCGTAAGAGTGAGTGGAAGTAGGAGGGTGCTGAGCCTGTGGTAGATCTGTAAGCAAGCGTCAACGCCTTGAATTTGATGCGAGCAGCAAGTGGTAGCCAGTGCAGAGAGATGAAGAGAGGCGTGACGTGGGCTCTTTTGGGCTCGTTAAAGACGAGACGTGCTGCAGCGTTCTGAATCATTTGAAGAGGCTTGATTGTGCATGATGGCAGTCCAGCCAGAAGAGCATTGCAGTAATCAAGCCTAGAAATGACCAGGGGCTGGACAAGGAGTTGTGTTGCATGTTCTGTTAGAAAGGGCCTGATTTTCCTGATGTTGTATAGTGCAAATCTGCATGACCGAGCTGTCTTTGCAATGTGGTCTTTGAAGGTCAGTTGGTCATCAAGGATTACTCCAAGATTTCTGGCCGAATTTGATGGGGTGATTGAGGATGTACCTAGCTGGATGCTGAAATCATGATTTAGAGTCGAATTGGCAGGGAAGACGAGAAGCTCAGTCTTAGCCAGATTGAGCTGCAGATGATGTTCTTTCATCCATGCCGAGATGTCCGCCAGACAGCTTGAGATTCGTGTAGGTACTGTGGGATCATCTGGTTGGAATGAAAGGAAGAGTTGTGTGTCATCAGCATAGCAATGGTAGGAGAAACCATGTGCCTGTATGATGGGACCAAGTGATGTAGTGTAAATGGAGAAGAGGAGGGGTCCAAGAACTGAGCCCTGAGGAACCCCCGTGGTCAGTTGATGAGCTTCGGATACCTCTCCTCTCCAGGCAACCCTGAAAGACCTTCCTGTGAGATAGGATTCAAACCATTGAAGCGGAGTACCTGTGATGCCCAGTGATGAGAGGGTGGACAGGAGGATCTGATGATTCACCGTGTCAAAGGCAGCAGATAGATCGAGCAGAATGAGAACTGATGATTTGGAACCAGCCTTTGCAATCCGCAAGGATTCAGTGACCGCCAGTAGTGCAGTCTCGGTTGAGTGGCCACTCTTGAAACCAGATTGATTGACATCCAATTGATTGCTCTGTGAGAGGAAAGATGACACCTGGTTGAAAACAACTCGTTCAAGTGTTTTTGCTATGAATGGTAGGAGAGAAACAGGTCTGTAGCTGTCTACAAGTGACGTGTTTAATGTGGGTTTTTTAAGCAGTGGGGTTACCCGAGCCTGCTTGAATGTGGTAGGGAAAGTGCCAGTGTGGAGAGATGTGTTGATAATGTGTGTAAGTGCTGGTGCAATTGTAGGAGCGATGGCTTGTAGAAGGTGTGAGGGGATGGGATCAAGAGGGCAGGTGGTGGGATGGCTGGAGAGAAGGAGTTTGGATACTTCTGTCTCTGTGAGGGGAGAGAATGAAGAGAGGTGTGTGGCTGTGTATGTGGATGGTCTGAGTTCCTGTGTGTGTGGAGCGGAGAACTGACTGCTGATTGTAGTGGTCTTGGTGGTGAAAAAATTAGCAAAATTATCAGCAGTTAGGGAGGAAGTGGGTGGTGGTGGAGGGGGACAGAGGAGAGAGTTGAATGTTTTGAAAAGTGAGCGTGTGTTTGAAGCGTTGTTGATTTTATTGTGGAAATAGGAAGATTTAGCAGCATGAATTTCAGCCGAAAAGGATGAGAGCAGGGATTGATAGCTACCTAGGTCAGATTGGTCTTTTGATTTGTGCCATTTCCTCTCTGCAACCCTGAGTTTGGTCCGGTGTTCACGAAGAACATCAGATAACCAGGGATTAGAGGGAGTGGCACGTGCAGGCCTGGATGACAGAGGACAAATGCTATCTAGAGATGAAGTTAAGGTGGAACATAGAGTGTCAGTTGCTGTATTCACATCCAGAGATGAGAATTGTGTGGGTGAGGGAAGGGAGGATGATACAGCAGAGGAAAGATGAGAAGAAGAAAGAGAGCGCAGGTTTCGTCTAAAGGTAACTGGTAGAGGGGTTGGTGGTGAACAAATAGGGAGTTGTAGACTAAAAGTGATGAAGAAATGATCGGAAATGTGCAGAGGTTTTACCAAAATGTTGTCAGTGATGCAGTTGCGTGTGTAAATGAGGTCAAGTTGGTTGCCAGATTTGTGTGTATTTGTGGTGATAAGCCGATTGAGATCAAATGAGGCTATAAGAGAAAGGAAGTCTGAAGCATAAGGCTTCTCTAGATGAATGTTGAAATCGCCAAAAACTACAAGTGGGCTACCATCCTCTGGGAATGAGGACAGCAGCATGTCCAGTTCCTCTACAAAGGTACCCAGTTGGCCTGGAGGGCGATAAATTACCACGATATGAATTTTGACAGAAATTGAGATTGTAATAGCATGAAACTCAAATGAATTGTAGTTGCAAAGAGAGGAATGAGTCGAGTATTTCCAATTGTCTGAAATGAGAAGACCTGTGCCCCCACCCCTCCCAGACTGACGAGGGGTATGAGAGAAAGTGAAGTTGTTAGAGAGAGCAGCAGGGGTTGCTGAGTCCTCTGGACGAATCCAGGTCTCAGTCAAGCCCAAGATATTGAGAGAAGAATTAGTAGCAAAGGCTGGAATGAAGTCAGCTTTGTTAACTGCAGACTGACAATTCCATAGCCCCACAGAGACAGAGAGAGGAGTATTAGTATTAGAAGATGAGTAGATAGGACGCAGGTTAAAAGCATTGCGCTGCCTTTTACGTGGGTTAGTGGAGCGTTGCCGAGAGACAACAGGAATGTATTGAAAGCACATGCTTAGGAAGAAGGAACGGAAAAGTGTGAAAAAAGGGAAAGGAAGATACTTAAGTGCCTACCGGTGTCGTTGCTCGGTGGAGTCGCGCAGGTAGAGTCACAGGTCTTTACCCGAGTCGGTCTTCACACGAGGAGGCTGAACACAACGGCTGAACGCTCCCGCTGACGCTTCTGCGACAGCGCGCACACACACAATAAATATGCTGCTTATTAACACGTGATTGAAAACAGCTATGCCCGCCTTGAAAATTAGCACAGCAAAAGCCTAAAGTCCGTGAATGGCTAAAAATCGAAACTAAGTGCGACTACTACATTCACATTTTCACACCAATTATACTCTAACAGAGTCTACTAACTACGTCATTACTAAGGTAACAATGATTCTGATTGGCTAAGAGAAGATAGACAAGATTATAAGTTTTCCACACATGGACAGATTGTAAGAAGCGTATCTTAATGCATCAGGATGCTGACGAGGGCACCCTGGATTTAGGGTCTGGATGTCCTTTTGGGGTCATTACATGGCGTCTGCTGGTCTCAAGCAGAGTGCCAGTTGTCCACCAGTACAAAGGACCTGCACAGAACACTTAGCGCACATACACAGATACACATGATTCACAGCTTCTTCAAGGTTGAAGTTGATCTGAGCTCTGCTCTGAGCAGGAAACTTTCCCAAAACATACTGATAACATGTTCTTTTCTCTCAGTGAGAGGTACAGACAATATTCAAAATTATTTTCTAGTGTTTGAAAAGGAAAAGAAATGCTTTAACATACATTGCAGAAGTCATTCAAATAATTTAACAGAAAGATAAATGTTGATTAATAACTTAAATGATATATATTGAAGCGGCAGTGGATTCCAGAATTCACCCCTTCAGTACTAAGGAGTGATCCCATTCAGTCGGCACTGCCTTTTTCCAGTGCTCTGTGCAAGCCTCCTGCACCCCCTTCTCTAAAGGATGGTGGGACAGGGCTAACACAGAAAGTGTTGATCACTGCTGTTCCACACAACCCATTCAGTGAGACTATTGGATTACACTGGGAAGCGTACCCTTTCACTGGGAAAGGAACACCGCAGAAGCCACATTCTTCCCAGAAGTAGTTATGTGGGGATGTACATATGGCCCGTAGGGCTGTACTACCTATGGAAGAACTGGGGTGACTCCAGCCTGGCAAGAGGTGGGTTCTCCCAGATGGAAAGACACGGGCTTCGTTTAGAAGCAACCGTGGAATTACACATATGGAATCCCCGAAGGGTCACACATACGGTACCAAGCCTAAATCTGGTTCTCAAGGATGTAACGGAGTAAAGGCCAGGCGCCAGATGCTCCGCCACGTCCGGCTGCCGAAAGGTGATTGGAGGACTCAACAGGGTCTGCCTTGTAGGGACTCTCTGGAACAATAAACGCATAAACGCATAAGCGCAGCAAACTGACACTAAGCCGGGGCCTCTCTGTGTCTCTGATCGGTTGAGGTGAGAACACAGGAGGAGACTGGCTCAACACGAAGGCTATAGAATCTAGCAAATGTGCTAGGTGTCACCCAGCCTACAGCTCTACAGATCTCTCCTAGAGTAAGCATGCAAGCTGAGTAGGCAGGGCATGCCTTGAGCTTGGTAAGCCAAGGCGATGGATTCCACCATCCAGTGGGCCATCCTCTGCTTGGAGACAGCCTTTCCCTTCTGCTGGCCTCCCTAACAGTCAAAGAGCTTGTCTGAGGTCCTGAGGCTTTGAGTTCTGTCTATGTACAATCGCAAAGCGTGGACTGGACAGAGCAAAGCCAGGGCTGGGTCTGCCTCCTCTGGGGTCAGCGCTTGCAGGCTCACTACCTGGTCCCTGAAGGGAGTAGTAGGAACCTTGGGCACATAGCCAGGCTGGGGTCTAAGTACCATGTGGCCGTCACCCGGCCCGAACTCTAGGCATGATTCATCGACCGAAAATGCCTGCAGGTCCCCTACCCTCTTGATAGAGGCTAATGCAACCAGCAGCAGTCTTCATAGACAAAATCTTTAAGTCTGCTGACTGCAAGGGCTCAAAGAGAGCATTCTGGAGTGCTCTAAGCAAGATCCCAAGAGGGTATGGAGAGAGGTCAAGGAGGATTTAACCGTCTCATCCCCCTAAGGAAGCTGACGACCAGGTTGTGCTTACCAACAGATTTGCCATCTATGTGGTTGTGGTATGAGGATATTGCAGCAACATGGACTTTGAGGGTGGAGGGAGACAGCCTAAGCTCCAACCCTTGCTGCAAGAAGGAAAGCACGACTCCGATCAAACATCTCCGGGGGTCTTCTCTGCGAGAAGAACACCACTCGATGAACAGGTTCCACCTCAAGGCGTAAGCACGTCTCCAAGTGATAGTGTTAAGTACCTCGGGGGCTAAGTCACTTAAAATCTCCGCGTCCCGTCCAGGGACCAGACATGGAGTTTCCAGAGGTCTGGACATGGGTGCCAAAGAGTGCTCTATCTCTGAGAAAGAAGGTCCTTCCTCAGAGGAATGCGCCAGGGAGGGGCTGTTGTGAGGAGCATGAGTTCCAGGAACCAGGTCCGGTTAGGCCAATAGGGCGCAACTAACAGGACCTGCTCCTCGTCCTCCCTGACTTTGCACAAGGTCTGTGCAAGTAGGCTCACTGGGGGAAACGCATATTTGCGTAGGCCCTGGGGCCAGCTGTGTGCCAGTGCATCTGTGCCGAGTGTTCCCTCGGACAGGGAGTAAAACAGCTGGCAGTGAGAGGTTTCTGGAGAGGCAAACAGGTCTACCTGAGCCTCACCGAACTCTTTCCAAATCAGCTGGACAACTTGGCCATGAAGTTACTGTTACTGCCACTGCAGCTGCCATATGCCCCAGGAGCCTCTGAAAGAATTTCAGTGGGACCGTTGTCCTGCCCTTGAACGTATTCAAGCAATTCAACACTGACTGAGCATGTTCCTCTGTGAGGCGTGCTGTCTGGGAGACCGAATCCAACTCCATACAGAGAAAAGTGATCCTCTGCATGGGGGCGAGTTTGCCCTTTTCCCAGTTGACCTAAAGGCCCAACTGGCTGAGGTGACTGAGCACCAGGTCCCTGTGTTCGCACAACTGATCCAGAGACTGAGCTACTATTAGCCAGTCGTCGAGATCGTTGAGAATTCGAATTCCCTGTTCTCTCATGGGAACAAGGGCTCCCTCCACAACTTTTGTGAAGACACGGGGAGACAGGGCCAGTCCCAAAGGGCAGGACCTTGTACTGATATGCTCGACCCTCCAATGCAAAGCGCAGGAACGGCCTGTGTCGAGGGAGAATCGAGACATGAAAGTACGCATCCTTCAGGTTGAATGCTGCAAACCAATCTCGGGGACGGATGCACTCAAAGATGCGTTTCTGCATAAGCATTTTGAACGGTAGCTTGTGAGGGCTCCGATTCAAAACTCGCAGGTTCAAGATTAATCGTAACCCACCGCTTTTCTTGGTTACAATGAAGTAGGGGCTGTAGAACCCCAACCTCATATCGGCTGGAGGGACTGGCTTTATTGCGTCCTTCGCCAGTAGGACCACGATCTCCACACGCAAGACATGGGCATCATCAGCTTTCACTGAAGTGAAGTGGATGCCCCTGAGCTTGGGGGGAGGCCGGGCGAATTGAATTGCATAGCCGAGCCTGGTCCAAATGAGCCAGCGAGATGGACTGGGGAGCACTAGCCAGGCTTGCAGAGACCGTACAAGTGGGACCAAGGGGACCTCTTCGGACCCGGAGATGAAGGAAACTGCTCTTTTTATGAAAATTTGGGTACCGCTGGCCAAGCGGGACAGAAACAAAATAAAACAAAGGATTTACCACCCGGCCCTCTTCCGGGGGAGGGAGTGGTATGGTTACCATCTCTCGAAGAGCAGTCCCAACCATCTCCGGGTTGCCCGTCCTAGGGCTTCTTGCTCTAGGCTTTGCCGCCCTTCTTGGCGGGGGCCTGGACGGGCTGGGCACCCTGCTTGCGACTGGCTCCAGGGTGCCGCTTGGATGGAGGCTGCTGTGCGGGAGCGGGGTGCTCTCGGTGATAAGCAGGCTGAGGTGCTGCCGGCGATGGATGGGTGGATGCAGCAGCTGTCTGCCGCGGCAGGATGTGGCTGATGGCCTGAGACTGCTTCTGTACAGCCAAGAGCTGCTGGGCAAAGTTCTCTACCGAGTCCCAGAAGAAACCTGACCATGTCGGTATCCCTCATGTCAGCCAGACACAGCCAGAGATGGCGTTCCTGGACCACCATAGTGGACATTGCACAACCCACTGACAGCGATGTAACCTTCGCAGCATAAAGCGCGAGGTCCGTTGCGTACAAAGTTCTTGGATAACTTGTGGATCGTGACCACCCTTGTGCAGGTCCTTTAGTGCCTTGGCCTGGTGGACCTGCAACAACGCCATAGTGTGGAAGGCGGAAGCGGCTTCCCCACAGGCCTGATAAGCCTTGACGGTAAGATCTGACGAATGCTTACAGGCCCGGGAAGGGAGACATGGCTCCCCCCACCAGATGGAGTTAGGGCACAGTTGCATAGCAATGGCCTGCTCCACAGGGGGGATACTCACTGCCATCAAGGGTGGTGAGGAAGGAGGAGCCACTGGGGCGGTTTCTGGCAGTAAAAGGTGCTGTCCACAACCTGGTGAGCTCCTCATGCACCTCCGTGAAGAAAGGAACCGGGGCGGGTGGCTGAGAACCAGCTCGTGCCACCCCGAGAAACCAATCGTCCAACCGCGAGGGACACGGTGGAGGGTTCCACATGAGCCCGACCCTGTTGGTGGCCCGGATAGCCATCATCTCCGGATCCGAATCGGGCACCACTACCGTATCCGAAAGAGGCAACACCACCAACTCGTCATCTCCAGAGAAATCTGGCTCACCCTCCGATGCAGCTATCAACTTCCAGTCATCGGGGGGAGCTCTGAAAGATACGGATGGTGCACACCTTTGAGATGGCCCACCGCGCTCCCTCAGCAGCTCTACTGGCTGCGGAGTGCAGGAGGAGTGAGGGTTCCTAGGGGGTTGGTTCCCCGAAGGAACCACGCTCACTGTGACCCTCAGATAACCAGTACCACAGCCCGAATCAACCCTCTGAGGAGGATTGGATTGAGGCAGCGGCACTGGGACTCCGCCCCTTTGCAGGAGCTGGAGTCTCGATCGCAACTCCGAGATGGTCATTTTCCCACAATGGTTACATGACTCCACGGATCCACGAACACTGCCTCAGCATGCTTTAAGCCCAGACACGTGATACTGCGATCGTGACCATCCCTCGGTGCCAGGTAATGACCACATCCAGAAACACACAAATAGAATGTCATCTTTAAAAAGACACAAGTTCTACTTGTGTAAGCTCTTTTAGGGACTTTACTCTTTTAAAAGTGCTGAAGCACGCAGGGGAACGGCCGCCGTGACACAGACAGGGATTGTGTGCAAGCCTGTCATGTGCTCTCCTCTCTTTGAAGGTGCTCACTCTTACCAGCGGTAAAAACGGCTTTTCAGCGCTCAAAAGCACACTGTACCAGCCGTGAGAACAGCCTTCTCACGCTGTAAAACAGCTTATTTGCTAAATTAATTGGCAAAAGAAAGAAAATGCAAAAACAAAATAAAGAGAGGGTCTCGACCCCGCTGCTGTGCTGTACGCCCACACTTAAACTCAAAGAGAAATACAACCAGAGAGCTTGACTCGATTTCTTATACACTGCTTGCAAAGAACAGGAACAAACACAGTTCGGCTCTGAAGCAAAAAGCTGAAGATGCAATGCACCTGCTCCTCGTTAAAACCTACGCTGCGAGGGAGAGCAGCTGCTGTATATGATTGCATGCCAATGTGCATTGGCTCGTTTTATTTACACTTGAAGCAGATTGGCCTCTCTAGCGAGATTCCTATTCGTCGGTCTGTCCGACGTACGTCAAACGTGACCGACATTAGTTTTTTCGCATTTACAGGTTACCTGATGTACAGTCACATCATCATTCTTTAAAGATAGCGCAATATGTTTGTACAGAAGATGAAACGGGGAGCTTTTCTTTTCTTATTTACGCATATCTTTCCTCGCGCCTCAGCTTCACCCCATAGATGCAACGGGAGGATGCAAGGCAAGAAAAGAAAATGAGGACGGGGTAATCGAAAGGAAATCTTATTTGTATATTGGAATATTCTTGATCCCTTGAGCATCACTTCAGAGCGTCATCAGCTGCGCTCGAGCCTCGAGGAATCTGGGGACCCTTATTATTAAAGTTTGACATCTAATACTAATAATATTAATCTATTAACAATTAATAATTAACATAATAGAAACTAATAGTATTAAATGTCTATGCACCTGTGCGTCCTCGCTCATAGCTCCTCAGGAAGCTTTCTCACCTCCTCGTGGTGCATTTATAGAATTGAAATGGCATTTATAGAATTAAAATGGCCTTTGATATTTTCTTTGATTGGTTTCCAGGTCACAGGCTGGAGGATGGAGGAGCAAAGAATGAGGAAGCATCCACTGAAGTATTGAGAAACACCCAGGGAAGCATATAAGAGGGAGAAGGGCTTCCAGAAGCCATGGCAAATATTACGCTCCAAATAAAGCTCTCAGAAAGAAGTATCTCTTGGAAAATGACTTATCGTGAGAGGAAAATGACTCATTATATAATATATAAAGTGCTTTGAGTACCCAGAAAAGCGCTATATAAATGTAAGGAATTATTATTATTATTCTCTTACGTGCACATGAGCTACATGCAGTCTTGGGTCCATGTGGTTGTTATACACCCCAAGTCCCCCAGTCAGTTCCTGTGGTGAGGGAAGTTCATTGCTTCAAGTGTTTGACACCAGGGTTTATTTCCCGTAACTGTCCATCTTGTAGACTCCAGAATAATCCAAATGTACCCTCAGGAGGTTCGCCCAATAGGCACGCTGAATAGATTGTGGAGATGCAGAGTTCGGAATGCCCAAGTAACGTGTCACAGACGGGTGATTCCATTTCAACCGTGCAAGCGTATGTTTCAAAATTTGTTCCCGGGGGGACTTTCAAAACAACAGCTTGGCCTCTTTTACAGCTTGCCGATGGTGCAATGTGTTGTCCATTGGGTTTAGCTTGGCTACAGTTTGGTTTCATGGGCCAACACTTTTACCATCATTTTGCAGTCATCCAAAACCTTTCAGTGCCGCTAGTCTTGGGCATAGATTTTATGATGAGAGCTTCTGTTGTGAATCAGGTTCCTTCCAGAACAGTTGTTCTGGGTGATGTGCCAGAGCCCACGGTTGAGCTGGAGGGAGTTGACTTGATGACACCAGGTCACAATATGCTTGGCTTACGAGCCAATCCTTCTAGTTTGGCCACAAAAGTTGACTTTCTCTCACTCCATCCCCATGTATGTGGACGAGTGTGACGATGTCTAAGTCATTTTATTAAACCCGGGGAAAATATGCCAGCTCTCGCCTCAAGTGCATCATTTCCTCGAGCTCCACACATTTGTTTTTCTCTCTGGGCAACAACATTTCAACTCTACGTTACATTGCGTCGTGTTGTGCCGCACTGCATCCAGTGTAGACAATATCACTGATTATAATGGGTTCTATTGTCTTTTGACGCATTGCGCCGCTTCCGTCTGGTGTAGACATGGTGTTACAGATAAGGATATGAAAATTAAATTTAAAAAATTTAAGTTTTGCGCTGAGGAAACATATCACACATTAAACAGCACACGCATCTGTAAAAGTGCCTGACAGGGCAAGCCATGTTAAACATTCAACGCATTCGCTTGAAGCTTAAAATAAAGAATTCTCATGTTTTGGGCATCTTGGATCACGTACCTTTCCTGCAGCAGCTCACTTTTGATTCCTCCACTATTTTTATATGCATTTTGTCCATAGAAATGTGTTCAGTGCTGTAATTTGACGCGACTGGCGGAAGATTTCCGTGCACTGTGGGCAGACGGGACTAATCGATAATGACATTCATTGTTGATGATTTTCATTATTGATTATTATTGATTTTATCGATTAGTTGTTTCAGCCCTAGACTGAATCATGCATTTCTATGGACAGAATGCATCTAAAAATAGTGGAGGAAACAGAGTGAGCTGCTGCGGGAAAGGTACGTGATCCAAGCTGCACGAAACATGAAAATTCTTTATTTTAAGCTTCAAGCTAATGCATTAACGTAATGTTTAAAGGCCCACTGAAGTACCTTGGAATGTGCAGCTTTATTCGCTGTGTTGACAATTTCAGATGAAACAGGAAGACAGGGCAGGATATATCTAGAAGCTCCTCCCCTTTTTTCAAAATAGCCAGTAGTGTTTTGCCTAGATCACAGCTTGGCCAAAGCCGTTGAGTTCGTAAAACCCAATTTTCCTCATAATCTCTAACCATTTCTCCTCCATATTGCTTTAAAATATAGCATTGTTTGTAGAATTCAAATGTGTCTGAACGATTTGTGGTCTGTGTAGACTTGCGCATATGATCCGCTCTGTGGTATCGTGTCTCTGGACTGGAGCAGACTATGGCCGCGCTGCGGCGGTGTGACACTAACGCGTCAATGGAAAGCATATTTACACTGTCTGAATCGTTTCATATCTTCTATATAGTGCACTATGTGCCATTCACCATATAGAAACTAGTAAATGTGTGAAAAAATTACCGATTTAAGCTGCCGCTTCAGTGTCTGTTTATAGTGTAGGAGGGGGCAGGACTTCAGATTCTAGAGAGCATTTGATTGGACAGAAAATTGGATGAGAAGCTGAAGTCCGTGGTTGATGTCATGAAAATTTGTGATTCATTTTAGCGGAAGTGAGAGACTGTAAGTTTAGAATGCTTATATCTCCTAAATGCAAATTTTGTCATTGTTTTGGAACACACCAGCTAATTCATAACCTTAAGGCTAACACATTCATACTAAAAACTAAAAAATTTAAATTTTGTTTTCAGGGGGACCGCAAAACTTTAATTTTACGGTTATATCCTTATCTGTGTTACAAATTCATGCAAGTATTTTCATTTAGCATGAAGGCTTGTCCTGACAGTCTGCGTTAAACTTCAGACTTTACTGAATGAGCACTGGTGTGCGCATTCGCGTCAAAGAGATGGGACGCGTTAGAGAGGGAGACAATTAATATTCAGTGCAAAAATATTAATTTTGCTGAAATATCTGTTGTTGGACATTAAATTTAGGCTTAAAAGTCAACATGTAATTCCAGTATTTTATGAGAGTGGTAACTGTAAAGGGATAACAGTGTGTAATTGAATATACACTGAGTTTGTGTTTTTGTTTTTCTTTATTATCTTCATTTTTAAGTCTTTTTGCTTTATAGCTCTTTTGCATACATCATAGATATAGATATATTTACTATGTTTTCATAGCATTCAGTTGGCATGTTTGTTTAAAGGACAGCATTGGGCAGGATGTGCAATAGTGTGTTTTGTAAATAAAAAAAAAAAAGAAAAAGAAAAGAAAACTGGGCTTTTTTTATCCGACTAATCAATTAATCAAAGAAAAATCAGTAAACTAATCGATTATTAAAATAATCGTTAGTTGCAGCCTTAGTATTTTTGATCAAATAAATGCAGCCATGGTGAGCATATGAGACTTCTTTCAAAAACATTTAAAAATCATACTTTAAGCATTTTTAGTGTATATTATTATAAAATGATAAGTAAAACTTTGGTTTGGATTATTCAGCAAAATTTATTGGCTCCAACATCCCTTTTTGGCAGTGTGGACAATCAATTACCATTGTGTCAGTTTGTGCACAGTGCATTAAAGTGGCTTCTTCCTGTCTGACCCCTGACAACTACCTTTACGGTTTACTGATCAATTCTCTTTCAGTCTCAATGTCTGTTTCTTTCTTCCTCAGGCAAGCTTACATTATTCATTGATGTAAAACATATTAACCAGATCCAGGTGTTATTTTTTGTCCAGCTGATCACTGGCCAGATCCCATCTTTTAACAGGAAAGCCAACCTCAGAGTGAAAGCATGATCCTTTATCAGCAGAACACCACGCCACCACGGCTACCACTAGCCAAACATGCTATCTGTCACACAGACCCCAGAGACCACCACACCGTCAATATCTATCCTTTCTACTTGAATAATGGCAGAGCCAGCAGTGAAAAACAATGATCCAGCACATGCTAAAACAATAGAAGCTTCAACTGTCATTCTCAAAGTGAAACCCAGAATCCCAGCATCCCCCAGGGTGAGAGCCAGACCCTCCTGCCTGGCTGGAGATAACAATTGTGACAAGCTCCAATAAACCTGGGCCCTACAGAGGGACAACACAATCCAGCATGTCTGTTACCAGCATATAAAGGAATAAAGAAAGAGTTTAACATGTCATTCATGCAATATTTATCAGTTTACACATCTTGATACTCTTCAGGAACACAAGATTGTCTCGTCATATTGTTTTGTTGTCGTCCGGCTTGTCATATTATGTTATCTCACTGACTACATCTAAATCATGCAGTGTTTGTTGTCTTGCCACAAGCTTCCTGTTCTTTATCCGTTTGTTGCTTTTATAGAGCTCCTTGTGTCTCCTTTCACTCTGTCTCTCTCTTAATCCTTTTCTTTCTGTGCATTTCCATTTCTGATTCCCTTCTTTTCTTTCAGTTCCCAGCAGGGGTATGACAGGTCTTCGTGAGCTGCTGAGGGAGTTACTTTGCATTGTCTCAAATATATTAAACTGAAATCCCACAAATAGCATCCTACTTCTAAAAGATGTTAATTGACTGTGACTTTTTGACGTTTGATGCTTTCGCAAATAGGATATAACAGGGTATATTTAAGCTATACGAGATTAAAATTATGCCGATTAATTGCCAGTTTTAGGGCTTTGATGTTTTATCATACATTTTTGTGTGCTTCATTCATTAAATAATTGTGATGAATTTAATACTTTGTAAGTTATCATTTTGGAGCGTAAGATTACAGTTACACCTTTAAATATTAAAGACTTGTATTCAATTCTGGCCAATCACAGAAAAGGCCATAAAATGTATCATTCATATACTGAACTAATGGTCACTTTTTTAGATGCAGAGTAATTTTATAAAATCTAAACGTTACTAAAAACAAATTACAAATTACTATTTGTATTCTCATAATATACATTCATGTATTCATACATTCAACAATTTTTTATATTTATATATGAATGTAAAGAATTATATAGATACACAGAAATAATATACAATTAAAAGATGCTTATTTTAAATGAATTGTGCAGCTTTTTAATGAGGCAAAATGATATGATAGATAAGACAGAACAAGATAGGCTTTTAATAATCTTTCAGTGTGCAAAACCATGATAATTCACATTTTTAAATTCCATTTGTTGTGCGTTTGATGCCAGTTCATAGTCCTTGTTCTGTGTGATCTAACAGACACCTGCTAGAGAGTAGGCAGAAACAGCAATAAACTCCAGCAAAATAAATCATTTTATGCAAATCCACAGCCCTTTATCTACAGATCAAGCATTATAATGGGAATATGTCAATTTGAATGAATCTATGAATCGTGAACATCAAATTGTCTCATCATTCATTTCGGGTTGACCGCGTATGCGCAACATCCTATAGGTTCTGTACAGGACACAGAAATGATTAGTTCACCTCACAAGTCTTCGGGTTCAGATTCGAGTCGTTCATTCATCCTGTGACAGCCCCATAGGATATAATGCAGTCTGTACCGGAAAGAGAAATGATTAGTTCACCTCCCATGTCTTCGGGTCTGAGTGGTTGTTTCTTTTGTCAACTGAAGTACACAGTAGTTTATGACATTTAGGTTTAGGCAAATCTACAAAAGTCACTAATACACTCAACAGGAAGTCTACACCACGGCATGTTTTACATACAAAGAACAAGACACAGGTCTTCAGTAACACTGTAAGATTGGGTTTCCAATTGTTGACAGTTCTGTCAGATTCATAGATTTTCATAGGTGTAATTTTCAACCAGGTATTGCTATTCATTGGAAAAGTCTAACATAGATGTGAATCTCTCATTTACATTTAGATTTAAATTGTAACCAAGCAACTTAAGCAGGCAACACCCATTTGAGTTCTCCTAGTAATAATTTACAAATCGGTTATATAGCCTAAGCATCATGCATACTTTTTCCGCATAGCAATCAAAGCAGCAGTGCAAACATAGAGTCACAGATGGTTTGTTCTGTCGGTTGAGTGATTCTAACCCTAATCATCAGACTCAGGAAATAAACTTTAGGCACAAGTCTAATATATATTATTCATGTAAGAAAGGTTATTTGCAGTTGGGTCTAGGGAATTAAAAGTTTTATGTTTGTCCTCAACCAAACGTATGCCAGTGAAGGGATATTTATATAAAACCATTCTTTCATGAGTGCCATCACACATTTCACCATGGAAAACTGCTAGTGACCTGTATGAATATTGTAACAAGAGCATCTACCTACTCTATAATTCACAGTCCAACTCTGTCAATTTGCCTCTGAATATCATTACTGAGTTTAAGCATGAATGAAGTAGATTTTTAATTCATAACATTCAGACAGTGCATCAAATGTGTTGTGACAGAGAAAACCAATGGACATTCAAAGGTCAGTTGTAGAGGTTTACAAGCCAAGAAGAGGCTTCCAGCATTAATCACATCTTTGAAAAAACTGAAAAAGGATTTTTGATCATCATTGAAGGGATACGGCAAGATATTACAAATGCATTACAAATACATTTAGAAAAAGAAAATCAAGTATGTAATTGATTCAAATAATCCAATCATGGTACTGAGTATTGTCAAGGACAGTTTTTTACATGTTGTATTTTGTATTTTTTTTTAAAAGTATGTTGATACTTAATATTTTATTGAATAAATGTGTTTACATTTAAAATGTTTGAATATTTAGTTCATTTTATTCACAAGATTTTTGCAGTAAAATATCCAAAAACCACTAGGCCAGTGTTATATATTTTGTTCAGTTGAGTACTTACAATACTCCAAATGTTTCCAACTATTTGTAAATCATGAGAACATCGTGATTTTAACCAAGGATATGGGACGTGTCCGGGAGCCACCTGTCAATGGCGTCATATCTGTGTTCCTCATGGTTTCCGGTTTTATTTTATAGAAACCATGGAAACATCAAAGACGCTTTAATATATTACATGTTTTATTAGACAAGGGAACAACTGTTTGGTTACATTTATAGACAGAAAATGAATTATTATTATATAGCTCAACACGTTTAGTCTTACTGTTTAAATCTAGTTTTCTTGATTTTCTGAGAGTACCATGCTTTACCATGCCTCAGAGAAAAACACTATTTTGTCTATATTGCATGACATTTATCAACACAAACCACCCAGCATTTATAAATATGATATTCTAAAATCGATCTAGCTTACTGCAGTGTGCAACAAGTGTCTCACAGAAGCCACCGAGCGAAAGCACAGAGTAACGTTGTAACATCATTTTCAACACAGTCAAATGTATCTAATATGATAAACAGCACTGTGTTACCTCATACGCTTGACCGGAAGAAGCAGAAGTGATCCAGCGATCCACGCTTCTCTGGACTGGAGTGGAGTCTGGAGCGGGCTCAGGGACTGGAGCGGACTCTTGAGTGGACTCGGAGACTGGAGCCATCTCTACGCTCTCAATGAGGAAGGGAGTCTCCTCTGGACTCGGGACGGAGAGGGGAGTCGCCTCTGGACTCGGGACGGAAAGGGGAGTCGCCTCTGGACTTGGGACAGAGAAGAGAGTCACCTCTGGACTCGGGACGGAGAAGGAAGTCACCTCTGGACTTGGGACGGAGAAGGAAGTCACCTCTGGACTCTGGTTTGGGGCTGGATTTGCTTCTGGCCAAAAGTCTATCAACCATAGGTCCTCCATACTCTCTGGAGAGAACTTAGGCATGGCGGCAGCCATCTTGACTGAGGGCTCATGTGTGGTGGTGGCCATCTTGACTGAGGGCTCATGCGTGGCAGCGGCCATCTTGACTGAGGGCTCAGGCGTGGTGGTGGCCAACTTGACGATGGCTCAGGAGCGGTGGCCATCTTGGGACGAGGCTCTTAAGCTGGCTGGAAAGCATATGTGGGAATGAAGCTTTCCCAACATAAGGAGATGGCCTCTAGTTCAACCCAGCAAGATCGGGGATTTCCCAAGGGTCGACATGGTTGGCCCCAATCTTGTACAAAGCCTTGATGGTTTCGTCTTCCAAGAGGCTATACTGAATTTTGCGGTGTAAGAAAACAGATTGCGGCTGGATTGCGCTGCCTCTGCGATCTGTCCCGCAAAGTCCCACACATCGCTTTCATTGCTGCTCATCTTCTCTTTTAGTAGGTCTGGTCTTCTGTTACGGAATACAGACTCACAGAGAAGTTAAAACGAAGATGAGTTTATTTACAATGTTTGATAGGACACAGAGGTGATGGGGAGTATGGTAATCTACTTCACGCAGTAATATGAAGAGAGAATACTGATAGTCACTTTGTTCTTGCAGATGGAGGATGGTGATCGTGGAGCAGAGCAGTAGGGCACACACTTCGGTGAGTATAGCTGCATGTGGTTTTTGGAGGACGCTGTAGACACTAGTGATATGACATTTGACACAGAAGCTTCGAAGCTTGTATCAAAAACATGAAACATCTCACAGTGAAGCACTGTACCGGAGCTTGATTCGTTTTGCCAAAACCATGTGATCTATGATGTCCGAAGCTTCATTTTCACACACGACCACGTGACTGCTTCGTATTCTGATTCAAATAACATGAACCCTTGCGCAGGTGTCAAGTGTCATTTGCTTTTTTGATAAGGATAAATCAATACGAATAAATATTTACATGTGTAGTTTTGTGCATGTTCAGTTTGTATTTATTCCCAGGTCATAAGTACTTCAACTGACCATTCTAATAGTTTATTTTGATAATATATGCCCAAGCTTGCCTATTTTTTCCCCAAAAATGTATTCACAGACTCATTTATTCAAATTGTGTAAGTAAAATGACACGTGAAAGACGTGAATTTTTATATAGACTAATTATTTTCATTGTTTTATATGCTTTTCACAGCACAAATTGATATATTACATGAAACAGTCAAAAAATGGCTGGGTCGTCTGGGACGCAAAGGCAGTTTTTTCCACCTTTTGACCACAAGATGTCGTTAGTGTGCACCGTTTTGAAAAGCTTCGAGCAATGAACCTTTTTACGATACACTTGAGGGGAAAGTCTCGGTGCTTCACAAAGCTTCATTTCACCATCACTAGTAGACACCGGAGAACAGGAGATGTTGGAGACACAAAGGAGTGGGAGAGATGAGGGAGTGCTGGAGCATAAAGGTGAGCGTTAACGGGTAAATGAGTCCATGTACAAACGAACAAACAAGACCAGACCAAGTGCTGTGGTGAAGTGTGTGCTTAAATACTGCTGTGCTGATGAGGTGATGGAGATCAGGTGTAGGTGATTGCTGAGTGTGAGCAGGTGAGTGACAGGAGGGATGATGGGAAATGGAGTCCGGGGAAGGTGAGACAGTGACTGTGACAATGAGCATATTACAATGTTTTCTGAAGGATCATGTGACAGAAGATTGTAGTAATGACTGCTTTAAATTATATAATTATATATATGTAGCCATATGGTATTTAAGAACCACTGCAAAAAAATTACTACGGTGTTTTAAAACAAATTTCCTATGAAAGAAACATGTCACTTCCCAAACAAAAGTACTGATACTGATAAACTTTATTAATCCCCAAGGTAGAAATTTACGTCACATCAGCACAATAAAATAAATAAATAAAAAACATAACATTCACAACAGGAACAACACTTATTCTACAGTATCAATTTAGCAAAGCATTATGATTATATACAACCAAGTAATCCTAGAATAGAGTCTATCATCTTGTGTAACGCTGGTTGTACAATCTAATAGCAGTTGGTAAAAAGGACTTCCTAAAACGCTCCTTGTAACAGCAGGGATGAATTAATCTTGAGCTATAAGTACTTGCAAAGAGTTCGAACTGTTTGAAGGGGAAGACAATCATGATGCATCATAAAAAACAGTTTCCCAATCATTCTATCTCCTCTAAGGTGAGGTGGGTAACACCCTACCCACAACAGAACCTGCCTTCTTTATAAGTTTGTTTAACTTATTCTTCTCCTTTTCCAACAGTCCACCTCCCCAGCATGTGACAGAATACAAGATTACAGATGAGACTACAGAGTCATAAAAGCTCTTAAGTAGTACATGATATACCCCGAAGGATCTCTGTCATCTTAACAAATGAATACAACTCTGATCCTTCTTATAGACTTGTATCGTATTGTCAGACCAGTTAAGCTTGTTGTTCAAATATATACCCAGATACTCATAAGCTCTTACAATCTCATATACAATCTCGTATATTTACTGGTACCACTTGCTGAGGAAATCTGCTAAAATCAACCACAATTTCCTTTGTCGTACTAGCATTTAACCTGAGACTGTTTATCTCACACCAGTCCACGAAACTCTTTAATAGCTCCCTGTATTCACTCTCATCATGGTCCATTATACAGCCAGCAATTGCTGAATCATCAAAAAATTTCTGGAGATGACAGGATTCTATTCAATATTGTTATGTGTTACTTTTAAAAATAACATTGCCAAACACTGTTGGTCATGTTTGTTTCTAAATAGGCAATTCCCGACTGGTGGTGAAATACAATGAGTAATATCTTGCTACGGGAACTAAGCTGGCCCACACATCCCATCAAGAATTCAGCAATATCGCCTCACAACACTGTGAAAGTGAAGCTAATAGAGCTGCTTCTACCAGCACCAAGCCAGAGTGTCAGACTCTGCTAATCTAACACATTACAGTGATTTTCAGCAGGGCGTTTGATCCACCTGTGTCAGAGTGCTGCTACTTCAAGTTCCAGGAAATGTCTTGAGATTACAGGCCATCACTCATTAATTATGTGGTTCAATGCAACTCCTTGCATTGACTTCAGAGTGTTTGGAGGGTGAAGTATTTTCGCAGTTTTGCTATTTGAGTGCTTATATTGACTCGTGATTTCTCTTGGATCAGTGTAAATAAACAGGAGGTAGAAAACAGATTCCTGCCAAAAGGAAAGAAGCCAAAAGCAATGACATGCTTACTGGACAGCAAAATAAGACCCTGGCATTAACATATGGGAATCTGATTTACAAGTCTATAGTTAGTGGCCAAGATCTACACTCCAACAGACAGCATGCTGTGGACACACACACATATTTTCTGGAAACATGCACACACAGAGCTCTAAGAGCTTAACATGATAGCTTGTAATTAGACAGGACACAAAGGTCATGGCCAAAATCTTAGATGCTTTGGACAAAAACCTGGAACATAATTCCACAGCCAAAATAAACTCCCTCCCTCTCCTCTTCCTTTGCTTCTGTTCTTCCCCCTTAGCTTCTTCCGCTCTTCCTTCCTTAAAGGTATGCAATGAATATTACGATAAATGTTTATAATGAATGATATGGAAAAAAATACTGTGATAATATTTTTGGTCATGTCACCCAGCCCTACTTTTAAACTGATGAGGACTGATATCAATCACCACCAGATGTTACAAACAGCTCCATCCGACATACTTAAAAACACAAATATGGAGGATAATCTAACACTTTTCCTAGGATTCTGTCCTTCACAGGGCCTTGAAAGTGTTGCAGTGTTCACTAAGTTAAATATTCAGTTAACCAGATTTTAAAGTAGTGGTTTCCTTTTGATGTTATGGCAGTCATTGATCTGCATGAATGTGACGATGTATGTGAAATGAAAATTTTATAGGTTATTAGCAGCTGACCGCAGAGATCTGATCTTTTCAGAGAGTCGCTCTGAAACACAGGTCAGAGTGAAATGTACTGAGAGGTTGAAGAGGGGGAGGAGGGAGAGAGAAGCGAGAGAGAGAAAGCACTTCCAAGCCGTCTGGTGGAGCCTTAGTGCTTTCTCAAAGAGTCAAACATCTCAAGGTCGGTGGCTGAGAGTAGCTGGAGAGCCGCAGGGCAACAGAGGCCACAGGTAACACCTATTACATCACTCAACAACCAAATTAATCCTCACAATCACAAAAATGATTGTGAATAAATTATCTGATGTTTACTACAGTTTACGAAAATAAAGCCTAAATATTATTTCAGGTCACTCCGGGTTGTCGAGTCAAACCTATGTTTAAAGAACCTGTCTGCACTGATCTGAAATCAATTTTTCAAAACATTATATAAGCCAAGTAAATTCTCACTGCTTTTTAAAATAGAGTTTTGCTGATTAACTAAATTAAATATTCAGTCTGATCTAATTGGTTAGAAGGATGAAATCTGGATTTTCAAAAAAACAAACAAATAAAGCTACACTATCATTCAAAAGTCTGGGGTCAGTAAGATTTTTTTTTAAAGAAATTAATACTTTTACATTGTTACAAAAGATTCATATTTTAAATATTATTCTGTTCTTTTGAACTTTCTATTCATCAAAGAATCCTGAAAACGGAAAAAAAAAAAAAATGTAGCTTGGTTACTACAAAAATATTAAGCAGCATAATCAGCATATTAGAATGATTTCTGAAGGATCGTGTCATACTGAAGAGAAGACTCAAGTAATGGCTGTTGAAAATTCAGCTTTGCCACAGGAATAAATTACAATTTAAAATATATTTAAATTTAATACAGTTATTTTAAATTGAAATAATATTTCACAATAATATATATATATATATATATATATATATATATATATATATATATATATTTTTTTTTTTTTTTTTTTTTTTTTTTTACTGTATTTTACATCATAAAATGCAACTTTGATAAGAGACTTGTTTCAAAAATATTTTAAAAATCTTACCGACTCCAAACCTTTGAATGGGTGTGCATAGGCCTAATCATTCATCACAAGTCAGGGTTTTTTTTTTTTTTTTTTTTTGTAACAGTTCACTTGCAGCTTTAATCCTTTGTACTGAATGTCAAAGCAGGTCTTTCTGATACACATAGATTATGATATGTAATACTGATTTCCATTTGAAATATTATAAGAAATAATTGCTTGCTGTGTAAAACCCCAGAAGTGCCATTTACACACACAGACACACACAGTAATTTAAGTCAGCAAGGTGCTCACAATAGGTTCGCTGCACAATTTCACACTGCTGAATACTTTGTGCAGCTGAACTGAGAGCTGTTGAAAGCTCTTGACCACACTCCTCCTTAAGCAAATCTTCCATATAACTGTATACACTTTGAATCAATGCAAAGCTGCACAAATAGGATGAGGGAAGCCAGGCTAAATACTCAAACCGCTTCGCACAGTCAAGGATGAGAGAGTAACCAAGCATACCTGCCTCAGCTGAAAACAATCACAACCGGCTCTGCTATGGAGGGGGGAGGGGGAATTCTATCTTATACGCTTTACAGACAGCATACTAATGCAGAAGTAAACCAGGGAAGCACGATTGCCAAAGTCCAGGATTAGTTTAGGCTTTTCTACAGGTTGTGGAATGCAATAATATGCAGGATCTAAAGACGGTTTTAGGTAAGCACATTTAATCGTAGAAGGTTGGGGAATGCAGACAGAAGCTTGACAGAGAGAATTAAAATTGGGATTAGGAATACAAACACCTCTAAAATGCTTCCTCAAATTACTCTGACCTGTTTAAACGGCTAATGACACACACAGAGTTTATCCTGTTACAAATTTGCATACATTTGCTGCTCATTCAAAAGGCCACTCAGCCAAGGCAATTAATCAATACAAATATCCATATTCAAATAAGCTGATCAATAATACTTATGTCAGTATCAGAGCTGTGCATGACTATGGAGAAGAACTAAAATCTTTGCGTGGCAGGGGGAGCTACCGCTCGACCTGTCACTCGACCTGTCACCGCTAGGGGCAGCTGCCATTCGACCTGCCATAGCAGGTGCGTATATCCATGACGGGTCCCGAGGCAGGCGCATATAACAGTGGCAGGTCGAGTGGCAGCTGCCCCTAGCGGTGACGGGTCGAGTGGCGGGTGGAGTAGCGGGTCGAGTAGCAGGTCGAGCGGCAGCTCCCCCTGCCACGCAAAGATTTTAGTCCTACTGTGACTATGGAAGCTCAGACCACTGTTGTGATGTTAGTTCACAATGATGGAAAATTATTAAAATTATTAATTTTTTAGTTGTTACCTGCATACCTAAGGGCACTTGTTAAGGGACATCTAATTGGAGGGACGGTGGACAACATTACAAAATGGTTGTGGTATTGTGATAAGATTGAAATGGAAAGACAAAATATATGAAAAAACAAATGAAATAATAAAGGACATAGAATCTTTTGCCTTCCTTTTAATATCATATTCATGTTTTCACCTGAGGTTAAACTGTAATTATCTAATGATGAAATTCAGAGAAATGGTCAAGCCATGGAGAGGAGTAGCAGAGAAGGAGAATGAATTAGGACAGTGTTTCCCAACGTTTTTCTTGCCATGGCACATTTTGGATAATTAAAAAATTCCCAACCACTTTCCTAGAGCCCCCCCAAACAGTGCATGTTTTCCATGTCTCCTTGATTAAACACACCTGATTCAGATCATTAGCTCATTAGTCAAGACTCCAAGACCTGAAATGGGTGTGTCAGACAAAGGAGACATGCAAAATGTGCAGTGTTGGGGGGGCTCCAGGAACATGGTTGGGAACCACTGCTCTAGACTGTTCTGCCTCTGGGCTGGCTATAGTCCAATCAGCGTCAAGTCAAGTTCTGTGGAGTACCTCCTCTTTTTGGGCGATTTCACTCTGGCCGAGAATCGCCCGGAGTGTTCTCATAAGGCGAGACGAACTACACTAGCACTGCCACCGGCTGTCGAGATCTGCCGGTTGCAGGCGGGGGAGGCGTACAAAGTACAAATGTGGACTTAACGTACATGCACACGTGGCAGCTATTGTAAGTCCACAAGGCCGAAAGTGCATAGAAATGTGCCATTTGGGATTCAGCCAGAGATGGCCGTCAGGTTGGACACTTCGTGCTTTCCGTAGTGTGTTGAACCAACAACGTCTTTCATGGCAGAGCACATGATTTTTGCATTGATTCTAGCCAGAAAAGTGGATGCAATTAAAATTCCCATGTTTTGAATATCAGATATTAAATATCAAGATTGGTTTAATACAGGAACTTCTCAAAAAAAAAAAACACGCAACACACGTCGTCCTTGTCATCACAGAATCTGACCAATGAGAATAAAGTGTGTCGTAATCAAGGCTTTCGCAGCCAATTTTGAGCAACTGCAACGCCTAGGTGGCTGCTCTCGTTTTGCTCTCGTGGTACTTTGATGGCACATGTGATCGTAAGGCAGCTGCAGCGCTGCTTCAAGTCGGGCAAATTTTCTAACCAGAATGCATTGCATTTGTCAGGCAGCAGCCGATCTTTGCAAGTAGGGCTCGCTGCAGCCTGTGGTTGGCATCCAACCCCGCCCACGTCCAAGTGTGACACCCGTGATGGGAAGTTCAGATCATTGTACTGACTCGGATCTTTGAATCTCATTCATCAAAACGAACGAATGTTTTTTCAAGTCATTTCGTTCATTTCAGCAGAAAATAATTAAAATGTTACGTGATAATAGCCAAATTCCCCCAACACATCAACTTATGCGACATTTATCACATTTAGAATAAGAAAATAAACTGCAATGCAAGGCCAAATAATGAGAAACAGAAACGATTAATTCATTGCTTTACTGGGCCTGTCAGTTCAGCTTAGCAGTCTGTTAGTTTACCTCACCTCCCGATCTGAGTCGTTCATCCTGTGACATGAGATATGTATATCTATGGTGACTCCCAATCCCTGTGTTGCCCTAGAAACCCCTATTCGTTGTATGTAGGTTTCCGATTAAAAGAGTTTTTAAGCATAATGGTAGGTTTTGAGTGTGTTTCAGGTGGCTTTCAGTGTGGCCTGTCAAAAAAGACAAATATAATAAGTAAATGAATGAGTTGGGTGTGGCGGTTAAGTCTTCTCGATGTTCAAAATTAATGAGGATAAGTACGTTTTTTTCCCCTCAAACCAGTTCACCAGAAATCCAGCTAATTTCATTTGTTAAGGTTATAGTGATGGGTAGGTTTAGGGATCAGTGTAGGGAACAGGCAATAATTCTCTGATTGACATGACCGATAAAATCGGCTGCAGGGTGGCATGGGCCTGGCTTCTGACGTCACACTTGGATGTGGGCCGGGTTGGATGTCCACCGCAGGCTGCAGCGAGCCCCTTCTCGATCTTTGTGGTGCCACATGAAGTCAAACAAGCCTATAGACTTCCATTCGAAGAATTTTTTTTTTTTGAACTGCAGGCACTGCAATGCAATCTGGGTTCTGGGAGGGCTAGCACTAATGTGCTTTCATCATCATACAGTACGTAACCTTAACTTGTGCAGCGATTGGTGGGAACAAACATATCTCTATTAATAATCTTTAAGCTGAAGTGACATACAGTAATTTCTTCAGTGCATAACTTACATTTCACAGACATATTCTCCATCTGTAAATGTTAGAAAGTCAAGCAAATATTTCCATTATGCTGTTAGGAGTGGATGAGCCTTTTGCAAGCACAAACTTCCATGAACGAGCGCCACAGCGCACAGCGCGATAATTCTGACTAAAATATTTGTTGTTGTTGGCGAACATGAATGTGCCATATGTAGAATTTCAAACCTACAACTTTGTGTATTTTTATGATAGCAGTAACTGTAAAGTGACTATTGTAATCAAAAAAGCCTAATAATTAGTCTGTACATAATATAATATAGACTACAGAGTTACATTCACTATGTTTGTTTTCATAGCCTTCAGTATGAACATTGTAGGACAATATTGGGCAGGATGTGAAATAACAATTTTTAATTAAAGTCCTTTAATTTAACTCAGTCCTGCATTTCTAATTTGTTTGTTTGTTTGCGCCAAAAACAATAAATAAATAAAATGGTGGCCACAAGGTGGCGGGGGACAGCCTCCGCTCCAAACCATCTTGAAGGAAGGAAAGCACAGAGCTGACAGGGCATTTTCGTGGGTCTTCCCGGCGGGAAGAACACTACTCAGCAAACAGACTCCACTTCATGGCATAAGCGCGCCTCATAGAGGGGGCTCTAGCCAAAGTGATAGTGTGAACTACCGCTGGCGGTAGGCCACTAAAGACCTCTGCGTCCCATCCAGAGACCACATGTGGGGGTTCCAAAGATGGGGACATGGGTGCCATATGGTGCCCCATCCTTGAGAAAGCAGGTCCTTCCTCAGGGGAATCCGCCAGGGAGGGGCTGTCCCGAGGAGCATCAGCTCTGGGAACCAGGTCCAGTTGGGCCAGTACATCGCAACTAGCAAGACCTGCTCCTCGTCCTCCTTGACCTTGCACAGTGTCTGTGCGAGAAGACTCACTGGGGGAAACGCATATTTACGTAGGCCCCAGGGCCAGATGTGTGCCAGTGCATCCATGCTAATGGTCCCCTTGGTCAGGGAAAAAAAACACTGGCAGTGAGTGGACTCCTGGGAGGCAACAGGTCCACCTGTGCTTCCCCGAATCGGCTCCAAATTAGCTGGACCACCTGGGGGTGGAGTCTCCATTCCCTTGGGAGCATAAGCTGTTAGGAGAGCACACACGATTGAGCTCGCTCGGAATATAAATGGTGCATAGTGACCTGAGCCGCTGCTGACTCCAGAGGATAAGATGGCGGGCGAGCTGCGACATACGACGGGAGCGTAGACCACCTTGATTGATGTACGCTACAGTTGATGTGTTGTCCGTCCGGACAAGTACATGCTTGCCATGCAGCAGCAACCGAAACTGGCGCAGGGCAAGGAGTACTGCTAGCAACTCGAGGCAATTGATATGCCACTGCAGATGGGGTCCTGTCCAGGAGCCCGATGCAGCATGCCTGTTGCATACGGCACCCCAGCTGCTGGTGGAGGCATGTGTTGTGACAACAACATGCCTGGACACTTGTTTTAGAGGCACTCCGGCCTGTAGAAAGGCAAGGTCTGACCACAGACTGAACGTTTGGGGATGGCTCGGTGTGGTGGCCACATCGAGCGTGCCCTGGTGCCATGCCCATCTCTGGACTCGGCTGTGACTCTCCTAAGAGCCAATGTTAGCAGCACTTTCATAAGTCCCGCCCACAGGCTGCGCTGGCGCTGCTGCACTGTCAGCGTTAGCAGAGAGGCAGAGAGAGAGAGCGAGTCAGACGAAGCAGCTGCACAGAGTGATATTCAGAGACCCTCTGTGAGAAAGCTTTAATATAGAGAGAAAAGAGATTAAATACAACAAAAAGATGATATTTCTGAACGGATGCGACCACATGAAGCTGTCACCAGGGTGAGAAGATGACGAGGCAGGGATTTGTGAAATAGAAGCTGATGCAATCCAATGGAGAATCGGAGTGTTTCAAATGAGCTTGTTTGAATATATATGAAGTTATTGCCTTGGTGAGTCACATTCTAAGTATTAACATCATATTATGCGAGAAAAGAGTCACTAACTTGATAAGCAAATTGATATGAGAAGTGACTGTATAGGCCGCGCTAGTACAGCGTGAGCTGTTGCAATAGCACGAGTGCTAAAGCTAACTCATGTGTGAAGGAGCTAACGAGTTAATGTCGAACTTGTTTGATATTTTTGCTTCCAAAAAGGAGGGACTTATCTTTTGAACTTGAACTGATCGAAAGAGTTCAACAATTCTTTAAACCGAATCATTTGATTCACGAACTTTGGTCAACTGAGTCGTTTGATCCATGAACTTTGTTCGACTGAATCAATTAATTGATTTATGCATTTTCAGCTCATATTGTTGAATATACTTTTGAGTTTGAAAGGAAAAGTGATTTGTTGTAAGAAATTCTGAATCACATTCTGTGTTTTGGGTCAAATTGAATATCCAATGATATTTCTTTTGTCCATTTGGGATATTGATTGTGGTATTTTGTTGAAGGTTATATTATTGTAAAATTCTTCGCTCAAAGTGAAAGAAACAGACACATTGTTTTTTTTTATTTTAAAGAATTTTCTTTATTTTTACATTGTGTGAAGAGTGTGAAACTTCTAATTGAATTGAAGCTGTCAAGCTGTTGAACAGCCTAAATGGGGAGGAGCTTGTACTGGTATGCTCGATCCTTGAAGCAGAGCGAAAAACGGTCTGTGTCGAGGTGAAACGAGAGTACATTTCCTTCAGGTCAATTGCTGCAAACCCATCATGGTGTGAACACATATGAGGATGCTTTCCTGTGTGAGCAACTTGAACGGGAGCTTATAAAGGGGCCTGATTCAAGACACGCAGATCCAAGATTGGCCATAACCCACCGCTATCTTGGGTACTTACTGAATGGATGCTTACTGTATAATTCTTCATCTCGGTTGGAGGGACAGGCTCTATTGCGTCCTTCGACAGCAGGAACGCAATCTCCACTCACAGGACAGGGGTGTCCTTGTCTGCCATGAGACGAACAGGACACCGCTGAACCTGGGGGAATGCCTGGCGAACTGAATCGCATAGCCGAGTCTGACTGTCCGAATGGGCCAGCAGGATGGGCTGGGAAGCTCTGGCTAGGCTCCCAAGGCCCGTACGAGTGGCACCAAGGGGACACAGATGCACCAGTGGGGGCAGCGAGGGCGCTTGGGCCTAACCCGGGAAGCACAGCATCCTGAAGTAGAGGCAGTGAGTATGGTTCACTTACCTGGCTCTGTGGGTCCAGTGAGGGACTGGCTAAGGAGGCGTTAGGAAGAAGCGCGTCCTCTAACACACACTCCATGCCTGTGGCGAAAGAACAGGGGTTGGGAAGGATGAAGCAGCGTGTCGCTCACTGCCCACGCACACCCTGTATGACCGGAGAGTCAGGAAACCGCTCTTTCTTGAGAATTTGGGACCACTGGCCATTGGGCCAATGGCAGAACAGTAGTAAGATTCTCCACTCGGTCCTCCTCCGGGGGAAGGGGTGGTGTGTACACCAACTCCTGAGAAAGAGCCATTCCCTGCAACTCCAGGTCACCCGACCCAGAGCCACCTCACTAACCATTTAGGTTTAGCAGTGACCTGGGGACGGGCTGCATCACCTTCCTGCATAGGGCTCTGCCTCACGGCTGAGCCGGGGCGGAGCACTGCCCGCAGGGGGATGTTCTTGGCGACAAGCAGACTGGACCATGGTCAGAAATGTCCACTTCTGAACTGTCGGGAACTGCTGTGCAATCCCCGGCAGTGTCGCCAAGAGATCACCTTGTGAGATCGGAGCATTAAGAAAGCGCACTTTGTTGACATCCCGCATCTCTGCAAGGTTTAGCCAGAGATGGTGTTCCTGAACCATGAAGGTGGACATCGTCTCGCCCAGAGGGCAAGGTTAGTCGGCCTGCAAAGGTCCTGCATCAACCCCGGCTCAGAACTACCCTTGTGCATTGCTGTAACGACTGGTTAACGACAAGTCAGACAAAATTATTTGTTATATTTAACAAATAATTGTTTAAAACTCACTCTGGGGTCTGTCCCCATCCCCCGAGAAGACCAGCCTTAGTTTTATTGCCCTGAAGTATGTGCTTGTTGCCACGTGGAAAAGCAGAGACAAAGAGACACAGAAAACCTGCATCTTTCCTGCATTTTTCCCACAGAAAACAGACTTTCCTCCATTAATTTATAGACAGACTGTTCTATAAATGAACATGCATATCCCCAGAAAATGGTATCCATTATTACTGTTTGTTGTATTGTACTCAGTATTGTATTCACATGTTTTATGATACATTTAATGTAACTTCAATTATGCCATGTTTAGTGTCTATGGGTTCGTATTGAGAAGATTTAAATGCTTGTGTATATGATATGTTGATACCTGTGCAACACATCAGTATTACAAGAATCTCTAATAGTTCCTCTTCAACAACTCAGCCATTTTAATCATGCTCGGTCGTAAAAGCCCCCATAGAGGAATTTTGCCACTCTGAGATCCTACCCATTTCATTGGTCAGGTCAACCCTTAGGGGTGTGACTTCTCCCAGAGCTTAAAAGCACACAATGCTCCTCCCTCTCTCTTACTTTTCTGACAACACAGCGACTGCAGGGGCTGCCTGTGGGCCCTTGAGCCTTTGGGCCTGGGCCTGCCCTGCCCCCAACCATGTGCTTGACTAGGAGAGGGAGAACTCTTTCCCCACTAACAGTCAAATTAACAGCTCAAGTTGTTTCATATATCTTCAACCAATGCAGAAGATATTGGCTACAACTCCGGACTGAATCATCAAGGATTTCTCCTTTTGTAAACCACCTGTGTCAGCAAAGGTGCTTTATTACTGAGGAAACTGATGATTCTTTTCCAGATTGTCTTTGACTTTTTCCCATAGCTCCATTTCCGGTCTCACTTCCAGTGTAACAGTGTAACAATTAACACTGAGTGTTCACTGGACGAACAGGTTAATTGATTGTAATATTAATTTTAATGTAGCTACATCAAGTTCATCTGATTAACTGATTCACATATTCATAATTAATCATAATTAATAACCATAATGAGTTGTGAATAATTATTCATATTTCCCCTTTGAGTTAATTCGCTACATTGCTTTGGCCAGCAGGATGACCACTGCATGCAAGAAGGAGGCGGTCTGTCCAGCAGCACCGTGTGGCTTAACAGCTAGAGCTGCCATCACCTCACAGGTACTGGATGGGAGCCACAGATGATTCCTCCAGGTGGCAGCACGAATCACCCATGAATGCTGCATCAACATGCTGGGCATTTGAGCTGCAAGCAAAATATCAATTAAAAATGCTGTTTTCTGAGTGTTCTCCTGATAGCAATTAAAATTGCTGTTATTTGCTCAGAAATTTACTCTCAATAGAGGTGAATTGGAAAGAGTGATTGCTGTACAACCGCTCGGCTCTGAAGCAAAAGATGAATGAAGTGAGTATGCCGGTCCTATTTATACCCGTGTGTGCCAGGTAGGTGTGGCTTGGCATGTAAATCTCACTGGCCAATCTTGATTGGCTCATTTTGTACCGGAGCTCATTTTGAGATTGGGCTCCCAGGCAAGACCCCATTATGTCAGTATCGACGTAACGTTGAACGTGACTGACTGAATTGGAACTATGTAGTACTGAATTGTGGAGTTAGACCATTAAACCGTTAGACCATTAGACCATAGGTTTTTCAAGTGGTGCTCACTACAGAGCCAAATGATCTTCAGCTCCACCTCTCTGGAGCTCAAGGGTGGAGCTTAACCTGTTCAGAGATAGAGATAGGGTTATGGGTAGGGTTAGGGTGTGGTTGGGGGATGCAGCTCCACCCATCATGCCCACAGAAGAGAGAGGGGGAGCTGGAGATTATACTCCACCCATGGCTCTGCAATGAATAGTCTCTCCAGTTTTTCACCAATTCTGTGTTTAAAACACATGTGATCATTGTCATGCGGTGAATCTAGCCAATTTTGGAACAGCTGTGTCATCATCAGAGCTTGTGCAGCTGCTCTTGAGAAAAGGCTTGTTTGAGATGAGCAAAATCTGCGCAGAATCAATCACCGGTGATCACCGCGAGATGCATGCCAGTTAGAAATGTGTCCGAGCATGGACCACCTTGCTCTGATGTCATGCTGAAGAATGTCAAAAACCTCTCAGAAGGGCAAGGCAGCCGTGTCGGATTTTGCAGTCGGGCGCAGTTGCTCTCCACCGACTGTGCTGACCAAAAGCACGATGGGAAACGACTTGCTGACGACACAGCTTAATGCTTATTGGTTTAAACAACCGTGATGTATTGATCTCTTTTAAAATGTTTGATTTTAAAACTCAAATATCATGTATTTATCTGTATAAATTATGTGTGAATATTCCCAAACTCTCTGACAGTCCAATCTCTCTATGGGTTATGTGATTGTTTTCATTTATAAAAAAATATATAAAAACATGTCTGTAATTAAAGTAAAAATGATCGATACACACATCTTTCAAATGGAAATAAATAACAAGTACTTTTTGGGTTAATTGTTCATTATGTTTATTTTCATATAAAAGCAACAGAACTTAAATTACATCCAGTTTATCAGCAACATCTGCCTTTGATCTCGTAGGTGTCTGATCCACTGCTAGAACAGAGAACTGTCCGTCTTGCCTGCGCTTTTTTCACTCCTCCCCTCACTGCAGCCACCTACTTTCGCCTACATTTCAGGCGAGGCGAGGCGCATCTCAAACATGCCTAAACTGTGCTGGCTGACTCAGCCGAATGCTCTCGAATCGCTCTTGCTGTACTTTGAAGCCATACATCACAGTCACATGGCGTCTGCGCTGTCTCAAGTCCGACAAAATTTCTTACCGGCATGCATTGCTTCAAGTCAGCCGCTGATCAGTCTGCAGCGCTGCATGAAGTCGAACAAGCCTATTAACCACAACGTATTAGTATCAGTGGCTTGCCTGTGAGTTACTGTCATTACCATTAGTTATACAGCCTACATTTTGCTAGCTAGCTATGCCTTCATCACGCAAATGCATATCACGTGGTTGCGATAATATACAAAACAGCTCGATCTCTGTATTTAAATTTCCTAAAAGCGATGATATGAAGAAGAGGTGGATTAATTTTTTGAAGAGCCATCTTGATAAAGAGCTGACAATTACCACCAACACCAATATTCGCTATTTGTTAGTACTTATTAAGAACATATGAATGCCTTATTCTGCATGACCTTATTCTACATTTTTAATCCTACCCAATACCTAAACTTAACAACTACCTTACTAACTATTAATAAGCAGTAAATTAGGAGTTTACTGAGGGAAAAATCATAGTTAATAGTTTATATGTGTTCCCTATACTAAAGTGTTACCGAACTTTTGTGTAGGCTAGTCCACTTGTAGTGTACATGGGAATTTACTTCAAATCTAGGCTACTTAACTCTTTCCCCACCATTGACTTAATTTTCAGTGTTTTCACTGTTATACGGTAGGGGGCGCTATGACACATCTTCTGAAAGAGTAGAGAATCTCCGGATCAAAACACAGAAGAAGAAGATTTCTTACACAAATGTAAAATAACACGATCATCAAACATTAAACAGCATGTAAATCAAAACTGCCTAACGTTACTGAATGAAATGTCAACCCAGGACGTGCTATAGGACTGTGAAGCTTTTGGGGTGTTAATGGATTCGATCTACTCCATCTCTCACCATGTTTCAATCATGTCTGACAAAAATGCAATTTTCTGATTAAAATGTTACCTTTTTTAATGAAACTTACCTACATTTAAGTGTTGATAAAAAAAAAAGAATTTATAAAGCTATAATAAAATGTTTTTAAAATGGAAAGAGTTAAAGTACAGTTAAAGGTATATTTCAAGTAGGCCTATAAAAAAATAGTACTTAAATAGGAACATAGTAATATACTTAAAGTGCAAAAATAATATATAAAAAGTAAACTATAAGTGTGATGTTATGTTCACATAAAGAAAACTTACAAGTATACTTGCACTAAACTAAAATTTGTTTAGTGCAAGTAAGCATTGTTGGTGCATTGCTATTTTGAGGCAACTGAAATAGTCTGTGCCATTGACCAACTGAAACCTGGTCTAAAGTCAATGGCACAATATTTGTTTTGTTATTTAAAGAGCACGTTACTAATATGCATCTATATGCGGGGGCGCAACAAATAAAAGGATTACAGTGTAAAAGATTATTATTGTGTACATAAAGATAAACATGCTTTGGTGGAATCCGGCTTGTCCTGTAGATGGTGCAGACGCTTTAACCTTTAACCTTGCCCTAAGTGCACTTGCGCCGTGCGAGTTATGAGGTTTGACTGACAGTTTGAGGATCCAATGGAGTTACAGGATTTTGTCACAAGTTCTTTTAAATCCTTTTCATTGGTTAAAAATGTGTAAACCCCACATACAGGCATAAAGGGTGACCAATAGCATTGGTTTTTAAAAATAAAATAAAACAAAAATGACGAAATATAGAGATAAGAGGTTTCCGCCTGACAGCAACAATATATTCTTAACTGTATAGCATTTATTTAATTTAATTTATTTATTTCTTGGCATTTGGTTAATTTCCACGGCACACTTGACAACCGCAGCACAGTGGTTGGAAAACACTGAATTAGGAAATACTATACAACTGCTAATTTTCAATGAAGAGACTTTCATTAGACTTAAAATAACCAGTGCTGATATATGTCCCTTTCTGTGCACAATACTTTATTAAAATAAATAGAAGACTATTACAGTTGCAGAAACTGTCATCACAAAACCTCAAGCTACCCTCCATTAGTCTAAAACATCTGAGGTTTAATAAATCACCCTTTATTGTGTGATTCATTAATTATTTCACAGCAAACAAGACCTCAAAATGTTTTCACACAACCTTGTAATGGACATTTTGTTTGTCCTAGAATCCATTAGCAGCCACACCACAGACCAGCTCACATAGGAGTCCATTTGGTATGTATGTATATTGACCATTAATTTGCCTTTCAGAGTCTAGCATTGAAAAAAAAAAAAAAAAAAAAAAAAAACCCTGATGTTAAGGACACATTGGGATATAGATATCAGATCTGTTCCAGAAGAGAAGCAATGACAAAAAAATATAAAATAAAATAAAACCAGTGAAATGTCATTTAAACATTCAAGTATTTGAAAATCGTACAAAAATACAAACTGTATATATATATATATATATATATATATATATATATATATATATATATATATACACACTACCAGTCAAAAGTTTGGACAGTAAGATTTTTAATGTTTTGAAAAGAAGTTTCGTCTGCTCACCAAGGCTGCATTTATTTAATTAAAAATACAGTAAAAACAGCAATATTGTGAAATATTATTACAATTTAAAATAACTGTTTTCTATGTGAATATATAGTAAAGTGTAAGAAACATTTATGATTATTATCAATGTTGAAAACAATAGAAAGTTTAAAAGAACATCATTTATCTGAAATACAAAACTTTTTGTAACAATTATACACTACCGTTAAAAAGTTTGGGGTCAGTAAGATTTTTTATTTTACAAATATTTTGTACAATTGTACACAATAAATGTTTCTTGAGCAGCAGATCAGCATATTAGAATGATTTCTGAAGGATCATGTGACACTGAAGACTGGAGTAATGATGCTGAAAATTCAGCTTTGGTCACAGGAATAAATTACTTTATAAAATATATTCAAACAGAAAACAGTTATTTTAAATTGTAATATTTCACAATATTACTGTTTTTACTGTATTTTTAATTAAATAAATGCAGCCTTGGTGAGCAGACGAAACTTCATTTAAAAACATTAAAAATCTTACAGATTCCAAACTTTTGACTAATAGTGTATATATATATATATATATATATATATATATATATACAAATACAAATATTTAAGTATATTTTGAGAGCATATGAAGAATCTCGATTACGGGTATCATGGGAAATGTAGTTTTCACCACAAATTCCACTGTTAAACACAATTATTTTAAAAATGAGTTTAAATATTGTGGGCTGATGGCTTTAACAGAAACAAATACTATTGATTAACAAACTCGTGGCTCACAATTGGGCTGTCACAGTTTCACTCTGTTTTGGACTTTGTTTTCCTGCCTGCACCATTTCCCGCCACTAGGTCGTTGTCATGGTTTTTGATTTAGTCATCCCTGTCAGCTGTATGTCATCACCTCATTTGCACTCGTACTTAAGTTCCCTTGTTTCTGTTCACCCTTGTCGGGTATCGTTCGTGTATACATGTGTGTTAAGCTCTTGTTTGGATTTACCTCTGGATTTATTAAAGATAATCTCTCTTCATTTTCATGTTTGTGTTTGATCTTCAACACAGCATGAGTGACAGAATACCCAACCTAAAAAGTGATTAGCGGCGTGTTCCTGTGTTTTGTTTTTTTTGTATGTGTGTTTTTTGGGACTTTTTGTTTTTCCCCGTCACCATGGAGATAGCTCCTTCGAAAGACATTTGGAGGATTATTTGAACCTGGCCCATCTAACTACCTTCCTGGATGATTGCTTATGCTCGTTCTTGATCGTCATCTGACCTGTCGACGATGGCGCCAGCCCCACTCATAACCCAGCGCACAACCTAAACCACCCAGATGACGAGGATCGGCAGCATGAGCCCACCGCAGGCCACGTGAGTGACTCCGCCACGACGTTCGAGCCAGCGCATTCGGGAGCGACAGAGCTGAACAACGCAACGGAGCCTGAGCAACACGTGTCTGACCAGGTGTGCGAGCCGGCTGTACCATCCATCGCCGCGGGAGTCCTTGTGGAGTATGAGGGGATGGAATCAAGCCCCTCCTGCCACTGAGAGTGAGTTTTTGTTCTCTACACTGGACAACTGTCATTTTGGAGAAACGGAACCTTTTGAACCTTCATCATCCGATTCTGTCGATCATGTTCCTAATTCTCTGTCCCCACCCAACCTCCCTCTCCCACCCCAACCTCCCTCTCCCACCACCTCTCCAAAATGCCATTGAGACTGTTTTTTTTTTCTTGTTGGCTTCTGTATTACCCTTCAAGATCCTCTTCAGTCCCCAACCAGTTCTACTACCCTGTCATCGCTGTCTACCATCAGCCCCTCTGTTCCACCTCAGCCTCCTCTCAGTGGCACGGTTACACTGCTGGACTGCTGGGAGTCACCTCTTCCTGGGCTTCGGAGCTCGTGGCTCCGCCTCCAGCCTCTGCGTGCTCTACTCCACTTCAACCCAACATCCTGACTCCTACTCCTACGCTCTTTCCACCCTCGATGTCAGCAGTGACCATCGGGCATTCGGCCTCACTGGACTCCCTCGGTATGTCGGCTCCGCCTCGGTCGGACTTCGCTCTACCTTCGCCACGGACTTACGGGCCGTTTGCTGCCCTCCGGCCCTCCACCCCTTTGGCTGCAGCTAGCTCCGCCCTCCCTCAGGCTCCACCTCCACCCTCGGTCGCTCCAGCTCAACCTCAGCCCTCTGGATCACAACTTCCACCTCGGGGGGGTCATCGCTACGGCTCCGTCGAGGTCATCAGTGCAATGTCGCATCATCGGCTCTCTGGCTATGCGGTGGGCTTGACATCCCACGACAACGCCTCCTGCCATCGCCATGACGTCATCCAGCTGTCTTCCTCCATGTATCCTCCCTCCAGCAACGCCGGTGTGGAGCGCAGCCCTGGTTGTGCACTGGGGTACCATCAGCCTGCCCCTGTTCAAGGCCACCCATTGGATCACGCCACCTGCACCTCCCTGGACTTTTCACTCCATCCCTCTCCCGGACTCTCGTCCTCCACCTAAGCCTCCTTCATTCCTCTGTCAGCGCAAAGTTGCACCTTTCCGGGAGGGGGCGTACTGTCACAGTTCACTCTGTTTTGGACTTTTTCCTGCCTGCACCATTTCCTGCCACTAAGTCGTTGTCATGGTTTTTGATTTAGTCATCACTGTCAGCTGTATGTCATCACCTCATTTGCACTCGTACTTAAGTTCCCTTGTTTCGGTTCACCCTTGTCCGGTATTGTCTGTGTATACGTGTGTTAAGCTCTTGTTTGGATTTACCTCTGGATTTATTAAAGATTGCCTTCTCTCTTCATCTTCGTGTTCGTATTTGATCTTCAAACAGCGTGAGTGACATGGGCTGTCTTTAAAGGTTATCATTAAAAATCAATTTCTCATTGGAGAAAATAGAACTCCATAGGGTATTGCAGAAATACCTTTAAAGGTACAACAGCTTTTCACTAGGGCAGCACCATCAAAGGGCCATCTTTCTCCAAATTCATCAAATTCTCCAAACTCATCAAAAGTGTAAATAATAATAAACAGCTAAAAATGCCAATGTCTCCAGATATAACTAAGTAAAATTTTCTTGTAACCACCAGCATAATAGGACCATATGCTGCATTTGATAAATCATGCTGACACAATTTAATTTACTTTAAGATAAAAATTACTTTAGGCCCTGAGATATGGCTCATTAATTAAATGATTATTTTATACTCTCACACTTCTCATCTATATAACCTGTGCATTCAGAGTAAAATAGTTTTGTTTCATAAAACTATTTCTTACCATCTTACAGCTGACATCATAAAGTTTTCATGTTCAGGATAAGTAGCTGACCCTTAGTGCTAAGAGGTACTAAAACACAAATCTGTATGTCATATGCAGCTACAATCAGTCTATGTCCATATTTTGTGGAAGAAAATTAATGCCAAATGTTTTTGAAACAAAAAAGCTTGTTGAATTGCACTAATTGGAAAAAAAAATCCATTGCATTGCTTGCATTTTAGTACATTGTATTTTAGGGCTTGTATTTTTAAAGGCTGAAATTCAACATGGTTGTATATTTAAGCTGTGAATTTTTCCATTCCAAACATTTCACACACATAATTATTTAATTAATAAAAAAAAATAAAAAATAAAAATAAAAATTCTATATTGCATATTCACCTTTCAGTTCCAAAATATTCATTCTGTTTAAAAATACAAGGCAATTATGACAGGTAATGTTCATTCCATTTTATTTCACTTTACAAATTCACTTCCACAAAATTCAGCGGTTCAAATTCCTTATTCCTTATTTGTGCATCCTCGTTTCCTTTCCTTGCGTTTCAGCTTGCAGAATTATCATCTTTACATGCATTGTGCCTCGGAACGGCTCCTCAGCGTGGATGAATCTAATGTTTGCTGTCAATTACCACATCGGTGTGGATACTGTACTTCGGAATCACAGATTGTAGTCTTGGAAGTATGACCAAAATAAGAATTTTCACCGGAGAATGTAATCTGAACAAGTAAGTAACATGTCTGCCACTTTTGTTCTGACTGAGGGAAAAAAAAAGCATTACAGTAAATCACGCTGTCAATGGTGATTAAGTCTAACGATCGCTTAGCTCATATCACGTCAAACCGTGCAAATTATTATTAGTGTTATACTTTGTTCTCAAATTGTTAATGTTAACAATATAGTCATTGTGTGACTGTGTATTTAGTGTGTATTAGCATTACCTGTAGATTTCAATTTCTGTACAGTCTAATCACTAATGTTAATTTGTCATACCATACAATCTGCCATCAAAATGATAATTTAATTATTGCAGCTGCTGTGAGAAAAGGCTATAAATGATCCGCCTCACATGCGATATAGTCTACTAGCTGGGATTCGTTCTTTATGTACACAGATGTAACGCAATGACGCAAAGGCAAACGGCGACATGCTCGAATTTCCTGCAAAAACCCACCAGTACCACCCGAATTATAAAACATTATTACAAGTTTACCGTTGTGAATCGGACTAAGGTAAGGAGATAGTTTTGAATTGACTTTGGATCATTTTTAACCAAAAACAGCAGTTTTAAAGTCCTCCTGAAATCAAAATGTAAGTTTTATTGCTTTTAGTGATTCTGTGCTTGTGCTATTTTCTATCTTGACTATAATTGTATTTTTAATTGTACTTGTTTAGAATAACAGCTGCGTTTGCAGAGTTTGTTGGTGTTATTGCTCTTTTTTTGCGCTTAAGCGCAGTGTTGTTCGCATTAGTTTCGATTTCAGCCATTCATGGGCTATAGGCTTTTGCTGTGCTAATTTTAAAGGCGCACTTATCTGTTTTCAATCACACATTAATAAGCAGCATATTTATTGTGTGTGTGCGCTGTCACGGAAGCGTCAGCGGAAGCGTTCAGCCTTCTCGCGTGAAGACCGACTCAGGTAAAGACCTGCGACAATACCTGCGCGACTCCACCGAGCAAGGACACCGGTAAAGCACTTCAGTAACTTCCTTTTCCTTTCTTTCACACTTCTTTTCCTTCATACTCAGCATGTGCTTTCAATACATTCCTGTTGTCTCTCGGCAACGCTCCACTAACACACGTAAAAGGCAGCGCAATGCTGCTAACCTGCGTCCTATCTACTCCTCTTCTAATACTAATACTACTCTCTCTGTCTCTGTGGGTCTATGGAATTGTCAGTCAGCAGTTAACAAAGCTGACTTCATTCCAGCCTTTGCTATTAAATCTACTCTCAATATCTTGGGCTTGACTGAGACCTGGATTTGTCCAGAGCAACCACTGCTGCTCTCTCTAACAGCTCCACTTTCTCTCATACCCCTTGCCAGTCTGGGAGGGGTGGGGGCACAGTTCTTCTCATTTCTGACAATTGGAAATACTCAACTCACTCTTCTCGATGCAACAACAATTCATTTGAGTTACATGCTATTACAATCTCAATTCCTGTCAAAATTCATATTGTAGTAATTTATTGCCCCCCAGGCCAACTGGGTACCTTTGTAGAGGAACTAGACATGCTGCTGTCCTCATTCCCAGAAGATGGCAGCCCACTTGTAGTTTTTGGCTATTTCAACATTCATCTAGAAAAGCCTTATGCTTCAGACTTCCTCTCTCTTCTAGCCTCATTTGATCTCAATCGGCTCATTGTACCCACAAATCTGGCAACCAACTTGACCTCATTTACACGCGCAACTGTATCACAAACAACATTTTGGTAAAACCTCTGCACATTTCCGATCATTTCTTCATTACTTTTAATATACAACTCCCTATTCACCACCAACCCCTCTACCAGTTAACTTCAGACGAAACCTGCAATCTCTTTCTTCTTCTCATCTTTCATTTACATTTATGCATTTGGCAGATGCTTTTATCCAAAGCGACTTACATTGCATTATACTATACATTTGTATCTGAGTATGTGCAGTCCCTGGGATCGAACCCATGACCTTGGCATTGCTAGTGCCATGCTCTAACCACTGAGCTACAGGAAAGCTTTCCTCTGCTGTATCCTCCTCCCTTCCCTCACCCACACAATTTTCATCTCTGGATGTTAATACAGCAACAGACACTTTATGTTCCACCTTAATTTCATCTCTAGACAGTATCTGTCCTCTGTCATCCAGGCCTGCACGTGCTGCTCCCTCTAATCCCTGGTTATCCGATGTTCTTTGTGAACACCGGACCAAACTCAGGGCTGCAGAGAAAAATTGGTGCAAATCAAAAGACCAATCTGACCTAGGTCTCTATCAATCTCTGTACTCATCCTTTTCTGGTGAAGTTCATGCTGCTAAATCTTCATATTTCCACAGCAAAATCAACAGCGCTTCAAACACGTGCACACTTTTCAAAACATTCAACTCTCTCCTCTGTCCCCCTCCACCACCACCCACCTCCTCCCTAACAGCTGATAAGTTTGCAAATTTTTTCACTAACAAAACATCTACCACCAGCAGTCAGTTCTCAGCTTCACACACACAGGAACTCAGACTAACCACATACACACACCTCCTCTCTTCGTTCTCTCCCCTCACTGAGACAGAAGTATCTCTCCAGTCATCCTACCACCTGCCCTCTAGATCCCATCCCCTCACACCTTCTACAAGCCATCGCTCCTACACTTTTACCAGCACTTACACACATTATCAACACATCTCTACACACCGGCATTTTCCCTAACACATTCATGCAGGCTCGGGTAACCCCACTGCTTAAAAAAACCACATTAAACACCTCACTTGTAGACAGTTGTAGACCTGACTCTCTCCTACCATTCATAGCAAAAACACTTGACTGAGTTGTTTTCAACCAGGTGTCATCTTTCCTCTCACAGAGCAATCAATTGGACGTCAATCAATCTGGTTTCAAGAGTGGCCATTCAACTGAGACTGCACTACAGTCGGTCACTGAATCCTTGTGGATTGCAAAGGCTGATTCCGAATCATCAGTTCTCACTCTGCTCTATGTATCCGCTGCCTTTGACACGGTGAATCATCAGATGCTTCTGTCCACCCTCTCATCACTGGGCATCACAGGTACTCCACTTCACTGGTTTGAATCTTATTTCACAGGTAGATCTTTCAGGGTTGCCTGGAGAGGGGAGGAATTCAAAGCTCATCAGCTGACCACGGGGGTTCCTCAGGGTTCAGTTCTTGGACCCCTCCTCTTCTCCATTTACACTACATCACTTGGTCCCATCATACAGGGACATGGTTTCTCCTACCATTGCTTTGCTGATGACACACAGCTCTTCCTTTCATTCCAACCAGATGATCCCACAGTAGCTGCACGAATCTCAAGCTGTCTGGCGGACATCTCGGCATGGATGAAAGAACATCATCTGCAGCTCAACCTGGCAAAGACTGAGCTTCTCGTCTTCCCTGCCAATCTGACTTTAAAGCATGATTTCACCATCCAGCTAGGTACATCCTCAATTACCCCATCAAATTCAGCAGGAAATCTTGGAGTAATCCTTGATGATCAACTGACCTTCAAAGACCACATTGCGAAGACAGCTCGGTCATGCAGATTTGCACTATACAACATCAGGAAAATCAGGCCCTTTCTAACAGAACATGCAACAGAACTTCTCGTTCAGGCCCTGGTCATTTCTAGGCTTGATTACTGCGATGCTCTTCTGGCTGGACTGCCATCATGCACAATCAAGCCTCTACAAATTATTCAGAATGCTGCAGCACGTCTTGTCTTTAACGAGCCCAAAAGAGCCCATGTCACACCTCTCTTCATCCCACAGGCTCAGCACCCTCCTACTTCCACTCACTCTTACGAGTCTACACCCCTACCAGAAGCCTGCGCTCACTAAACGAGCGAAGGCTTGTGGTACCATCACAGAGAGGCACAAAATCACTCTCCAGAACATTCTCGTTAACTGCTCCATGCTGGTGGAACGATCTTCCTGCATTCACCCCTGGCAATATTCAGACAACAAACAACAACAACAAAAAAAAAAAACTATCCTTTCATTACCTATCCTTTCACTTCCTTTAATCCCTCTCCATTGTAGCTTATGATACTCTGAGCAATGTCTAAAACATGTATTGTGAGCACTTCTTGTGTCTATTTGCCTCTTCATGATGACTCGCTTGTTGTATTCCTCACTTGCTTTGGATAAATGAAAAAATGAATAAATGTATGTAAATGTAAATATATCAGTCTTAAGGTTATGAATAAGATGGTGTGTTCCAAAAACAATGACAAAATTCTTGTTCAGGAGATATAATCAAAACTTACAGTCTCACACTTTCGCTAAAATGGATCACGGATTTTCATGACATCACCACGGACTTTAGCTTCTCACTAGATCTTCTGTCCTATCAAATGCTCTCTAGAATCTAGAGCATCCCGCCCCCTATATTATAAATAGACCCTGAAGCTGTGGCTGAAATCTGTCACTTGTTCAGACATTTACTATTTTCCTCATGGTGAATGGCACATAGTGCACTATATAGGGGATAGGGAACAATTAAGACATTGTAAATATGCTTTCCATTGAGGTGAAGTCTGGTTAAAGTCTTTAGTAGCTTTCTGGGCACTGTAAGTGTTAATTGTCTTGCTGGCAAAGGCCTTTTTGGGTGAACTAACCCTTTAAGTTAAATCCTGCATTAATGTGATTGCGCTTTTTATTGGGTGTGCTGGGGGCGCTATTGCCCGCTGAGTTCAAACTATCTGCAGCAGAGCAAGGGAGAACTGCTGTAGGTGAGTCACTTGTGTTGTAGCTCCACGCTAAAAAAATAAAATATATAATTCCCTATAAAATGTTAGACACTGGATGAAAAGGATTGCTCACAGTAAACACGGATTTATTTGTAGAGTGTGTTTTATGTTCATACTTACAAGTATTTTGATTGCTTTATTTCTGTTTTCATGAACTCTATGATCTCTCCATGTGTGCCATTATTTTCCATGTGTTCTCTAACGAGGTGAAATGTACTTTGATTAGGTGGAGTTCTGTTGATTCACATGATTCACTACTTCTTTCTTTTACTGCTCTGTCTGCAGGTAATTATCATATAGTGTTTACTCTTCTGTCACGGTTCATGGGTTCACTTACTCGCCCTCGTGTGGATGTTTGGAGATGTGCGTGACTTTATTGTGTGGGCGTTACATTGATTGACTGATTGTGATCTGTGTCAGCTGTGTCTTGTTTCAGTGCTCTATTTAATGTGTGTGCCAACGTGTCGTGTTTGTCAGATCGTTGCAGGCTGTCCTGGTGGGTGCTCGCTCCCCTTCCCGTGTCTTCTTGGATTAGAATTTTCTGGACTGTTCTTTAGTAGCCCTGTTTCTGGGTTGGATTATTTCCTCGGTCTCTGGTACCCATTGCAGCCCTGCGTCACCCAGCTCACCACCTTTTGCCTCACTTCTGCTTTTGTTATTGTTCTCTGAACATCTGAAAATAAACCTGTATTACTCGCACTTGGATCTTCGGTATTCTTTGTCGTTGGCGCTGACAGAACGATCTGACCTCATGGATCCAGCGAGATCGTCAGACTTACAGGAATATCTGAGTAAGAATGCCCAGCGTATGGACCAGCAAGAGGAGCAGGTATTGGTTACGGCACGAGCCGTACAGGCTTTGGTGACGCAGGTGTCCGAGCTTACTACCCAAGTTCAACATCTGTCATCGCCCACTGCGCCAGCCACACCGACCGTTTCCCACCCACCAGTGAACATCAACAGTCAACATGAGCCACGTATTCCAACACCTGAGAGGTATGCTGGAGAACCGAATCTGTGTAGATCATTTTTAACGAAATGTTCTATTTTTTTCTCTCTGCAACCTATAACGTTTTCTTCAGAGGAGTCTAAGGTGGCGTTGGTCATGACGCTGCTGTCAGGACGTGCGGCGTTGTGGGGAACGGCGGTGTGGGAGAATAACCATCCTTGCTGCTCTTCGTTCCTTACACTCTCCCAGGAGATGAGGAGGGTTTTTGACCGCACTGTGGTGGGTCGGGAGGCAGCACGTAAACTCGCTGATCTTCGCCAAGGAAATAGACCCGTTTCGGATTACGCGATTGAATTTCGGACGTTGGCAGCGGAGTGTAAGTGGAACGAGGAGGCGCAGTGGGATATGTTCCTGCATGGGCTGGCTGACCGTGTGCAACAGGAGGTCTACACCTTGGAGTTACCAGTAAAACTCGATGGACTGATTGAGCTGGCGTTAAGAGTGGATGCTCGGTTACAAGAACGCGTGAATCGCACGCGGCCAGTGTCAAGGTTCGACTATATGGAGGACGCTGGTGCCAGTGGGTGTAACACAGTCAGTCATCCAGTCGAACACGAGCCCATGCAGGTGGGTAGAGCTCGGCTCTCCCGGGAGGAGAGAGAGAATCGGAGAGAGAGAGGACTTTGTATGTACTGTGGTAAAGCTGGACATTTCCTGAGAGAATGTCCCGTAAAAGTTCTAGCCCGGCAGTAGTAGCGAGGTTACTGTCGGGTGGGTTAACCTTGGAGAAATCCTCTTCAGCGACTCTCCTTCCGGTGAGACTGCAATGGGTATCGGGGTATTACAGCTGCCAGGCACTTATCGACTCAGGAGCGGAGGGGAACCTTCTGGATATTTCATTGGCGAAACATTTACGTATTCCCATAATTCCACTCAGTCACTCCATCTCGGTACATGCGCTCAACGGTCAGGAACTGCCCATCATCACTCACACCACGGGGCCTTTGACACTCATCACATCCGGTAATCACACAGAACAGACTTCTTTTTTCGTCTCCAGGTCTCCGCTGGTGCCCGTCGTACTGGGTCATCCGTGGCTGGTCAAGCACAGACCCAGGATCGATTGGGGCCAGGGTTCGGTGGCGGAATGGAGTAACCACTGTCACGCCTCTTGTTTGTTGTCTGCTTGTTCTTCTGTGTCTCGTTCTGTGTTACAGGAGGAGTCAGTGAACCTGTCAAACGTGCCCGAGAACTACCTCGACCTGAAGGAAGTGTTCAGTAAGTCCCGGGCTGCTTCTCTTCCTCCTCATCGTCCCTATGACTGTGCCATAGAATTATTGCCAGGAACTTCTCCGCCTAAAGGCAAGTTGTATTCACTTTCTAATCCAGAGAGGGAGGTCATGGAGAATTATATTTCTGATTCTTTAGCAGCTGGACTCATCCGTCCTTCCTCGTCTCCCGCGGGGGCAGGTTTTTTTTTCGTGGGTAAGAAGGATGGCTCGCTGCGGCCGTGCATTGATTACAGAGGACTGAACAACATCACGGTAAAGAATACTTATCCTTTGCCGTTGATGTCTTCTGCCTTTGAACGGTTGCAGGGAGCGTCTCTTTTCACGAAATTAGATCTGCGCAACGCTTATCATTTGGTCCGCATAAGGGAGGGGGATGAGTGGAAAACGGCATTTAATACCCCCAGAGGGCACTTTGAATACTTGGTTATGCCGTTCGGGCTTTCCAACTCGCCCGCTGTTTTCCAAGCACTCGTCAATGATGTGTTGAGAGACATGGTCGATCAGTTCATTTATGTCTACCTGGACGACATATTGATATTTTCTTCCTCTCTCCAGGAACATGTTCAACACGTCAGACGAGTGCTCCAGAGGCTGTTAGAGAATGGGCTTTTTGTCAAGGCGGAGAAATGCGTGTTTCATGCACAGTCAGTTCCATTTTTTGGTTATATCGTCTCGTCCGAGGGAGTACGCATGGATCCTGACAAGGTTAAGGCTGTGGTGGATTGGCCAATCCCGGATTCCCGCAAGGCCCTGCAGAGGTTTCTGGGATTCGCTAATTTTTACCGGCGTTTTATTCGCAATTTCAGCCAACTAGCCGCTCCTCTGACCGCCTTAACCTCCACCGCTACTACGTTCAGGTGGTCTAATGCAGCTGAAGCTGCATTTTCCAACCTTAAGAGCCGCTTCGTTTCAGCTCCCATTCTTGTAGCCCCTGATCCGTCACGTCAGTTTGTGGTGGAGGTTGATGCATCAGAGGTGGGGGTAGGCGCAGTTCTCTCCCAGCGTACCGCCGCGGACGACAAGATGCACCCATGCGCATTTTTTTCTCATCGTTTATCCGCTGCCGAACGCAATTATGACATTGGTAACAGAGAGTTGTTGGCGGTCAAGTTAGCGTTGGAGGAATGGCGTCACTGGTTGGAAGGTTCGGGGGTACCTTTTATCGTCTGGACCGATCACAAGAATCTGGAATACATCAGGTCCGCCAAACGATTGAACTCCAGGCAGGCTCGGTGGGCTCTTTTTTTCGGTCGCTTTGATTTTTCCCTATCGTATCGTCCCGGGTCTAAGAACATCAAGCCCGATGCTTTGTCTCGCGTTTTTGATCGTTCCGAGCGCCCATCTACTCCCGAGTGTATTTTACCTGAGAGACTCTTTGTCTCTTCTCTCACTTGGGAGGTCGAATCGAGGGTCCGCACGGCCTTAGAAGGGGTAACGCCTCCGCCCGGGTGCCCACCGAGTTGTTTATTCGTGCCAGAGGAATTACGGTCAGACGTTATCCAGTGGGGTCATGCTTCTAATGTGGCTTGTCATCCAGGAGTCAGTCGTACCAGTTTTTTGGTCAAGCAACGATTTTGGTGGCCCTTAATGGCTCGTGACATTCGAAGCTTTGTTTTGGCTTGCTCAGTCTGTGCTCGCGGTAAGACTTCCAATCGTCCCCCAGATGGGCTTCTTCAACCGCTGTCTGTCCCTTCGAGACCCTGGTCCCACATAGCGCTAGATTTCGTTACAGGCCTCCCTCCTTCACAGGGTAATACGGTAATTTTAACCGTAGTGGACCGGTTCTCTAAGGCGGCACATTTTATTCCCTTGCCCAAATTACCTTCAGCCAAGGAGACAGCGGTTACTGTCGTAGATCACGTCTTTCGTATTCATGGCCTCCCGGTAGACGTGGTCTCCGACAGGGGATCCCAGTTTACTTCCAAATTTTGGAGAGAGTTTTGTCGTTTGCTGGGAGCCACTGTCAGTCTATCATCTGGGTTCCACCCCCAGAGTAACGGGCAAGCTGAGAGAGCCAACCAAGACTTGGAGAGAGTGTTACGATGTCGGGTGGCTCAGAATCCTTCCTCCTGGAGCCAGCAGCTTTCATGGGTGGAGTACGCCCACAATTCGTTACCAGTGTCTGCTACGGGCCTGTCGCCATTTCAGGGTAGTTTAGGATACCAGCCACCTATTTTTCCTAGTCTGGAATCCGAAGTCGCGGTCCCCTCCGCTCACGCCTTCGTCCAGAGGTGTCGTCACACATGGAGAAGAGCCCGTGAGACTCTTCTTCAGGTGGGAGCGCGCACTAAGGCTCAGGCCGATCGCCACCGGCTGAAGCCACCCGTATACGTTGTCGGTCAAAAAGTGTGGCTTTCTTCTAAGAACATTCCTCTTCGCTCCGTTTGTAATAAACTTGCACCCAAATTCATTGGCCCGTTTCCTGTCACTAAAATCCTTAGTCCGGTGACAGTCCGCCTCAAATTTCCTCCGGCGTACAAGAGAATACATCCCGTTTTTCACGTTTCTAAAATCAAACCTGTTTTTCATTCCCACATTAATCCGCCGGTTCCGGTTCCCCCCCCGCCGCGTCTCGTAGATGGGGAACCTGCTTATTCGGTTCGTCGTATTTTGGACGCTAGACGGAGGGGACGCGGATTTCAGTACTTGGTGGACTGGGAAGGTTACGGTCCGGAGGAGAGAAGTTGGGTCCCTGCCAGGGACATCCTGGATCACTCTCTGATTGATGATTACAATCAACAGGTAGGTTCTCCTGGGAACGCCAGGAGGCGTTCTTAGGAGAGGGGGTACTGTCATGGTTCATGGGTTCACTTACTCGCCCTCGTGTGGATGTTTGGAGATGTGCGTGACTTTATTGTGTGGGCGTTACATTGATTGACTGATTGTGATCTGTGTCAGCTGTGTCTTGTTTCAGTGCTCTATTTAATGTGTGTGCCAACGTGTCGTGTTTGTCAGATCGTTGCAGGCTGTCCTGGTGGGTGCTCGCTCCCCTTCCCGTGTCTTCTTGGATTAGGATTTTCTGGACTGTTCTTTAGTAGCCCTGTTTCTGGGTTGGATTATTTCCTCGGTCTCTGGTACCCATTGCAGCCCTGCGTCACCCAGCTCACCGCCTCACTTCTGCTTTTGTTATTGTTCTCTGAACATCTGAAAATAAACCTGTATTACTCGCACTTGGATCTTCGGTATTCTTTCTCGTTGGCGCTGACATCTTCATACTGTAAATTTTCTGTATTTAGTGAATGTTTTGGTGCAAACTCAATTCAATTCAATTCAAATTCAACTCAAGTCAATTTTATTAATTTCACATACGTTTAAAAGTACAAAGTTTATGATTAAAGCTGTGTAAAATTTATATCTCTCATTCAGTCTATTATTTTATATACTTTCTATATTCATTTCATTCTTCATTGATTTAAAAATTATTGTACTATCATAAAGCATTACATTTAAAGGCTTAATTTGTAAGAATTTTGCAGTAAAATATCCAAAAACCACTAGGCCAGTGTTACATATTTTGTTCAGTTGAGCACTTACAATATCCCAAAATAATTCCAACTATTTGTAAATTGTAAGAAAATCTCTTTTTTTAACCAAGGATCTGGGACGTGTCTGGGAGTCGCCTGTCAATGGCGTCATACCCAAGTTACCCTCGGTTTCCGGTTTTATTTTGTAGAAACCATGGAAACATGAAAGACGCTTTAATATATTACATGTTTTAACTGTTTGGTTACATTTATAGATATATAACAATAATTTGTTTTCTAGCTCAACACGTTTAGTCTTATTGTTTAAATATAGTTCTCTTGATTTTCTAAAAGTACCATGCTTTTACCATGCCTCAGAGAAAAACACTATTTTGTCAAATGGCTAACATTTTAAAATTAATTGCATGCCATTTATCAACACATGCGACCCAGCATTTATTAATGATATTCTAAAATCAATCTAGCTTACTGCAGGGTGCAACAAGTGTCTCACAGCAGCCACCGAGCGAACGCACAGAGTAATGTTATAACATAATTTTCAGCTCCAGCATCACTCGGCCCTGCTCTGCCTCATGCTACAGTAACATTAATAATCTCATCCATGAACATGTTTTCTGCTCGAGTCCTGTCCCGATTCTTTTCCACTGGCTGTGAGGTGAAGACGACATCTCCCAAGAATCCATGCTCAGACTCTGCGTTACTAAGATAACCGTCCTGTAGTTAAAGTTTTCTCTCTTAATTTACGTGTTTTTACCTGTAAAACAGGAAAAAATGAAAAGAACGGGAGTCGCGTCTGCTCTTTCAAAGCTTCTCTGCGGATATGAGAGCGCATGCGCAGTTCACCAGTCCGTTTGCAACTCTTCAGCCAGAATATCAAAATAAGAGTCCCTTTTTTTCTGTCCATATAAATCAATATACATTTGTTAATTTTCACATCAGCACTGTATAAGAAATAATGCAATCATTGAACTTATATAACAATATACATACAGTTGCAAGAATAAGTATGTGAACCACTTGCAGAATCTGTGAAAATGTGCAAAATTTTAACAAAATAAGAGAGATCATACAAAATGCATGTTATTTTTTATTTAGTACTGTCCTGAGTTAGATATTTTACATAAAAGATGTTTACATATAATCCATAAGACAAAAAAATGGCTGCATTTATTAAAATGACCCAGTTCAAAAGTTTGTGAACCATTGATTCTTAATACTGTGTCATTACCTGGATGATCTACGACTGTTTTTTTGTTATGTGATGGTTGTTCATGAGTCCCTTGTTTATTCTGAGCAGTTAAACTGAGCTCTGTTCTTCAGAAAAAATCTCCAGGTCCCAAAAATTCTTTAGTTTTCCACCATCTTTTGCATATTTGAACCCTTTACAGCAGTGACTGAATGATTTTGAGATCCATCTTTTCACATGGAGGACAACTGAGGGACTCAAACACAACTATTAAAAAAGGTTCAAACATTCACTGATGCTTCAGAAGGAAACACAATGCATTAAGAGTCGGGGGGTGAAAACTTTTGAACAGGATGAAGAGGTCCAAACTTTTCTTATTTCGCTTGAATATAAATTTTTTTCATTTAGTACTGCCCTTCGGAAGCAACAGAAGATACTTGCATGTTTCCCGGAAGACAAATTAAATACAATTTACCTTGATCTTCAAATTCCAAATGTTTTCACCCCCATCTATTAATGCATCATGTTTTTTTCTGGAGCATCAGTGAATGTTTGAACCTTTTTTAAAAGTTGTGTTTGAGTCCCTCAGTTGTCCTCAGTGTGAAAAGATGGATCTCAAAATCATTCAGTAACTGCTGAATCATTCAGTCTCCCTTATTTTGTTAAAATTATTAACATTTTCACAGATTCTGCAAGTGGTTCACATACTTTTTCTTGTAACTGTATTCAGAGAAAAAGGGGGGAAAAAATGTGTATACTTTGTGTGTAACACAGATACAACCAAAAACAATTGTTCAGACATACACGTGAAAGGTAATTCCCCGATATGCAGTTTAGATTGTGCAATGGTTTGTAAAACCTCAAAATAGTCCGGCAACTTTTTTTCAGTCCACTCATGAGAGTTACATGAAGTTGCCAGGACCAATATGGTGGCGTCATTGACGTGCAATCCAGCAGCCACTGGGGGTACCTATTTATTTTATATGTCTATGATTGTATTCCTTAGTTTGCAACGTGCCTGTCTGGAATGTCAGAGATGGAGAGCCGACCCAGTCCTTCTTCAGATGGCAGATCTACCTCCTGCCTGCCTCCGCTTGCAGTGCCCTGCATTCTTCTCTGCCATCTGATCCGCCTCCCTGCTATCTCAGATGATAAAGACAAAAGTGGAACTTGTTTTAGGGCTGTATTTATAAAACATCTTAAGGCTAAAAGTAGCTCCCAACCTGCTGATTTAGGAGAAACTCTTAAAAATAATGGGTGTGTCAATCCTAATTGTAGGACTTCTAGATTTTTGCTCTAAGAGTATTTCACAAAGCATTTTAGTGTTAAAATTAGCTCCTAAATGCTGGGTACGCACCACAAGATAATCTGGCTGATTTTAGGCCGATGTCTCCCCTTCTGACAATGATGGTTCTACAGATATCTTATCAGATTTTCTTGTTGAATATGTTGAATATTTAAGATCAGAAATCCTGATGTGTGGGGGTAGCCCCGAGGACAAACACACGCACATTCTGGAGATTATCACGTGAAACAAAATAATATCCAATCAAAAAGCGAGCTGACAGAAGACGGAAGCATAGCAAATGCAGTCTTGGTGCAGCACAAAGTTAAATGGATTTGGACAGCAGAGATGGAGGATCAGCTTTTCAATTTATGGCAACAGCACGAGTGTTTATACAACGTGTCCTGTAAAACATACCAAAATCATTCCAAACACTATAATCGCAATTTCTTCCTGCCTATCAAGTCTCGAGAGATTTTGTGAGATTTCCCGTGTTCACAGTCGGGACTCTGGTTGAAAATAGGCTCATTTGAGATGCGCCGCACCTCACCTCGCCTGAAATGTGCAAGAGTAGGCAGCTGCAGTGAGGGGAGGAGTGAAAAAAATGCAGGCAAGTTGGACAGTTCTCTCTTCTCCTAGTGGATCAGACACCTACGAGATAAAAGGCAGATATCGTGGGATTCACACTCACGCACTGTGTTGATAATAAACTGGATGTATTTTAAGTTCTGCTTGCTTTGATTTGAAAATAAATATGATGAACAAGACACCCAAAGCGCTTGTTATTTTATTCTATTCGAAGGACTGTTTATCAATCATTTTTCTTTAATTACAGATGTTTTTATATATTTTTCTTATAAATATCCAGTGTTAGTGTCAGTTCTAGCAGGTCACGTAAGTCAAGCTCGCATCAGCTGACTCCCAGGTGACTTACGTCTACCTGTAGGAATACAACGCCTATCACAGCATCCACATATAAGCTCCGCAGTATTATCAGCAGCTTTTGCATTTCTCAGGAGCTAATTACAACTCCTCCATCCCCAGCTCCTCCTCTCTTCAGTCAGGATTGGCCTTATGATTCCCCTGAATCAGACTAATTCTTGAAATATGTGTACATGTCAAATTATTGACATTAATTATAAATTTCTGCATATGTTGGTTCTGTTCTGTTCTGTTTACCCTAAGGGGGGTTATTGCTGCTTTCCCTGCTCTTATCCATGCTAGGCTGCATGGATGCGCAGGGAGTTCTTGCCCAGAACAGAACCATACCGCCAATACAAACTCTATGCAATTATCAATCATATTTGACGATAGTGGTCCTGACAGAAATTACAACAATCACATAACCCCTAGAGAGATTGCACTGTCAGATACTTTGGGAATATTTACACAATTTCAGGGGTTTTAAAATCAAACATTTTAAAAGTGAACAATACACTATGGTTGTTTAAACCAATGACTATTATGCTCTGTCATCAGCAAGTTGTTTTCCATCGTGCTTTTGATCAGCGCAGTCGGCGGAGAGCAACTGCGCCTGACTGCAGAATCTGACGCGGCCCTCGCTGTTGCAAAACTTTTTTGACACACGTTGGCATGACATCAGAGCAAGGCGGCCAACCCTCGGACACATTTCTAACTGGCATGCCTCTTGCGGTGATCACCGGTGATCGGTTCTGTGTAGATTTTGCTAATCTCAAACGAGCCTATTCTGTTCATGTGTGGTGTGCTGTCTTTTTCACATCAAGGCACACCACACACTATAGGAGCAAAATGGTTAAATCTAGGATTTTTTATCCTCATGTTTGTGGTCTCTCACATTTTGAAAATCTTCTAGTGTGTATCCAGCATCTGTGAAATGTTAGAAGTAGACAAGAAGACTCCTAAGTCACTAAGACCAAATCACAAAGAGTCTTAATGGCCGTTGCTGCCAATCCGCCTCAGCAATCCATCCAAAGACACTGTACACCATTGAGGAAATAGCGATAGAGCTTTGGGTGCTGAACATTTTCTTCATAAATGCAATAAATATTTTGATTTATAGATTTGAATCTATGATAAAACAACAAAAATAAATCTTTAATAAATAATGTCCGATTACCTGTGGCAATTGTTTTCATGAGTTCACACTTACAAATGATCGAATAGAGTAAAAAATGTTGGTGTGCTGTCCAAGGGGATTGAAGGCACCGAGATTAGAATTTAGCCCAAACCCAGAGTTCCCCCTGTGTCCCCAGCCGAGAGTGAGGAATGGGGTGGCAGAGGGATGCAGAAAATTGGCGAGGTAACTATAGGTGAGTCGGCTCTCGTCTGTGTATATATACAGTACCTCCTCCTGAGCTGATTCGATAGACCGTTTGATCGTGCTCCTCCCAAACTTTGTTAATAAAACAATTTGTAACTTGAATTTTGCATTCTCTCGAGACACAGACATGTAAGAGGCTGACAATTAGCTGAACATATACTAGTTTTATTAGTGACTCTTAGCCTTCATTTTAAAACCTTTATTTGAACATGGCAACATTTTTATTTTAAAATCTTTATTTGAATATGGCAACATTTGTATTTTAAAACCTTTATTTGAATATGGCAACATGATACAATTCTACAATATTTCTATGATTAAATTGCTGACAGAGACCCCCCCCCCCCCCCCCCCATCAGCCAATCACTAGGCTTGTTCGACTTCATGCAGCACTGCACAGACACGATCGGCAGCTGACATGAAGCAGTGCATGCCAGTAAGCGTTGTCTCAAGTCGGACAAAATTTCTTACCGGCATGCACTGCTTCAAGTCAGTCTGCTGATCGGTCTGTGCAGCGCTGCATGAAGTCAAACAAGCCTAGTGATTGGCTGATGGGGGAGGAGCCATGTGACTGTGATGTATGGCTTCAAAGAACCACGAGAGCGATTCAAGAGCAGCCGGCTGAGTCAGCCAGCGCAGTTTCTCAAGAGCAGCTGCAAGAGCTCTGATGATGACACAGCTGTTCTACGATTGGCCAGTTTCGTGTTTATTCTCACATCTTCAGTTCCACTAATGCTCAAAAATCTGTATTTTTATAACAGTTAAAACTCTTTTCATGTAATCGTGATGTTGTATTTTTGTGATGATGTTGTGTCATGTTTACCAAAATAAAACTGATTACACCCCACTACATTGGAATTTAAATAATATATTCTTATGTTGAACTTTATTCTTGTTAAAACAGACGCTGTAAGCAGTACATAAAATATTGAATGAAAATGTCTCTGAAACATTTGTGTAATAGTCAAATTCTGCATTTATTTCACTTCAGCTGTGATAAAGTATGCAAACACAGTGTGAGCGTCACTACGGGAAGCAGAAAGTGTCCAACTTCACTTCTCGTTTTCAGCTCCTCCCTGCCTGCACGCGGCTACTCTCGTCGATTGGTTGCATCAGCAATTCCTGTTAACCAGCGGGTATGGGTGGAGTTAACCTTTGGTGAGATGAAGATAGTTTACCGTCGCTATGTTGTTGGTTTTGACACAGAACAACTTCTTATTGGCCAGGATTTATTGAATAGGCTCACACCATTAATTGAGTATCACAGCTGTCAATTGTGGGCACAAGTCAGAATCCCACGACCCATCGAGGAGACTAGTTCTGGTCAGAAGCTATGCAAAGCAGTGGAAATAGAGGGGACATGTGACTCGAGACAGCTGACAATGAAGGATGCCCACCTTAATGAAGAGGCACCCACTGTGAGGGAAATGCAAATCATCAGCCCCAGTCAGCAGACACGGCTCATGAGAACAAGATCCCCCTAGAGCTGTTACAGAAGAAACATGATTTTTAGGAACTGTATCAACTGTTACAGGAAAAGCCTTGCACAATCCCTATGGTTGAGAAGAAACTGAAATTTTGGCTTGCTAGCGGCTCCCAGAAAACAGTTAAAAGTGTTTGCTCTGTCTCCCTTGAGCTGTGGTGGCCCAAGAGTCGCATGCACCAGTGAACTGTGAGAAAGATGCAGGAAATTGCGCTGAACCATACCCTGGTTTTGAGTCAGAAGTGCAATAGCAGTTAGACCAAGCAGACGCTCTTGACACAGAGATTCAGCGGCAGGAATTAAGACAGGTGTTTTATGATCACAAGAAATCTTTTCTAAGGATTCCTATGATTGTGGAGTTAGCCTGCTGGTCACAGATGAAACAGGACATTGCTGCCTATGCCCAGGTTTGTCTAGTTTGTTGTCAGTTTCAACCGGCTAACCCCCCTCACAGAGCCCCTCTTCAGAAGGCAGGAATAACATTTCCCTGGTCCAGCATTCAGATGGATTGGATCGGTCCTGTAGTTAAGTCCTCCAGAGGTAACAAATACCTCCTTAATGTCTCCCAGTTCGAAATGACACAGCAGAGACCACGGCTATCTTGCTGATTAATCATGTGTTTAGCCAATGGGGGCTACCCCTCTCTGTAGATTCAGATCGAGGTACTCATTTTACAGCCACTGTAATAATGTCAGCCAGTGCATATACTGCCCACCAGTATGTGGCAGACCTGAGGGCTCACCTCAGGCAGACTTTCACATGGGCACAAGAGCATCTGGAGCAAAGTGCTGAAGGCAGAAAAGCATACTATGATCAAAAGGCTAGCTCTACAGAATATCAAGTAGGAGACAAGGTGATGTATTTTAACTTCACAAAACCAGTGGGTGTTCCAAAAAAGTTTCTCCCAAACTGGTCTGGTCCTCATGAAATTGTAGGAAAACTATCACCAGTAGCATACCAAATTAAAATCTCAAAAGGGAAAAGATCCCCTGAGTACAAGTGGGTTCACTTCAACCAGATTAAGCCTTACAAACCCCAGATAGGAATACAAGGGGTAAACACCGCTCAGGAGTAACTCCGGTTAAGGTGTAAGTTGAAAGCAGTGTAGAGAAGTCTATACTGTTTCAGGCACTGTTGCCAGTGCATTTGTGACTAGTTGTTGTGGCTAGTTACAGTGGTATTTGTTAGTTGTACTCTGCTTATAAAGTAGTGAAGTGACACTCCATATATGTGCAATTTCAGAATGAACCTGCTGAGCCTAATTATAGTGATCTGCATACTCAGTGCAGTCCAGCCCATGGAACTAGTTCCACTATTTCCATGGGCTGGACTGCATTGATTATCCACTGTAACACTATAATCAGGTCAAAGATCAATTACAAAGATGATCAGTTTGGTCAAGAAGTGTTTAAGGTTACCTGTGATGACAACAAAGTGGCCCCATCTATCAATGACCTGTTGTTCCTTCACATTATGGAACAACAGCTGGGTAGCGCCATTGCCTTTCAAATCTCCAAGGTGCAGACTCCCTAAAACAGATGTCAAGCCATGAAAAGGTTGTCAACCTTGAGACGTAATCTTGAGAGCAACCCAGAGATGAAACAGCACTTCTTTACTTGTATGGGTAAAGTTTTTAGTAACAACCATGCTGAAGAAGCTCCCCCTCTCATGGAAGGAGAAGAGTGCTGTTATTTGTCTCTCTTTGGGGTATATCACCCTAAAAAACCTGGGAATATAAGAGTTGTCTTTGATTCCAGAGCCCGTCATGAGGATGTCTCGCTTAATGATGTTCTTTTAACTGGGCCAGACCTGAACAACACCCTTTTTGGGGTACTCATGCGATTTCGCAAGAAAGCTGTGGCCATGACATTGAACAAATGTTCTACAGTTTCCTAGTGAGAGAGGATGACCGCAATTTTCTAAGGTCCCTATGGTTCCATAATAATGACCTATCTGAAGACATCATTGAGTACCATATGCGAGTCTGTGTGTTTGGCAACAGTCCATCTCCTGCTGTGGCCATCTATTGTCTCCAGCAGTCCGTCAAAGGTGGTGACCCTGAGGTCAAGAACTTTGTGAACCATGACTTCTATGTTGATGATGGTTTGAAGTCTCTTCTTACAGTCAAGGCAGCAGTGGACCTGCTCAAAAACACACAGAAGACTCTAGCTGGTTCCAACTTACGGCTTCACAAGATAGCTTTACACAGCAAAGAGGTTCTAAAGGCTTTCCCACCTTAGGATCATGCCAGTGATCTCAAAGATTTGGATCTTGGATCTGACATGCTTCTTACGCAGCACAGTCTGGAATTGAATTGGAGTCTGAAATCTGACACCTTTACTTTTGAAATAGCTACTGACGCAAAACCCTTTACTCATCGAGGTGTCCTATCCACCACTAATAGCATCTTTGACCCCCTTGGCTTTCTTGCTCCAGTTACAATCCAGGGCAAATTCATCATGAGAGAGCTTAATAACCAGAATGATGACTAGGACTCCCCTCTTCCCAAAGAAATGGAGGAAAAATTGGACATGTGGTGACTTTCACTTAAAGACTTAAGGAAGCTCCAGATTCCAAGATGTTACACAAACATATCAAGAGAATTATTTGTCTTCTCTGATGCATCAACAAAAGCAATAGCTGCAGTGGCCTACCCCAGATTGACAGATTCATGTGGAATCAACCATATCGGCTTCAAAGCAAAACTCAGCCCTGAGCAAACAGTTCCCCGTCTTGAATTGTGTGCTGCGGTTCTGGCAGTAGAACTGGCAGAGTTCATTACTACAGAAATTGACATACCCTTGGATGACACTACTTACTTTACAGATAGTAAGGTAGTGCTGGGCTAAATATATAATGAGACCCGATGCTTCTATGTATATGTCAGCAATAGTGTCCTCCGGATTCACAAGTCTTCACATCCAAATCAGTGGAAGTATGTGCACACAGATGAGAACCCAGCAGACATTGCAACAAGGTCTGTCACTGATGCTCATCTCCAAGACACCAATTGGAATCATGGACAAAAGTTTCTGATGAACAACCCCCAGACTCTACCTGAAGAGAACACATATGAGTGCGCGAAAGCACATTTGAATTTGGCAGTTGATCGCGTGATGCACTGAATGTTCTAATCACACCGGTGTGATCGTAACCTCCAGGGACCAGCCAAAACTGATCACACCAGTGTGATCGTATGCATCAAAGGGTTAAAGGCTTAGACCTGTTCATAGATGCAGACGGCCTGCTAAGAGTAGGAGGACTATTAACAGAAGCACAGATTGAGCTTGACATAAAAAAGCCCCTTATCATCCCTGGGAAACATCACATTGCAACACTTTTATTTAAACATCATCATGAGAAAGTTTGAAACCAGGGACGACATTACACAGAGAGTGCAGTGCGTGCTGCTGGTTATTGGATAGTTGGTGGCAAGAGCCATGTTTGCAGTGTCATTCATAAATGTGTTGCATGCCGAAGACTACGTAGAGAACCACAGACTCAAAAAATGGCTGACCTTACAGCAGATCGTGCAACCACTGACCCTCCATTTACAAATGTGGGACTAGATGTTTTTAGCCCATGGAGTGTGGCGGCACAACTGTAGGATTACTCATGAATGAAGCCCACAATTTGTAAAAGGGTGCCTGGTGTGTTGCCAATTCCAACCAGCAAATCTGAACCACCGAGCACCACTACAACGAAAAGGAATGTCCTTCCCATGGTTGGATCTCCAAATTGACTGGGTTGGGCCCCTACCAAGGTCAACAAGGGGTAACAAATATTTCCTCACTGTCATCTGTGAATTCACCAAGTGGGTAGAATGCTTCCCAGCTCCCAATGACACAGCTCAAACCACTGCCTGTCTCTTAATGAACCATATCTTCTCAAGATTTAGATTGCCATTAAGAGTCAACTCCGACCATGGAACGCATTTCACTGCTGAAATCATGCAAGAAATCTAGAAACTCCTGGGCATACAGGCCAAGTTGCACATAAGCCACCATCCTATCTCCTTGGGGACAAGTAGAACGTACAAACAGGACTGTTGTCAGCATGGTCTGCGAACCAAAAGGATTGGGACATCAAGCTCCAGCTAATGCTGATGGCTATCAGAGCAACTCCTCACAAGTCCACCGGGGTTCCACCCTTTGAGCTGATGACGGGACGGCATATGACACTGCCTCTCCACCTGCTCTATCAGTCAGGTGACATGAGCCTTGTCACAGCATATACCACCCACCAATATCTAGAAGAGTTGCATCGCCATCCAAGAACCACATTTGCCTTTGCACAACAGCAACTGCAGAAAAGTGCAGAACGACGTAAAGCCTATTACGACCAGAAGGCATCCCACCAAGAACTCGACATCGGAGACAAAGTGTGGTACTACATTTCCGTGCAGCCACAACAATCAGCTCCCCATCGTCTGTCAAAAAAGTTTCTGCCTCATGAAATCGCGGACAAGCTCTCACCTGTCGCATACCGAATCAAGATGAGCCTGTAAGATTTAAAATATCTAAAAGATATTTTAAAATAAACAAAGACATTTGCTTTACTGTTTCAACCCCCTCTCTCTTGCTACAAGTGCCATTTGGAAGTCAAAGAGGTGTTGATAGTGATCAAGCCCTTTAGGCCAAAATGTAAATACATTGGGGGTCTACGAATTGTCACACCTTTAGCACAGTGGGGGAAGTTTTAATTTCCTGATTGGTCAGTTTGAATGTCTCATATTTGGGTTTCAGTCACATGGTCAAGGAAGGGATAAAAGAGGATTGTATCTATTGCTCTGTCTCTTTGATTCTTGGCTTTTCTTGGGCATTTTCTTGCCCTCTCTCTCTCTCTCTCTCTTTCACTGTCTCTCTATCTCTCAGGTAACTTTTTTCATACATGCTGTGTACGATTAATGGTATATGATTTTATCATCTCATACATCTATTTTGTAATTATTTTAAGTGTAACCATAATCAGATATTGTCATTAATCCCTTTCAATTACAAATGATGTGCTAACTAGCAACGCTCTCCCACATATTTTGCTATTATAACTGAGCTTATTTCCGTCGTTGGTATAAGTTGCAGTGGGTGGTAATAGACAAGAAATTTACAGTTTTCTACCATCTTGCTGATAAAGTTTCATTAGTCGCTCGGCAACCTTACAGCCTGAACCCCTGTAGGAGTTCCACCCTTACAGATGGTGCCGAAACCCGGGATCCCTTGCAGTGAGTTTTCTGAAATCTACTTTGATCGGTCATCAGAATGAGGACATTTTTTCACAGTTGATCTTGTGAATGGATTAAAGCTGACCTTCTTACCAAGGAAAGGGTAAGTCTGTTTTAATTGTTTAATGGTATGATATTCAGATCTCCTCAGGGATGGAAGGGAAAATTTCTGAAAAGGGTGACGTGTTGTTTGCTTTATGGAGCAAAAAAGTTGAGCCTATCTTGAACGGCAAATACATACCAAAAAATCTCAATTCAGATAATGACATGCTCGCATATTGGGACATAATTGGTAAACATCAAAAGAAATCAAAACATGGTGAAATCATTGAGGCTTTAAACTACATGCGTTATAAACGGCTACATGACAACATTTCTGTCTTCATTTATGGATGTTATATGTGAAGAAGTGCATTCTTAAAATGAAGAGGTACAAAAGCGTGAGGCAAAGATACAGGATCTTCAAACACAGCTAGATAATTTACTAGCTGAACAGTTAGCTCTGACTGAAAAGTGTAAAAAACACAAAGAGACCATTGCAGATCTCATGGCTAAGTTAAATGCTCAAAAGTCTCCCAAAACGCTTAACAGCGATGGGGCTAAAAAGCATGTTCACTTCTTAGATGAGGTGAATTGCTCTGATGAATCTGGAATGTTTTGTTCAGAGGCCACTGCTCAAGAAAGTGTGCCTATTTCAGTCCTTAAGGTGATGCGGCACCGGAATAGCGCAGAGTCATGTACCAGAACGCATGGTGTACAAGCATTAGAGAGTCATGAAAATCCTCAAATTCCAGGAGAACACAGCAAACAAACCTGTGGCAAAGAGAACAGGTTTTGCAGTTCCTGTCAGAAAATAGGCCATACAGAGGAAAAATGCTGGTCACTGGGTAGGGGTAGACCTCCACCTTATATTCAGATAAATAGGAAACCACATTCTAAGGGCAAAGATCAATGCTCAATTGCAGGTAAAACTCTTAGTGAGTTAACTGCATTGTTCATGCAAGGCCTTCATCTATTGACTTCACTTGCTAGTGGATTAGCAGCACAATAGCAATAATTTTAATAGTTAAACATCCAAATTGCTATGATCCTGTATGTATTTTCAAAGTTGTAATTGTGCGAAACACTTTGTGCACATAGAACACACATTAAAGTTGTTTGTGATACTATATGTACACATAGACTAGCTGAGTTTATTCTTTAAAACACAAGATTGCTTTACTGTAAGTGTTGTATGAAACACTAGGTTGCCAGTAGGTTGTAGATGTTATGCATTCGAGGCCATGTATCTTGTGTAAATTGGAATAAGTGTAGTACTGGAATTGTTTTGCAATTTCTAGTTGCATGTGTGACTATGTTGAATTTGTCTGCCTCCTAAGTGGAAAACTCTGCTATTTTCCATATAGCCTGGAGTAAAACCATGTACAGGAGCACAGAATTGCCATGTGGCTACAATGTGATTCACAATTGCATTAACCATGAAAATGCTTTCCTCACAACAGGATTCAGTAACTCTGAACTTTGCACTTCATGCTCCTTAACAAAAACATTGGTGTGGAAAGATTTTGAGCCAGATCACACCTCATACCCACATTCCCATGATGGCTACATGTTACAAAAACAGGACCAAATTTGCATCACAATTGTTAAACCTCCTCACCTTTGTTTGGAGCATGATTGCATTTACACATAGCCACAGCTAAATGCAGCCACATAGATTTGATCTTCACACACAGTCAAATCTACATCTACATATGCCTCACAAAATGTACGCATATAATATTATTTAAGTCTTTAATTTTAGACTGCACTATAACTGAATTTCATCCAGTTGTTGTTGTTATTTTTTCCTTTGGATTTACTAAATCACTTTTGTCTCAGCAAATTAAATATCAAAATGTATGTTAGTATTTCTCATTCTTACTTAAGCACAAAATTTGTATTATCATTAATGTACTTGAAACAATTCTAAAGCTTATTGTATTTGTTTCTTTGTATTTTGTCCATTTGAATTGTAACAATATTTTTGGACATCAATCCAATTGAATCTCTGTATTTGGTTACAATGAATATTTTGCTTATACTCTTCATGATAGAGGGGAGTTTAAAACCAACAATTGCTGTTTTGTTATAATGCAATTTATTTCAATGTTTCCAGAAACAGTGTAAGAGCTTGTAAGATCTTCTTTTATTCTCGCCTTGACCACTTTATCAAGTACATCGATTTAAAGGCTTATTGCCAGAGACCAATTTAATCTGACCACATCAAACCTCTGACCAATGACAAATGCCATTTGTATGCTTTTGCTGTTTGTTGTGCTATATGTTCTTTTAAATCACAGGATCCCTGCTGCTAAAATTCAAATCCTGTGTCTTGTCTCAAAAGAGGGACAACTGAGTTACCATCATCAGTGCCTGATTCTTACCATTCTACCATTACAGATGGCCCCAAGGTCCAAGACAGGAAACGCAATGAGTTCAATCAAAATCTCCTTGAGTGTGACTGGATAGGCAGACAGTTCAAAATCAGATTCCTGAATGGGGACTAGGCAGATTCACAGATTCTAGTTCAGAATCACAAGCATTGACAGAAACTAGCAGGACAGACAGGTCATAATTGGGTACATTTGGGAGCACAGACTTGGAAGACGGTTCAAAATCAGATTCATGAATGGGAACTAGGCAGATAGACAGTTCAAAATCAGACTCATTGGGGAAAACGAAATGGAAAGAGTTCAGAATCACAAGCATTGACTGAAACTAAACTAACTGACAATTCACACTCAGGCTCATTGAAGGAAGTTGGCAGAAAATTCAGAAACAGATTCATAGGTTGAAACCGGACAGAATGACAATTTGCATTCAGGTCCATTGCTTGAGATGGTACAGGGAAACAATGGTAACACTTTATTTTACAGTGCCGTAGTTACATGTTACTACATGTACTTACTATAGTAATAACAGTAAATTTTGCATAATTACAAGTAACTAACCCTAAACCAAACCCTAACCCTAACTGTAACTGTATAGTAAATACATGTAGTTAATTAATAGTACTCAGTACTTATTTGAGTAATTACAATGTAACTACGGCACTGTAAAATAAAGTGTAACCTAAACAATTCAACAGATTCATTATTTGAAACTGAATAGGTAGACACTTCTAACCTGAGTGTAAAAACACTGACTGAAACTGGTAAGACAGACAATTCAAAATCTGACACATTTGGGAGAACTGGATGGATAGACAGTTCATAATTAGACTCATGGATGGAAACAGGATAGTCTGATATTTCATTTGTGGCATCTTTGGTTGTGACACAGCTATTGGAGCCAACGGGAAGTTCATGTATGGTTTCTGGGGACTTGACAGGGTTAACGGGAGAGAAAAGGTTAATTTATGACCTCTGTGGTCAGTTCAGGACTGGGCGAGAGTTCATAGATGGCCTCCTTGGCCAATTCAGGGCGGTACAAGAGTTCATCAACAGCCTGCTTGGTTGGTTCAGAACAGGATGGTAGTTCATAGAAGGCCTCTGTGGCAGGGTCAAGACAGGATAAAAGTTCGTAAACAGCCTCTGAGGCCGATTCAGGACAGGACAACAAGGGTTCAGAAATAGTCTTCATGACTGCTCTAGGACAAGACAACAGTTCATAGTTGGCCTCCGTGGCCAGTTCAGGACAGAATGAAAGTTCACAGACAGCCTCTGCGGCTGGGTAAAGACAGGACAACAGTTTACAAACAGCCTCTGTGGACGATTCAGGACTAGACGAGAGTTCACAGACAGCCTCTGTGGCTGGGTCTAGACAAGACAAGAGTTCACAAACGGCCTCCGTGGCTGATTCAAGACAGGATGAAAGTTCACAGACAGCCTCTATAGACATGACAGGACGAGAAGAAAGTACACAGGCAGCCTCCATAGCCGTGACAGGACAGGTAGAGGGCTGATAAGTGGAAACCACTGACACCTCTGGAGGTTCTGCAGTAATTGCCACCACCCCTGGAGGTTCTACAGCAGTAACATCAGGAAACAGGGAGGATTCAATAATGGTCTCTTCGACCACGACACAACAGGCTGAGAGTGTATCGCTGGATGCCACCAACATGCAAGGAGCTGAAGCGAGCGGGACTCAACCCGGCACTGCCCTTGGGTTAGAGTGTTGTCAGGCCTCTTGTTAAGGCCTCCTCTCTCCAGGGCTGCTTTTGGAAGTTTTAAGTATTCTAGGCTCTCTGTGAGCTTTCTTGGAAGCTGGCCTTAGAATGAAAGTTCTCTTAGAATCTTCCTTGAGGCCTCCGTTCTTGAGAAGCTCCGGCCTATGGTTGTCACTGGTGCACCTAGGGATGAAGACTCTTTGAGTCTTTGACTTAGCTCAGCCAATAAGGCATTATTCCCTTCAGCATGGCAGCATGGGTATTCCGTTCCCCGTAGCGACCCCTGGGGGACGCAGTGTGAGTTCCCTTTCAAAAGGGAACGTCTCAGGTTACGCTTGTAACCATGGTTTCCTGAGAATAGGGAATGAGACGCTGCATCTCTTTGCCATGCTTCAGGCATCCATGCTCCTTCAGACAAGAAGTGAATGACGTTATTTCCAGGTACCCTTTTATACTCACGGTTGCACCTGTGGTGACGTCATAGGCTGCCACCTACCAATGTCAAGTTTATTAGACTCATGCTTCAGACACCTGGCATGCCGGAGGCATTCCCCATAGCGACACAGCATCTTGTTATAAAGTACAGTATAAAAAATGTTCAGCCCTTTAAGAAAAGGGAAAGGAGAAAGGGGAAAAAGAAAAGAAAGAGGGAAGAGGAAAGAAAAAAAAATGAAATGGAACAGAAAGGTAAAAGGACAAGAAAAAAGATAAGGAAATACAAAAGAAAAAAGAAACTAAGAAAGGACTATGAAAGGAAAAGGAAAGGAAGACAGAGACAAAGAAAAGGAAAATTAATAGGAATACAAAGAGAAAAAAGGAAAGAAGAATTGGCTGCATCCGAAAATGCATACTCTCTTGAGTAGGTACTTTGAATAATTTTGAATAAGTAATTACTTCATGACCGCTAAAAAAAAGTTTGTTCCATATAGTATGAATGTATGTAGTATAAATGTAATCTGGACGTTCTACATTCACCATGTTGTCATTATCATTTGACCTACCAGCGTCAGTTGCGTCACTTCACTGCCATTCACAAATCCTCACTCGTGGCCTCATGGGATAGTAAAGTGTCCATTGTATGCACACTTCAGAATTTCGCAGGAAGAATTAGGTCATCCGGGTACTTTTTGCCTACTATTTCATGAGTACTGTGAATTCAGACATTCTTCTTTTGTCACATACTGTTTTTTTCCTACTATACAGTATAGTAAGGAATTATGCAATTTCGGATGCAGCATAAGAAAGGACTAAGAAAGGAAAAGGAAAAGAAAGACACAGAAAAATAAAAGGGAAATAAATAGAAAGACAGAAAAGACAAAAGGACAAAGAAAAGTAAAGGAAAAGGAAGACAGAGGGGGGAAAAGGAATTACAGAATTCTCAGTTTGACCTAAGAAACAATATGAGGTTCAGTGGAGGGGAAGATAAAAGACATTTGGTTATTTCATTGGTCGATATCTTTGATCAGAGCATTGGTTGACATTCCTCACGCTCTTAAGGAAATCTGACCTTTTCTCATTTTTTTCAGAAAATACCAAGAGAGTGCATAGCTTATTTTACCAATATAATCATTTAGTTAGAAAGAGAAAAAAAAAGCTTTGTCATGCTGCCAAGGTTATCAGAGCCATCAGATCAAATATTTACCCATGCAATTTAATGCTTTACAATAAACAGCGGTGAAGAGAGGCAGGTGAAGGGAAAGCATCGTTTGTGGTTCTTGTTGAAGGCTGGAATAATAGACTAATCTTGGATCAGTTTCAAAGCACTTATCGGCTCAGCGCTCATGGTTTGTGATTACCATATGTTCCCACGTCACAAATAATAACCAGATCTGGAGATGTGATTGAGGGTGACTACACAGGATGTCACACTGACTTTGTCCTCCAAGTTTATCTCAAGTTTCTGTTAACTACTAGAAGCAGAAACTAATGATCCTCTGAAGGTATTTCTATCGAATCCCAAATGGCAAATTTGGACAGTCAATATCGCAAGGCCTTTTAAGAGAGCCTATTAATCTCATGGGCCACTAAGGACAAAGCATCATAGAAAAGAATGAAAGAGGTGCACTTTGCTAATGGCTTTTTATGACAGAATTGGCAGATGTTTTATAAGACACCGAACATTACGATTCCGAACATGCTTCAGAGTATCGAGTAATGTTTTAGTAAATGCTTCATTGCACAGAAGAGATAATATATCGCAGACGCAGATGATTAAAACATGGATAATTGTGCAGCTGTTCGATTCTGAACATCAAATGTACATTCGCAAAATAAAACAGCTGTGATACCATATACCGGTCAAATGTGGATTTTGAAGATGTGATAATTGTGAAATGCATGTTCAGAGCAACAGTACATAAACATGAATGTTTTCAGCCAGACTCAGACAGTGAGATTTATTTTTAATGACTTCTAGAGATCATTGCTCAAATTACGCATCAGACATACGACTGGTAAGTCTGATGAATCTGTGCCTATGCATTTCAAAATCGTGTTACCCCGGCTGTTATCACTTTCTGCCACTGAAAGACTTTAATTAAGATGCTTGTGATAGTTTTATTCCTCGCGTCTTGCTGTGCAGAGCTTTTCCCAGGGTTTGAAATTAGCGGCGTTAGATTTCAGACCCGTTGACAGCGGATCGAAGGAGTTAGAAGTGACAACCATGTCTTGACTACCTCATTGCAGACACCACAACTCGGAGCAAAAAGGTGAGAGAGCATGTCTGTTTAAGAGAGTTGGGTATATTAACTCAGTGGAGCTGAGAAGAAAAACAGATGAATTAGCATTACGCTATTACAAACAGATATTAACAACATACAATGGTTTGCGCCTCGCTCCCAACTGGGTAAACTCCCTTTTTGCAACTGTTTCATATTTTCGTCGCTTGCTTGGAGGGGTGTATGAGGTGATACATGTTAGCAGCAATGGTTGTGACAGTGGAACAGAGGGGGTGTCTGCGGGAGGCATCACTTGTCTAATTAAGGTAGAGAAAATGGTTGTCATCTGCACAATTGTGTCTACGGGCAAAAAGAAGGTGAAAAAGAACGAGACACTGGCATTGTTATAGGGGCGGGTTGGTTGTAAACAAGGTGGAAAATAGAATCCAAATTAATAACATGCATGGGACAATGACAGGATAAACAAGCACTTCTGTAAGACATTATTTTGAACAAGGATGACAGACAGAGATTGAGTGAGACAGATTCATAGAGGTGTATAAAACAGGAAAAATCAATTCAAAGCACTGACAATGAAGACGCATCAGCTATCAAAGTCGCCACCTGTCCGTGTCCTCTGCTTATGGTCTGTTTCCTTTCTACCACCCAAAATGTGGGGAAGGATAAATGCACTTTAAAAGGTTGAACATGAGTTACGTTTCACACCATGGCATTTACTGGAGACATTAAACTGGCACATGCTCTGATGCCAAAAGATAGTGCCAGTGCAACCAGGGAGTTAAACCAGCTTAGAATACATACCAACAAGGCAAAGAAAGCTGCCAAAATCATCTCAATTAATCTGATCTCATGAGTCACAGCAAGCTTCAGGCAGAATGTATCTGCTCATACTGATCATAATTTTTGAACCTGCCACCTTGTTTTTAGAAACAAAAGAAGAACGGCAGGTCACATCATAATCGGGTAAAATGTCCATGGTGCATTACACACACTCTTTTTTTGGGTAATGAGATTAAGAGGCATGAGATGAACAGAAGTTGGTGGTCACAGCCGATAGTGTGTGCATATGTGTGTGTGTGCTCTTCCTTTATTGGGTGTTCTTCTTTTATCATGTAGGAGGAAGCATTGTTTGTTCATTTCCCTAATTACTGTTTGCTTTTGTGTCCAACTTAATAGTGGAAAACTGGTCGTTTGTCTCATTCAACTCTAAAAGGGGTGTGAGTTGACTAAATTTTGAGTGGAAAATGTTTGAGAGAAAGAAAAGAATAGGATGGAAGTACAAAAAGGCAGGGAGACTGGGCAAACCCTTGTTCATGCTTATTCACTCCCTTTTTCATACAAGACTCATGACACAGTCTCATAATGAATTAGATAAATCTTTGGTGCTGCTGTCAAAATGCACAGTGACATGGAGAGTGAATGAAAAAGCCCAGACCTTCTTCCCCTACCAATCCACCAGCTATTTCTACAACAACAACAAAAACTCTGAGGTTGAAGGGTGGCACTAAAAAGCAATGACCCAATTGTTCCATGAGCTAGTAGTAGAATTTCAATGACCAGGCTTGCACATGTCCCTGTCAACCAAAAAGTGTTACTAGATATATACTGAAAAATGTGGCATATTTATTATTTGGAAGACTTAAAGATTAAATCAGAGCTATGTTGCGATTTAATTGATTACCATCAGAATAACAAGCAGAATATACAAATTTATCAGAAAATATTGTCTAATAGCTGGTCTATGATAATGATCTACCTTCCGTGTCCACATTTATTGTGAATTATTGAGAAAACTAACTTTGAATTAAGTTTCAGGGCACAAGAACCCCGATACCAAAGACCGATATCTCACGTGACGTAACTGACAGAATTTTCCGTGCACAGAGACACCGACGGCAGCAGCAGAAACAATGTCAGCCTCATGGGTGTGGAAATACTTCAAAATTAATGATGACAACACATACATTGCGAACTGCATGCTTTCAATCACAATTCGTTATCTATTAGTGAAGGCGGGTTAAGCGGAATCACGCTGAATGACACAGACTAGAAGCGCTCTCTCTCTTTCTTGCGCGCGATCCTAGTTCTCTCAGACAGCGCGCGATCAGTGTAATATTGTAGTCGATCTAAGAGATTTTATGATAGTGTCAAACGCAACACTGAGATCAAGTAAAACTACAATATGGTCAAATGCACACATGTCAAAATGTCCACCGTGTGGAGTAGGCTATCTCACGTACATACAGTCCGTTATGGCTTAAGTGGACGCAAACATTTGGGTGAAAACAGGAAATGTGTCAGTATCCATGGATTCGATCTTAAAGGGACCGTAGCCTATATTTGTCATTAATGTTAATAAAACAACAAAATATGTTAAATAAATGTATACACGGTAAATAAATCTACTGTATCTGAAAAACAAGTTTATTTAATTTGTATCTCTATAGTATTTGTTGTATTGTTTGTAATTTGTAAATTTCTCTTTATATAACAATTTTTAAATATTGGTAATTATACCCTTTGAAGGTTATTGGACACTGTGAAATTTTTGTTCTTTAAGTTTGTGACAAGACAAAAAAAAAAAGAGAGAGAGAAATTAATATATGTAAAGGCATCTGTATCGGCGAATACTGGAAAAAAGTATCGGTACTTATACTCGGTCCTTAAAAAATGGTTATCAGTGCATCCCTACTGGCTACCAGGCTCCGGCCTAGACCTTCCATTCACCAAAGATCCTCTGAATCCAACTGATATCTTCCTTCATCAAGACAATATCAGCAAAGATTCAACGGGAGCCTCCACAAATTTCATCAGGACAGTTTTAGTTCAAATATCCTTACCCCTTTTAAAGAAGGGCATGTTAGAACTAAACTGATGGTTTGCTCAAGGCTGTTGATCTGCTGAATTTCAAACAATGCTGTAACTTCTTGCTTTCCTGTATTCTGCTTCGGCTCTCTCGTTCCCTTGGTAAACAATGCATGTATGTGTGTGAATGTTAGAGTAGTTAAGTGTTTAGTCTACTTAATAAAGTTTTGTTCATGTCACACGTAAAGTTGTCTGTGTTTCATGCTCATATACTGGAGACCCTAATAATGCCGATCCTGACTACATGCTCTGGGTAGTACTGTACAATAAGATTGTTATTTCCCATAACCTGAAAATGAACATTTCTTAGAATTAATAAACAATTAACACTGAGTGTTCATTGGCCAAACAGGTTAATTGATTGAAATATTAATTTTATTACATTAAGTTAATTTTATTAACTTATCCAAATATTTATAATTAATTATAATTAGTTATGATTAATTATCATATTTATTTTGAGTTGCTACATGGAAGTTTTATCAGAAAACTAATCAGAAAGAAATCACTGGAAACTAGCAATATCGTAAAGCGAACATAATAAAAGCGGCCGTTTGTTGGCATTTTGTTGTTTACTTAAAGATTTAAAACCCAAGCATCGATGTTTTGCCACAGTTTTACAATAATACGTGATAAATTGATCATAATGAATTAATTTGTGTCAAGATTAAACATTAGTCACAGAAATAAATTAGTATTTACCGTTATTTCACAAAAGAAAGAGGACACGTACTTATTCAGTCGCATCTGTTTCTGTTTATTTGTAGTCACATGATAGTATGTTTACATCTCATTTAGAAAGAATGATAATTTCCACCAAAAAAATGACCTGAGGAGCTTTAGCACTCTCTCCAGTGACAGTCCCAACAGTTATATTTTCAGTTTGAGAAACAGAGGAAGCTCCCAAAAAAACAGAATTGCTTTATTTTATGACATATGCGGAGCTAAATATAGATATCAGACAAATTCGAGAGACTAGACGTATTGACAGATAAAATAAATTCATGATTGTGATAGCCTAGATATATGATTTGTCTGATTTCTTCAAGCGGTTGTATTTACCATGTTCACTATAGTAATAGCTCGCAAAGTCTTTTGCATTGCATATAAATATTTCTGCCTTATACGGTGATCAGAATCCACATCAGATCACAAACAGAAGTTATTTCTAACACTCACTGCAAGTTTTGAGCTAAAATGATTTTAAAAGTCTTTAATGCTGATGTTAGCTGGTAACCTATATGAAATCATCCACGGCGCTGCCGTCTCCAGACTCAGATAAACTCCGCCTTTGTTTGTAACCACTCCCTCAAGCCCGAGCTGGCCTGCTTTGGACCAAGATATTCGGCGGGCCAAATACACCCTGGCCGTTGGCCCTGAGGAAGCCCAGACGAGGCACGATCAAGCCCTGGAAGAGACAGTGGAAAAGCTACTGGTCCTGGCATGCACTCATGCCCGCTTTTTAGGCCCGACAGTGGAAACGCTGCTACTAGTAAATTATAGAGTGCCACAAGGATCTGTGTTAGGCCCTCTGCTATTTTCAATATATATATGCTGCCACTGGGTAATATTATAAGAAAACATGGAATTAGTTTCCACTGCTGTGCTGATGATACTCAATTATATATTTCATCACAACCAAATGAAATCTCTAAATTATCCAAGCTGAGAGTGTGTGTTAAAGATATAAAATATTGGATGACCAGTAATTTTCTTCTATTAAATTCATATAAGACTGGGGTATTATTTATTGGTCCAAAAATCTGTACACAGAATCTCTTAGAATATAATTTGCATTTAGAAGGATGTACTGTTACTTCATCCTCTACAGTTAAAAACCTGGGTGTTATATTAGACAGCAGCTTGTCCTTCAAAAATCATATTTCATATGTTACAAAGACAGCCTTCTTCCACCTCAGAAACATCGCTAAGCTATGGAATGTTACTTGTTTCTGATGCAGAAAAGTTAATTCATGCATTCATGACCATACTGTAATGCATTACTAGCTGGTTGTCCTGCATCCTCAATAAACAAGCTACAATTAGTCCAAAATACAGCTGCTAGAGGTCTTAGGTCAAGAAAATATGATCATGTAACACCAATTTTATCATCTCTACACTGGTTACTATTAAGTTCCGCATCAATTATAAAATATTACGGTGACACTTTAGAATACTGTTTCTTACTTACTGCATAACTAATAAGGAATTACTGAAGAACTAATAGGTAATTCTTCATTAACACTACTAAGGTAAATGTGTTAACTAATTTTATGATTTTGTTAAGTAACAGTTAGCTAATCAATAACTAATGAATTCTGTCTTACCTCCTGAAGAACTACTATTAATTATCTACTAATTAAGGCTCAAGAAAAATAACTATTAAGTAACTACTAATGAACAGTCAAACACAATTACATTGAGTTGTGGACCTTTCTTATTTACTATTGTTATCAGTAGTATTATTATGAAAATGCAATATTAATAAATACAATTAATTTTATAGAGGTTTTTGCCTGTGTGGTAAATTATTGTTTTGTGAGTGCATGTGTTCTGTAAGAAATCAACTTCGGAAAGGAACCCAACCCCCATTCTAAATGCCTTGCCATAGCCAACTTACCTCAGATTAGTTTTTATATTTTATATATTACTGTAAGTGTGTCTGTTTTCCTCAGCATATCACATTACCATTGAGTAAATTCCAGTATATAAGGCAATGACTGAGTGAAAGTGAAAATAGAGGGAACCCATTTGTAATTAATAAAGAATTATTAGATAATTCTGCAGGAATTAGCTTACTTAGAACCTGAAACAGTATTCTAAAGTGGACATATAGGGAACCCATTAGGAATTCATAAAGAATTATTAGATAATTCTGCAGTAATTACTTAGAACCTGAAACAGTATTCTAAAGTAAAATTTTAAGGAACCCATTAGTAATTAATAAATAATTACCACATAATTCTGACACAAATCAAACTTACACTCTCAAAAAAAAAAAAAAAAAAAAAACACTATTAACGTAATAATCTAAAAACCTTTGTAAAATTCGTGACACAACCACTAGTTTACACGATATCTTCCTTTATTTCAGATAAAGAGAACATTTCTTAATACAGAATATTTTATTCCGTTTTAACATGTATACAATACTTACATTTAAACTCGTTTAACAAACATTTTAGAATCAAAAGTTAAAACATTTAAAAGTAATTCAAATGTAATCAACCGGCCTGTTATCCATAGGATAGCGGTGCTGGATCCAATGCCACCGCCACCCTCACTCATTGCCAAAAGATGCTGTGACTGACTCCATAACCTGCCCATAAACAAACACTGCACAGCACTGAGAACATATTTTGAAATATTAAGAAATTAGATTTAACTTAGTATCTTTTTTATGCAAGGGATTAGGCGTTTCCATCATGCAAAAAGACCGATGCGACACTCGTCAGTTAGGTGACTGATATTGCGTACCTGTATGTTGCTGTTCATAAAATAAAATGATTTACTGAACAGAAAGGATTTTATAGATGAAATAAAACATATACAAACATGTATTTCGGCAAAGAAATGCACCAATTCGACGGCGCAAAGAACTGCTCTCTCCTTTAGAGGATGAAAATGCCCGTGCTCAGTAGGGGGAGGGGCGGGGGGAATAACAACACAAAAACTACTCAACACTGAAAAAAACAAACAAAAATGATTCAATAGCCTCATCCCAGCGTTTGGGTAAATAAATAAATAAATAAATAAAACATTTTATATCTGTGGTAAGTTGGATAGTTATGGCAAGGCAGTGGGGGTGGGGTTTCTTTTCGAAGCTGATTTCTTACAGAACATGCGCACAAAGTAGTTAATCACCATACAGGCAAAAACTTCTGAACAATTTGTTGTAATGAGTCTTTTTGCGAGTGCAGTACATTATGCAGCATACAAATGCATATTTAATTTCCGTAATAATAATAATAATAATAATAAGTGGTGACTATAACAAAGTAATACAAAGTAGTTGTAATTTTACTCAAGTAATTTTGAAAATGAATAATTTTCTGTTCATTAGTAGTTACTTCACAGTTGTTTTTCTTGAACATTATTCAGTTGATTTAATAGTAGTTCTTCAGTAGGTATGACAGAATTCATTAGTTATTGATTAACTAACTGTTACTTAACATAATCATAAAATTCTATTACATACTGATTAGTTAACACATCTTTCTTAGTAGTTAACAGTAGTGACTTATGTGTTAATGAAGAATTACCCATTAGTTCTTCAGTAATTCCTTATCAGTTATGCAGTAAGTAAGAAACAGTATTCTAAAGTGTTACCAGTATTGCTACTGACCTATAAGGCCCTAAATCAGGGGTCGTCCTGTACAGTCATTAACAAAAAGCCACATTTGTATGGTGGTGTCCGGGTTTTACACTTTTAATAAAGTAGAGTAGTGACAAGTAACCTGGCAAGTATCTTCATTCACCAACTTGCAACACAGACCGCCTTGCTAAAACACACATGTGTGAAAGATGCGGAATGGATAAAAATAACTTGAATAAGCTCATTAATGGCATGTTTGAGTCATGCTCTTAACAAAATATGTTTTATTTCCTCTTTTCATATTGTGAATAATAAATGTGTAACATTTTAATTTGCTTGTTATACAATGGACCCTAACTTATTGTAATAATTATTTGACATATAGCCTACTAAAATCTTTTACACTCAGAATTATTCCTTGGCATCCTCACGCACTAAACTGCATTTTTTTTTAATTGTTTGCATGCTGGAGGTACGCTATTACGTCAGATGCAGAGTGATGTTAACATTTAGGCTAGCTGGTGAAAGAAAATGGCACTAGCAAAGAGTCTAAAGAGGAAAGTTGTCAGCGAAAATAGGGCATACAAAGAAGAATGGCAAGACAATGCGTTCATCCTATTCCTACCTGTTTTGTGAATGCAAAGGCGCTGTGTCTTATCTGCAACGAAGTTGTCGCTGTTTTCAAAGAATATAACACCGACACCGGACGCGAGCGGCACGACGCAACGCTACAAAAGATAATAGAACCCATTAAAACCTATTTCTAAAGTCCAAAAAGAAATTCCAAAAGACTTCATGCACTGTGAGAATCCAATAGGACTGCAGAGCCGTTTTGGTCAAAACACCTGTCAAGCTTTGGATCACCAACAGCTATGCTTAAAATTTTTCTACAAAAAGCATCTTTATAACCCCCTTTTAACGTTCTTTCATGTCATTGTACTTCTCTGTGGAAGTGAGAAGAGTATGCGCATTTGAGTATGTTGTCCAAGGGGAAGGCTCCAAGCTCAGAATTTGGACAAAATCCAGAGAACTTCCCCATATCCCTGGCTGGGATAGGAACGTGTTCCTCCTGAACTTTGTTAATAAAACATAATTTCATGTCACCAATATGTTGACACACACCATTCAACAGAAGGTACAATCATGTAATGCTAGTCTGCGGTTGTTTGTAGATACATTTCTGCACACTCACAGTGTTAGCTCTGTCTGTTTATTTATTTTTCTTTTTTTTTTTGTATCTGTAATTTGATCTGCTTTCTTAGGTTTGATGGTGTCATTAACACTTGGTTTTGTTGCAAGATGGCTTCTGAAGTCTTGGTTACATGAAGGCAACTAAAGTGAATAGAAAAGTATCAAACAAATAGGAATACTAAAGAGAGAGTTTAAAAGATGAGATGACACACTCATAGTTCAAAACACCAAAGACTAATTGAAACAATATAGAAATAAGAGAGTGCAGCTCCTGTTCTGCAGATGACAGCTCTGAAACAATGATAATAAGGTTTTTACTTAAGAGAGAGAGAAGGAGAAAGAGAAAAGATTAGCAAGCATATTGTTGAAACATGGTGGAATTAATATTTATATGATAAGCACCTCCGTCAGCTCTGTTGTCAGACCTGGAAAAGAGAAAGAGGCAGAGAGAGTAAGAGGGAGATTAGGAACACAATTGTTCCTTTCCTCTCCTCCACCTGGGTCCTGCGAACAATTATTCAGCAGTGGGCTGCTGATACCAGCATCACTAGTATGATCAAAAACATCACTCAGCACTTGAAAAAACTGGTTTCAAGCGAGGATTTATGTGCCTGGATCCTGTCAAGTTCTCTGACAAACAAATAAAAGGACCATGAATGGAAACTTATGCCACTTGAGACCCTGGTAAAGGGATAGGGGAAATTACTGCTTTTTCCATTTTGTGATGCAATATAAAACAAAATATTGATCATAAAATGCCAACATTGAACCCACAGACTGAAAACAGTATATTGAAAATTGAAGAAAAAAAAAAAAAAGCTCTGATATTCAGTGAAGTGAATGCTAAAATTACACAAATGTGTTTTGTAGTTTAGTTTACCAATTAACATTTTATTTTGGAATTGAATGGGATTGTTACAGTTAAGGTCAGTTATGTTCTGCATTTTCCCCCCTTTTTTGTGTTTTTTTTTTTTTTTTTTTTTTCACAATGGACCACTGGAAGAACACACCCGGGACTTTTTAGATCTAGTGTGCCAAACTTGCTACCCCGACTTTGCTTTGTGTTTTTTTTTTTTTTTTTTTACACTAGCCTGAGTGAGCGGTCTAAGACATGCATTCCAGTGGATGGTCCCAAAAAGGATTTTGCCGCATTTGTGGAGTGGGTGCTGGTCAACAACGTATTGGTTTTCACCATCGACCCTGTGGAGCCCACCAGCACCACTCCACCAGACTCAGAGCCCAGTCAGCCATCACCCAACCACAAGAAGCTGAAGCTGAACTCCACCGCAGACACTAAGCCAGTGCCTGCAGGAGAACGTGCCAATTGAAAACGGAGCTGAATACCACCCTGGAGCCTGTGCCCATCGACACATCTGACCAGGTGCGTGAGACTGCTACAACGTGAGATTACTCCTCCTGAGGGAGTTTTAGTGGAGCTTGAGGACTTGGATGGAAGCCATGCCCACACTTCCACCTCTGTAAATGTGCTAAACCTGGCCTCTGGGAATATAATGGACTTATTTGAGGAGGTAATTTCTGTGTTTCTCCCATCCCCGCTGGTCCTGCCAAGCATGAACTCTCCAGTACTCCCACTGGTTCCGCCCAGCCCTGAGTCTCCTCACAGTCCCATGGCATTCTACTCAGAGCTGTTCGGGTCCTCAGACTCAGAATTATGCGTTTCTATGACAACACTATCAATGCTGAAATTAATCTGCAGAGGTCAGGTAGTACAAGTCAGAGCTCTTGTTTAATTTCATTATTATTCTAATGTTATATGCTTTGAAACATGAGGTAATTTAACGCTATCTCGTGATGCTTTGCAGACTCTGCCCTGGCTGTGCGTGGTTGTGTGTTTTGAAAGAGGTATGGCTTTGGAGAGCACTATGAAGGGAAGGTAGGATCTTGTGCTTTCAAAGCTAGCTTGCAAGTGCTAGCCTCTCCGATACTGCCTACACTTTAACTGCTGTTTCATGTTAAAGTCACAATGAAAAAGAGGTAGCGACAAATCTTTTATTCCATATTGTGACGTGTAACAGATTATCAAAAGAAAAAATGTAAGATGGGGACTTTGTTCAAACCATCAGTTGTTGATTGGATTTTAAGATCTGCAGACTAAATGATTGTATAAGTCTAACATATGTCACCAGGGAGAAGTCAGTCATTTTCATTGGAAGATCGACTTATGACATTTTTATTAAAAAATTAATAAAATATGCACAGATAAATCATTTAAAATAAGATCTATAACATGCACTTACAAAATAGATAAGGTGAATTTTAATTTCATGCTGACTTAAAAGGCATTATACATTGTAAACTGTACAGTAAACAGCACACTATTATTCCATTCTAAGTGTGTGTTTGTTTAGTAAAGCTTTCTTATATTAGTTTTCCCTTGCAGACATACACAAATCTTCTCTATCTCATTATCACTTTAGAGGTTGTAATTGATTGTTAATGAACATAATTAAAACCAGCTGTAGCTGAGTCTTCAACCCCATGCAGATAAAAGTTATTAAGACATTTCAAATGATGTTGTGGCAATAAGGAAGAATATCTTGGGATATGTTGGATAATCACAATGGCAGGGGTGGGAGGAAAATTGGATCACTGAATGTGAATCCCCTTTTCACTCTTTTTTCTTTTCATCTCATTGCTTGTTTGTTCTAAGGGCAGCTTACTAATGGTAAAAAAAATCTTCTCTAGCTGCAGTTTGTAAAGAAACTACTGGCAGTATCTTTCAACATTAAACGGCACACAGAGCGTTCTGTCTAGTGGCACACTTTTCCTTTTCCCATTGAATTTCATTACCCACTGAACTATGCACTAATTTGTTAAGCTGCCGCATAGATTGGTTTTGACATTTTGCTTATTTTCTTGGAGCAAGACCCTGCTCTGTCCATTTATGAACACAAATAATCAACATTTATCCACTAAGCTGATAGTATTAATTTAAAATGGTCCAAGTAGCAAAACACAGCCCCTTCACTATCACTTCACTGCACTAACAACCTCAAAGAAACTTCTCAGGCTATGCCGAGTTTTGCTAACAGTTCATCAATCTGTCTGATTAGCTTGGCCTGGCTACAGGCAGCCACCCATTCTATGCCTCCACAGTATTAAAAGGGAATCCATTCCAGAGTCTCGTCCCGTCATGGCCGCCATTCCAGTCTTGTTTTCATCATGGCTGCAACGTCTGTTTCAGATCTTGAGTCAGCACCAGAGAATGAAGCAGTGCTATATGTCCTCAGCCATAGTGGCCAAGCAAAGCTCCTGGGTCAAGGCCATGAACACTTCACCGCCATGGCCTCCTGAACTGCCTGCGCCGCCATGGTCCCCCTTGTCAGCCTCCAGGGTGCCCACCCGCCCACCTTCTTACCCCTGTAGATGTATAACGGCGTGAGGACTCACCTTCCGGGAGGGCGGAGTACTGTAACGGTTTAAGCTACTGTATGTTCATGTCTGTTTTTAGGTTAGTTTTCTTGTTTGTTTGTTGTTGTTTTGTTTTTTTGTTTTTTTTTTAAATTAGTCCTGTATTCCTTCGATCTCTCCTTGTTTGTCACTATGGTTACTGATTGAGTTAGTTATGTTCAGGTGTGTCTAGTTAATTAGCCCTCTTGTAGATAGATCCGATTCATCAAACGTGAAAAATAGACTAACTACCACTAATACATTTAATTTGATCTAAACCGTTTTCTGATTTTTATAGTTCATATTTAGTCATAGCTAAATAGTCATAGTTTCTTCCCGGAACTAAAGTATGTAGGGTTTGTTTCTGGTGGGAAACTCATTAGTAGCACTCGGGGTGTTCTCTTGTCACGTTTGTTGTGTTCCTTCGGCAAAGAGCGGTAATTTTAAACTAATAAATGTTGACTGCTTTGGTAAACCGAATTAATAATTAAAGACATGTTTACATGTATGTTTTATTGGGATTTTCAGAAGATTATGTGCAGTTATTAACTGTATTTGTATTTTTGTCGTTTAAATGTATATGCTCCTATTAGCATTAGCTTGTGGACGCGCCTTATTTTACATGTAAATGTGCCTTATGTGTGTCTTTACAGGTATGTTTATGGCTTGCTTTTCATTTCATACATGTTTAATTATATAAATAAAAATAAAAGAAATACAAATATTTATATCGTTGTTTTTTTTGTACCGGGGTTTAAAGGAATAAGGCACACTTAGTGTTTATTCATATATTAGTTAATGATTTGTAAGTGCATCATTATGTCATGACTTTACTTAAGGGGGCACATCATACTTAATTCATTATTAACTAACCATATACTAACATCAACTAATGGCTTGTTAATGCATAATTTTGTCATGACTTTACTTGAGGGGGCACAATCATAATTAACTCATTATTAACTAACCATTTACTAGCATCAACTAATGGCTTGTTAATGCATCATGATGTCATGACTTTACTTGAGGGGGCACAATCATAATTAACTCATTATTAACTAACCATATACTAACATCAACTAATGGCTTGTTAATGCATCATTTGTTCATGACTTTACTTGAGGGGGCACAATCATAATTAATTCACTGTTAACTACTTACCAAATTCAGCTCATGATTTATCATTAACTTACTATCAAATACACATGTATTAGTAAAACTAGTATTGAGCCCAGTTAAGTGATGTTGTGTGGCTTTTCAAAAAGTCAAGAGTATGGCGGTACAGTATCATCACAACCTGCTTCTGGATGGAGAGAAAACACTGAATCTGATCCCAGCAAATGTTTCCTGACCTTAGTTCATGTTTCCTGTTTGGTTATTTTTTTGGAACCGATTCCTCAGGAACAGTTGTAAGTCACAGTAGGTTTAGTTTGATGGGAAAGAATATCACAAAACAGATTAAGACCTTTTAAGATAAATTATTAGTTGATTTAGTATTTTGTATGTTTGATAAGGAGGATCAGTGAAAATAATGACAAACTAATCCTGTGCCTTTCAGTAATGTTTATGATGAAGCTGCTGATGTCAGTAGTTTAAATTCTGAATTTATTTCAAAGTCCAAATATTTCTTATTCCTTCTAATAAAGACTGTTTGATTTAGTTTACCCTCAATGTTAATTCATGCATTAATTATCAAACATGTATTGACATGTAGTTAAGGCTTCTTCATTAATCATGAGTTCATGTTGAAGTAACTATTAATTCAGGTATTAGTACATGATTATTCATGTACTGTTATTGTAAAGTGTTACCGTATTTAAGCTCTGTGTTTCAGTCTGCTCTTTGTCTGTTATCGTTGCATTTAGATGGTGGTTCTGTTCTGAGTTCTTTTGTTAATAAAACCTGTAAACTGCTGCAAATAGATCCGGTCTCATCTCTGCTGCAACCATCGTCTGACACCTAGAAAATACACTAGTATTACCACATTGTAGAATATTCAATAAATTGCTTGAGCACATTATATTTTTATATAAGCTGTTTTTTTTTTTTTTTTTCAAAGGTAACTTAGTATGACTAGATGTCTAGGAAAAGCTCATCCTATTTGGTCTTCTACTGCTGAAAAGCCTGAAATATACTTCTGCTCACAGGGAAACAGGATGAAATAGATGCTGGGGGCTCAAGCACAAATGATCTCCTGTCAGTTCAAAGAATCAAAAGAGAGATATGTTAGGCTGTTGAGCAGATTTACCATTCAAAGTGAATGCGTGTGAGAGACAGGTGACTCAGCACCATAACTGAATTTTCAGTGTGCATCTCCCTCACAAATACGCACCCACACATGTAAATGACACGTTACCTAGCATCTACCGTCTTCTCTATTCCTCTCCTTGGTAAATTGCCAAGGCCCACTCTGCAACAACCTCTGCAAGAACAAGGCCATGGCCATCAGTAACTATGTTTCAATCCACCTATTTTTATGCACATTTTGGCATATCGCATAACAAAAAACAAAACAAAAAAAAAAACAGTGGATTGAAACGCCAAGATGCGCATAAATTTAAAAAATACACATAAAAAACTGTGTCCACTCATATGAGGTGGATATATTTTTTATTAGATAAGAAAACAGAGGATGTGATTGGATAGATACAAAGTTCTGGCATGAAACTCTAGATGGCACAGGCTGATAGGTCCTTAAATCAATTTGTAGCAATCACATCGTCATCTTAGGCTGCTGATTGGTTTCTGTGGCACCAGCAACCAATGAGCTTTCTGCTCAAACATTCAAATACTGACATTTTTTGCTGTCAGCAGTGTGCAGCGCGCTTTCAGAAACCCTCCACAGCTCCAACTGTATAGATGTAATGAAGATAGTATAGGTGTAGTGTAGTCGGGCAAGCTTGTAGAGCCTCTGATTATCAACACAAGAATGACACAGTTTGCAATAAAAATGAATTTATTAACAAAAAGATATACAAGAGTAAAATATCACACTCACTAAATACTATGAAGGAAAATGACTAAACTACTAAGGAAAAATGTATCAATAATCAAACACAAACTACTACACAAATGGATGTTAACAAAAATGAATGCCAAGTAGATAAGCAACGGAATGGATGAAGCAATGAATGGGTAATTAGCAGTCTATGGGGGAGTCAATGGTGGTCTTTCTGGATGCTGGTATGAAATAGTAAATAAGCATTTACTATGAATATAGATAATGTGTCTAATATATCTAACTGTGTACGCTGACCCTAGATAAACAGTCTCTACACAAATTGCAATCTCATATAGCAACAACCTAATGCCAAGGCCTTTGGGAAAAGGTTTGGTTAGTTTCACTTCTTCAGGTGATCAATCCGGCGATGGGAAGCGTCTTCCACTGGTATCCTTCCGTTTGCAGTAGGAGAGACTGTTGGCGAGAAGGCCTGGCTCGCAGTCTCCACTCTAATTCATCCCAAAGGTGTTCTATTGGGTTGAGGTCAGGACTCTGTGCAGGCCAGTCAAGTTCCTCTACACCAAACTCGCTCATCCATGTCTTTATGGACCTTGCTTTGTGCACTGGTGCGCAGTCATGATGGAACAGGAAGGGGCCATCCCCAAACTGTTCCCACAAAGTTGGGAGCATGAAAATGTCTAAAATGTCTTGGTATGCTGAAGCATACTTAGTTCCTTTCACTGGAACTAAGGGGCTAAGCCCAACCCTTAAAAAACAACCCCACACCATAATCCCCCCTCCACCAAACTTTACACGTGGCACATTGCAGTCAGGCAAGTACTGTTCTCCTGGCAACCGCCAAACCCAGACTCGTCCATCGGATTGCCAGATAGAGAAGTGTGATTCGTCACTCCAGAGAATACGTCTCCACTGCTCTAGAGTCCAGTTGCGCCATGCTTTACACCACTGCATCCGACGCTTTGCATTGCATTTGGTGATATAAGGCTTGTATACAGCTGCTCGGCCATGAAAACCCATTCCATGAAGCTCTCTACGCACTGTTCTTGAGCTAATCTGAAGGCCACACAAAGTTTGGAGGTCTGTAGCTATTGACTCTGCAGAAAGTTGGTGACTTCTGAGTAAATGTACATTTTTGACCAACATTTTCCACTTTTGATGTCATTTCTAACGAGAAATGACTACTGTGGTAATTAAATATTTGTTTAGTTCTCACCAAAGCTCGCACTTTATTGCGGTAGATCATTAAACTGTTACGCTGCCTCAGAAGTCTGTCCGAAATCCGTTTCATGAGGTGCCTTCATGCACAAACGCTGCCTTACAAGTCAATGCTTGATAAAGCAGCAAGGCAGCAAGTCAGCTACCTAGGTTTTCGGATGCAGCCGTCCTCTCCCCTGGCCTCCTGGGAAGGCTGTGATAGAAAAGTATCCATCGATAAACACTTCAGAATCTGGGCAGGATGCAGTAGGCCATCTGGGAACGTCTCGCCTACTCTTTTATGATTACTGAGTTTTCGGACATACTACTCCTTTCACGTACTGTTTTGGATGCAGCCAGGGACTTACCGCCAACTACTGGTGGTTTTAATTTAATATTTAAAAGTATCACTTCGTTTTTATCATCATTGCATATTTATTGAAATTTTTTATTCAAAGCATTATTTATTTTATAAAGGTATTTATAAAGGTAAAAAATGCACTTGAAAAATCGATTTAAGGGGACAAATATTGTCGCTTAATGGAAAAGGTGTAACTGCAGTCTAAGTGGAAAAGAGGGGGTACGCAGAAGGATCTTAAATCCCTCAGGGGGTACGACACTCTAAAAAGTTTGAGAACCACTGAAAAGGGATATGTAGAACTACACAAGTGCTACTGCTAAGAGTGCATTATCAATACAGCCAAATAGCTACCAAAATTAATGTTGGTAACTGCAGTTTGACTGAAAGTAATGACTAAAAGTTAACAAAAATGCAAAGACTTTTCGTAGACTAAAACTAGACTAAATCTATGAAAGACAAAAATGACTAAAATGTGACAAAGACTAATAAGCATTTTTGGCTGAAGATGAAGACGAAGACTAAGACTAAATCAAAAATGGCTGTCAAAGTTAACACTGGTGTATATGCACACGTGTGTTTGAGTGCGTTTTAAATTCAATAACAAAGCAATTACTTGGTTTTGTTTAACTCTGAAGCATAAAATGTGGAGTTATCTGCTGTTTAAAAAAACAAACTTTTAATATTTCACTAGCAAGGACCACACCACAACCATGCAGATAATAGATTTTATTAGAATGAAGACAGATTGAAAGGGATAGGAAGGGCAAAGATGTTATCATTCTCTGGTCTGGCTGATCGGGGAGTCTTGACCAGGGAGACTCAGAGTGGGCTTCATCTCGGTAGATGGTAAGCTGGGTTACTTGAAGACCCCCCCTGGATACAGACTGTGGAAGTAACTAGGGGATGTTAGAGATTTGAAGAGAGGAGGGAGGAAGAAGGGGAGGAGGGGGAAGAAGGGAAGGAAGTGGGATGGATGGATGAGTAAGAAGGGAAGGGATGGGTGGGATCGAGAAACTGAGACAAACGGTGCTGTGAAGGTTGGTTCAGTGTAAATACTGTATGCAGATGGGGAACGAGCTGATTGGTTGAGGTGTGGCCTTGCTCCCAAACTTTAGTTAACTTATTAACCCTCTGGGGTCTGAGGATTTTTGGGGTCCTGGAGCAGTTTGACATGCCCTGACATTTGTGCTTGTTTCAGTTGTTTATAAACATATTAATGGCAAAAGTGTCATTACACTGTATTCAGCACAAACCAGGCTACCATAATATGTGAGCAACATGTATGTACATGTTTGTATTTTGGAGAGAATAACGTTTATGCGTGGTTATTGAAAAAACAAAAAATTCAGTAAGTCACTGAAATAATACCTCAAAACATACTTAATATGTGTCCACAAGACTTCTGTGTATTGGAGGTTGTAGACTAGACTTTTTGCTTCAAAATATAAAACAATATATTGATTTAAATTTTGTAAGACACTTTTTGTTGAGAATATTCATGGAGGTGTGAATCTTCATGAATAATGCTGTGATTCACACCTGAGAAGACAAAGACATACATAATGACCCGCATAATGAGCCCTTTCAGTCAGGTAGGCTATGTGAGAGGAAAGTAAAGAATTAAAGTACAAAGTAATTTTTTGTGGTTTATTTAGAATATAGTTAACAATATAAACAAGACACATTTTGAATAAATAAGGGCACATTTTGAGTTTACAGTTTTACCTCAGGCACTGGAGGAGGAAAAAAAAAAAAAAAAACCTTTCCTTCCAGTTAGTGATCTCACCATTATATTCATTCAGAATGTCCAGTGTGGGCCAATATCTGGTCACTATGATTCTCAAATCTGTTAGATAAAAGAAAAAGAAAAAAAAAAAAACCTCTGTGAGCATGCTGATAACTAATGATATCAACTATTGTATTAACATGATTTTTGTGATCTCATGCATGCACATAATATTGCACACCATGTGAAGAAAATTTTGTATAGGCCTATTATATTTTAAATTATATACAGTACCAGTCAAAAGATTGGACACATTACTATTTAATGTTTTTGAAAGAAGTCTCATGTTCATCAAGCTTGTGTTTATTTTAACAAAAATACAGAAAAAAACAGCAATGTTGCGAAATATTATTACAATTTAAATTAATGGATTTCTATTTGAATATAACAAGTTTCATTGATGTGGTTATTTTACAGTAAACACTTTATAATCTGTCCAAAACAGCCCAAAGAAATCTTGTCTATTTAAACAATCTTTTTGCAGTTTAATATTCACAGACACTAGTGCAGAGGTTCCCGATCCTGGTCCTGGTCCTGGAGGCACCCCAACACTGCAGATTTTGCATGTCTCCTTTCTCTGACACACCCTTTTCAGTTCATGGAGTCTCTAATAATGAGCTGATGACCTGGATCAGGTGTGTTTGATTAAGGAGACATGCAAAATGTGCAGTGTTGGAGTGTCTCCAGGACCAGGATTAGGAACCACTGCACTAGTCTACATCGCGATTAGAATAAAGGATTTAAGAATAAAGAACTTACCATTTACAATCCTCGGCTTGATGCTCAAAATAGAACTGAATCCAGTCGTACTCTTCCTCTGAGGTAAATTCTTCCAGCATCATTCCTCACCACGTCTCAAAACGATTAAAAGTACATACATCTGACTAAAGTTGATGCGTTTTTTTCTCAAGTTTATGACATATAGACTTCTTACATTGATAGATCGCCTCAGAATTTACGTCTGAATAGCGTGCACTCCGTGGGCATGGCCACATTAGTGGATAATGAGATGACTCACAAACTACTGACATCTCTCTCTTTTCAAACAGATTACATAAGCAGAGAATATTTGTTTTTGATTTGACTTACGCGATTTTAAAACCTGACATTTCAATGTTTCTTTGGACATGTCTCATGTTTGTGTGGTAAGTATTCACTAAGTTACAGTTCATTTTCTGAGGACTATCAGATTGGACTTCATTCAGAGAGAGACTGCAGATCACGCATGATGTTAGTTTTCTTTATTTTGCAAAAAGCACAACATTTAGTTTTTAATCTGAGTGTACACAAATAATAGATGACGATCTTTAGTTTTAATTAATGTATTATTTTTGTCTCTATGACAAACAATAAAGCATTTTAAGTTGATTTTGCTGCTATGTGAAAAAAATCCAGCAAAACGTGTTGGCAAGTTTCCCGACCTTTGAGTATTAACTCCATTTCACTAGCAAGGACCACACCACAACCATGCAGATAATAGACTTTATTAGAATGAAGACAGGTTGAAAGGAATAGGAAGGGCAAGGATGTTTTCATTCTTTGGTCTGGCTGATCAGGGAGTCTTGACCAGGCCTGGAGACTCAGAGTGGGGGCTACGTCTCGGTAGGTAGTAAGCTGGGTTACTTGAAGATCACCAAAGGTTTGAATGAACTGATGTGGGCTTGAGCTTGATGGAGATCATTAAGATTATTACGGATGTATGAACAGTATGCTTCAGATGACCAGCGACCCAGGACTCTGATTATCTCGTCTGAGATGCCTATGCTGGCAGCCACTGTGGCTGCTCCAATCCGGAAGGAATAGATGGATTAGTGTTCGGGAGATAAGCCAGAGTTGCTGAGAATATTTCGAAAACCAAAATCTCTAGGCCATTTTCTCATTTTCTGCAAGAAAGGGTGGTTCTTGAGGAGATGAATGGTTGGCATATCTGGAAAGAACGTATTCCGAAAGTGCTTCGTAAGGACTGAGGAAGGAGTTGAGGCAGAAAATGTAAATGGGAAATGACTCTCCAAATTGGTCAGTTTTACTTTTCTTCAGAGTGTATATGAGAGGATCTAGAGTATGAGCTGTTTATGTCTGAGAGGCTGGGATGAATGACTGGGTTGAAAGCGGAAGTTGATGGGGCAAATTCCGAGCACCCCAGGAAGCCAAAGAATGCAAGTAAGGAACATGCATTCTAACGTTTGGTCGATTGCAGGGCTCAAGTAGCCCGAGCGTAATGTGTGGATGCATTGGCTCAAAAGGTAAGAAGTTTATAGCAAGAGTTGAGGGCTGGTTCTTGTTTCTGTAGACCTTTAATGAGCATAGATATGTGAGAATGAGAAATGGAGTGGCATTGGTCACCAATGGCAAGTTTGTAAATAAAGTTGATTCCGGATAGGTAAGTCTGGATGGAGGATGCTCAGATTTTTTGATTGGAATGGGCATGAGTGACGAAGTTGCAGATGGACCAAACATTCAATAGAGGAAATGGAAGCTGGGGATCAAGATCTTGACTATCAAGATTTTGACTATTGCTGATTATCTGAGTGGATGAGTATGGTATGTCTGGACCATTCGTGCCCCCAAAGGATGGCTGCTATGATGACGGGATGCATTTTGTAAAGTGCAGATGAGGGAACGTCTGACTGCTGAACGAGACAGCTAAACTCGGGCGACCATTCAGAAGCGAACCAACAGCTGTTGTAGTAGCCGCCAAAGCCGGTGGAAGGCATTGCATCTGTGTACAGCTGAATGTCTTCTGGCTGTGTGACATAGTCATTATAAAAGAAGGCTTGCGGCTATTGATAGGAGGTTGGAAAGGAAAGATTTTCTTTGGGGAATTATTGTGATGGTGTAGTTAAGGTGGCCGAGGAGGGCTAGCAGCTGTTGCTTTGTGCACCTATCTGCTAGAAGATAATTCGATAGGAGCAGTGAAATGCATTGTATTTTTTCGGGAGGCAGAGATGCTTGATAGGAGATAGGAGAGTCTAGGGTGATACCTAAAAACTCAATAGAAGTGCATGGCCCTAAAGTTTTTTCTTTTGAAAGGGGAACGACTAGTTCAGAAAAGACGCTGACGAGGGTAGAAAGTCCTGAGTGTGGAGGTGCGGATTGAGGTGTGATGATGAGGAAGTCATAGAGAAGGTGAAGGACATAGGGAAGACTGTGGTTATTGATGAGAATCCAACATAAAGCCTCTGAGAGGGAGTCAAAGATATCGGAGCTGCTTCTGCAGCCAAAAGTGAGGTGCAGTGCAAAATAATAAGCTCCTTTCCAAAATATTCCAAAGAAATGCCAGAATTCTGGGTTAATGGGCATGACTTTGAAAGCGCTGGTGATGTCTGCTTTTGAGAGCCATGCTCCATGGCCTGCTTTGCGGATGAGAGTGATAGCTTGGTCGATGGATGCGTATTGCATGGAGAAGTCTGGGGCTGGAATGATGCTATTGATGCTGGAAATGTGTGTGCCATGGGGGAAAGAGAGGTCGATTATTAATCTCTTTTTTCCAGACAGAGAAAATGGAGGCTCTTTAAATAGGCCTATCATGAATCCATCTTGGTCTTCTTTGACTATTAATGTGTCAACTGTGTCCGGTTCGGAAAAAGAGAGAACTGAAGGTTATGGGAGATATAAGAAGAGTCAGGATTTATCTCTATACCTGGATGGAAACCATTTTTTAACCAATTGATAAGGAAATCTACAAACTCTCTATCAGGGTGGTCTAGTAAGGCAGTGGCTAGGGCTTTTACTTTAACTGTTGTGTCGAGATACTTTAATAGTCAGTCGGGTAGAGCAGATAGGTTGTGGGGGCAAGAGTTCCTTGCATGGGACACCTCCACAGAAGGAGCAGGTGTGCAGGAGTCTGCAGTTGGAAAGTGAACAGCTGAGATGACTGAAGTTGTTGCATATCATTCTGCCTCCTTGGTAGAGGATCGGTCGTCCTCTTTTGTCGATGCTTTTGGAAATAGGAACGTTGGCTGTAGGGCGAATGTCGAGGGGTTTTGGAATTATAGGACGAGGTGGGGCTGCTGTAGATAATCTATTGAATATTGATGTTTTGCATGAGGAGGAGGGTTGAGAGTGGGGGGGGGGGGGTGATTACAGTGTACGCTGAGGCTAGATGTGGTGGGGCTCCACATAACTCGCAGGAGAGTGAAGTACGTACGGGCTGTGAAGATATGACAAAGTTCAGCATCAAGAGAGCCCCAGTATGTCCCCTGGTTAAACTGTAGTAACCGACCTGCTACTTGGGTGGCAAAAAGAACATTGTAGTTATTGAAACCTGTCCCTCCGAAATGTACAGCTATGGGAGGGGAAAAGAGATAGATTAGTTGGAAAGAAAGAAGGAATATGAGGGGGTTGAAAAGGTCCATTAAATGTTAGAATTCCTGGGTTTACTGCACAAGGGACTTGATTTGGGTTGGTTGGTAGAGGGGAACCAGAAATAACAGGAGTTAGTGCTGCTGTTAATGGCAGAAGGAAGGGTAGAGGAATGGATGGAAGGATGAAAGGATAAATGCCCATGAGGATTTGGAGCTGTTTGTGAGCATAAAAATGAAAAAAAAAGGATGTAATAATATGGGATAGATCTGAGGTAGAAGGAGCAGATGTTCATGGAAATTGAGCTTGGTTTCCACTAGGTGGCGTGGATGCTGCTGCTTGAGGCCGTTGTTGAGGCTGCATAGCAACGTTACAAGTGAAGATGGGAGGATTGTATGCGAATGCCGGAAGCATTGAGGGCTCGGAGTTTAAAGTTACTGAAGTGTTAGCTACTGAAGTGTTAGTGGATGCTGTTTAAAGCTGAAATATTGTCAGAGCGACTGAAGTGGATGCCTTTATCCTAAAGAGCTTGTTGAAGGCGAGCCACAGTCCAATTCTTAATGTTAGTCTCTGATCTGGGAGACGTGCCGTGAGTGCGCTGATGAGGACTGCGGGCGGATGGATGTGAGAGACTCTGTTGACGAGGAGAGCGATCACACCAACTTCCGTTCCTGTGATGGCTGTGGCGATCGCGAACAGTAGTTCTTGTGTGCGGAGGAGAGTGATCCTAAGATCGAGGGTTGGAGAAATCTCCGTTAATGAGCTATGGTGTGATTGCCCGCAGGGCTAAGGAATTTGAACGGCGGAACACAACCGGTGTGAGGTTTGCCTTTGTAGGGATTGTTGTGAAGACCTTCTCTGTGAAGGAGGATTGATTCTGAATAAATCGTCATCAAGTCAGAAGGATTGATCTGCAGCTCAGGATCCATGGTGAGTCCATCGAGAAGCTGAGACAAATGGTGCTGTGAAGGTTAGTTCAGTGTAAATATGCAGATGGGAATGAGCTGATTGGTTAAGACGTGGCCCTGCTCCCGAACTTTAGTTAACTTATTAACTCCATATAAAAAAAACATACTTTCAATGAACTTTAATTTTGTAAGTTACCAGTATTTTTTTTTTTACTTAAACAAAACCCAACTGCAGTTTGACTGATATTACTTGGAATGCACAATAAAAAAAAATAAATAAATAAAATAAACATGATTTATGAGTGAATAAAAATGTTATTTGTTTTTGCAAATGAACTCTTCATATACACATTGAAATGGAAGAAATTTCACTGAAGAGAACACTAATCACCCTTAATACTGATTTGAAACATAACACAAAATTTACAACAAATTATAGATAAAAAAAACACTACACACAGCTAAAACTAAATTAATTATGAATGACAAATATTTGTCCCAAGTTCCTAAAAACACAAATTGTTCAAGTGCATCATTAGTGATCAAACTGAGCATGCTCATTGCTCAGTGTTAGTTGGACCCTGACCACCAAACTTGACATTTCAAGTTCTTGCTTTTTATGTTGCTTGTCCTAAAAGACAGCTGACAGGTTTTTTTTTCTAACCATCACAACAGCAGGAGAGAAAGAGAAACTCATCCCATTTCTGTTGCACTGGATGTGTCAAGCTGTGAAAATTTCATTGAGCTCTTTAAAGTCACTGGCTCAGCTGACTTCCCACCCTTTAAACCATTCAGCAGTGTCCAGCAGAGCTGAGAAATGGGATTGAGGCCTTTGCCCAGATTTGCATTACATTAACTTTTTCTCTAGTGGTCATTTTGTTCACATGCTATTCAAAAATTGGGATTCCAGGATCATCACTCAGATAACTGTGCTTAAGAAATGTGATTAGTTACACATTTGTTAAGCAGGACTATAATGGAGTGGGAGTTCAAGGGTGGAAAGAGAGACAGAAAGACTGCTTTAAAATGTCATTGTTTTCTCATTTATTGACATTTCTAATGTGTAAATAGTTTTTACCTGTCAGCGGCAAAATTACAGTTTCTGGTGCCATTATTTGAAAGACAGCAACAAAGAGGAAGGCAAGAGAGATTTGATTTTTAAAAAAACAACTTAATTCCAAACAATCAATTTTTACAAATTCCAAAAAATAAAAAATAAAATAAATTATACACCAATGCAAAAGAGAGAGAGAGAGAGAGATTTGATTGATTTAAATAACAAACTTTATTCAATCGTAACAGCATAAATATTAAACACACATCAAATCCAAACCAGATCAAAAATTAACTCCTCCTCCACCACCGTACAAAAAAACAAATTGTAACACCACTGTAGTTTAAAAGTTTCTATATCATTCATTGCTTTATAATATTTAAACTCTACAACAATTCTTAAGAGAGAGAGAGAGAGAGAGAAAGATAAACCCCCTTCCATCACAGCACAGAAAATGTTTTTGTAAAACCACTGCATTAAAAAGGATGCCAAGTCATTCATTAATTTATAATTTATGAATGACAATAGTTTTTGAAGAAAATGCTCTACCAACATTTGTTTATGTCTGCACAAATCATTTCACACCGGACTTCTTTGTGAACGAATGTCAATACAAAGGGACAATACAGGTTGTGCTAAAAAGTTGTCACTCAAGGATAGATCAGTAAACTGTTTGTGATCCAGCTTACAGTCTCCAGAGTGATACTGGATACGGCAGTAATGAAGGTGAGAGTACTTTATTCAGTTCATCTGAGTTGATTTACGGATATAAAGTTTACCAGTTTATTAAGCATCACCCGAAAAGGCATAAGGTCTTTATATATTTGTTTACTATTAGTTGTAACAAGTGTTTCTGTGTTTTATTAAGCTCTATTAAGTGATTTTCTAGAGTGAAAACGTACGCTTCAGCTTTTGTGTGAAGTACAATTAACCTCATAAAACTCACCGGTAAAGTCGAACGGGGTCCAGTACAACAGGCTTGTACTAATATAGTGGATAAAAACAAGAAGACAATATAAGTTATATCCGTAATTGAACTAAACTATACTTGTTCTATCTCCATGCAGCATATTATTCGCAGTTTCTGTGTCCTGACTGACTCCTGACACCAGAGAAGGAGCTCTTGAAGCTCCGCCCTCTTAGGCCAAGCGCAGCAACTCATTTGCATTTAAAGGGCACACACTGAAACGGCGTGTTTTTTCTCAACCACAAAAAGTGGAAATTTTAACATGTTATAAAAAATTATCTGTGGTGTATTTTGAGCTAAAACTTCACATACACACTCTGGGGACATCAGAGACTTATTTTACATCTTGTCAAATAGGGCATAATAGGTTCCCTTTAATAAATTAAATGTTCAAGGTGTCTGAATAAATTTTGGTTTGAGTGTATGTCTATGCACAGCTCTCAGCACAGCTTTTCAGTCAGGTTGAGGTCTGGACTTGACTGGGTCATTGCAACATCTTTATTCTTTTCTTTTTCAGCCATTCTGTTGTAGATTTGCTGGTAATCTTCAGATCATTGTCTAGTTGTTTTGGCCAAGCTTTAGCTGTCGGACGGATGGTCTCACATTTGACTCTAGAATACTTTGGTATACAGAGGAGTGTTGGAGTTCATGGTCGACGCAATGACTGTGAGATGCCCAGGGCCCATGGCTACAAACAAGCCTAAAATTATCAGCTCGATACCCGCATGCTTGACTTTTGGTATGAGGTGTTTGTGCTGATATGATCTTTTGGTTTTCACCAAACTCGGCACTGTGCATTATGGCCAAACATCTCCAGTTTGGTCTCATTTGTCCAAAGGACTTTGTTCCAGAAGTTTTGTGGTTTGTTCAGAAGCAACTTTGCAAACCTAAGCCATACTGCCATGGTTTTTTAAAGAGAAGAGGCTTTCTCCTGGAAACCCTTCCAAACATGCCATATTTGTCCCGTCTTTTTCTAATTGTACTGTCTTGAACTTTATCATTTAACATGTTAACTGAGGCCTGTAGAGTCTGAGGTGTAGCTTTTGGGCTGTCTGCAATTTCTCTGAGCATTACATGGTCTGATCTTAGGGTGAATTTGCTGGGACATCCACTCATGGGAAGATTGGCGTCTGTTTTGAATGTTTTCCACTTGTGAATAATCTTCCTCACTGTAAATGATGGACTTCAAATTGATTTAAAATGGCCTTGTAACTGTTCCCAGATTGATGGCAGCAACAATTGTTTCTCTAAGATCATTGCTGATGTCTTTCCTCTTTGGCATTGTGTTAACACACATCTGAAGGTTTCAGACACTTAAACTGCCAGAACTTCAGCTTTTATAGAGGTGCTCACACTTGCTGGTGATCAGTTAATCAGAGACATTCAATTAGCAGTGCCTGACTGTTACCCTCTTAATTCCTATGTTAACAGTAAGGGTATCCTAAGTTTGTCACACATGGCTTTTCCATTTTTGCTTTATTTTTGCTAAACAAATAATGACACGGTGTGATATGTCATGTGTTGTCGTTTATTTGAGGTTTTATTTTACAAATTTTAAGACCTGCCAAGGACCAGATGATTTTGTATTATGCCCTGATACAGAAAACCATGGAATTCAATAGGGTGTCCTAACTTTTTCACATGACTGTATGCCAGGGGCTTTACCCCTCTCCATCTCTTTCGGAGCAATGAACAGCTCCTGCTCACACAGCGGCCTCTTCACCTATGCTTTTGAACTCTCTGAAACACTGGGTAGACCTTTGTAGAAGTGAGCAGACAAATCATCATCCTTAACAAACTCACTGAGTACAGTCCAGCATAGAACCACATGGCTCTCTTTCTTATTTCGGAGGGTTGTTAGCTCCTGCCCATCTTCAGAGCATAAGCAGTGAATGCAACGACTATTGCAATGCAATGACCATTCTTTCTCTCAAGACTGAAAATGAACTTAGAAGGGACATCCATTTGTGAAAGATTTAAAAAACGAGATTGAACCAATGCTCCTTGTGCTCTAATTTCTGATAAATCTATGAGAATAGATCTTTTGGATTTAAGTCTACAGATATCTCTGATCTTTGGTAACATCAGCCAATTCCTGTAATTCAACTATTTCAGTTTCTAACATTTTCATAGATTGTGTTATGTCCTGGGTAACATTGAAAGTGTATTGCTGACAAAGCATCACTATATTAACCTTCCAAACATCCCACCACTGCCTCAGATTCTGTCCTGTTTTCTCATCTTAAAAAAACCCTCTAAAATTCTTGTCATTTATCAAACACGTGTTGAAATGCCAATAGGCACTTCTGGCCTTTATGTTTATTATAAAAACTTGACTTAAACTTTACAGTGATCCGAAAAACCCACTCTGGCAATTATGCATTTTTTCACAATATTAAAATGGTGCTTATAACAACAAAACCTATCCATTCTGGCTATGGATATAACATTTTCTCTTGCATGTGCTGTATATTGTCTGACATCATTATTAAGCCCCTGCCTCCAGCCACCCGTCCTCTGACTGAACTCAAATGATTAAGCACTACTTCCCCTATCCACTCCTTTTTCCAATCAGTTTCATTTAGACTGTCACTGTGAGTTTCCTGAACAAACGTAACATCCAAGCTCTTTTTGTCTGATTAGTTCAAAAAGTAACGCCCTTTTCCGTGTATCCCTTGCACCATTCAGATTCAGAGTGCCCATCCTTATCGCACTCATTAAAAGGTATATTATCAAAAGATATGATGCAAACAATGGCTTAAAAGAACAAAATAACTTATGTAGTTTCAAAGCCATCCTCAGTATTTTGTTTTAGTTTCAATTTCGAAACAAATTTCTTCAACCTGAACACTTCCTGGGCAGTGAAATGTTCCTCACTGTCATCCCTCATCAAAGTTACAACTGAATCAATGAACATTTTGCGATCTGGAATTATTCCTCAACCTGAACGTTTTTCATATTCTTTGTTTTCTGTAGAAATTATCTTATTTTTCCAAATGTGTAAACACCCTGATAGTCTCGTCTATTCCTATTAACCGTTGCCTCACCATCAGAGTCCTCAACTGCGCTACATTCAGTGTCATAATTTTTATTAGCTGAGTCTACTATCACCTGACCACTGCTCATTTGCTTTGGGCTTTTCCTTAATGTTTTTTTAGTAGAGGGAGTTTTAAAAAGTGCTTCATCCCTCACCATGTCAATTTCCAAACTCTCTTCAGTCTCAATAGATTCTGCCATAGTAGATACATCTTCATGTAATACATCAGTTTCATTTTTTACATTGCCTACACCCACTATTGTGCCACCAACATGTTCGCCTATACTCTCCGCAACTTGCTCATCCTCAGCAGTCTCACTTCTCCCACCTTCCACATGCATATCTTCCCCAGCAAAAGCGACACTGGTCCCAGCTTCAGCAATCCCTCCCATCCTTTCATTATCTACAGTTCCAGTATCATTAGCTTTCTCAGTACATGCACTTCTAATGTGTCCCTCTTTTCCACATTTGAAATATTTCATAATATCAGAGGTAGCAAAAACCACATAATCAAAACAATCAATTCTGAATTTGTAAGCCACATTCAATTCATCTGCATCATTCTTCAACACCATGTAAACCTGACGTCTAAAACAAACAACATGCTTGAGTTGCGGTGATTTACAGCCAAGCGAGATCTTTTTCATTTGGGACACTATACTTTACCATGCCTTGAGAGCTCTGCAAGCAAGAGTTTATCTTTAATGAGCAGGGGAACATTGGACAAGAAAAGTTTTGTTCGCCAGTTGAAGCAGCGGCATTACGGAAGTAAAGGTATCCTGTATAACAACGCTATTCTGTACAATACTGTTTACTTTTTCAATAGTTTCCAGAAAAACAACAGTGCTGTTCATACGAGAGGCTGGATGATATGCTGTCGAAACCGACAACTTCCCCTACAGCCAAAACACATTGTTCCACAGAAACATTAATCACAGGCGCGAGTTTGATACTGTGTCGACGTGACAACCGGTCCAAACTCATCCGTTTCGAAGATGCCATTGCCACCCAGCAAATGCTGTATAGCGCCAATTTTCTTTCTACCCAAAAGACTCTATCTAGCCTAAGCTAAACAATCCCAAACTAACACTTAAAAAGATCTATACCAAAAACTTTTAAATCAGAAACAGTGTGAAAATTAAGAGAAAGCGGGGAAAAACTCACTCACACCAGCAGCACTCTCGCAGCAAACTCCACCCACTCACCCCCAGCATCTGCTCAGAGAGAGATAGAGGCTGCATCCGAAAACCTAGGTCTTGCTGCCTCGCTGCCTTTTAAGACAATGACTTGTAAGGCAGCGTTTGTGCATGAATAAGACACCTCACGAAACTGATTTCAGACAGACTTCTGAGGCAGCGTAACAGTTTAATGATCTACAGCAAAATAGCGCGAGCTTTGGTGAGAACTAAACAAATATTTAATTACCACAGTAGTCATTTCTCGCTAGAAATGACATCAAAATTGGAAAATGTTGGTCAAAATTGTACATTTATACACAAACTGACCAACAAACGCAACTTTCGGATGCCATCTTTATTTTTCTAGCTCAACTGTCACAGAATGGAAAGCACAGGATTGTAGGATATCAAAAGCAGTTAAGGATACATCTGTGCTGCCTTCAAAAATCGATCAGATGAAGGTATCTCATGAGACAGGAAGTGAAGCTAACATTGAATTTGGACATGCCTTGATGCCTTCCTACCTTGAAATGTGTCCTCAGAAGGCAGCATTTTCCAGTTTTCGGACGCAGACAGAGAGAGAGAGATGTTGAAAAAGGGAACAGTGCTCACATGTTATTCAGAGGCAAAGGACAGGTCATCACTCTCAGTATAGCAATCTAAAGCTTTATATGCAAACAACCACCTACTCATCTCCAACTGGCTCAAACATTCAGTCAGTCCTCCCTCTCTCAGACTATTAATGAAAACTGGCTCTTTGAGTTAGCTGTGATGGAGTGCTTTCAATTCAGGAAATTACATTTAAAATGTACCAAGGATAAATGTCACAACAGCTATTTCCCAACATGAATGGGATGATGATGAGTCTCAGAGCGGCAGAGAGGTGCTGCTGCTGCCGCTTAACTTAGTTAAACCAAATGGAGTTTCTACAGGGAGTTAAAAATAAAGACGTGATACCACTACCACCTCAGCAGCTGGGAATACAGTTCAATGGTCCTCACACTGAATATTTCATAATCCACTGCCAATCCAGGGCGGCAGAGCCATTAGTAATTAAGCTTATAGGTTCTTTAGCTAAATAAAATAAATAGGTGTTACTACACAAGAGGCTGAACAACACAAATAGAACAAACTCATAATTGGTTTCGTGTTCACAATATCAAACAAAAACATGGAGAGTGAAAGGCACTTTTCCGCTGAAGATCATGAGAACATTTAGAACCTGTAGCAACAAGAATGTCTGGTAAACAACTGAGGTGTTTTGTTGTTGGATGTAAGAGTCTTCATTTACTCCCGACATTTGAGCCGCTGAAGACACAGTGGATTAGTTTTGTTTTTGAAGGGAATGCGCCACAGATCTAATATACACATGCGATTTCTGTCCCTGCTGTTTACGTTCACAGATATAACCAAGTGTGTTTGTGAACTTTGTGTGTTTTTGACATAACCTTGTGTGTATTTGACAGTTTAAACACAAAAAGACGTGAAAGAGAAGGTAATTTAATACTCATGAGACGTGCCATCTGACAGACTGTGCGTGTGCTTCAGATGTGTGCGCTCATAAAATTCTAAATTAGAAGTTTAAAAACAAAAACAAAACAAAAAAAATGTCTTTATTCAACAATTTCTTCTCTCCCCTGTCATTTTCCTAAGCAGTTGATGTAGTGAACACAGTGCAGTGCTTCCGTGTTCTGTGTCAAAACGCTGGCATGTATGTGTCGTGCTGCTCCCATGTAAAGCGGTTTTGAAACGATATGTATTGTGAAAAGGGCTATACAAATAAATGTTAATGTACAGCGTTGGCCAATACAGAGCCGGTGTTCAGACGTAAACACAGAAGCGCTGCACTGCGTTCTCTACATCAGCCGCGTAGGAGAATGACAGGGGAGAGAAGAAACTGTTGAATAGAGTCATTATTTTTGTCTTGTTTTTGCGCACAAAAAGTATTCTCTGTGAACCACTGCAGTCACATGGACTATTTTAATGATGTCTTTACTACCTTTCTGGGCCTCAAAGTTGCAATGATGTTGCTGCCTATGTATGGTTCAGAAATATCTTAATTTGTCTTCAGAAGATGAACGAAGGTCTTCCGGGTTTGGGACAACATTACGGTGAGTACTTAATGACAGAAATTTCATTAATGGGTGAACTAACCCTTTAAAAGAAAACAGTTTAAGTAATATTTACCCCCAGTTTTACAGACAAGGCTTAAGCCTATAGTCCTAGACTAAAATGCATGTTTGAGCTGTTTTAACTGAAAGCAACTTGCACTGGCATATCTTAAAATATGTCAGTGCCATTGTTTTGTCTCAAGATGCACACCTGTAATGTTTTTTTCTAAGGCAAAAAAGTTTTTATCTAAAAGCTACTTAAATGTCATAATTAAACTAAGGCCTAATCCTGGCTTAATCTAAGCCCTGTCTGTGAAACCAGGCCTAAAAGTTTTAAATATTAATTTTAAAATGTCAATCTGTAAATAAATAAATAATGTAAAATAAAATAAAATCCTGTGAAGCATGTTTAATTGGCAGCAAGGGATATAAGGGAAGTGACTTGCATCAGAGAAATGTTAATAAAATAAGTAGCCACTTAAGTAGGCTATACGAGCATAAAAACATGTTAAAACCTCATTCAGCACATAAATCAATACATATATGACATTTATATAAAGTCCCAAAGTTCAACAGCATAAAAAGATAATTAAAAAATGAAAGCACTATTTGACAGCATTGTGGATATAGCAGTTCACATCATTCTTAAAAATGCCCAATGTAGCACCGACAACTGTCAATCTTTCAGACGAGTGTAATATTTTTAAGTTAAAATACATAATTTCAAACCCACCCACACATTCACCATGCTCTGCCGAGACCTGTGAGATTTATATTTATAGAAGCAGCACACCTGCAGCAAATTAGAGGTGGGAATGATAGCGCAGTTGAACATGTCCAGAAGATATTACACAAATTGGGTAATTAAATAATCAAATCAACGAGGAAGGAATGAAAATGAAAACAACACAGTCAACAAAATAATTATGAGAACCCTATAAACTACTAAAATAATGCATTCACAAAATCACAATGCCCAGTACTGACTTTCATCACTTTTATACTACCCAAAACATGGATTGCATTGAAGCACAACTGCTGTATAAAATACATATAATAGGATTTTTTTGGGGAGCTGCATCTTCTGGGGGACATTAAAAGAGAGCAAATATAGCTAAACCTTTAGATGGTTGGTTGATCGACATTGTAATATCTATGGTAAACGCACACTTTCTCATAAGTGATTTATATTTAGGTAGATGCTGTGGCAACATGGCTAATGCTCATTTCTGGTAATGAGAAGGTTGCTCTCTATAAGGAGAGAGTCATGACCCATCTCCATTGTGCCCTTCTTGAGAAAGGCACTTAACCTTAAATTACACTAGGAAAATTGAGTAGGCTTCTGTAAGTACAGATAAAGGCATCAAATCAGTGAATGATCAGAAAGGCCCCATGAAATTAAAGTTGTAATTTTATGGCTTTTAGTCCATGTCTGTACTCCTAAAAGTCTTACAGACCAAAAAAGAATTGGTGACACATCTTGCACACACCGGTCACATTCACACTGTACGTTTTGGGGATTGGCAACCGCATTTACTTACAGGTATGAGTCTCGAAATGTCCCTTTCACACAGCCAGTAGCGTCTGTAACACTGTCTGTATGAATGTGCAGCGAGAGTCAAGTCAACTAGTCATCCAGTCCTGTTCCGTTCAAACAGCACAGAATTTCTGAGAATGCGGTTTTGAGTCCTGAAAATTTACGGGTGTGAATTCTGTTGTAGAATGTGGCTGTCACTACCATAAATAACCGTACTAAGTGTGAACGTAACCATATTAAGGACTCAAATACAGGACTGACAACCTTATTCTGCTGCTGTGTGAACGTAGCCACAGTCAAATACAAATATTTGTCCATTAGAAATGTTCTCTAGTCTAGAATGTGCATATCATTTCAGCTAAATTATTATTACCATTTATAATAGCAACGCTCATAGTTTTATTATTTTGAAACTGTCCCAATGTGCATACTATTCATCCTAAATAGTATGTGAGATTAGAATAAGTGTGTCTCAAAGCATAGTTTGTTGAAAAGAAGACAAACATGGTGGATGTGTGCAGTGTTAATTTTGTTAATGAATGTTCGAAAAATGTTCATCGATGACCTTTTTTCCATGACAAGAAAAGACGATGATGAGACGACACCAACATCATTAAACAACAACTGTGACTACATCAACATGCAATATCGCTGACGAAAAAAGACTAGACTAAACTGTAGTTAAAAAAATAAAACCTTTACTAAAATCTCTCTTTGTATTTGTCGAATAAGAAGAGAAGACAACGTATTACAAACTGTTTGTAATAAGCTTTCATGCTTGCAGTTGCCAGATGTCAAGATTTTAAATCCCCCAATCACAGCTTGTCTCTTAAAAGGATACATTTTCTGCCCGGTGTTTGAGTGCATTCACGCCATGTTGAAATTACCGTAATTTCAAGATTTCTACTTGTAAAAAGCGTTCACAACCTCGTACAGCTCATAATTACAGCCTGTAAGATGGGAATTTTCTGAGAGCTCCAGCTTGTACCACCTGACCGTTGTACAACCTGACCGCTGCAGATTAATTTAGTCATTGATAGTGTCGCCATAGAAACGTAGTAAGGTCGTAGTCCATATGTATAAAACTTCTCAGAAATGCTCTTTAAGAATAGTCTTAAGTTTTGACTTAAGTGTCAAAAAATTCTTAGTAAAAAGTGAAAGACTAAGGGACTGTTTACACAACACCGTTTTCAACAAAAAATGGAAAACTTTTTATGGATTTTGGCCGTTCATTTACACAACAATGGCATTTTGGTGACCTGAAAATGCAAACTTGTGAAACTGGGACGCGATACTGTAGTAGACGTTCACATGGTTATAATTTTCTCTCTAATATTGTCAATCTTGCAAGTAAAGAAGTTCATAAAAGCTGCATTTCCACCAAAATTACCCGGAACAATTTGTCCCAGGAACTTTTTTCCCACCAGACCTATTGTTAGCTGCGTTTCCATAGCGGTCTAAAGTGCCGTGAAGAGAGTCCGGTAACGTAGGACCGTGCGCGACATTCCCGCTGGATTTCTTCCTCTGCGTATAAGTTTAATAAAGCCTGAACCTCATCGTCAGTCCATCGGCCATATTTTTTAAACTCCATTGTTGATTCAAATAGCAAACAAAGGGGGCTTTCACACTGGGCTCGTCTGCCGTGGTCTGGTTATCAGTATTATCTTTGTATTTTATTGTTGAACATCAATTAAATTTTTACCCTTAAATGGGTTTGGAAGTTTTTTGTATTTACTAATTCGGGGTACAGACACAGTCTCTATGTGATAATATCTAGGTGAAAGAGTCTCTGACCTCTGACTGGTGAAGTCGAACATCATTAGTGCCGACGTGAATGATAATCTTAGAGTATTTATGATTAGCATTAGCCAACACTTTTAAATTTGCTTTGATGTCAGGCTTATGTCAGGCGTCATGTTCCTCACAGTATTCCTGTCCATTTTTGATGATTTCAAGCCAATATGTTAAGAAACTGTCTTTCTTTTGGAGCATTTCTTTGTTCTCGCTGTGCTCTAGCCAGAACCAGGAATCCATGGCCATTCACTCCTTGGACTCAGGCATGGAGGGCTAAGGTGAACAAAGGCAACTCGTGATGAGATTAGCCTGTGATCAATTGGCCATTGATGTCATCTTTCCTGTCCTCCACTTTTGGCAGTCCTGATTACAATAGTCATTCTGTTGTCATTGAAGGTCCTATCACACTCTTTTGTATAAATCAAAGTGGTACAAAAGGATGTCTGTTGTGAAGCTCTGATGCCATCACGTCTGCTGTTCACTACAACTCTTAAAGCATACAACTCTGCTTGGTCATGGTTTACAATGTTTTGTCTCACTTTTAATTTCCCTTTATTTCCTATTCTAATTTCTACCATATGCATGTTGAAGTTCGCTACTTTACGCAAAACTCTGGCAGGTATTCAATTTTATGTTTGGTATCATAATCCAAATTATCCAAGCTTATTTTCTACCTTCTGTTACTTAAAGGTGTAGGAAAATCATCTCTTAAAGTCCCCGACAAACGTCTTCCTATTACGATCAGCTTTTTACATAAATTAATCTCATCCTTGCATAATTTTCAAATTACATCAACGCTTTCCTTGAGATCATGTTTTCAATGGCTTTTTACGGTTTTATGCGGCCTGGGGAATTTTCTACAGACTCTTTACATTATATTCCAGCACGGGACCTGTCTTTTTCTGACTTTTTTCTCCAAATTGCTTTACATTATTTCTCAAACACTCTAAAACAGGTACTTTAGGAAAAGATGTTTCGATATTGATTTATAAAATAAATCATTCCTTCTGTCCTTACACTGCTATGGTACGTTATCTTAAAGTTTGTCCGCACACTCCTAAACTGACACCTTTGTTTCTTCTGCCTAACGGTCTCCCAGTGACAAAACATTGGTTTAAACTCCAACTATCTGCAGTTTTAACAACTTGTGGTATTTCACCTTACAAATACACTGGCCATTCTTTTCAAATTGGTGCTGCTTCTTCTGCTTCCACTATCAAATTGATAGGTAGATGGACGTCTACCGCGTATGAGTCTTACATCAGATCTGTTCAACAAATCATCCTGAACGAAGCAAATAAATAAATAATAATTTTGTTAGGTTTCAAAATATGAAGCAAATTTATTTTTGGACACTTTATGATTGTCAAACTTTGTGGAACATATTTATATGTTAACATAATGAACCGCACTGCTGGTTATTCTGCTGGAACACCTGAGTGAACTTGATGGGAACTGATTTCACACACCATGAAAAAAAGACCATAAAACCAATTTGTTAAAAATAATTTAAAGGGTGGCTCAGAAAATGAAGTTAGTTCTTAAAAAAATGTTCATTTTCTTGCAGTTGACACTTGATATTACACATCTAAAGAAATTAAATTCAGAAATTTTTGTGTACCTTAAATGAAATGTGACCAAACGCCTTAAGCCAATACTAAAATAAATAAAGTTTAAAGTTCAAGAATTCAGAGTGAATTCAAAGCACGTTTAAATCCGAGTGTATTGGCTTATAACAGTGTAAAAGCAAGTGAATCCTGTTGGTAATAGATGTATGAGTCAGATCTGCAGAGGTGCATATGTTATCATCACAACACTGTTTATTTGCAGAGGGAATGTGGGCAGCTCAAGGGCAAAGCTGATTATAAAATGATAAAACTCACTGAGAAGGAATATAGAACTGCTAGTAGTTCTTTGTGTCGTAACCAAATCTGCTTTCTTTTGTACAACTAATCAGGTTTATAGAATAAAGAGTCCATAATGAAAATAAAGCAGCTAATCTAACCCTCTCAGGCTGTTTATTTTCATCAAACTCTCATTTTTTGTCTCTCCCTCCATTCAGAGGGCACTATCACCAGATAAGGTGTAAGAAGTGAGTCACAGAAATAAAATAAATGAGATGTTTGGGTGTTTAAACCTTCCTCTTCTTCTTAATATGCCGCACCATCTGTCCTGTCTGAGGAACAGAATGTCTAGAATTAAGGACAGAAGGGAAAAAGAGTAACATTTATGTAATTTTTATTTTTAGTTTCACATTTCTGGCCTGCCCTATAACAACATTTGAAACAACAAATAGCATGATGGGCAGTGTTAAACATCTGCAATGACATTGCTCCAGATTATTCTGCCTCCAAATTGAGCACTCAAGATGTCCTCTTTGCAAGAATTTTAAATGGGCTCACACATAAAGAAACTGCACATATGCATGCACATTTGTGGCATTGTTTTGGTTAGGTACACCCCTTTGGAGGAACATTACAGCAGACAGATACATTTAGGCAATTTATTACGATTCAACAAATATGTTAATATATTTTAATTAGGGCTGTCAAAAATATCACATTCATTTCTGTTTAATATTTTCTGTTTAGCATATTAAAAATATTTAACACAATTAACACAGCATCCATTTTTTTCCCCTTCCTGGCATCCATTGACTAGTGTTACAGTATATGATCACGCAATCTGGGTTCCACTCACAAGCTCCATAAAGCGAGAGAGAGCAGACAACCAAGAATGTTTCGCATGTAAGCCTATTCTATGATCAGCTATGAATTGAGTGGTTTAGTCCAAATTTTCTGAAGAGAATCGATCACTTGTTATAATGAACAAATTTAATTTAGGCTTTTACTCGCATGTAAACTTTGATCAGTGAACATAAGCAGTAGCTCACCCAAACCTGCTACATGCGCGAGAACAAACCTCTTCCGGAAGCTCAAACAATGAGAATGAACCTCATTGGTTACGCAGCAGGTTTGTTCTCGCGCATGTAGCAGGTTTGGTTGAGCTTCTGCTTATGGTCATTGATCAATCGATCGATTCTCTTCAGAAAATTTGGACTAAACCACTTGATTAATATGGTTTCGTTTTCCGTTTTTGATGAAGTTTTTGAAGTGTCAAAGTGGAAGTTGCAAAGGCAGTCAATGGAAGGAAATCTGACAGCATTCTGTCATCAAAAATATCTTAATATGTCTTCCAAAGAAGAATGACTTCTCAAACTTCATTGGCCGATGACGGACATGTTTTTTGAGATACAATGTCCTCATAGACAATCATGGCACCTCGGACAAAGACATTGCATGCCAATTTTCAAGTCAATTGGACTAACGGTGAAGTAGTTATAGCCGTTTTTAATGTTTTTTTTTTTTTTTTTTTGTGGTTATAGCGCCACCATGAACCCTTACATAGGTGTGCTGAGTTTGGAAAAAATCTTGAAATGTCTTGTGAAATTTAAACTTTTTTTTATAATTATTGACAATCAGACTCCGGAGAATCACGCTGCGCTGTTTGGTTCCAATTCTCTATGACTTACGGTTTGGTCTGCCTGATCACTTTTAGGGGAGAATGCTGATCTTTGGAAATTTTAACAATTACAAAAGGGTTTCAGCGCTACGCGCTTGAACCCCTAAATACATGTAATACTGATGCTGTATTGAGTGGATCGATCCTCACATAAAAATATTGATACCAAATGTTTTAACTACTGATTTTATTGTGAAAATGAATGAACAAAATACACTTAGTATACACTATGTACATAGTACATACACTATGTAGTGTAAACTATAGACCTTATGTGGCCTTGCCCCTTTTCAGCACTGCACTTGTTGTGTTCTGTTTTCTGGTTTGTATTTCCACAGCATGAAGTTAAGATCTTACAGATTTATAAATGAACAGCTCATTTTAAAATCTTCCTGGTCATTTGTTATGACATCCGCTTCAAACATTACAATGCTCATGATAACTTTCATTAACTCTACAGTAAGTGAATCCACTTCACCAGCTATTTACTCTTCGACAGTGATGCCATAGAAATATACAGAGCTGCCGCAAATACGAAAGTTCAAACACAAAATTCTAAAGATGGCTGCATGCTTGTTTCTCTGGAGCATAAGGCACACTTAAATGTGACATTTATTATAATGGGTTAAATGTGAAGATTGTTTTTTTTTTTTTTTTAAGTTCACTTAAATAAAAAGTTGTTATAATAATTTAATTAAACCTTGCAAATTATTGCTTTCAATTATACTGTAAAGTTGAATGGCTATAATTACTCATTTTATGCCCAGAAAAAGAGAATCCATCTAATGCCACTTAACACATATTTAAAATATACAGTCTTTATGTACTTTGTACATTAATTTGGAGAGTGTGAAAATATGTACCTACAATATAAAAATATATCATAAATGTTAATGTTATGTAAGATTAATCACATTTTTTTCTATCGATTGACAGCACTAATATTAATACACTACTGTTCAAAAGTGTGGGGTCAGTATATTTTTTAAATAAATTAATACTGTCATTCAGCAAGGATGCATTATATTGATCAGAAGTTTAACAAACACTTTTACATTGTTACAAAAAATACATTTCAAATAGATGCTGTGTCAGGCGTTGCTTGCGTAGAAAACATTCAAACAAGTCTTTACTTAGTAATCCAACAGGAGAATATACAGGAGCAGGAAACACGCAACACAAACAAGACCGGACCCAGAGGTGAGGAAGGTGACTGCTTATGAAGGGAGTGCTGATGAGTGATAATGACGGTGAAGGTCTTCAGGTGCGGGTGATGATGATTGTGTGCAGGTGCTGAACAGAAGGGATGCTGGGAAACGTAGTGCCGGTGCTGGTGACTGTGACATGTTGTTTTTTTAACTTTTCATTTAAGAATCCTGAAAAAAAAAATCATAGCAGTCTCCACAAAATATTAAGCAACACAACTCTTTTCAACATTGATAATAATGGGAAATGTTTTTTGAACACCAAATCTGCATGTTAAAATGATTTCTGAAGTTTCATGTGACACTGAAGACTGAAGTAATAATGAAGAAATTTAGCTTTGCCATCGCAGAAATAAATTACATTTTAAAATATATTGAAACAGACAACATGTAGTTTAAATTCTAATAGTATTATTGTTATACTGTATTTCTGATCAAATAAATGTAGTCCAAACTTCTGAATGGTAGTGCTTAATAATATATAAATATATTTTATATGTCTATAGTAAAAACTAGATGTTTGGATTCAGATGAATATTTACCAAGACCTAGTGTATGTGCATCTGTATGAGTGATGTTTGCAATCACCAGAGACAGCTCAGTTGCTTTCTGCAGCATGTTACAGACATACACAGAAGTCTCAACTATCACTCTCAGCCAAATGAATGTGTGTCCGATTACATTAATCACTGAAAATCCCATTTTCAGACCAAGGCCAGTGTTTACAACACATCTCATGATGCAAGACCAAATTTGCCCCCCTGTTCCAGCTGACTGCAGATAAAGTTTCACACTTTCAGGGTGTTTTCACACCTGAGCATGTGTTTCTGAACCAGGTGTGTTTTCTCAGTTTGTTTAGGCACAGCAATCTCTCAGACCCACACCAAAACAATCGCTCCGAGATCGCCTGAACAAAGTGGTCTCGGCCCAATTGCTAACGAACTCTGGTTCGCTTATGGTGTGAAAGCAATCGAATAGACTGTGTCGAGACACATGCAAACACTATATGAATGTTATAATGCAGCGGGAATCAAGGCTTCATCGGGACAGCGTTCTTGCACGGAGAAGCGCAATTACACGTTTTAAGAAGAGGCACTCTTTGGTTAACTGCAGTAGCCTAACTAATGTGCTCACTCACAGAATCAAACACTGCCTCATTTTAGGGTGTTTTCACACCTAGTTCGTTTGAGCCCACCAAATGCTCTCGGAGCAGTTCAGTGTGTTATATGCCATGAATTAAGACCTCATATTGAACCAGTGGCGTGCAGTGGTGTTCTGAAATGAGGAGGCACATTTTTTATTTATTTATGAATCAAAGTAAATTCATGTGCATTACTCTTAACGTTGACACATCTTCCTTGTTAAATGAACATTACTTTACATCAAAAAAGAAACCAAATACAATTCTATTTTGTAATTTTACATTAGCAATGTATTGTAATAAATGTTCTATTTATCAAAACCAAGTCAATCTCATCAAGTTAGTGTTTTAAGCATTTCTACATTCATTCCAAAATAATAACTAAAGGCAATAATAATTTAAACAATATATTTTATTTGTGTATTGATGTTTTTCTTTTTAATAGTAAACTTAGGCTATTTTGGATTATCGGTCATGCTCCGTAAACACCGTCTGTCACAGACACGAATTGTATTTTTAATTTTACCAAGCTGATTGCACTAAAAACACTTTGCTTCCACTGGATGACTGCTTGAAGTCCCCTCATCACTGGTTTCTACTGCAGACTCAGTAGAAGGTATGGAGCTGTCATCAATACTGATGCTGCTGCTGCTGCTGTTGTCATCATCATTTGCTAATGAAAGATGACAGGCACACATTTAGGGCAAAATATAGGTAATTAAAAAAAATACATTTGATAGGACTTCTTAAATGCTACCAAATCTATTTCTAGGCTGCTTTAAGGAACATTCCTGGTTCAGTAAATGTTTCATTGACTAAACAGCATAATGTTGATCACAAATTTTAAGATGTTTTATGTATTTTTATTGTGTGTGTGTGTGTGTAACATTTGAGAGAAAAAAAAAGAAAAACTCTACTGCAAATCACAAAACCAACCACTGTGTGTACCAGTGGAGCTTTGCTGGCATCTAATGGGGAACATTTGGTACTGAAAGTTCGTTTTTTTGAGATATTTAGATTTAGGGTTTTGATTTTCTAGCAGTTTTAGAGTTCAACATGTTTCATAAAATATATTTTATATATAAAATAATGTTCATATATAATTTTCATAAATTAAACCGTTCACTTTTTATACTTTTTTTTGCTTCAACAATGATCTGCCTTAAAATGAGACCAAACTTAAATCTGTGCTCCAAAGCTCAAATTTTTATGACAGTTTTTAGACATGGACATTTTTGTCCTTTAAGGACCTATGTGTAACTTTTATTAATTGACGCACAAGGGTAAAAAAAAAAAAAAACATAAGATGAAACTTGTTTAATTTTAGTTTCATAAAATCCTGTGTACTTCGTTACTAAAGAAGACCACTGTAAACCCAGAAAACAATTAAAATAACTTTAAAAATGACTTAAACAACTAATTATTTAAAACATGCTTCAAATGCTGTTCATTGGCTTTGTAAAAATATCATTAAGCCAAATTTATCTTTGAAAATAATTGTATAATGGTTCTATGAGCAGATTAATAGGTAAAGCAAGTTTAAAATGAACATACCATTCTCGTCCTCATCCTCCATGTCAAAACTTCTTCCATCTATGACATTTAATGGGTTTGCGCAGGGGCTTGTCCCAAGAATTTCGTCTAACAAATCGTAGAGAGGCCACTTGACATCGGCTGATTGCCCACTACACCGCAGTTTATCTCGTATGGCCATGTATTTCTAGCGTAACTTTTTAACTTTAACTCGGCACTGCAAGGCGGTTCGGTTATATCCTCTGTCTCTCATTTTTGCGGAAAACTGAAGAAAGACTTTTGTATTGTGTTTGTATTGTATTGTATGTGGGTGGTTGATAGTTGTTGCTTTATGTAGTCTTCCTTCCAAATTTGATTAAGTGCTGTAGTTTCCTCATCGGTCCATAACACCCCTCTTCCAGCAGCAGCCATGTTGAAAAGTGCGATTGTACGGAGGCACGTTACGACCAAATTAATTAAAATGTGCAAACGGAAAAATCAAGCGAGTGAGCCCAGAGCGGGTTGTGTTCAGATTGCGTGTTTTTAGCGAACCGTACCATAAGATGAAAGCGAAGCGAGATGGTCTCGGTTCGGTTCGTCTTTAAGGGGTCTGAGATCATTTGGAGTGTTCACATATGGGCCAAAAATCACGCGAACCGTGCTCAGACCCCTGAAAAGGACCAAGTGTGAAAACACCCTTAGACAGCGCTGGGAGATACAGAGAGATTGCACTTGAATTATTACGAATGTAGTACTTTAACAGCAGGAATGACGGCTACATTCGTATAGTGTTTGCGTGTGTTTTGACAGTAGGTACTAAACAAGCCACAATATGCTCATGAAGCGAACTTGTCAGTCATTTTAATGGATGACAGAGCAAACTCTGACCAATAAGGTCAGATTTCCTCCGAGGAGGCAAGGGAGGCAGTGCCTCCTCAAAAAAAAGAGAAAATAATCCATCTTACATATAAAACAACACAAATATTACAAATTATGGCATTAAAAAGAGCGCAAGTCACTCGTATTTCTTAAGGAACACTGCCCAACAGCGACACCCGCAGGTAAAATTACAACAGAAGTCATGCCTCCCTTATTACTCATAGAAAACCATTAGACCCCGGCGTTCGGTGGGTTTTCATTGAAAATGAATGGGGGAAATGCGGTGCGGCGTGCGGTGGGTTTTCATTGAGAATGAATGGGGGAAATGCGGTGCGGCGTGCGGTGGGTTTTCATTGAGAATGAATGGGGGAAAGTCACGTGAGAGGAGGCAATGTCTCCATCGCGCTATGATTGGATATGATTGGTTTGTGTGATAAATCCCGCCTCTTGTTGACGTGCACGTTCCGCGCGTCAGTTTGAATGAACAAATGATGGCGTCAATGGGAAGACTAATTGAAAAGTAAGTAAACAGATCACCCAGTTAGATATCACCGCTTTATGTCACGTCAAAATCAAATTTGAAATGGACTGAAAGCATGATGACTGTGGGGTTTTTAGTGCAATCAGCTTGGTGAAATTAAAAATACAATTCGTGTCTGTGACAGACGGTGTTTATGGAGCATGACTGATGATCCAAAATAGCCTAAGTTTACTATTAAAAAGAAAAACATCAATACACAAATAAAATATTTTGTTTAAATTATTATTGCCTTTAGTTATTATTTTGGAATGAATGTAGAAATGCTTAAAACACTAACTTGATGAGATTGACTTGGTTTTGATAAATAGAACATTTATTACAATACATTGTTAATGTAAAATTACAAAATAGTTTTTTTTTTGTTTTTTTTTTTTGATGTAATGTAAAGTAATGTTCATTTAACAAGGAAGATGAATTTACTTTGATTCATCAATAAATAAAAAATGTGCCTCCTCATTTCAGAACACCGCTGCGGACAGTTGTACACGCATGTGACTTGCATAAACACATTTTGGTATGCTTTGAAATATTGCCTTGTGAAAGCAACCGAACCAAGAAGAAAATGCAACACTGTAACAAATTAAGTCCCTGTTTCGGAACAATGTGTCAATCTACAGGTGTGAAAACTCCCTCAGTTTGAATGAATGGGAGATTACTGCTTTGGTTTAGCCTTTGAACGGTCAAGGTCTGTATCTCAACAAAAACAACCTTGATCCTTGATTTTTCTTCTAAAGCACATGGCTGATGGATTCCAACCTTTTTGTATGCAAAATTGTTTGACCTTTACACAGGACAAGAACTGTGAGCACATTGCACTCTCTAAAAAACAAAATCCAAAGGCCTTATGAGTAAAGGCAGACAAGAGTGATGTACAGTGCAGTCCATATAGTCAGAAGCAAGAGCTAGATGAAAAATAGATAGACACACTCCATTAACTTCTACAACTGCAGTCATGGCTCAGTCTGATGACCCATGGGATGAGGGGTCTGATATATCACTGTTGCCGTGGCAAGGTAACAGAAAAGTAATGGATATTTTGACGCTGAGCATGTGGCTGCTCACACTCCATTTTCAAGACCTGCCTTAAACCTGAAAATGATCAAACTGTCACCATGCCCTGTTAACCCCTTAAGCTACAGCCACAGTTAATACATGTTGGCTAAACCAAATCTTTAACCAAATGTCAACATCTGCTAAAATGATATTTTGATGGAGAAGGCAGTCTAAATGCCTTTCTAGTCCCTAGCTGGCGATCATGAATAATTTAAGAAGTGGAATATAGCTTTTTATGACTGAACTAGGTTTACAAGGAGAGGAATTTAATCTCATTTCAAAGGTATGGAAACAGGCCTATAAGCTAGCCTTGAAGTCGCTTTGAAATGTGCCCTATAGGTAAAAAACATATTATTCTCCAGGGCTAAACACAACAGTAAAGATTTTTTTCAGCTTGCCTAGTAGGGCGAATAGTTTAATTTTCTATTTGCGCTGCCAACATTTTCACTCCCCTAAAAAAATAAAAGAAGATAATTGTACATTACTCAGAAATGTAAAAAAAAATGTTGTAACAATATGTATAATGTTTATTAATGAAACTTTTTAAAATATTTTAAGACATATAATTTATTCATATTGCATTTTTCACTTTAAACACTATTAACTAAAATAAATCATTTCTAATGCTACAGGTGAATTTAGGCATCACAACCTTATTTATCTTTGATTTTTTTACATTTCTTTGTATATTTATTTATGTATTTATTTATTTTTAATTTTGGCCGACTTGGGATTCCATAGACATCCAGACTTAAAACTGTCATGTATGGTGTCAGAGAAATTCACTAAAATAGATTGTCCACTCTATTCCTGGGTACCAGGTGGTTAAAATATACAGTATGAAAAATGGATATGGAATGTGAGCATGCATAATAAAATATCCAATATCAACGGATACTGATTGATATATCAGGCATCCCTAATGACCTCAATGAATTCATAAACAATTTTGCTGGAAATTGATAGCACACTTGGCAAGACATAATTGATTGGTTTGTAATTTTCAGCGTATTCATACTGATGCTACTAAGATTATCAGCATCATAGATCTACATAAGCCCCCATGGAACACATTTCCTCAGACAATCAGAGCCAAGTTAAGATGTCAATGCTTACATTTATGAAGGCCATGCTTTCCATAGCCAGACCCTGTAAATCCTGTTAACGCTATAGTAAGTGAATTTACTTCACCAGCTAATTACTCTTCAACAGTGATGCCATAGAAATATACAGAGCTACCGCAAAAACCAAAGTTCAAACACAAAATTCTAAAGATGGCTGTGCACTTGTTTCTCTGGCGCATAAGGCACTCTTAAATGTGACATTTATTATAAATGGTTAAATGTGAAGATTTTTTTAAAGTTCACTTAAATTAAAAGTTGTTATAATTTTTAGCCAATTAAATGTTACAAATTATGGCTTTCAATTATGTAATATTGAATCACTATAATTACTAATTTTATGCCCAGCAATTCAGAGAAAATCCATACAATAGAGACATAACTACCAGTACTGGTACTGGTGAAACTGGCCTTCATTCATAGCACTTAGTAAAGATATGTGCTATTCATACTGATGTTACTAAGATTATCACAAAGGATTACAAAAACATGTAATTTAAACATTGTCTACAAAACATCTATCTAGCCAGTACATAGATCTACATTAAGCCCCCATGGAACATGTTTCCTCAGACAATCAGAGCCAAGTTAAGATGTCAATGCTGACATTCAAGAAGGCCAGGCTTTCCATAGCCAGACCCTGTAAACCCCCCAGGCATCGGAAGGGTCGTAGAAGGTCAGCAACATTGACAGACACTGAAATGTAGCTGAAAAGGATTCTTTAACACAGATTTGAGGTCAGTGTACACATAACATACACATGCTCTCTGATCTGCTATTTGTCACTGATCTCTGTAAACACAAAGTGCCATTCTGAGGAGAATCTTCATGTTGGTCATCACACCCCATCTGCACAAGCAACACCCGCAGGGCCAAGTGTGGTCAGTGGATGACTAGTAGGATGGGGAGATGTTTATACATGAATATGAAGTGCTAATGTGGAAAAAGACAGTTCCTTTCCAAGTCACACAACCTCCAAATGTTCGCCAACAGTGAGATTTGCTCTTAGTAAGGTCAAGGTCATTCTTATTAATAATGGTGGTGGGGAAGTGTGAATAAAAAGTGTCCTTATTAGCCATGACAAGGCAAATATCCAGAGGGAATGTGCATCATTCTCTCCGAAACTGCTTTGCAACCGGCTTTGACATTCATGGCCGACTTTGGTGCTGATGAAGATAAAGTGGTAATAATTCCTTGTAATATTGTAGCTCTGGAATAGTCACAGTGATAAATTCATCTGGTAATTCCCCCTGACTACACTTTGTCTGTGACGGTGGTTCAGTTAGCGTGTTTGTCTGTTTACACAAAGTCTGACACAGCCAGATTGCTATTATTATCCATTCATGCCCTCTATAGCAGGTTAGGCCCTAGTTATAATTTGATCTGATCACCCCTATAGTGGCTTCAGTAAACACCACTTTATAGCAGAAATTCCCCTTTAAATTATAACTGCTCTTCTTCTGACACTTTTACATGCTTATGTTGTATATTTGAGGTTTTGAGAGGCCATTCATATCTCAAAAAGTAACCTTTACATTCTATTTTAATCTACACTTCAAAAAGTAGAATATTTAAAAATGTCATTTGAGATGGTTTAATTTTCTCGTTGAGCACATTTGCTCATTAGATTATTCCTATGAGAGCGAAGTGATAAACGCTTTTAATAGAAAACCATTTGCTTAACTGATTTTACATGTTTCTCCAAACTAGAGCCATTGTTCTAAAAACAATTAACACAGCCATCAGAACAATTTCAAAATATTATAAATGGTTTGAATGGTTCATTACTTGTATAAATGACACAATGCACACAAATTTCTCCAATCCAAAGTTAAAGCTCTCAAAATGTTGAAGGGTTAGTTCACCCCATAATTTATGTTATTAATTACTCACCCTCATGACTCTTACACTATTGACAGTGTAGCGCCTCTGGGTTCTACATCAGAACGCAGGCTCATTATTGGCCGATGCTGGCCGATGCTGTACACGTAACCAGCATGGCGCATGCGTGTGATGCTGATGCAGGAGCTAGCCAATAATGAGTCGGCGCTCTGAGTGCTGCACTGTTTATACTACATCAACAGCTTAGGAGACTGGCAGGCAGGAGAAGAAATTGTTGAATAAAGACATTATTTTTGTTTTGTTTTTGCGCACAAAAAGTATTCTTGTTGCTTCATAACATTAAGGTTGAACCACTGTAGTCACATGGACTACTTTAACGATGTCTTTACTACCTTTCTTCTGGGCCTTGAAATTTGGAATGACATTGCTGTGTCTAGGGAGCAGGGACATCAGAAAAAACCTCTCGGATTTCATCAAAAATATCTTAATTTGTGTTCCGAAGATGAACAAAGGTCTCACGGTCTTGGAGCGACATAAGCGTGAGTACTTAATGACAGAAAACTCATTTTTGGGTGGACTGACCCTTTAACACAGACAACTGAAGTAAAATCAAATTGATATCTGCCATATTTCCAGCCATGTAAGTACAGCTTCTATCTATATGAATAGGGAAAGACAAAGATCTACAAAAGATCAGATCTAATATTGAAATATCTAAGTTTCTATAACATATTTCAAATCAGGAATATAATCTCAGAAATTGGGCTTCTTTATCTTAATTCACTCTAATTGATCATGGCCTCTGTACGATGCAGGCTTTGCAGAGAGTTCATCCTAAAATGAGCAAATCTAAAATGACTTCAATGTCAACCAAAAAGGAGAAGAGGAAGGAATGCCTCTTGTAGTCTAGGTCAATACTGCTAATCATGAGGACCCACCACACCATTTCTGTTGCTCTGTTACTAACTTGAGGCGATACAATGAAGCAAAACTTTTATTCTTATAGTAAACTTCTTTAAGTTATTTGCAGGAACAACTGGAGCAAATGTTTTCTCTGTAAAACTGCACATTGTCCCAAGCCAGTAGTATTTAAAACAAACAAAAAAAAAAAAAAAAAAAATCAAATGTAAGAGGCCAGATAATGAGCTATAGCATGCAGGCATGGATTCAACATTCACACTGTTCTTTATACAAATGCTCATAAAAGCTAAAAAAAAACATATTGTGGGGTAGGTATGCATAAATTCAGTGGTTACAAAGCAACCGGTGTGTAAAAACCACAGAGAAATTGTACTTAAGTGCAAGTATGGATGCTGTGTCAAAGATTTACTCAAAAGTATCTAACCAAAACTTCTGAAAGTATCCCAATTTAGCATTTAAAAGTAAATGTTTTTCTTAGCTTTGGAAATAGAAACACAAACACAAAAGAGACTTATTGTAACTTTTATGCATAAGTTTTCAAAGCAATCCGTTTAATCACAATTTCACAATATCCTGTTATTTAAGGCTCTGAAGACCGCAGACTAAAATCTCTTGCATGAAACTGTTAAACAACTTCTGTACTGTGACATGACAGGTAATGGAAAGTGCACTCGTTTATGTAAATGATGTTATAGGCAATATTCTCTGAAAAATAATTTAAAAAATACCATTTTTATTGAAAATGCAACTGAGTAAACTATGTCAATGGTACTTGTAAAGTAAAAATTAATTCAAATATACAAAAATAATACTTCAGTTGACAAATCAGACAAGTATCCTTGAGTAGTAAAGTTTTATCAAGTTTTTAAGACTCACAATAATTTCAAAATTCATGTTTGAGGTATTTAAGTATTAAGTAACTTCTGTATTTTAATTATTGCTTATTCTGTTTTAACATTGAACCACACACACAGCCATTCTTTCTGCTACTTTAGACAGCTTACCCTTTTTACAAGAGCTTACCTTAGAATATTTTGCAGGTACAGATCCAAAGAGCTCAAAGGTGTTTGGATACTCATGAGGGACTGAAAAGTGAAATATGACTGGCAGCAGTTCACTTTTTGATTATGGTTATTTTTGTCTGAAAACTATAATCTGAAAGTCTATTTGGTAAAAAGAATGTACTGTCCTCTCTGACTTCTTGAATTCCTTGTTTAAATTCTGCACGTCTGGCGGGTTAGATGCACATCATACAATAAAGTTTTACATTGGAGATGTAATTGAATTAATGTAAGAAGAAGAAAACAAGAAATAGACAAGTAAAAAAATAAAAATATAGGACATACCAAAAGTCCTACTGATTAGAGTGGATGAATTTCCTGTTAAAGCCCTTTGCTTGACTTTGAACTAACAGGAAGAAATCAAGTGAGGACATGCTTCTGTGGAAATGCAATTTCACTCTGAATTAATTTATTTGAAGTTTGAAGTCTGAGGTTAATTATTCTGCTTAGCAATACAGACAACAAATTGATTCTCTAAAATACATTTTAAAAAGCATATCAGAACATACTGGAAAAAGGGGAAGTCATCCATTTTAAACTGTATTTCACAAGAATTTGACAAAAATGCTTGGCTAAAAATATCTAAATGAGGAATTCTAATATAAATATATCCAGATATTGAGTACATAGATGTATCCATAATAATAATCCAGTCAATTATTATAAAAAGGCTAATATCTAAAAGAATGGTAGAGTCTGCAGATTAAGAAAGCTTTTGTAAACTGAGATGCTCAATTTACAAAAACTTTTATTAAAAGCAGATTCAATTACAGTAATCTGACCCAGTTGCATGTGACATTTATAGATTTTGTCAAAGTATAGATTAAGTTGCTAAATTATCACCCTGGTACTATCCTTTAAAATAAATCTGTCACCTAAAAACTTTATATGAAGACTGAACCCTGAAGCCAGAGTGTTTGATACTGAATGAGTGAAGTATATGTATCTATTTTTATCTTTCTATCTCTTTTACCTTTAACAAAAGAAACATGCAGTACACCACCCTGTGGCCTACCTTCAGTTGTAAAACTTTAACAGAGCGTTCCTTCTGCCTTCATGCTCTCTCATTCCCTAGGGTGAAAGATTTTAGAAATCCTCGCTTTTATTCAGGGCCACCTGAGACATGCATTAATGAAAGGGCTTTGAAAAGGGGGAATGGAAACCAGGGCTAATCGGGCCATCAGGCTGCCCTGCTTTGAGTGTAAGTGCGTATGTGTGGGAAGCCGATAACTCCACTCTGACAAATGAAGGCAGAGGGATTTGACCTTGAGTGTCATTCAAAGTTTTGTACTCGTATCTCTCCTTTGAGCTTTGACTCGCTGTCTCCTTGCTAATTCCAAAAGCAAAACAGAAGCTTTGATTCTAGCTCCATAAAGACTGTTATACACAGAGAGAGCACTGTAAAATCTACATTTAAATAGGAATGGCTAAAAATGATTTTAAAGTGCACCATGTAATTTATGTTTCGCTATGCATTAACATTCACATTTCCCTCTGACTCACTTCCATCTTTGAATTTTTGAGCTAATAATCTGAGCAATAAATGCTATGGGACAATCACTCTGCACCCCTAAAAAATAAATGCTCCAAAATGTTTTTTTCACAGCGATGCCATATAAGAACCATTTTGGGTTCTCAAAAGAACCTTTCAGTGAACAGTTCTTACAAGAACCAGGGTTTATTCTTAGTGTAAAGAACATTTTAATAATCTAAAGAACCTTTTCAACTATAAAGAACCTTTTGTGTAACGGAAAGGTCCATGCACTCTTAAAACTGTTCAGAGAAAGGTCCCAAAATGGTCACCAGAAATGCACAGAATCACCGGAAACAGGGATGGATTATCCATATACGGGATTGGGCAAGTGCCCTGGGGCACCAGCCAATAGGGGGGCACCAAGTGATTAAGATAATGACTAGACCTTTAAAAAAAAAAAAAAAAAAATTCATGTTTTGTATATATATTATTTTGCTGGAAAGATACGGATACAAAATGAACAGTTAATGATACAATATATAGAGAGAGAATATAAAATATATGCATATAAAGAATTGCGATTGGGTCAGGTCACAGTGTATTTACCCCCTCCCAGTCAGAGTCAATCAAAATGGATAGGCAGCATCAGCTTAGCGGTTGTGTGAAATGTAAATTTTAAAAAAAAGAGAAAATATCACAATACATAGCCACCTTTAAAAAGTACCTGCAATATCAAGTTTTTTCAAAAAATCGTTCACCAGAGGATATGCTACCAATTCTACGAAAAAATGGGCTACAGACTACTTTCCCAAGTGTATTCGTTGCACTCAGACTGTTCTTTACCCTGCCTGTTACCAACTGCGAGTGCGAGAGATCCTTCTCTCAACTTAAAAGAGTGAAGAATGAACTCAGGACAACCATGAGACAGAAGCAGCTGTCTACACTCTCCCTGCTGGCTATTGTATCTAGTCACTAGTCACTTTGAGGATTGATACTGCCTTTACATGCTATCGGAAATTTCATAATTCCCACTTAAGAAGTCTTGATTACACGATCGTTGCTTTGTTGGTGGTTTGGCACTTCAAATGTGGTCACCATAGGGCACTACACTGTGTTACTGTGCCTGACCGGAAATGTTGATGTTTTTCGGTTCTTCATGGAGCTATGAATTCCAATAAAGAACCTTTATTGACTGAAGGCACGACAGAACACACAGCTCCCAGCCTTTCAATAGGCTATTAAAACGTCTACTATACTAGAAGTTGCTTGCAAAAATAGAGAAATGTCTTCCAAAACAATTACAACAGCAGTAACCTCTCTGCTGCCCCCACCATCTCTCGATTATCCATGTAGGTCACAAGAAGTCTTCCGCAAAATGAGTTTGTGGTAAATTTATTTTATATTTATTATTTTTAATATTTAATATTTGCATTATTCTCTACCCAGCAAAATAAACCTGCTAAGTGCTCGAAACAACCCGCTGTGTCATCTCCTCTGAGGACTTCGCACACAAAGACACACACATTTCCTGTCATGTTTACTTGTATCAAAAAGACAGAGAGCCACTGAAAGTGCCAGGTAAATGAACGACCTTGCCACCCTTGTCAACAAATGTGCAAATGGAAATAGAGAAGGATAGATGGAGAAAAAGAGGGACACCGAGATTGAGTGTGCATAATGTTCTAAATAATGCACAACAATTATCCAGTTATTTAAGTAGCATATATCTGCCTCATTTTGGATTTTTTTCCCCTATTCTTTTCTTCCTTCATCACCACTAAACGGACTAATTGTATTTTTCATAATGATCAATTGTCTGAATCATAATTGTGTGTTTTCAAAATCATTCTCTGGTTACTTGTATAATTACAGTAATCATTTTAAATCATGCAGCCTGTCATTGTTTTATTAGGCCCTGTACAGACACTGTACAGACATTACTACACAATTATAGATCAGTTACATCAAATGTCAAATGACAAAGCAAAAAACAAAGTCAAGGGAGTGACACTGAATGCTTTTAAAACAGACAGAACAGAAACTATATGACATCACTTACTTTTCTGTCTGCCAGACTTGTCGTACACCCTAATAAGTCTGCTGCATTATTATTGTTGCTTAAAACACTGCTTATCTAAAGGCTGGGACAGAAACACATTCATTAAATATGGTCCAATCGAGTCACACCTTCTGCTGGAAACAAGTTTGCACTTCAAGGTTCTAGTCCCAAAATCAAGGTGTTTTGTTGTTGTTGTTTGTTTGTTTTTTGTTTTTTTTTTATTGGTTTTTGGTTAAATGCCTTAAATAAGGTTTGTGGTTACCACAAGCCCAAGATATTTTTAGTTCTCTTTCAAAAGGGAACTCATGCTGCATCAAAGCACTTATGGGGAATGTCTCCGCGTCAGCCGGTGTCTGAAATGCTTATCAAAACACGGCAATATCATATTGACCGGCGACAGCCCATGACATCATAATGGTGTGACCCGAAAGTATATAAGGGGCACCTAGAAAACATGTCATCCTCTTTTCGTCTTCAGGGACTGTTATGTGTGAAGCAATATCGCTGGCAATCAGTATTCACAGAGAAAACCAAGTGGTTTGAGAAGTGTATCTCTCCGTGTCCAAGATATTGGACACCAGACGATACAAACGAACTATGCGTTCATTGCAAAAAAAAAAAAAAAAAAACTTAGATAGTGAGAATGCTATGGAAGCCCGTTTCCGCCACTAAATAAAAAAAAAAAAAAGAGTAATTGCGACTTTTTATCTCAGAATTCTGACTTTTTATCTCGCAATTGCGAGTTTATATCTCACAATTGCGAGTTATAAAGTCAGAATTCTGAGATATAAACTCGCAATTGAGTGATAAAAAGTCAGAATTGTGAGTTATCATCTCAGAATTCTGACTTTTTTTCTCGCAATTGCGAGTTATAAAGTCAGAATTCTGAGATATAAAGTCGCAATTGCGTGATATAAAGTCAGAATTCTGAGATATAAAGTCGCAATTGCGTGATTAAAAAGTCAGAATTGCGAGTTTTTATCTCAGAATTCTGACTTTTTTTCTCGCAATTGCGAGTTATAAAGTCAGAATTCTGAGATATAAACTCGCAATTGCGAGAAAAAAAAGTCAGAATTGCGAGTTTTTATCTCAGAATTCTGACTTTATATCACGCAGTTGCAAGTTTATATCTCAGAATTCTGACTTTTTTTCTTGTAATTAACTGACGGACAGTTTCTCTGTCTAACAAATACGGACATCCAACATCTGGTGCATCCAACGATAGCCGTGCTGCCGTCCTGATGTCTGAAGCTGTTGGTGTATAAAATGTGCCACTTCAGCTTCATCTGTTTTATTGCGCCTCCGCCACAGTTGATTCTTATTATTATTACTATTACTATTATATTGGTATTATTGTGTAATCACAACACATTTGCTCAAAACTTGTCAAATTCATCAGTGTATCTAATTCTGTTAAAAACAACTTTTATTCACCAAATACTTCCACTGTAATTTTGTAATTGTAATTCTACCCTTGAATGCCCCCTTTTATGGAGCCACCAGACTTGAGTTGCAGTTACAAAAGTTGATGAAATATGATTTGAAATTATATAAAATATGATGCGTTTTAGTATTAAGCCCACTAGATGGCAGTAAAAGCTTTTTTTCTCCTGGAAACGCTGTACTCATGTACAAGGTTACTGTGGAAACATGCTATACTATGCATATTCCTGCATAATGTTCTCTCTAATGTCCGGAGACTAATCTTCATGTTATGTGCCTCCTCCAATAAAATCAAAATTTCTTTATTGGTAAATCCGCGCTAAAAATAATCCTTTATGATGTCTTCCATTTTATGTATAATAATAACGAAGCAGCAATCCTGATGGTCAGTCGCAATGAAAGGAAACGCAAGCAAAGTAAGAACTATGAGAAATAAAGTTGCACACAATTGTGAGGAAAAAAGTCAGAATTCTGACTTTATATCACGCAATTGCGACTTTATATCTCAGAATTCTGACTTTATAACTCGCAATTGCGAGAAAAAAAGTCAGAATTCTGACTTTATATCACGCAATTGCAAGTTTATATCTCAGAATTCTGACTTTATAACTCGCAACTGTGAGATATAAACTCGCAATTGCGAGATAAAAAGTCAGAATTCTGAGATAAAAAGTCGCAATTACTCGCAATTACAATTTTTTTTTTTTTTAGTGGCGGAAACGGGCTTCCATAGAATGCCCTTTCAGGCTTGAAAGGGTGGTAGATCCCACGTTTTCCATGGTGGTAGGTCGCCACCCTGTGGCCGCAGGTTGAACTGTTTTAGGTCTTTTTTACTATTTAAATACTAAAGTATTTCCTACTGTTCCCTGTTTGCTAACCATCTTGTTTCTGGGCGGACATCGACACTGAAAGCTCCGACTCTGCCATCTAAGCCCCAGTACCAGGCGGGCCTGCTGAGGGATTTGGAAGGGTCTCTTCTTTTCACTGTTTCCCCTGGCGCTTCTTACATCAGGCCTGTGGTTGGGCCTATTATAAGCTATGATCTTCTGACAGTCCGCTTTGGACAAGAAGTGTATCTCTCCGTGTCCAAGATATTGGACACCAGACGATACAAACGAACTATGCGTTCATTGCAAAAAAAAAAAAAAAAAAACTTAGATAGTGAGAATGCCCTTTCAGGCTTGAAAGGGTGGTAGACCCCACGTTTTCCATGGTGGTAGGTTGCCACCCTTTGGCCGCAAGTTAAACTCTTTTAGGTCTTTGTTACTATTTACTGTTAGGCCTTTTTCACTTTGTGAATAGAGTGCTCTTTTGCTGTGGCCCCGCATTTCAAAAGCTAGTTAACAGTTAGGCCGCTAGATAGGCTCTCCCTTACGCCTGCTGAACTGACGTTCAAGCGTTGGGTTGAATATGGGTGGCTTTTTAATGAAAGGCCCCATTCCCCTAGGGCTGAGTGCAGATATAATTTCTGTCATGTGTAACGGTGGCTGCCCCGATTAAATTTGAAGTATTGTTAAAGGTAAATTGCATTAGATTGTCAGAAGATTGAAGGCTTTGCTTGAGGCCTCCCAGTTAGATCAGCCCTTAGGCTGGGAGCACTCCCCTCACAAGGGTCCCTATTAGAGTTCACAGCCTCCTCAGCACCTTGAAACATAAGTGCTTTGTAGATCCTAGGATCGAGCAGATTTACTCCCTATCTCCCTATCAAAAGGGAACGTGTCAGGTTACGCATGTAACCATGGTTCCCTGAGAACGGAATGAGACACTGCGTCTCCCAGCCATACCTCGGGGCCCGCCTGCTGAACAGTCCCTTCAGATGATAAGTGGATGACGTTCTCTAGGCCCCTCTTATATACTTTCGGGCCGCACCATTATGATGTCATGGGCTGTTGCCAGTCAATATGATATTGCCGTGATTTGATAAGCATTTCAGACACCGGTTCATGCAGAGATGTTCCCCATAGCGCTTTGACGTAGCGTCTCGTTCCCGACGCAAAAGATCACCTCGCCCCACCCCAATGCCTTTCTTCCCGGAAGTGCATGAAGAGCTTTGGCAGTATGGAGGCACATTAGTGCTAAAATCTGTTCAAAGTTTTTCCTCTCTCACTACCCTCGTCTGTGGGGCGGTCAGGGGGTTCATGGGGGTCCCTCAGGTGGACTGAGCAATTGCGGTGCATTTATGCCCACAAAGTGCTGCCACCTGGAGGAATCATCTGTGGCTCCCATCCAGTGCCTGTGAGGTGATGGCAGCTCTAGCTGTTAAGCCTCACGGTGCTGCTGAAGTGGTCCGTACGCAGAGCTTCAGAAGCTCTGAGCAGCTCTTTGTCTGCTTTGGAGGTCAGCAGAAGGGAAAGACTGTCTCCAAACAGAGGTTGGCCCACTGGATAGTGGATGCCATCGCCTTGGCGTACCAGTCCCAAGGCGTGGCGTGCCCCCTCGGGTTGAGAGCTCACTCTACTCGGGGTGTCGCTTCCTCCTGGGTGTTGGCGCACAGCGTCTCTATGGCAGACATCTGGAGAGCTGCGGGCTGGGCGACACCAAACACATTCGCAAGTTTTTTTAATCTCCGAGTGGACCCAGTGTTCTCCCTTGTGCTGTCTACATGTAGATAGCCATGGGTTCTCACTTGCTGTGCCATTTCCCTCTGATGAGGGAATGCGAGCACTTTTCTGCTCCTCAGTTCAGTTCCCCAGATGGTGAACCCTGTGGAGTTCCTCCTGGATCCTGCGGAAGTCAGATGCGGCAGAGGCGTCCGACGCCAGGTCCAGTACTCGTGTGCATTCCCAGGTGGTCAGCCCTTGTACTGGGCTAGATGCCCTTATGATGTGATTCCCTGTGGGTAATCCCATGTGTGTTTGTCCACGGTACAGTTTCCCTGATGGTAAACCTGTGTCTTTCCCTGGGCGGCTCTGCTCTGCCCTATCTCTGTTCCGAAGTGTTCCTTCCTGGTTAGGTAGGTCCTGCCTCAGAGATTTCCATATGTGTTACTGCCCCACGGGTCAGTCCATATGTGTTTTCCACATGCCACCTCCCTTCGGGCAGGGTGTGGTCGCCGTAGTTTTCTCCTCCAGTGGACTGGGAACTCTTTCCTGGCATTTTGGTCATGGCTGAGAAAACATGGGAATCAAGTCCCAAAGCACTCTTCCCCAGGGGTAAGGAACAGCAGCTTCGACCTCAAGGAGGGAACGGAGACGTTACGTCCCCTTGCCATAGCCCTGAATCACCGCTGAATGGCCGGGTTCCCTGTCTCGGCTCCTCAGCAAAATATGAATGGAAGTGAGTATGCCGGTCCTATATATACCCGGATGCTGGGGGTGTGGCCCGGCATGTAAATCTCACTGGCCAATTCTCATTGGCTCGTTTTGTACCACTGGGAGGTTGAAATTATTGAAATAACTGTTGTCCCAGTTACATGCTAACCAATAAACCCAGTTTACAAGACTGTATTACAGTTTTTCCTCAATCGATTTGACATGTTTCTCCGAAACTTTAATATATCAGGAAAAAACAGTCAGCTATTTTTATTGGCTTTACACAAATCACAAACATTTATGTATCATTTGTCCAAACACAACAAACAAAAAACTCTGGAATTTGTCATATTATCAAATGCACATGGTATGTTTTCAATTAGCTCCAAATTGATATCTGCTTAATGTTTTATCAAGTAATCATTTGTTATGCCTACAGATTTCTATAGATATTCTATATTCTATATAGTTTCTATAGAACTTGTTTGCAATTTTTTTTTTTTTATAAGAAATGGTAAGATTCTTATTCTTATTGATAAGAAGTTCAAGATAAAATACTTTAGCATAATGTTATGTTTGAATATACATATAAACAAATTTTATAAATATCTGTAGTTTTAAAGCCGTTGAGATTATTGAAGAACTTTTGACCGGAAATTCTTACAGTTTTTCTCAATCAATTTGACACATTTCTCCAAACTCGGATCACGGAACACAGTAATCTGAACACTTTGTAATTGTCATATGTTTTTATTCATTTCACACAAATTGCAAATCATGTGAATCATTTTCTCAAAACACTATGCACAAAGAATGTCAGGGTGGCACAACTGCAAATATTTTATTATCAACTGACAAGGTAATAACGTTAAGCCTGATACTGTAAAGCCCCGGTATACTTCATTTTCCGTGCCCGGACGCGTCTCGCGCGCAGTCGCAGTCGCGTGTCATCATCAGGACATTCGCTGGGCAGGATCGGAGAAGAGACATAGTGCAACCACCATTGCAGCATAGTAAAGAAGATACACCAAGAGTACAGGAATCAAAAACAATGGAGAAGGGATGCTTTTGAGTTTACTCGTCTTGTTTTTGAATCGCTCTTTACACACTCTTCTTCGACGACTGCACTCTGTGCTCAGTACTGTGCATATTACTCTTCTGTCCTGCTTGCGCATGCGCTGTTGCACGCGCACCGTCCGCGCGGTCTCGAAATTTGGGCTGCATGCGGACGGGGTGTGCGGCCAGCCGCGAGCCCTCCGCATGACGTAACAAACGCGCACAAACGCGGACGGCCGAAGTATACCCGGGGCTTACTGCAACATCCAGAGGACCCCAATAGATCATTGTGGATGAGTGACAAGGTTTGTAGATATCTCTCAAATACTGATAAAAACAACTAATTTTAAGTATAGGTAGATAGGTATATATATATTTACAAATATTTGGTTGTACCACCTGACAAAAAAATAAAAAATTAATTGAAATGATATGTAACATCTGAACACATTTTTCATGACTCAAAAATATGCATTACATAAGTTTTGAAAAGATTTTTTAAAAATACCTGTTAGAAAAACATTACAATAAACATGTATTTTCGTTAGTGTATTTGTACATCTACAGCTGACAGTGTTCTAAAATCATTAGAGAATACACTTGTAGTTTTGATGTTAGTATTTACTTTTAATAAATGCATTACTAGAAAAAAATGCAGTGCTTTATTTTGCAGTAAAGTTGAACTTTTTGGCTAAGGTGTTTAGATCACTGTGTTAACTGTTTTGAGAGCAGTTACGTTACTTTGGAGAAATATGTCAAATCGATTGAGAAAAACTGTAATAAATCAGTTTATTTTCCGATAGTGACATCAAAACGTAGTTATTTGTGTATCTGCCTTTGAGTATTCCATTTCTTATGTCTGTTGTGAGAACACATTTTTATAATTTCTTGGGTCAAGAAACAGTCGGAGTTACGGCGATACATTTCCTCCTCCCCAATAGAGCTTGGGAACGTGGTGTCGGCAACGCAATGCATTCTGGGACTTTAGGACACCGACACTACAGTAGAGATTGGGAAATAGTGGAGGTAGATGTTAAAATTTATATTAAAGAGTTAAAAACAAATTAGAATGGTGAACGCTGGCTGTACATTACAGAGGGTCATGCTGTTATGCTTTAACATTAAGAAATTAGAGCGATATGATGATATGCTGGCTGAGATCACTCTATATTGTGTTTATTATTTTATCTGAAGGATATATCGATGTCACTTAGTTATTAAAAACTGCAAAAGAGAAATCACTTTGGTCCTGTGTGTGCTACGATAGAAGGCGGCAGTATGATTTATATGCGTGTGTATGTGTCATGTCCTGGCCACATGAGCGCTCGAATGAACGCAAGAGATTCAAATATTAGTCCATTTATACTAAGCAAGTGCAAGCAGATCTTTCACGAGTTTACACGTACATGAAATCAAAATAAAGTAATTTGTATAGTAATTTATGCGTATTTGGCGTGCTGTCCGGGGGAGGGCTCCGAGCTCGGAATTTGGCCCGAACCCAGAGTACTCCTCCTCCTTAACTGGGATAGAAACCAGCCAAGAGTGAGGTGATGGGGTGGTGGAGGGATGCTGTGAAACTTGTCGCGGGATAGAGGTGAGAGACGGCTTTATATACCGGCTTCCTCTCGCACTGATTGGTTGATTTACCTGAACGTGCGCCTCCCGAATTTAGTTAAATAAACTTCATTAAAAAAATTAACGTAAATACAGTCGTTTTTTCATCTGGTGATTTGTATTTGTTGACAACCCAGAATGCAATGCACAATGATTCCCAAGCTCTATTCAGAAAGGGCGCTTTCCTGTCACATATGATATCACACATTCTTCAATAAGCCAACAGAATGTAGGTTAATACGTTTACATGCCGGGAGAAATCAGGGTAAGGGGCAAAAAGCTAGCTGTGTCTATTGGTTTATGCTTTATAGGGATCCTATTGTGCCCTTTTACGAAGTCTTGATTTTGTTTTGAGGGTGTACTAAAATATGTTTTCATGCTTGGATGTTCAAAATACACATTATTTTTTCACATATTTTACATTATTACTGCAGGTCTCTCTCCAGTCTGGCTCGAACATGCCATTTAATTCCTGTTTCAATAAAGCCCCTCCTTCTGAAATACAAAATGTGCTGTGATTGGTTAGATGGCCCTGTGTGATTGTCATTGCTTACCGCGTTTTCAGGAAATGTCACGCCCCTTAGCATAACAGCGAGCTCTACTCAGATGTAAATATTAAGGATGGCATCAAATTCAAACCAATTAGAGCCTGATTCTATGGAGCCCCACACATGACATGCAGGAAAAAAAATTAAATCATGTGCACAATTTACTAATTCGTTCCCTCAATTTACTAAATTGTGCGCACGGTTTACTAAAACCAATCATGCAGAACCAATTTCATGACTTTACAAGCATGGATTTCACAAGACGTTTCAGAGTGGTGTGCTTTTTTTTTGTAATTTTCTCATACATTTTAGATACAATATTATACACCATGGTTAATTTTCCCAAGGGGCGGTGAACAGCCTTACAAAAGGCGAGAGCTTACAAAAGCTACAGTAAACATATATATCAAATATATCAAAACTAATGTTGGCTAGCAGGTGAGCAGAGGCAAAGCTTTGCCTTTTGTTTACATCGTAGCAGCAACATATAACTTATAATTGAACTGTTAATAGAAAACGCAACTACAAATAATAAGACATAATTACAAGTTGTGATCCACAAACAACAGATTGTCCCGACAAAGTGGGAACTGCTCCATTTCTGGAGAAGCTGTTGTGCGTAGCGTATATTGTACTCTCTTAGGTTCTGAAAGCTTTTTTTTTTTTTTTTTTTTTTTTTTTTGCGTATTCCATGGGCTGGGATTATTTAAATGAGTAACATTGTGACTTCACAAAAAAAAAAAAAAAAAAAAGTTGTAGTCCAAATGAGTCTTTCATTGTAGTTCTTGGAAAGTGGATTCTGTTAAATAAAATATCTCCCTTTGGAGTGGACTTTGAGCTTTGAGCCTCAAACAACAACATTACACACTAACTAAAGTTAAAAAAGTGAAAAAAAAAAGCATATTTGGACCCCTTTAAGCCATTCATGACTTATGACTCAGATAAAGGAAAATGGGTTAACCCGGTTAAATAAAGCCAAATCTGTTTCACTCTCAGGATAAAATGTTTTCTCTTTGTATTTGTTTTGAACTTTTTTGACACAGCTAGCTAGGCTGTTAATGCTGTGCCAGTATGAATGAATTGCAAAACTGGATCTGAGGGAGGGAGAATAGAGAGCGAGAGATTATATCACTTATTATTTTAAACCATTATCATTATTAATAATACATTACTAATTTGACTGGTGTTATAATGTGTTAAATGTTAGTTTATATTTAACATTAACTTTTAACATTGTGTTATAATGTTATTTTCTATGTAGACAATAGTCTATACCAGGGGTTCCCAAACACATTCCTGGAGCATTCCTGGCACTGCACATTTTGCATGTCTCCTTTGTCTGACACACCCATTTCAGGTCTTGGAGCAGGGGTGGGCAAACTCGGTCCTTGAGGGCCGCTGTCCCTGGATAGTTTTGCTCCAACCCCAATCAAACACACCTGAACCAGCTAATCAAGGTCTTCAGGATTACATGCAGGTGAGTTTTATCAGGGTTGCAGCTAAACTGCAGGACAGTGGCCCTCCAGGACTGAGTTTGCCCACCCCTGTCTTGGAGTCTCGACTAATGAGCTGATTATCTGAATCAGGTGTGTTTGATAAAAGAGACATGGAAAACATGCAGTGTTGGGGAGGCTCCAGGAATGTGTCTGGGAACCCCTGATCTATACTTTACTGTGAAAAAGACTGAAAAGTCCAAAACTGCTTGTCAAGATTACAGTTGAATAATAATATATTTCAAATCAACAATAAAAACAATGCTGCCATACAAACAAAAAACTATCCCTTTAAACACCAACACATCATCTCCTGCACTACCCTCCACCATTCTTCTTAATGATATAGGTACTGGTATTTTGTTTTATGTTTGAAAACATATTTGGTTTTATCAAGGACCAAACATGGATAACACTAAAAGTAAAACCTTCACTTAACTTCTTCAAGAACATTGTGTGAGAGGCATAGAGAGAGAAAGTTAAGAAAGTTCAGGGAGCGGACAGAAGGACAGATAGGCCTATACTACAAGGGCAGAAGTTGAGAGGGCAGGTGGATGAGTAATATACTGAATTATCTGAAACTAAAGGGATTAGAGAACAGCTAAAGAACAGAGTGAAAGGCCATGAGCGAGAGCAATTTTCAGATTAAGATTCAATCAATCGCACCTCTGAGCTTCTCTTGCTATCAGTCAGAGAAGCAGAGATGTAATTGTTGCCTCACAATTTTAACTGCTCCTCTCTTCTCACTCCTCAGAAGAGACAGGAGTCCGCAAGCCAAAAACAATTACACATAGAATTTTGATGCTTTCCAACTCACCTCGTACAAACTCCACCTCCAGCATCACAACAAACACACCTCTATCTGGACAGCAATTACAGTGTGTGTGTCCATTCGTGTGTGAGGCTGCTATGATAGAGCTCCACTGGGTCATGGCTTCATTTGTCTCTCTCTTATCATCACTGATTCGCAATTGTGTGGGTAATGGAAGGCCATTTGGACCGCCAGACGATGCTGATGGATGTCAATTAGCATTTAGTCTGTCATCTGCCTTTCATCAGCATTTTATATGGTACGTCATTTTTTTGTTTATCTATAATTTTCTCTTTTTCTTCTTTGCTTTCTTGATATATGAATTTAGTTAATGCTTTTTTGTTTCTTTGAACCATTTATGGTTATGATTATGAATGGGACCAAACTGTGTTCGACTGAAGGTCATTAGTATTATGGAAGACTGTGTCATTAAAAGATTCAAATAACGTTTCCTAAAAGAAAGACAGAGATTGCACAAAAAAAAAAAAAAAAAAAAAAAACGTATACTTAATAATAATAATTTTCAAACTTAATTCAGTTGTGGAAATATTGTAAACATTAAATTAAACTAAAGACACAAAATTAAACACTATCATCAAAGTAACCCAAATAAATCTGTATCAAGCATTAGCACATATTAGCATACTAAACTTATTGTTTACCTTATATAACGTATGGTGTTGGCAAGCACAAGGAAGAGAAATCTGGCCTCTCCAATAGCATTTGCATATTGATTGCTTCTCAGTAAAACAACAATGAATCCGTCCTCAACCAGAGCACAAGCTCTATTCTTCACCACACTGGAAAACCCCAAACCACCAACATAACAAAATTAGTCTAAATACCAACAAAACAGAACATTAAACACTAACAAGTCCTCCTCCATTTCTCACTTGTTAGTGTTTAAAAACACATAAAATATTACTTCACTTCATCATTTACTTGCCATGCAAAGCATGCTGGGAACTAAAATCCCTTGCCAGTTACAGGTAATGGCAACAAAAATAATTATGTAGTAACAAAAAGTAAACATATGGTTTTTGTAACTGTAAGTTGAAAGCAATGAAAATAGGTTTACAAAAATGTTTAGAAACAAATATTGTCAATTTTAATTAAAAGAACAAATGGCAAAATCATTCTGATGAAAAAAGAAATGAAAAAAGAAAATCGGCATTTTGTATCAAGAACACACATACATTACAGAATACATATTTATGCAAGCGTGTCCTGTTTAATCCTGAAATTGCCCAAGGCGGCCGATACGGCTTTGACCATCTGCCAAGGTTACTCACAGCTTGGCTGGATCCGAACTGCCAAGTCACACTGGCCAATCACCTGTGGGCAGCTGGGTGGAATGTGCTACCGCCCAGCGTGGTTAACATCAATTACAGTTCCTCTTCACACATCATCACAACTGAGTCACCTCTCTGCAAAGCGAAATTTGCGAGTGTGGAATGAGTGTTCCTAAGATTGAGAAGAAAGGATCACAATGCATTGATGAATGTATTGGTACATCACAAAAACATTTAGTGATTCGTTGGTCAGAGGAAACTGATGAAATAACAGTCTGGAAATATGGCCACTCAGTCTCTCACTATGGAATATAATGAAACAGACAAAATTTCAGTTTAGTTAAAAGATGTGTGTATTAAATGAAGAAAAAAAACAGCTACTTTATTAGTTCAAATCCATTAAGGTAATCAGTGATCAAGTCCTTTGTGACTTCTTGCCTGATAATCAATGAAAATCTATAACCACATACCTTCTTTGTTTATTTTCACTTTGTTTTTATTTTCATGCTTTTAAAGATAAAATATGACAGGATTGTATTTTGACATTAGGTCATTTATGCTGATGTGTCAGATTTACCATCTTCTATTCTCTTTTTTATATCTCTATCTTTTGCCACCTTTTCTGACTGGTCTCCCTCCTAGCCTATGAGTTGATGGTAGTGCAGTGAATTGAGGTGGGTTGGACAAGACTGCCCTTATTTACACCCTCAGGCTGATGTACCAGATACAGATGACTCTTACATTACTTTTTGTCAAACCAACTGAGACATTTTGACATTTTATTGGTGGTGTGGTTTCTATTTTGGTCACATTGCACTGTAGCCCTGCACATAGTGAAATATCATTGGTCCAAAACCATAAATCTATATATTCTCATTGCTCCAGCACTAAAAAACTCAAAAATATTCTTCAATGTGGACAAACAAATTACTAGTATTGTGCTAAGAAATTCTGCAGCTCTAGGCTATTTACATATTCCATTGAACCAGAAAACACCTTAAACCTGTACAACCCTCTACAATGCGAGTAAATCACTTGCAATGTAATTAGCCAATGACTAGTAAATTGTACGATTACAGTCACCTGTAATTGAGATAGTAATTTTAGCGCAGATATAATTTCATTGCCTGCTGATATAATTTCATGAAACCTGTATATGTGCATGCATGAATCACTACTTGTCATCTCTCATTTGGTCAAGCATTTGTTTTATAGAAACACGTCTGAATAGTCAGATCTGAGGGATCCAAGCTAAGAGGCCAAGAGATGCCCATAAAATCTGCATCAGTTTTGTTTCACGTCAGTTAGTTTATAGTCCTCAATGATAAAATAAAGAATATAATAAATTGCACTGTCTGTGACAGATGTCAGGGTTATTCTTTCTCTACATGTTCTCTGAAGCAGTATTTTCATATTGTGCCATCTTTTTGAACTGGCCCTTCCAGTGAATTCTGATATACTTTAATTAAGGCCTGGTCTGTAGTTACTGAACAGACTTGAACCTCCGGGAAAGACAAACTGTTAAAGCTGCAGGGGAGTGGTGGACGAAAAGAGAGAGAGACTGATCAGCGTACTACTTTGAAATACATCTAATTGACTGTGCCAGTTGGAGAGTGTGGAGTGTGTGTCAGCTGGAGGGATCATCATTTGTCCTTACTGTCATTGAAGCTTTAGTTGTTAGCAGCTGCTCAACAACAGCACTCCCATACGGTGCTCAAAAAAGGACGAGTTCTGACGAGACAATAACAGATAGACAGCCTGATGGACAAATCCTGACAAGAACGGATGACAAGAGATGAATTTACTGAGCATTATCTGCAACCCCTGAAAGCATTGTTTATTTGCACACTGTGCATTAAGCAAAAAATTATGCAAATCAATGGTGCAAACATGCCAGCATAATTGGGAATGTTTGCGCAATTTGGGTCAATTTGAAACAAGGTAAATTTATAAATGGATGCAAGACAACATAAATGGGAAATCGTGGATAAATGAAGGAAAAAATAAATATGATTCTTATGAGACAAACTGATTTGTTCTAAGCTGAAAGTCACATGAGAAGAGCTATAATATAAATGATTTTAGGAGTACAGGCTAGAATAGACATAAAGTAAGAAATAATTATTGCAATAGAAAAAAACCTTTATATATATTCTCTGCATTGGATGCAAGCTGATATTACATTATCTAATAAATCTCTCAGACAATATACTAATCAATGGTTTTGGATAAATGTTGTATATAAAATATATATACACTACCACTCAAACCTTCTCTTTTACTTTGCTTTTTTTAAGCAATACACCAACAGACCAGATATTCATTTTTTTATGCTTTTATTAAAAGCACTCTTAAGGGGTTTTCACACTGCTCTTAACCTGAGGTTAGTACCGTTTTAAACTTCAGGCTAAGAAAAAAGCAATGCTTCACTCTTGCAGTGTGGAAAGAAAATTAGCTGCTTTTAACCCTGGGATATGAAACCAGAACAGGGTTACAACAGTTGCTGTACTTTGTACACAGTCACCTAGCAAAAGCCCCACTCAATGGATCCAGACGGAAACTTGTACTACAGCATAACAGAAACTCTTAGAAAATCCCAACTTAACAGAACATTAAACACTGACAAGTATTCATATTTTCTCATCTTGCTAAAATAGCACCTTATTAACATTTTATAGGTCTATTCAGTCCCATGCATGCATGCTAGAAACTAGAAATTCTCTGCCCAATTTGAGTTAATCCCAAACAAAAAAACATTAATGTAGTTCCGAAACAAATGTATAAAGTAAACTTATCATTCTAAAAAATTGTTTCTATTTTATTTTTTTTAATTTATTTTTTTTACAGATTTAAATGGATTGAACAAGTACTTAAAATAAGTTGTGACAAGATTTGTTTTGTATTAGCTTATTTCAAAACGTCAGTAACCATGGTTCCCTGAGAACACATATGAGAAACGCCCTCGCGTGGCAGGTGTCTGAAGTGAAAGTGGAATCACGCTAATCCTATTGGCTGGCGACAGCCTATGACGTCACACTAGTGCGACCAGACAGTATATAAAGGGCGCCTAGGAAACATGACATCCGCTATTCGTCTGAAGTGACTGTAGCAGGCAGCCCAGAAGCATGGCAGGGAGACGCAGTGTCTCGTTCCCTGTTCTCAGGGAACCATGGTTACATGCTTAACCTGAGACATTCCCTTTTGAAAGGGAACTTGCACTGCGTCCCAGAACGCATATGGGGAACGGAATACCCACGCCGCCATGCTGAGGGGAGTACATGCCAAAAAATGGCTGAGAAGAGAGCCAAGCACTCAACCCCTGGTCACAGTCTTTCAGTGACATAACTCCCTGCGGCCACCGCCCAAGCTAAAAAGCCTCAAAGAGGCCTCCACAGAGTGAAAGCCTGCCAAGGCCGCTCAAAGGCTTGGAACCAACAACTTCAAAGAAGGGGTCCCTTTAAGGGAGAATGGCCAGAATACTGCAAGGACTGTGGCCCGTCAATACTAGGGGGACAAAAGGTCAACTCTGAAGGCCACCAGGGAGGCCAACTGGCCCAGAGAAGGCTAGTCGGGCCAACAACCTGTCTGAAAGAACAGAATCTTTACAAACTTCCACAAAAAAGGAAGAAACCTTGTGAGAAGAACTGCAAAAAAGGCAGTAACAACTCACCGGACCAGAGATGGGCATCCCTGGGAGTATAGCTCAGCAAATAGCCAGGAACCCTGAAAGAGGGGAGCAACCTAGGATCTACAGAGTGAAGGAGAAACACTCTGGAGGCTGGGTACTCTAGCTAAGCCAGGGGAGGAACAGAGACTGGAGTATGGTAGGAGACAGAGAGTACTCCTAGCATATAAACCGAACTCAAACAGCAAGAGAGTATCAACAGCCTAACAACCAATCCTTCAGGGAGGTCTAAAAAGTCCTTCTACCTTCCGATTGGTCTTTGAGAGCCAATTCTAACGACCCAAAGATAAGGGGAGAACTAAGCTCAACTGGAATGAGCAAAACCAAGCCTAGCAATAAAGAGCTGGGAAACAGCACCAGAAATTGGTGAGGATTCCCAGAAAAAAACCCTGGGAAATCTGAACAGCTCAGAGATGGAGATAACAGGAAGAGAAACCTACAACATCTACATAACACACCCAAGGAGGCCCCGAGGAGCCAACTTCTTAGACATGAGAATAGAATTGCAGAAAAAACGCATTCGACCAAGCAGTGTAGGTGTAAAGCATGCATGGGGCATAGAGCTTGAAATAGAAAGAGGATCCAGAGGATCCTAAGAGACTCAAAGGAGCTAGCTCCATATAAATAGCGGCCTCCACAGGAAAGAACCAAAGGAGGCTGACCATTTGAACAAACACTTGAAACAATCAAGGGGCCACTCGCAATGAGACTACCAAGCTCAGAGAGCGGAGGCTTCAGCCAAAAAGCGCACTCTCGAAAATGAGAGGAAGCCTGCAACGCATACAGCAACCGCAGGGAGGCTTAAATAACAAAAGCTCACTGCTTGTCACTGAGCTAATGCAAAACACCAGGGAACCACATACTCAAACATTGCTAAAATACAGTAGCAATGGAGTAAAGAAATAAAGAAGAGGAGGCTGCAGGACCAACTACTTGCATTGTTAGCCTAATGTAGAAGGCGGGCCCCTGATCAGAAGCAACCCTGATGAGAGGGGAGGCAAACATGAACTGAGCGACTAGCAAGGGAGGCTAAAAAGAAGCAGCCAACACCAACTGCTGAAATAGTCAGAACAGGTTGACAACGTCTGCCTAGGTCGGGACAGAGGCGGCCCCAGAGGTGGGCCGACCTCTGAACATGACTTCACTGAGGCTCAGTGGAGGCTAAAACCCAAAGTTAAATACACGAAACTTGGGCGCCTACCAGGAGAAAAATTCTAATTACAGAAAAACCTAGCGACTAATTCTAATTACAGAAGAACCTAGCGACTCTAACAAAGAGGAGGCTGAAAAATATAAAAGGTGGCCAAAGGGCCAACGCAGGAGGGAGAAACAGCCCGAAGCTCAAGGAGCGGAGGCCCCTAAAAATCATAATAAAGAGGGCCAACACACTCAGGAATGTCAAGGCGGCCTAAGAAAAGGCTGACGCTAAGACAACACCAAGCTGGACTGAGCAAAAAACACCACCCAACAGGTCATGAGGAACTGGAGCTCAAGGAAGCGGAGGTTCAAATAGAACCGCATCGCTGCAACCTAAAGGAAGGGGCTGAAACAGAGGCCAGAAGGCCTACACAAAAAGAACTAAACTGAAAACTCAACCTGTATAGGAGGCTTCAGAAGTAAAAGGCAGCTAGATGATAAAATAGCTTGCCATACTATAAATCTGTTTATAGTACAGAAAATACTCACTAGAAACTTCAACAAACTCTGAAAGAGAGTAAGAAAATAGCAAGGATGTGAAAAGACAGCCTTCCATAGAGCTCCAGGGCTCTAGCCCCAAAGAAAAGAAATAAAAAGTATAAAATAACTTTCTATCACCTCTCTCAGATCTTGCTTTTTGTTCTTGGCATTGCGCCTTCTCTGAGACCTGCTCCTTTGAGGAGGAGGGGCTTGATCGGCGACACTAGACCTCTGGCCCTGCCTATGATCTTCAGACCATGACGGGCCAGGTCCCCCTGGCTGCCTGGGTGCAGATTCGGACCGGCGCGGTATACAGGACTTAAATGCTGCTGAGCCTCCCTAAACTTCCCGACCACCGCCTCGACGGAAGTCCCGAAAAGTTCAAGCGGCGAGACTGGCACACCAAGGAAAAAACCCTTCTCTTTCTCCCCGATGTCAGCCAGGTTCACCCACAGGTGTCTCTCCGTTGCCACCATTGCTGCCATCGATCGACCGATCGCGGCAGCAGTTTGTTTGGTGGTGCAGAGAGTCAGGTCAGGGGAAAGACCCTGGACCTGGTCCAAATCTTTCAACAGGTTGGCCTGATATGCTTGAAACACTGCCTTAATGTGAAGTGCAGCACCAGCTTGACCTGCAGCCGCGTATGCCCTGCCATTTAACCGTGAAGTTGTTTTTCGCGGTCTAGCAGGCAGGGCGGGAGCCTTCAATGATGAAGCTCCACCACCGACGAGATAGTTCGTGAACGTCTCGTCGATAGGGGGCATTGCCACATATTATTGCTCTCGTATTCCCTCAACATTTGCATAGTTTGCCTGCCCAGACCGCCTTTCTCAAACTTTTCGGCGAGCTCCACCTGCGAGCCCCATGACTTGAGTCTCCTCTCTGCCTCAGCACGAGCAGGACCCGAGTCGCCAGGTGCAGATGCCTGTCCCTCTTCCCTTGAGAAGACTGAGAGGCGAGAGCGAAGCGTCCGCATAGGCAGACGCTCACAATGAATGCAAACAGATCCCTCGAGAACTGATCGCGTGTGCTCCTCACCCAGGCAGTGAACGCACAAGTCGTGTGTGTCATCAGGTGTCAGATATCTCGGACACGGATAGGCACAACACTTGAAACAGTTCTCAGACATGATAACAAAGGTTCTTAACTTGCAACAATCACAACAGACAAAACAGTCACTGAAGATGAAAAGTTTCCTAGGCGCCCTTAATATACTGCCTGGTCGCACTAGTATGACGTCATAGGCTGTCGCCAGCCAATAGGATTGGCGTGATTCCACTTTCACTTCAGACACCTGTCACGCGAGGGCGTTTCCCATATGCGTTCTAGAACGCAGTGCGAGTTCCCTTTTGAAAGGGAATTATTTTTATTACATTTTTTGAGTATTGCATGCTCTTAAAACTTTGCCCCTATGCAATCACATCTTATATCAAAAAAAAAAAAAAAATGTTTTGTTATTTGTCTAGAATGTCTGAGCACACATTGCAGCTGGTTGAACTGTATTATGGATGGTATGCAGGATTTTACGCCGAAGTGGTGAAGCAATGAATCTGCCACTGACTTGACATTGCCAACTGAACGTGTACCGCAGACCACTGTTTCTCCTAGCCATCATCCCCTTATGTCCACCCCTCTGTCAAGACATGTCTCAGCAGTGCCAGGTTACAGCTTGCGCCAAACGTCCCATGAATGATTTGTTCATCAATTAGTCAGTGTTCTTTAACAGAGCTGTCACATTGAGAAATCAATTAAGGAGGGTAAAAACGATACACATAAACATTTAAGTTTTCAGGTTGAAGGTCTGTAAAGAGTCAGCATTACAGACAAAGAATGCTAATAATACACTTGGGACTGAAATTTCACTAAGGAACATGACATCTATGTCACCCAATTGAGACTTTTATGGAAATTGAGCAGAAAACATTCTTTCTAAATAACTAAGTTGCAACACTTGGCATTTTCTGTCTGTATCACCAGCTGAGTGAGAAATGAAACTTGCTGCAGAATGGGGGTCAGAATATAGAATATGGGTAACCACAAATGACGTAGTCACCATTAAAAATACTCTGTCAAAAACCAGAGTGGGAACGTGAGACAGAAAAACTGCCAAAGAAAATCATCGCACATTGGCTAAACTCTTTCAATCCATCAGGGATGAAATAAGTAGAATAAGGTTGTTCTACCAAGACCTCTTTTAAATCCACATCCGCCACTTAATGGTGTGCTCAATTACCAGCCTTTGTTGGAGAGCATGCATCTCCTCATCTTCTCATGAATGTTATTCAAATGAAGCCTCATTACGATGCCATTTAGGGATTCGTGGGCCGGCCTGCACAATACGTGCTTCGATTTTGATAACCCACCCACATCATGGGAAAAAAGATGGTCGTTTCATGATACAGAAGAACTGCGCAAATCAACATGCTCTGCACCTGTCATATTTTATCACACACCTAAACTGGAGGGAGAAGTAGAAACAAATTGCCATTCAAAGAAGCCCCGCTGCATCACCATTAGAGATGCTTTTGCCAAGACATCAATAAATTAATAAGTCTGAAACTGTAGTTCATGTACTGGTGGAGAAACATCCATCCCTTGTCACTAGGGAGAAGAATATGGCAATATATATATATATATATATATATATATAATTTAATGATGAAATAGTTTTTAGAGGCAGAAGAGGATCTTAATTTATTTTAAACCCAAAAAGTGAAGATGTCATGAAAGGTAATATTAATGCATTATTCATCAGAACTTCCACAGTGCAAATGCATGGAGGAGTAAAGAGAGTGTAGCAAATTAACTCAAAAGAAATATGAATAACTATAACTAGTTACAATTATTATAAATATTTGGATCAGTTAATAGAATTAGCTTAATGTAGTAAAATTAATATTACAATCAATTAACTTGTTTGTCCAGTGAACACTCAGTGTTAATTGTTTTATTAATTCTAAGAAATGTTCATTTCCAGGGTATGGGGGGGGGGACTCTTACTGTACAGTCCTACTTAGAGCATGTAGTCAAAATCTGCATGATTAGGGACTCCAGTATATGAGCATGAAACACAGACAACTTTACGTGTGACATGAACAAGACTTTATTAACTAAACTAAACACTTAAACTAATATACACACACATACATGCATACAGCTTACCAAGGGAAAGAGAGCTGAAGCGGAATACAAGAAAGCAAGAAGTTATAGCATTGTTTGAAATTCAGCAGATCAACAGCCTTGAGCAAACCATCACTTTAGTTCTAACATGCCCTTTATTAAAAGGGGTAAGGATACTTAATGCATCAAATAATGAGACTAAGTTTGATACTTGCATGTTTCGCCAGTTTCAATTAAATTGACCTGATGCAATTTGTTGAGGCTCCACTTGATCTTTGCTGATGTTGTCTTGATGAGAGAGAACCAGTTGGAGTCAGAGGATCTTTGTAGGCCTAATTATAATGCTGAAGGTGAGGTACAATTCATATTTCTTTATTAAATAGCTTACAAAGTAAACTTTCTGTGAGACGTAAATTCACAAACAGCATGAGTAAATCACTGTGCATGCTTTTTGTCTTTTCCTCTCAAAATGTGCAAATGGCTTCACATTACCACATTACCACATGGCTGCATTTCTTTTTAAGTCTTGCCAGTGTTTAAACCACTCAGCACTTGCACTCTTCTATAGTGACACAGAGCTCATGCACACTCAAATAAGGTCGCCTAAATTGCGCCTAAAGGTGGGGTAAGCCATATTTCAAAAACGCTGCACAACTCTCACTAGTTGGCCACTGTTACACATGCAATGTGAGAGTGGATGTTTGTTTATCACAGCTGACATGCAACAAAATAATGCTTCACGAAAAATAAAACAGATTGTAACCAAACCACAAGGAAGCACAAACAATGAATATACAGTACACAAGAGTAAATACAATCAACAGCACAGCATCTACACTCAATCAATGACATTCAAAGCCAGTGTGTTATTTACATGTGGAGCAGAATCAAAGCAGCCTCCGCGTCTGTTTTCAGGTTTTCCGGCTTAGCTCTCTCCAGTGCTAGAAAGCTTTTCTAATATTAAAGCGGGTCCTAAAGTGCTTGCCCAGTCATAAACCTTCATTCCAGTGATATTCTTTTGAGCTCTTTTGTATTGTGTCTCATCTTTCTTTCTGTAGTCTTTCTTCAAATCTCCCTCTTGCTCATTCTCTCTCTTCAACCGTCATGCTGATTGGCTACACGTTTGTTGTTGGTGTCGGTCCCACTAACTTCCAAACAGTGTTTTTGAAATATCATTTACCCCACCTTTAAATGGTCAAACACACACAAATGTGCAAAATTACCATCTTGATGAGTACGCATGTAAACAGAGTAGGTTTTGTCTTAAGTAAACAGTCGCAGCTCTTGAAGTGACAGCAGCTTAATAATCAAGCTACTGTCTCAGATTTTTTTGTTGTTGTTGTTGTTGTTTTTTTGTTTTTTTTTTGATTAACATTAATGACACTCACTGCTGTTGAATGACTAACTTTTGTAACCTTAATTGTAAGGATGAATCTGTATTTAATTTATTCAGGGAAGACCATCTAGTATTATTTTACATTTGATTCATTTTTAAATTTATTTATTATTTCTTACCTTAATACTACTGTAAGACCTACCTGAAAAAAACTTAAATCACTGTTTATTTTATTTTTATTCTATTCTATTTTATTTATTTGTGCTACTGCTTGTAAATTGTTTATTTGTTCTTATTTTATTACCGATTGTCTTTTTTATGAATTCAGTTTAGAGTTTGAAATCAGTGCTGTGTGTAAGCTATTATGCAACAATTGCCCCACTGTAAAAACAAAAATGCACTGCATGATCAAACATTTAGGTGAGATAATTATATATATTTTGAAAAATAGTTTTGTATTGAAATTGTATTGAAAAATGAAATTCAGGCCCTGAATAAATGTCTATAAAAACCGTGATAGGAGCATCCCTATAAACTGTGGCATAACTTTATTTTAAAAAGTGGGTAGGATAGGAGTGTGTGTGTGTGTGTGTGTGTGTGTGTGTGTGTGAGTATGTATGTGTGTGCGTGTGTGTGGTGGTGGTGGTGTTTGGGGGAGGGGGGGTGGTTGTGAAGATTGCATATCAGAAATGTACAATTGCCTAATAAATACACAATTTATTGACATAGAATTCATGTGATAGTTTTATCCTTACATCTACAATAATACAATATATTGTTAGTCTTGAGAGAATTTGCATTAGTGAATAAATATATAGATCCGCGTTAAGTATTCATTAGTCCTCATGGCTAGTGGTAGTACTTTCGTTAAGCGTGCCAGAGGATCTGGGTTCTAATCTGCCCTTGTATAGTTTATTTTTCTTCCTCATTTAAACCAATGTTCATCAGTAGCCGCGTTTCCATTACCCTTTAAATTGTGTAAACTGAAATTACAAATTGAAAAGACACCCAATGGAAACACATCAATTTCACAAAAACTCCCATATATCGCAAAATGGTTTTACGCTCATATGAGGTGGTTTTTCAGGCAATTCGAAAAAGGAATATTTTGCAAAACTGTGATCAATCATTCTTTAAAGAGGGTGTGGTATGTTTGGACAGAAGACGAGAGTTCTTCATTAAACTCATAAAAAACAAAAGTATTACGGGACTACTGGATTCTTAACAACAAAACAATGCCACAATTTGAATTGATCAAGACCTCGAAGCAGATAGGAGGGAGAAACACCCAGAAACACCTTATACGTGGCCGTTCCCAAGTATATCCTTGCCATAAATGCTTGGATAACATGCCTACGTCTCTTTTGATTAAAAATAATGGCTAGTGCAGTGGCTGGGATGTAAGTAAACCTACCAACATCCGTTGCCATGATTTTGGAATGACTTATCACGAGAGGAAAAAAATATGTTTTAGTCGCATAACATCGGTTAATGGAAACAGCGTCATTTCACAATAGAGTTTTATCGATATTTAGAAAATACTGCAAAAGTTTTGCGCAAATCTGTAATGGAACACATTTATGTGCATTTTGTTTTGTGATTTCACAGGAACGACGTTAAGTGATAGTTAAGTGATAGTTTAAAGCGCTCATCTGTGTGAAGACTGCGCAGTGAGAGCATCAAGAGAACACTTAACCCTTAACACTTAAGAGAACCACTGATAACAGCGGCAACAAGCACTCAGCATGATTTCAAAAACAACAAATCCCAGAGCCAGATTGCCTCTTATGTAACACAAAAGAACAATGGCTAATCAACTAGAAATGTTTCTTTGTATTCGTATACATTTGTGCCGCTAGATGTTTTAAAAAGTGGCAGGGACAATATCGACCCTGGGAAAAAGTGGTGGGGACATGTCCCATCCGTCCCACCCGCAAATTACGCCTATGCCTATAAACAATTCTACATGATAAAAAGAAGGCTTCAAAAAGATTGGTATTGGTGGTCGTATTGGCAGATACTGCTTCCTGTGATTGACGATCATGACTGGCTTCAAAAGTCCTGATTGGGGCACCCTTACCTAGTACTGGTAGCAAGAGGGCAGCAGGTGGTGGTTTGCCCTTGGTTCTGCACCCAGTCACAAGTCTGCAGTGTCACTCTGCTCTGGCAGTGGTGTTACTTGAGCTTGCCTGAGTTGTGTTGGGCAAGGAGTCAAAAGTTTGTTCTTCACAGTACTCCTCAGGTGAGTTTTGTTCAAGAAGCTCTTTTGCTAGAGCTAGCAGCTCCTGTAACTCAGTAGGAGGTGTGTCCAGCTGTCTTTGTGCAGCCACCATTTGGCACTTCTGTGAAGGGTGTGGAGGAGGATGTTGTTGTAGACTGCTGTTGGAGATCCTGTGGTGTCTGCAGGATGAGGATGCTCCCATCCATGGCTTCTCCCTGTGGTAGGTCTGGTACCTGGGTCTGTTGCCATGGTAACAGTTCTGTCCTCGGCTGGCTAGGAGCTTTTTGGAGAAGGGTTTTGCATTGTAGCAATGCTGAGTCAGGTTTTGGACTTCAGCTCTGGCTGCACACAGAGGTCCTTCAGGGGGCCTTAGCTTTAGCATCTCTCTCTTTAAGTTCCACATTGGCTGTTTTTAACAGTCTTTGTGTGAAACAGTTCGCTTTCAAGGTCTTGTTTGGTGGCATTATCCAGCTGCTGAACACCGTTTTGTAGTCTGTGGATTTTCTCCTGTGACTCCATTCTGCCAGGGTCCTTGTGTCTGTCCTAAGCTTCCATCTCTAGCTGGTCTGTGTGGCTTTTAGCACGTATCAGCTCCTCGTGGGACCCATTGGTCTGGAGTGTGAGGTTGTTTACCTTCTGTTTCAAACCTATGAGGTTGTGGGCCAGAAAGAAGATGACCTCAGTCAGATCTTTGTGATCATACCTCTGGTTTGAGTCATCTGCCATTAGTTCTTTTCCCTTGTTGTCCAGTTGCTTTTGGCTCTGGTGCTGTAGGTCATCATCCGCCATGGATAGGAGGGAGTTTCTCACAACACCTAGCCAGTCCTTTTGGTCTGCCATCTGGACAGTTAGGCTGAGCATCTGCAACATTTTGGCACACTTGTGTTGAGAGTAAGGGCAAGAGACTAATGCAAGATCAAACAGAATTTGGAGCTGAAGGCACAGTGGGGCCTAGGTGTATAGTGTACAGCTAGGTTTTGCCAGGTGTGGTTAACAAGTTAAATGTGTTTTCGATTATTATCATTATCTTAGCTGCAGACAACAGGATTCTAAGATTTGTGTGGATCTGAGTAGATTTGCTAAAAGAGTGTGAAGAATGAGTGTAAGAACTGTCACAAAGTCAGGAGCATTAGAGAAAGACCCAGTAAGTATTCTGCCAAGTTAGGGGTATTTTCAGGACACCCTCCTCTGGAAAGGAGCCGAGTGTCCTTGGAAAATGCTACATCTTGCCTATGATAAAGGGTTGACCATCATTTGGCAGGTTGCCTCTATTAGAGAGACAGGTGAGAAAAGAAAGACCTAATTGTGTGAAACTGAGGGTGAGAGTTAAGTCACATGGTTATTGCGAAATAACAGATAAGAAAGGGTATAATAATTGCGCCCTGGCTCAGATGTCCTGCAGGCATCTCGGCTTTGTTCAGTAAAGTCTTATTTTAACTTCTGGAACTCTTGTTTTGACTTCTGGCCTCTTGAGCTTCATTTGCAAGGAAGAGATGACTTTTCTCCACAACAAGAGTAAGCCTAGATTTAATAAATGACTTAAGATGATTCTTATAGTCAAATTATTTCTCAACTTACCGATGGCTCACAACAGGCTTGATCTCTGAACAAATGAAAAAGAGAAAGAAAGAGGAAGAGGAGAGCTTTCCTATTAGATTGTGTTTATTAGTGGTGCTCAAAACTATGCCTGGTTCCTGGTTTATTTCATGATGCAGCAAAAACTGACTATCATAATTAGACTGAAGGGTGTTGTATTTGTGCTTTTCTTATTAATATCTCATGACTGCCACGTTTCTTACTATGTTGCCTACCAGAAGTTTCTGTCTTACCCATGATACTCTCCAAAAAGGTCATGATGCCTATCCACAGCAGTGTATAAAAACTGATTTCTTGTTTTTTAAAGATGAAATTCCAACTTTATTTTGAAAATAAAACATAAGACAATAACCATAACTTGATGAGATATTAATAATGAAAAATGTAATTCCAGTATTAGTTACCTGTGAACCTTAATGTAGGGTGGACACTTGTGAAACATTTATTCATGAGTTATAAACATTAATAACCTGTGAAAGTGAACCTTAATCCAAAGTGAACACATGTGAACCATTTATTAATGTTATGAACATTAATAACCCGTGAAAGTGAACCTTAATGTAAAGTGGAAACCTGTGAACCATTTATTAATGAGTTATAAACGTTAATAACCCGTGAAAGTGAACCTTAATGTAAAGTGGAAACCTGTGAACCATTTATTAATGAGTTATAAACATTAATAACCTGTGAAAGTGAACCTTAATGTAAAGTGAACACACACAAATCATGTATTTATTAAAACACACACAGAAGATCTTTTTTTTTTTCCTGGTGACATATTTTATTGTTGAAATATTAATAAGCAATTCATAATTATTCTTGATATCATGATAAAGGATACTGTAACTTTAGTATTTGTTCATTCATACAGTACCTGCGCACGACAGAAGCGGGAGCGCCGGAGCGGTTATTTGTTTAATATAACTACAAACTAACACAGCGATTACACATATAATATACAAACTAACACAGCGATTATAATATAAACACTTGAAAAACATAGTCTGCAATGTCACTTCAGTTAGCTTACCCATCAAATCAGTAACATAAAACACAAAATTTCACTTCAGAGCATGTTGCAACAGTACTGGTAACTGCGTCACTTCTTCTCATGAAAGTGGCAAGGCTTTATTGGATGCTCACTAGTGCCAACTCCTGTCACACGCCAGAACACGCATGCTTACTGATGTAACCCTGAAAGAGTGATGTGACCTGAAAGAGTATATAAAGTATAGCCTAATATATTATTGTCACGTCTAGTTTTCTATTACTATAGCTTACTATAGTTTGTTCTCCTACATTTTTTAGTTCAGTTATCTTCATAATAAAAAAATGCTGCATCTAATTCCTGCTTCCTCACTGCTCTTCACAACCAAATGTGACAATAATGTATAATAAGCAATGTATTCTTCTTCTTCTTCTTCTTATAACAATAATAATAATAATAAGTAGTTGTAGTAGTAGGCTATATACTTTATTATACTCTTTAAGGTTCTCATCACTATGCGTGTTAATTCTGGCGTGTGACAGGAGTTGGCGCTAGTGAGCATCCAATAAAGCCTTGCCACTTTTCACGAGAAGAAGTCACACAGTTAGTTCTGTTCCAACATGCTTTGAAGTGAAAATTTGTGTTTACTGATTTGATGGGTAAGCTAACTGAGGTGAAATCGCAGACTGTTTTTCTAGTGTTTATATTATATGTGTAATCGCTGTGTTATAACCGCTTCCGCGCAGGTACTGCAAGTGCGGATGGCCAAAGCCAAATATCCTCAAGTTATGGTGGCCTTTATCATGATATCAAAAATAATTATTGAATGCATATTAATATGCAAATGTTCTGTAACGGTGCATTTGGTCATTGATTTAATGATTTACACAACTGTTAAATAAAATAACACATATTTAGGTGCCTTTATTCAGCTTGTATCAAATATGTTTGCCTTATAGGTGTGATGCTTATTATCTGTTTTTGGAATACTTGATTGCTTCTCTGAATGTTTTAATTTGAGTTTACTTGGATAAGCCACTTTTCATGAGAAGTCATGCTCTGTAATTTTGTGCTGTAAAAGAAAAGTTTAAACTTTTTTGTTTCAAGTTTAAAGTTGTGTTTACTAATACATGCATCAAAAATAAAATATTTCATAAAAAAAAAATACTATCTTCTGTGTGTACATTAATAATTAATAAATACATGATTCACTTTCACAGGTTATTAATTTTTGAAACTTATTAATAAATGGTTCACAGGTTTCCACTTTACATTAAGGTTCACTTTCACAGGTTATTAATGTTTATAACTCATTAATAAATGGTTCACAGGTTTCCACTTTACATTAAGGTTCACTTTCACAGGTTATTCATGTTTATAACTCATTAATAAATGGTTCACAGGTTTCCACTTTAAATTAAGGTTAACTTTCACAGGTTATTAATGTTCATAACTCATTAATAAATGGTTCACAGGTTTCCACTTTACATTAAGGTTCACTTTCACAGGTTATTAATGTTTATAACTCATTAATAAATGGTTCACATGTGTTCACTTTACAGTAAGGTTCACTTTCACAGGTTATTAATGTTCATAACTCATTAATAAATGGTTCACATGTGTTCACTTTACATTAAGTTTCACTTTCACAGGTTATTAATGTTTATAACTCATTAATAAATGGTTCACATGTGTTCACTTTACATTAAGGTTCACTTTCACAGGTTATTAATGTTTATAACTCATGAATAAATGGTTCACAAGTGTCCACCCTACATTAAGGTTCACAGGTAACTAATACTGGAATTAAATTTTTCATTATTAATATCTAATCAAGTTATGGTTATTATCTTTTGTTTTATTTTAAAAATAAAGTTGGAATTTCATCTTTAAAAAACAAGAAATCAGTTTTTATACACTGCTGTGGATAGGCATCATGACCTTTTTGGAGAGTATCATGGGTAAGACAGAAACTTCTGGTAAGCAACATAGTAAGAAAAGTGGCAGTCATGAGATATCAATAAGAAAAGCACAAATACAACACCCTTCAGTCTAATTATGATAGTCAATTTTTGCTGCATCATGAAATAAACCAGAAATCTGGTTTTGAGTTAAATAAGTGTTAATAAATACATTTATTAAGCATTTATAACATGTGAGTTAAAAATGGCTCACTATTTGGCAGGTATTGCATTAAAGTCGCCCTTTTTATTCATGCAGTTATAACTGCATTATTAATGATTTATAATGCATTTGTAAATGACTTATTTTGACCAGTACTGTATATAATTTAAAATATAAAAAGACTATACAAAATTTTATTCACATGATGTGCAATAATACATGCATGCATGAGATCACAAAAATCATGTTTTCTGTTAAGAGTGGACATTATATTAATGTTAATACAATAGTTGATATGATCCTGTTATCAGCATGTCCACAGATGTTTTTTCTTTTATCTCACAGATTTGAGAATCACAGTTACCAGATATTGGCCTACATTGGACTGCATGAATATGATACTGAGGTTACTGACTGGAAGCAGGAAAGTTTTTCTCTCTCCAGTGCATAGAAAGGTGTGAATCACTGCATTATTCAGGATTATTCACGCCTCCACACATACTGTCTTTCTAAACAAAAAGTGTCTTACAAAATTTAAATCAATATATTGTTTTATGTGAATGAGTAGGCAGGATATTCTGATATTTCCTGTATGTATATTTCATTATTATTTCTTATGTTTCGTTATGTATAATTTATGAATGTGTAATTTCTGTTCTGTTTCTTTAACGGCCACACCCATTTGTTGTTACGCAAGATTGAACAGGTTCGGGCGGGAAAAAAAGAGAGAAACAGTTTTCTTACGGTTTTGCTGTCATTTATTGATAAAACATATGTTTAAATGTTTAAGGTAACACAAGACAAAGGTTTAACAAGTGTAATATCATAGGATACAAAAACCAACAGGATTTGTGTATATTTTTTTGATATATTTTTTTAGATTCTCCGATGGCATTTGGATTATACACACTTAGCTGAACGGACTTTTTGGACGTTGTGGGGATATTACTGGACTTTGGATATTATTGAACTTTGCTGCATCATGGACCCGCCATGTTTGTCCAGTGAACACTCTGTGTTAATTGTTTATTAATTCTAAGTATGGGAAATAACTTTCTTACTGTACAGTACTACTCAGAGCTTGTACTCAAAATCTGCATGATAAGGGACTCCAGTATATGAGCATGAAACACGGACAACTTTACGTGTGACATGAACAAGACTTTATTAACTAAACTAAACACTTAAACTACTCTAACATACACACACATACATGCATACAGTTTACCAAAGGAAAGAGAGCTGAAGCAGAATACAGGAAAGCAAAAAAGTTATAGCATTGTTTGAAATTCAAACAATTCAAACAGCCTTGAGCAAACCATCAGTTTAGTTCTAACATGCCCTTCTTTAAAAGGGGTAAGGATACTTAATGTATCAAATGATGAGACTAAGTTTGATACTTGCATGTCTCTCCCATTTGAACTGTCCTGATGCAATTTGTTGAGGCTCCAGTTGATCTTTGCTGATGTTGTCTTAAGAGAGAACCAGTCAGAAGATCTTTGGTGAATAGAAAGGCAAGGCCTCCTTTGGGAAACTTTACGATCCTTTGTCCTCTAGCAGGTATTTGCATATGTAATTTGACTGGGTGTTTAAGAGAATAAACTTCGAGATTATGATAATAATAATAATATGTTGCATAGGTATCAACGTGTACAAGATTATGCAGTTCATTAAAATACAAATTGGTAGATATCAAAAATGATATATATGATTATCTTGATTAATCAAGTAATACTAACACATGCATTCAAGAATTAATATATAGGCAAAACACTATAAAGGAATGATCACATAGTGAAATCGAATTCGTTTTGATACATTTCTCAAGTGGTTATATATAGAATATATATATAGGGTTAAAAGGGTTTATTTGTCCTTTTCAACGAGAATTAAGTGAGACCCTTATCAGTCCTCATGTTTCCTGTAACCAGAGACCTGGTGTTAGCTGCATTTTGGGATGTTAGTTGCACTTTTGGGGGATGGTTCACAGACCTTTGTTGGGAGAGTGAGTTATTGAACCATTATTCGCTAAATGTAATAAATAATTTGTGTGTGTCTGATTGGTCCAGATGCTACCAGAGAGATGATACTCCACAGAAGTGATAGCTTTCACCTCAATCAGAGTGGCAGAAGAAGCCCTCAGGGACAATCAAATGCAATCCGTCAGTGGCAGTGAGGAACCACTTGAGACAAATTCCTCCTCAACCCCAAACTAAGCGAAACTTATGACTGATATTTCTCACAAGAGAATCCATTTGTAGATTCCGCCCCATTCTTTCGGGTAAACTAAGCGAGTGTAACCAGCCCACAGAAGAGATAGTAAAGAACATCTAATTAGGAACATTGGCGCTGCAGAACGGCCTCAGCTGATAAGCAGATGACGAGAGTGGAAATCTCATTTTCCATGTTAGGGCTATCAAATTCAGTGAGCGGCACGCAGAGGCAGAGGTCCGATAGAACATCATCAACTATAAAAACAAACCCAGAGTTTTTGCATTGCCTCCAAATTGAGTTCAGACAGGCGGGAGCGTAATCCATCACTTTTCTCACTGGACACTCTGCTCTGAAATACCATTAGAAGGGCTTAACACACTCTGCCAGTCATCTGATATCAAACAGGGGAATGGAAGAGGGCATCAGATGAGGAATACATAGCAGCAACAAAACCTTTCTGACATCTCTTGGGAATATAAAGACTAACTGAGCCATGGCACTAATGCCAATGTTTATACTTTTTAGGACTGCAGGACCTGATACACATGTTGGACAGAGAGGCAGCCCAACAGGATGTGAGTGGGCACTTAAGAGCAGAGCTTGCATTTGATTTGCGATACTGAATAGCTGCAAAGTTGGCTTGGCATGGATTCCCAGATAGCATGGTGACATCATTTTGGTTAAAATTGTGATTTGATCTAACAGTGATTTGTAATTGATGACTACAAGATCATGCAGGTATGTATCTCTGCAGAACACTAGTGGGTGTTTCCCAATCAGTGGGGCGTTTTCACACCAAGATGGGCATTTTCAACCGCTTTACCCAATTTGCTCTAATCCACTGGGGACTTGGTTTAGGGGTGGGCCTTCATGTTTTCTACAAGTCTGTTGAAAAATGGTTGAAAAACATCTATTGTAGTTTGAAATTGGCCACTGATTGGTAAACACCCATTTTGGTTTTGCATGTGCTCTTCTCAGTATGATGCTTCCTCACTAGAGAAAAAACACAGATACATTCTATACAGAAGTCTTGTGTGTTGAACCACCTGACATACTTACATGACTTTTCTGGTCCATGTCTTGCATCCATCAGTGCTTGCAGAGCACATTGCTCCTTTACTAGAACCATGAAGTAAGACCATATTAGCCCGGTTCTGTCAACACTGCATTGGCTCCCTATTATACATCGTATAGATTTAAAAATTTTGCTAATTACTTACAAAGTACTAAATGGTTTTGCTCCCCAGGACTTGAGCGAGCTCTTAACACATTGCAGTCCTTCACGTCTATTGCGATCTCAGCATTCTGGCCAGTTGACAATACCTAGAATATCAAGATCAACCGCAGATGGTAGATCATTTTCCATTTGGCACCTAAACTTTGGAACAGTCTTTATAGCATTGTTTGGGAAGCAGACACACTCTATCAGTTTAAATCTAGACTAAAAACGCATATCCTTGACCTGGCATACACATCACACGTTATCAATTTATATTTTTAGATCCATTAAAGGATTATTAGGCTGCATAAATTAGGTCATAAGAAGAATGGCATCTATGCTAATATTAGTCTCTCTGTTTATACTGAGGTGTACCGTAGTCAGCCGGATCTGGGCCGTATCCAGATCAGATGGAGGACCTGCGCCTAGACACGACCACAACGCATCCCTGAAATGTCAGCAGAGATTGTGTCAGCTATCCCCTGTGAAGGCCTCATCGACACGCCAGCCAGTTGCACAGATCCTCAACAAAACCGTTTCCATACCAGCGTGATGAATCCGATCTTCAACCAGATGGAACTGGATTAAATATTTTGACTGTTCTGATCCCAATCTGACTTATGACCTGTAACACTGCCTGAATCATAATCATGCACTGTTCACTGTTGGCCAGAGAAGAACTGCCCCCCCGACTGAGCCTGGTTTCTCCCAAGGTTTTTTTCTCCATTTTTGTTACCTGATGGAGTTTTGGTTCCTTGCTGCCATTGCCTCTGGCTTGCTTAGTTGGGAACACTTGACATTCAACTTGATATTCAACAATGTTTTTGATCTGACACCATTCTATGCGAATTGAACTGAGCTGGATGATGACATCACTCTTTTCTACAGAGCTGCTGTATAGATAAATGAACTAAATTAATAACTATACCTATAACTATTAATAATAATTGTAAAAATCGAGAGACTTGTAGAGAGTCAGACTTGTAACCTGAAGGTCACGGGTTCAAGTCTCAGTACCGGCAGGAAATGTAAGTGAGGGACGTGAAGAAACAGTGCTCTCTTCCACTCTCATTACCAACAAATAGGGTGCCCTTGAGCAAGACTCCCCGGGCTGCCCAAAAATGGCTGCCCACTGCTCTGGGTGTGTGCCAAGCACAAAGAAGACACAACAAGCCAGCCAACATGGCTGTGAGCATCAGACCAACTGCAACGGGGAGCAATTAAAGACCTATTAAGATCATTTTAGGCAAAATAGCTGAAAAATCATAAATACAGTCAATAATAAAGAATTACTGGTTTATCGTTTTCGACCAATAGGTGGCACTGTGACCAAATTAATGTGGTACGGTCAAAGTGAGGTGACAATGACAGTCGCAAAGTTTGGTGTCAATATGTCAAAGCATTGCAGAGATACAGCCGCAGGAGTCATTTTGGCATCAAGCCTCTAATTAGTTGCTACGGTATATGAAACCGGTTTGACGAATCGACTTGAAATCCATAACTTTTTGTCAGCATGGTCTGAAGATGATATGATTCGATTTTAGTGAGAATTGGACCAACGGTCTATGAGGAGTTTGAAAAAGTAGGTTTTTAAGGGGAAAAAAATGACTGTATTGCAGTTAATGGCAATTTCGTGTTTTGTTCAATTATAGTGCCACCAAGAGGCACAATCCCACCAATTTTTTTATGTGTCCTCAGGGTGAGCCCATACATGTGTGTGTCAAATTTGGTGAAAATATTTCATTTCGTTATAGACGTTTATATGTATGTGAACATAAAAAATGACCCATGGATGACTTTGTTTTGATTTTTTTGCCACTTCCTATCAAAATTTTGACATTTGGGCATTGACATTTTGTTAACCAACTAAGGTTTCGTGTTTTCTATGGTGGTTTCGTCTCGATTGGAGTAACGGTTTCGAAGATATTCGCAAAAGTTTTTTAAGCACTAAATCACCACGTCGTACAAACCAGGCGAAACCTAGCATGTTTGGTATTGTATACACGGCAAGGATTCAGGAGTCAAAGGAGATGAATCCCGTGAAAATAAGTCGACCACACCCAAAGTTATAAGCATTTAAATATTTGATTTTACCACTAGGTGGGGCTGGCTTGAAACTACTCAGGCTCCTTCAGGGCATCGTGCTGATGACCAATACCGAGTTTTGTAACGATACACTAATGTGTTTGTAAAATACAGCATTTTAGCACAAAATTCAAAATGGCTGATATGGGAAAATTGGATATCATTCGACTCGGCATGATGTCCCAAATCTAACGAGACATTTATGATTTTTGGACAAACCGTTCAGAAGTTATAAACAAAAAGAGCCATTTTTCGTATCTCCGGGCCAGAAGGTGGCGCTGTGCCAAAACGCTGCATGTTGCCTCTGGTCATGCTTGTGATGACATGTACCAAGTTTGGTCTCAATACGATTAAGCGTTGTGGAGATACAGCCTCAAGTCTGATTTGGCAAGCTTTTTGTCAAATTCATTTTTGTAGTTTTCGAGAACAGATGGTTTTATCAAAAAGCTTTTGATAACTTTTTGCAAGCATGGTCTGAAGATGATCTGGTTCAAATTTCGTGAAAATTGTAGCAACGGCCTAGAAGGAGTTTAAAAAAGTAGGTTTTTCAGAAAATTCAAAATGGCGGGAAAAAGTTCATGCAATTAAATCGGCTTGAGCCAAGGAATCAGAGAAAAAAGAACTTTGTTTCTAGCCCTTACAGTTCAAAAGTTTTTAGCATAAATGTAAGTGAAACTTTGGACAGCTGGTGGTGCTACAGGGATTGAGTTAGAGACTCCAAATGTGCTATGGACACAGTTGAGACCGGTCTCTATTAGTGTGCCAAATTTCATAACTTTCCTGCAAGCGGTTCTATGGGCTGCCATAGACTTCATTGGTGGAAGAATAATAATAAGAAGAACACTAACGATTACAATAGGTGCCTACGCACCTTCGGTGCTTGGCCCCTAATGAGTAGTATCTGCATGTAAACTCCATGCTTTTATTAGGCTAAGACAGTCTTCATCTAATGTGGGTGTACAAAACTGTAAGCTTATTTTTTTAAAGTATTATTCATTTTGTTACGTGTAAAACCTTTTAGTGAAAGAAAAATGACTGAGTGGAGTTCTGAGGGAAGACTCTCTCTCCCATTGAAGTCTTTCCATCATGGAGTACGATCACATCAACAAATTAGTCTGTTTAATGATGCACACAAGTGGGCAGACCATTACGCCCACCCATTCATCTCAGCCATTTACCTCAATGTGATCTCATACCATCATCCTCTAATTTTTTCAATCACCATGATTTTGCCAAGTAAGACGTGTTCCTGGAAAACATTACTGTCAAATAAACAACCCAACCCAATCACAAACCATCAACTAGCTGTCAAATCAGAGATGATGTGTTAGTAAAAATATTATATTGAAATACTGATAAGAAACTCCAAACCCAGCCCTAAACCTAAACAAAGTTGATTCAGTTTTTTTTTATTTGTTTTAAATTTCTATTTAGTTTAAATGGTGCAGACTATACTTTTTATTTACTTTTTTAGTTTCAGTATAGTTTGTGTTTTCATCACTGTAGCAAAACATGTTCAGTCTGACACACTAAACTTAATCAGAAACTTCAGAATAATAAATAATCTAAATAATAAAACCATCAAGTTCAACATAGTGCAGTACTTGCTGACAATAAAATGTGCCGTTGCTACAATTACTGCCAGATTGCCCACACCAGAAAAGAATCAGTCACTGCACTTGTCAAAGTTTGCATGGTTCATGACATTGAAACTTTTAAATAAATTCAGAAGTTTTGTTAGAGGCCGTTTCTATCAACTAAATGAGAAACATGAAGCATTTTCTTCATTGTGTCTTTGTAATATTTCACTTCCAAAGGGGACGATCATGTACTAAAGGTGTGGTTTGTTTACATGTCTAAATGAGAGATTCCTTTTGACAGAATAGAACTGTTTAGTCATGTCATCAATTTGCAGGCCAGCCCAGAAGGCCACCATGCTCTGGAATTTCTAATAGGTTTTCACCAAGCGGCAACCTCCCCTAGTTTCTCTTGAAACCAATACAGAAGTGACTTAAACTGAAATTAATCGACTGGCCGCTAGGGACAGGCTCCAAAAGAGAGCAGAATCTCATTGAGTCCCATGTTAAAATGCCCAACTTTACAGCAGAAAAAAACATGTTTACAGCCTGGTACAAATTGTGGTTTTGGTCTATACAGCTAATTTTGCCCTTCATGACAACTCTGAGGGGGTGAATTTTTTTATAACTCATCCGTTTAAATTATATTAAGCCTTAAAGTTCTGCATAATTAAGGGGGTGGCCACTTGAGTGACAGGTGAATTGCCACTGCTGTCTGTGAGTCGTCACTTTACCTCAGCTAATTCCAGCCGCTGAATTTGGCATCTCTGCCGTGTTTGTGCTTTTCCGGGATTATTTCATATAATTATATGCTGTGCTTATGGTCAGGATAGATGCGTCTGTGTACATGTGCACACATGCGGAAGATAAACAGAACACATGTTGGATCATCTTGGCATCGGCTAAAAGTTCTGTCCGCCAGATTTACTCATTGTAGTGGCTGGAGACTGTGCCTCTCAAGACACGACAAAATCAGACAGCACTGCTTGGATATTATAACTAAAACTGCTGCACTATTTTGGACATGGACTCATTTGTTTGTGAGAGTCTAATGTATACGATCATATACAGTTTTACAACATAAACGGTGCTGTTTCTTGAAGAACGATGATGGAGAGCAGATCGTTCAGAAGAAATATGATGCAAACAATGGACAATATATCAATATTTTGTGGATTTAAAGCTTTTGTGTTTGTTTTTCAATGGATGCTCATGGACATTTTACCGACGGATTGGATTCATCTCGCAATCGCTATTTCATTATAAAGGTATGGAATCGCGTTTTGATTTTGCGTGTTGTCATTTACACACCCGACACAAATTACAATATTACTGTTGCTGGAGCATCTATATCGTAAAAAAGACACCGTAGATTGACAGTAAACCTTTAGAACTTTTTTATGATATATTTTTATTAATATTTTAAATAGTGTCTAAGATAGATATATAGCTCCTTAGCCTGCTAACATGTGTAGCAAATTAGCTCAAAATAAATATGATAATTAATCATAACTAATTATAATTAATTAACTTAATGTAATAAAATTAATATTACAATCAATTAACCTGTTTGGCCAATGAACACTCAGTGTTAATTGTTTATTAATTCTAAGAAATGTTCATTTCCAGGTTATGGGAAATAATAATCTTATTGTACAGTACTACCCAGAGCGTGTAGTCAGGATCGGCATAATTAGGGACTCCAGTATATGAGCATGAAACACGGACAACTTTACGTGTGACATGAACAAGACTTTATTAACTAGACTAAACACTTAAACTACTCTAACATTCACACACATACATGCATACAGTTTACCAAGGGAAAGAGAGAGCTGAAGCAGAATACAGGAAAGCAAGAAGTTACAGCATTGTTTGAAATTCAGCAGATCAACAGCCTTGAGCAAACCATCAGTTTAGTTTTAACAGGCCCTTCTTTAAAAGGGGTAAGGATACTTAATGTATTAAATAAAAAATAAAAAAAATAAAAATTATATATATATATATATATATATATATATATATATATATATATATATATACATTTTTTTTTTTTTGCATTTTAAAGTGTAATTACAATAAATGACTGTCTGCTAAAATTCCTAATAAAAATATTTAAACACCGAAATACTTTAAAGCCCAAAGTATACTTCACTTTTTACGCAGACGTGAGGGTCAACGTACAGTGTGGTTTTCTACAACCACATTAAGCAGCACAACTGTTTTCAACATTGATAATAAAAAAGAATTGTGTCTTAAGCACCATATCAGCATATGAAACTTATTCCTGAAGGATCATGTGATACTGAAGACTGGAGTAATGGCTGCTGCTAAATTTTTAAAATATATATATTTTTAAAAAATCCTACTTACTCCAAACATTTGAACAGTAATTTATGTATGTGTATGTAAACAATTTGTAAACATATTGTATGTAAAGATTTAATTTAAAATTTCAATAGCATATTAAGACTTTGTATACACATGTATCAGTCCAATGAATTGAATTTTCATTTCCTTTCATCCAAAATCTGCTCTCAAAAGGAGTTTTGAGGGAGGGTAGGCGTGCCAATGGAACAGCTGTTATTCCTTATTATGCTACTTTGCTCTCATACTAATTTATAAGAGTAATGCAACGGCACAGATTTTTCAGGAAAATGGCAACATGCAACTCTGAATATGCAGATGTGTCTTAGCAAAATCAGTACATTCCCTTGTCACAAGTCAGTGAATACAATGTTTGCTGCAAGGTAAAAAATTGTTTTCTTTGTACGGAAATAAAAATAAAACAAATAATTCTGTATTGTTTGAAACAAATGTTAAAAGACATTAACATAAACCTATCGTGGTTGGACAAGTTGAAGTTTCTGACTGCAATGAGATGTAAATTTCATCTTAGTAACAATGAAGCCCATCTCAAAAGTACTGATTTGTAATTTCATATCAGGTCTGTTTTGTTAAATTGATGTGAGCACTGTTTTTGACAACCTGAAGGAGCCAAACAATTTTCTTACCTCACTGTAATGAGCCTCCAAATTTAGTGCAGCCTTGGTGTAACCACACACATACACACACACACACAGAGAGAGAGAGAAAGAGAGAGACACTGAATAATACATGGACAGAGATATGGGGAGTCTAACACACACTGACACCCTGCCTCAGATGCAACATTCTTCCATCATTAACAAAAGCAGCCATTACGCTCCACTGAACTTTTAGTTAAATGCACCCTGGTGTCTCAATTCCCAGATTTCCTAAGAAATTATAAAACAAACACACATTTTTCAGTGTTGATCATTAAGCCCGTGGTCATATTTCAGTTATCCAAAGATCAATTTTCTTGTTTAATGTTTTCAGCAGGGTGGATGTTTGCTGTGGTTTTCATCAGTATGGCAATGCAAGATGTGGATGGAGTGGACAGATAGAGTTATGGTGAACGGGGGATGCCGAACAGCCTGAAGTGTGGGAGGATACTGGAAGGAATCAGAGGGAGGAAGAGCAAGACATGAAGTGACATCTAAGCCCCAAGAACTGTCAGAGTGCTACAGAAGTCAGAGCTGAATCACTGAAGAGAAAAGAAAAAGGAACAATACAATTCCTAAAAGCAGGCTCAAAATACTGAGGGGGGAAAAATGCCGTGATCCAAAATCCCTTTTTTAGAAGAACTAGGTTCAAGGTTCAGCTATTTGGACTTGCAAAAGTATTTTGGAAAGCTAGCAAGGTCAGTTATGACATTACATTTCCACATGACATTTCCTAAATAAAGAAATAGCTACAGTTTTTCCCCCCTGTCCTGTGAAAGTGGTCTGGCTGACTGGTTGGTCCATCTGTTCGTGCCTGTGGCAAGACCTCAAGGCAAATGCTCACATATACATCACACCACCTCTAGGCGAGCAGTTATTTCAAAACACATACACAATCATTTTGAAGTCTGTGTGCACATTTAGGCACAAGTGTACCACAATAACGACAAAAGATGACTTGTACCTGTATCTTTTGTTTGTAAACTTTCTCCTGATGAGAGCTGGGAAATTTCAAGTATATCATCCCCTAAGTGACTGGTGGGCATTCAAAGATGCCATTACGCATTCTCTCCTACTAAAACTGAAATAAATGAAGCTAAACAGACATATCCTATTTAAATGAAACTAATAAATGACAAAAGCAAAACTAAGAAATACTGAACATATAAAAACCATTTTAAAATATGTATATACTTTTCTGTTATTTTTCAAAAGACGGAGTTGAGCATAACATTCAAGCATCTAAAAGTGAAAGATAAAATTCATCTTAATTCCAACAGAGAAGCAATTCTGTTACGAAAGGACAGCACTGAGCACAGAGTGAGGATCCACGTGTAGTTTGAGAAAATACAATCCACAGTCATAGTCCAAAAACCAGGCAGACGGTCAAAGCACAAGTTATTAGTCCAAATCCAAGACAAGGCAGATATCAGAACCAGGAACAAGACTACTCAGAAAACACAAAAGTGTCAGTAACACAAAAGACATCATACTGATACAAAGCCTAGAGGAGTATAAATAGACAAGAGTTAATGACATGGTTTAAACAAGACACAGCTGAAACTGATAAATAATGAGCAGAGAGTTCTGGGAAATTGAATCTGGGAATAACAGAGTGTGACAATAAGGAAGGCTGCCATCTGCTGATATATAATTGCATCCACAGCTGACAGACGTAACATAGCCTCTCCTCGAAGGAGTGGCTTCCAGACGCTTCGACACAGAAGAACTGGTGGGTGGTGGAGCAGAGGCGGATCTGGGGGCAGGAAGATGGGCCAGGACCATGGGGCAGAAACAGACGCAGGAGGAGAAGCAGAGCCGAGAGCCAGAGACCAGCAAACTGGATGTGGGGAGATTGTAAAGCCGAAGATGGCCAAGGCGAAGCACTATGGACAGCAGATGACCATGGCGAAGCACGCTGGACAGAAGATATTTTGTGGTCACATGCACCTTTCCCTGATTTGCATAATTACTTTAATGAATCAGGCATTAAAACAAAGCAGACAGCATATGCAAATAAGCAGTGCTATCAGTGAGTACAGTCAAAGTCCTAAGACAAGTCATTTCACTCGGCGGCCATCTTTGAAATGCCTCTTGGGCATTCAAGTGCAACTCCTATCTCTTTGAATGGGGAAACATCAAATTCTCCAAAGCTGTTTGCCAAGCTTTCGATTAAATTTCATATTTGAAATCACCAATAAAATCTGACAACTGTCTCATAAATTTTGTTTCTAAACGCTCGAATCATGACAAAAAACGGTATTATTCAGGCTGGATCAACCTAATGCGCCTGCAGTGATGCGATGACTTTACCAATTGGTGATTGGCTTTTATTTAGAAGGCGGGACTTATTCAGCTATATTGCACGTTGCACTTTCTCCCATTTAGAACAATACGAGTGACGCGTCTTGCGTTATTCTATAGTCTTTGGTACAGTTCATTCTTAGCAAAAGTGTTATTTTCTTTTGAAGATGCTACCACAATGTCTCAGTAAGAGACACATATACAGAACACAGTAAGATCATCATAAATCATTGTGTCGGAGCTGTGAAAGAGAATGAAGTGATTTAGGAAAGAAAAAGTTGACCATAAAATTAAACTTCTGTCATTATTTCCTCACCCTCATGTCATTCCAAAAATATATGCTGTTATTGTTTTTCTCCCATGGAACACAAATGGAGGTTTTCTTAAGAAATAGCAGTGAAAATATTTTGTGTTCCATTATGGGGAAAAAATACAGAAAATACTTTGGAAGAACATTGGATTGGATAGGAACACCTATTGTTTTCTATTTTGGGGCAAACTATTTGTCACATTTAGCTGTTTTTTATTTATATTTTATCTCTAAACCAGTTTTTAGAAATGATAATAAGCTTCTGTTGAACACACAAGCTCTAGCCCATGAGGATCTATTGATTGTTGCTGTTGAAATGGCAGAGACTTCAAACATTCTCATAGCCTATTAGAGAGACTCAATTTATATAGGAGAGCTGCTGCACATCCTTTGGTGTTCCAAAAGTAAAGCCTTTAATGTGATGTGTGTGTGAGTGTGTGCGTTTGACAACAATAAGAATCTCTTAATCTCTTAAAGGTCTCTATTCATCTCAAGTCTTTTTAAATTTATCTTAAGTTAATCTCAGTTTGTAAGTTTTAAAGTAGCCCATAACTATGACTTGGAAGCTAACTAAAGTAATAGTTTATTTTCTCAAAATTAATAAAAAAGAAGAAACTAAATCAGTCTAAAGATGAGAGAGTGAGTGAGTGAGTGAGTGACATGATGTGTAGACAAGTATGGTGTCCCATACTCAGAATTTGTGCTGCATTTCACCCATCCAGGTGCACACAAACAGCAGTGAATATTGAACACACACACACACACACACACACACACGTAGCAAAGTATGGTGTCCCATACTCAGAATTTGTGCTCTGCATTTCACTCATAAGTACACACAAACAGCAGTGAGTACTGAACACACACACAGACACCATGAACACACACCCGGAGCAGTGGGCAGCCATTTTTTGCTGCAGTGCCCGGGGAGCGATTGAGGTTAGGTGCCTTGCTCATGTGCACCTCAGTTGTGGTTAATGAGAGTGGAAGAGAGTGCTGTTCATTCACTTCCCCCACCTACATTTCCTGCCGGTACATCTTTGTTGATCCTGGAACAACATTCCAATCAACAAATCAGATTTGAGGGACAAGTTTACAGTTTATGTCAAGTTTAGGCTTAACCAGGATTAAGCGCTTCTACATCAGTGTTATTCATTCACCTATCATTTCCCTCTGATTTTAAGAATAGTTTATGGGTAGTGTTAGGTTTAGGGGTAGGGATATGGTTAGATCTTCATTTTCAGACAACAAAATATGTCAATCCAGGAACATGTCTTACTTGGAAAAATCACGATGACCTCTGTCCTCCTCAGATGCAGCTGGAATAAAGAGAGACACTTCATAGTCACACAGTAGAACTGAACTAACCACCATGAGAAGAGGGGGGAAATTAATTCAGAAGATCAGAAAAAAATAGAATTACAAGTAATTTAGATGACAGACAGACGATAGATGGATGGATGGATGGGTAGTTGGGCAAGAATAGTTGGGGAATTTGGGATACAGTGAAAAAAATAAATAAAAATCACCCAGAAAAGTTGCTTCAAGGCAACATCAAAACCAGAGATCACCATGAGTGACAGCATGCTAAAAACAGACCTAGACAGTGTCAGTAGAAGTAATCCTTTTACACAAATCTAAGATGTCTCATCGCTTACACTATCCACCGAGAAATCTTATAATGGACAGCCTGTCCCAATTCAGTTCAAACAGGAGTCACTCAGTCTGAGTGGTATAAAGTTACAAAGTTCTTCTGATGCCATCAGGTAAAACTGATTCTGCTTCCAGCACTAAGTGCATCAAAACTTGCAGCTGCAGCCCTTTTTAAGGGATATTTTACTAAAAAGTGGAAATTCTGTCATCATTTACTCACCCTCATGTCGTTCATGACTTTTATTCTTCTGCAGAACACTAAAGGAGTTCATGAACTGTATGAAATGAAAGTGAATAGTAACCATGGGCCTGTCAATCAACATTTTCAAAGACCAACTACTGGTCTGTTCCTCTCTCAGATCTATCATATGGCTTTAGAAGATTTGAAGATTACTTTTATGGTACAATTTTTTTACTTGACAGCCCCAGTCCCTGTTTCATGTTCCACACTAGTTTTGACCCGCATAAATGGGAGTAAATGTTCAAAATGCCATGTCAAAATGTTAATTTTTGGATGAACTATCCCTTTAACACATAATATCCTCAGCCAGTGGTTTGGCAGCAGAGGCAGTCACGCTAGTAACTCTGTGGCTTCCCCCAGCAGTCATGATTGCATCTATACGTGGATGACAAGCTCAGAGGAGTGTTTACGGTGCGGGGAAGAAAATGAGCAGTGATGCAATCATGAGACAAGCCCACTGTGTGTGAGAAGAGAGGAATAAAGAGGAAGAAATAAGTATTTGGGGGTAAAAAGGAAGAAAATAACTTCTTTATCAGAAAGAAAGACAGGTGATTCAGAATTTTAAGTCTGTCAGGAAATCAGCAAGAGGAGACTGTAAGAATGGTGTACTACTATGCGAATGTGTTTGTGAGTCTGCCTTATTAGTTGCATCGAACTCCATGCACCGCCACAGTAATAATAACTTTGTTTATTTGTCATTTTGTCCTCCCATTCCCAAGAGAGGGGGTGGGAGAGAGACAGAACGACAGTGATGACAGTACATAAAATAATTATACCTTATCTCCAAGGGACAGTCTCAGAAGGTTACATGGTGTTTTAGGAAAATAAATAGCATCCCTTTAGTATGAATGAATTATGCACAGAATTTGTCTATTGAAATAAGTATGTGTGTTTAAATAACAATATATTATGCACTTCAATTGGTGCCGTCAATTTTCAACAAAACAAACTCAAGGACACTCATCTAAAATCTCATCTCTTTTCCATGTAGAGCAGCAGGAAGTGATTGTTAAACTGAAACTCTAATAGTCATACGTTCTAGCACAACATTTTTCCGTTGTTTTGTTTATTTTTCAGCTCGCTACCCATTCCCGAAAGACAGTGAGCGAGAGTGTGTACTGATTAACAGTCAGCCTGAATGCACCACTCATAGAGTCTGCCAAGTAATCAGTTTCAAACGAATGCCAGCATGACACCTGCAACAAGCAAACATCACCCTGAGATTAGACCTAACGCAACAGTTATGAAGCTTCTGAATGCGTATTGAACATGATATGCTTAGGTTCTGAAAATCTATTCGTCCATATTAATGCAAAGAAATAGATATAATCAATAAAAAAAAAAGATAGAAGAGCTTTTTATATGACCTTTGTTTTGTTTCAGATGAGCTGTGTATATCCTGTGATCATTAAGCAAGAACTTCTTTCACAGATGAATGAAGAGGTTAATCTCAGCTCTCATCTCAGCCCTCTTAATCTCCAAAGCTTGAAGCAGAGCAAAAACACTCCATCCCTCCTTAATCATAAAGGTCAGTGTTCATACCACCCCCATCTCAAAATGAAACTTAGAAAATCAGAAAACCAGCCAGTGAGACTGGGGGAGGATCTGACTGTTATGCTTCTGTTACAAAAAAAAAAGTATATCTGAATTGCATTGAGTTACATTAGCCTTTCTAGAACTTCCACCAGATTTAAAGGGATACCTCACCCTGATGTCTTCTAAAGTGAAACAATATTTGTGTAAAAAACAACAACCAATATAAAATGCTTGCATTCCCCTGAGAAACTTTGCGTTCACTCGCACACAGTGTTAACTAAAACTATGACGAAAAATGTTCGTTGACGACCTTTTTTTCCATGACTAAGACTAGACGAAGAGAGACGACACCAGTGTCATTAAATGATAACTGTGACTAAATCAACACATGCAATTTCGTTGAGAAAAAACACAAGACTGATATGTGGCTAAAAGACTAAAAACTACCAAAATCACTCTTTTAAATCACTCGTTTTTGTCGCATAAAGGAGACAAAACATTACAGACTGTTTTTTATGAACGTTCATGCTTACGGTTGCCAGATTTCCAGAATTTAAACCCCCAATATGAGTTTTTCTGTTAAAAGAACACATTTTACTTAATCTTTGCAATCTGGCAACCACACACGTGCTCTCTCTCTCTCTCTCTCTCTCTCTCTCTACACTGAGGAAGAAGCGCTGATGATCTCAAAACACAGACAAGTAAACTGGAGTTCAGCGATCTTCATTTGAGATTTTCTACTTAAATTAAAGTGTCATTCAGTCAGTCTATATTGCGCTGCTCGTTTGCTGAATAAATCTGCAGCCAAAGTATAGGCTGATATCCAGCAGTGGTTCTCAAACTGACATACGTGAACAAAATGTTTTGCCGTTCATTTAATTTTACTCCATTACATTAAAACTGTATTTCTAGCAGGTAAAATGCCGTAAATACATGACATTGTCAAATTACCTCATCTTTCGCACTCAAAACTGACTGCATCCACGCCTGCAAATCCCGATGCATTAGTGCTGTTCTCGACAATAAAAGTGGGGATTTAGCAGCTTGAAGAACAAATTATAGTGTAGGCCTAGACACAGACTGCATAGAGATTTAAGATTGAAACTCTTCGATACAAAAACATACCCTTCTGTGAATATGTAGGATTTTTGCAGTTAAAAATATCCAAAAACCACTAGGCCAGTGTTATATATTTTGTTCACTTGAGTACTTACAATATCCCAAATGTTTCCAACTATTTGTAAATCGTGAGAAAATTGCAATTTTAACCAAGGCTCCGGGACGTGTTAGGAGTCGCCTGTCAATTGCATCATACCCCCGCGTTACCTTCGGTTTCCGGTTTTATTTTGTAAAAACCATGGAAACACCAAAGATGCTTTAATATATTACATGTTTTAATAGGCAAGGGAACAACTATTTGGTTACATTTATAGACAGAAAACTAATTGTTGTTATATAGCTTATTGTTTAAATCTAATTTTCTTGATTTTTTGCGAGTACCATGTTTTACCATGCCTCAGAGTAAAACACTATTTTGTCAAGTAGCTAACATAGCATAATAAGATGCAGCTTTATTTTTAGTAACAGTAATACAGAATTTTCTCCATCATACAATACGTTTTAAAATTAATTGCATGCCATTTATCAGCACAAGCCATTCAGCTTTTAATATATTCTAAAATCGATCTATCTTACTGCAGTGTGCAACAGTGTCTCACAGCAGCACAGAGTAATGTTATAACATAATTTTCAACAAACTCAAATGTATCTAATATGATAAACAGAGCTGCGTTACCTCATACTCATGACCGGAAAAGCGGAAAAGCAGAACTGCAGCACACAAGCTGTTTCATGAACGAATCTGCGGCTTTAAACGAATCGTCAATGATTCAATGACCCATTCATAAATACAGCCGCTTGCTTTGCTACTGAAAAAATGACTCAATGATTCACTCATTAAAACAGTGACTTACCGCCACCTACTGGCGGTTTGTATTTATTGATTTTTTTTAAAGCATTATTTATTTTATAAAGATATTTATAAAGGTAAAAAAATGCTCTGGAAAAATCGATTTAAGAGGGCAAATATTGTCCCTTAATGAAAAAGGTGTAACTGCAGTCTAAGTGGAAAAGAGAGGGTACGCAGAAGGATGTTAAATCCCTCAGGGGGTACGACACTAAAAAGTTTGAGAACCAAAGGGATATGTAGAATTGCACAAGTGCAATGTCAATACAGCCTATTACCTTGATTCAGATTTTTCATAAGCTTAAATAAATTGGTCTAAAGAGAAAAATACTATTTTGTCTAAAGACTACATATAAAAGGGCTGTCAAAATTAATGTTGGTAACTAGTTTGACTAAAAGTAATGACTAAAACAACAACAATTTGTCGACTAAAACTAGACTAAAATACTAAAAGACTAAAAGACAAAAATGACTAAAATGTGACTAAGACTAAAGAGCATTTTCGTCTAAAGATAAAGACTAAGACTAAATCAAAATGGCTGCCAAAATTAATGCTGCTCGCAAAGAACACAAAAGTTTTGAGACCGAATGCAAAAGTGTTTGCGAGGCAACGCAAAGTTTCTCAGGGGAACGCAAACATTTTGCGAGTGAATGCAAAGTTTCTCGGGGGAACGCAAAACATTTGCGAGAGAACGCAAAACCATTGACTTGGAAAAAATATGAGATGGGAAGAAAAATATATATATTTTTTTCCACCACCATTTCCTCTTATGGGCTCCGTATTTCAGTCCAATTGTCATTATTATTATTTTAGTCACACACACACGTTTTGCTTCAGAGGACATTGATTTAACCACATGGGGTCATATGGCTTTATCGTCGTGATTGTTTTGTGTGGTTTTTGAAGCTTCAACTTTTGGATTAGGCCTACTAGTTTCTATCCACTTTATTATGTGGACTCAAAGAGATGGATTGTTTTCCTAAAAATATTCATTTGAGTTAATCTGAAGAATCAAATACATATGGAACAGCATGAGGTTGAGTAAGAGAATTTTAATGCGAGAGAAGTAAGTGCAAATAGCCTGCTTTGTTTGTTCTAATCCTTTATTTTCCTCTGTCTTCTTTTGCTCTTAGAATGTTTAGGCTGTTTAAGCTGTTTTTGACAAATGAAAGATAGTGTCCATCCATCTCGCTCTCAGCTTTCATCTCATATTACGTGGACCGCACGCTTTGTTTGACAGTGCAAAAAGATTCACAGGAAAAAAGCACCTCAGTTACCTTCTTGTATAACTAAATTTAACTAAAGTAATCTTATTTTTTGTAACTCTTTTTGATTTATCTAGTACATTTCAGATAGGCCTAATATTAGGCCTATTAGTTCAACATTCTTGTTATTAGGCCCATAAATGACAAAGCTAAATGTGCTTTTATATTCTGCACATTTGTTCAGTATAAGAATATGAAGAAGGTTTGGGTTATTTAGAAGGAACAAATCACCATGGTGATGACTGCAAATAAAACACTTAATAAATAAAAAATTTAATAAAACATTTAATACAAAACAGCACTATACGGAACTGTAAACACATCTATAACCCACATAAATTACCAACAACTTTTAATTGTTCTTATAAAAGCATTCTTTTCACAATTTGCAGATGCGCAGACAGGGCCTCAGCTGAAACAACAATTGTTTTTTAGTTTACAGTTTGTTAAAAAATAAACAGATAATATATATGAGCAATATCACACTCGTAGTCGTGCGATATGGCTGTATATCAGCACAGCTGTAATATTCCATACTATATATGGTGAATAACTGTAATAGATCTAACGGTACATTTAATGTAATTTTACGGTAAAATACTGTTAAATTTACAGTTTTTAGAAGTGAAAAATAACAAGTCATTGTATAATTTACACAGTGAAAAACCGTAAATTGACATTCCCACAATTCTCTGTGACACTTCATATTTGATGTATTTTCGTTGAAATAACTGTTTCTTCTTAGTTTTTTTCTAATCAGTTATGTACATTAAGGTTTTATGTTACATCTAATGTTGTTAAATTAATGTTAATTGCATTTTTAAAATTTAATATGTGTTACCATGATGGTGCTTAGTGTTTGTGTGAATGACACTGTGTGCACCTTCTATATATTAGTATTGTCCTTCTCAGCTTGTGGAAAAACTGCTTGTGATGAACTTTAATTCATCATGTGACTTTCATGTCATCATGTGAATATTGCATGGTTGGAAAGACCTCTAAGCCAATCAGATTCGAAAACCAGAATGAACTGTTGTATAAAGTCTATTAAAAACCACATAATTATAATTTCATAAAATCAAAAACATATTTTAAAAAGTTTAAAGGGGCAACATTTTGATAACATAAAATTTACTTTTGACCAAATTAAGTTTTCTATCAGTGAAGAAAAAAAAACATTTGGGGACATTTGAGACATTTGGCGAAGCTATGGGAGTCCAGGGATGACAGTAACACCTTTTGTTTGAGCATCATTAACTCAGTGGTTGTTTGTGCTGTATCTCTCAAAATTTAATACAAGCCACAATTGTCTACTACAAATATAACTTACTTGGACATGTACTACACAATCACAGGTTATGTGAGTTAATGTCAAACACAAAGAGTTCTGTTGTTACAATCTACTATTGGGTGAGTTAATTTGCTGAAATAAGATCCACACAATCTTAATTTATGCAAGAATGTTATTTAAGAACACAGAATAATCATTTTTGAATAAAGTAAACATCTTAAAGAGACAAAAAACATTGTATTGTATTACTTTTATTGTTTTAAATTTAGCACAAAACAATTGCAGTGTGTTTTGTGTGTGTTCGTGTGTTTGTATACTGTATTCCTGTCACATAAGGGTTCAGTCACTTGCTATGTTGCCATCCACCTATTTTTTATGTGAATTTTGAGATATCACATAAAAAATAAAAAAAAAACGCTGGATGGAAATGCCAAGATGCGCATATATTCTAAAAATATGCACACACACATGCACAAAAAATACCTATGTGCTCAACTGAGGCAGATAATGTTTTTATTCAATGAGAAGACATGCACAGAAACAATGATTGGAACACATTTACCACATAAATGTGACTGCCCTTTTAACAGCAGATGTGATTGATAACTGGATTTATTGGAATCATCATAAGGGGTTGGTTGTAACATTTTTAATGAACTGTTACAACTATCCCCACCCCAAACAGCCTTAACATCTAATTGTTATAGCATGTGGGTTTGACGTTAGCATGAACGCAAAGCATCAAATTAAACTAGAGAAAGAGCAACTTTAGATTATCTAAGTCAAATAACTGTATCTACAATACAATGATTGCTGGGCAAAAAATGATCTTAATAAAAATTTTTACTTTCTTTCCTGAAAATCAGTTGTTTGGTCATAAAATCTGGCTGTTGCTCAGTCACGTTACTTCTCCTGTGAGCTCAAAAAGGTGAATGGGAGTGTATGACATGACCACAGATCTTTTCTGACTTGTCAAAGTGACAGTGTTACAACTGACCCCGTGTTACAACACTCCCCGGTCTCCCCTAAGTCCTGGCTGGGACAGATGCATATGTAGTAGCATCTTTTATAGTCTGAGCACTGACTCTGGTAATTATTGTCATGGAGCCAGATGTGCAGAGCAGATGATGTTGGGTAGGCTGCACATCATTGACTTCGTTCAAGTATTGTACATGTCAATTAGACAGATTCATGCATGTATAATACTGCTATTAGTAAGCGCCACAGCAAGTCACAGTGTCATCATGCTCTTATTTGATCTTTTCCACCTCTAACACAGCTGCTACCTGCTGTTATGTAATTGCCATGTTTATGTGTCCCATCAGAGATGCATGTGTTTGCAGCAGACTTGATTCATAACTTGAACTTTCACAACTTGATTGTAATGAATTTTCAGTTGTAGTTAGCTGGCTAAGGTAAACGCCTCTGTCTTTGAGGCAGACTGCCCCATGAAGTGTTTGCAGCTCAAATAGCATATCTGGCTCCATGCTCATGCATTTATTTTGACTGGAATGATCATGGATACAACCCAATTGCCTCAGGAGTCGCAGAGAAAATGACAGGAAAATTGTTCGAAAATAATATTCAAACATCGCAACTCTGTTGAAACAGATAAACAGGAAGTTCCACGCAGAACGAGTATGAGGTGAAAAGTGATGTGCTATACAAGACTAATTGGTTCAAAACAAGCTAAAAAGCTATTTTGATATTGCAAGCAACCTCGCGCTTTCATTCTCACAGAATACATTAAGAAGATATCAGAGAAATGTCTGCAATTAACTGCAGTTATTTGTTTTGTTTTTAATTCTCCTCAAGAAGAATACAGATATGATCTTTGTTGCTTAATCTATCCAAAATGGGGTTTAGAACATTTATGAACTGGCATTGACTGACAGAATCGCATAAAGATGATGTATTTTATTCAACAGATGTCTCCTCCATTTTACTCCGCCAGATATTGGCCCTCCTTATCCCAATTAATGGTCACCACAGACATTTATCAACAAATGTTTAAGCATGCCATTTATAAATGGCATCCTTTAGCAGTAAACAAATTCAGTGCCACTACTAATGAGAAATCAAGATTTGCATGTTGATTCTGCAGTCAGAGGGATTCTCAGCATATATGCGAAGGACTCAGAAGACAAAGCCCAGGATCTAGTCAGTCAGTGATCAAAGGGTCCTGCCCGCTGTGCACGGCCAACATGCCGTCTGGGATGGTATGCACAAACATCAATGAGTCAAATGTAATAACAAGGATTAGAAATATCGGCCTTTAATTCCCGGAGGACAAGCAATCAGCATTCTGCCATCCCTAGAGCAGATCGAGAAGACTTATGCTAATCAAAGGCTGTCTTTTCCCCTTTCAATCCACATCTAAACCTCACAAGAGAAACTAAGAGATCGCAGCAAAAAGAGCAAACAGCTGAAACAGCTCAGAGAGGTTTGTTGTTCGCTGTTGGTCATGATGGATTGGACTGGCTCACAGTTGTGACTTGAGCTGCATCCAAAAACAACCAATAGACGTCAGAGACTGTTTGGACATCCGGACCGGCAGACAATCTCTTCAGATAAACAAGAGTGCTTTCCTACATTCAATAATCAGTGGGGCTGAAGTGTGATGGAGGTCATTTATTTTCTACTGGTGTAATGATTGAGTGTGGTTGAAAAGACAGTTGAATGCAGACACGTTTTGGACGTGGTGATGGAGGATCTGGAAGCACGCTGCCTCCTACTGGTAAAACTACGGTGCAGCATTGTATGTTACATACATTTTAAAAATGCATTAGATGTCAACTGAAGTAAATACAAGAATCAGACAAATATGCAAAAGTACTTTTTTAATCATCCATAGTGTTTAAAAGAACACTGTCAGTAAAGTGATCAAGAAAATGTACACACGGAAAACTATACAACAGTACGAAAAAAGAAAAAACATCTATGTACAAGGCATTAAAATGCCATTTTAGTAACATTCAATAATAAAAACCTAATGACCTAATATATTGAACTGATAGGATGGTTTGTATTTTATCAGCTTTTGAAACATTGATGGGGTCACTAGTTTGGATTTTAGTTAACTGATTTTACATTTACAGGAAAAATAACATGGTTTGTGAAAAAACTGAACATACAATGGAAAACATGTATATACGTGTCAATTTACACACAAAGACTTTATTTCAAAAGATTAAAATATAACATTAAATATAATTATTTACAATGTTTAAAACATTACATAAATTTTCCTTAAGCTATCTTCAAAACCCCCTCCAACTTCTCCAGATTCACTGTGGGGATCAACGCAACTTCAAAGAAAACCCTGTAAAATAAATAAATAAATAAATAAATAACTCAAGACATAATCAAATGCCACAATTTAGAATATTGTAATATAAACAAATTGCTTCATTAGTCAAATGCTTTCAAGAAATCAAAATCTGCTGTAGGAAGGCATAACATTAAATAATACATGTCAAAATGCCAATCAGGTTTTGGAAGAGCATCAAAACAACATGGCAGTCATGCTCAGACTCAGCTAAGAAAACAGAGTAAAAATTTACTAAACGTGAATTTTGACTATAGGTTATATAAAGTATAATTTGCCCCAACTGCTTTTTATTTTTTTGCAAGGCAAACCAACTTTAAAAGCAAATGATTTAAAAAAAAAAAAAAAAAAAACTGAAATGTGCTGTAAAACATTAGAAACCGCAAACAAACCAGAAATGTTTAGACCATAAACCCACACAGCAAGAATCGTACAGTTGAAAGTTTATTTGAACTGCTGAAATAAGCAATTTCTCTACATACTGCTGTATAACACTTTAGGGTAATTATATATAATAATAAAAATTATATACAGTTAGGTCCATATATTTGGACACAGGCACAATTTTCATAATTTTGTCTCTGTATGCCACCAGAATAAAATTAAAATTAAACAATCAAGATGAATTTGAAATGCAGACTTTCAGCTTTATTTTAAGGGGTTGACAAGAATATCAAGTAAAAAGTTTAGGAATAGCTACCATTTTTATACCATTTTCAGTGGCTCAAATGTAATTGGACAAATGAATATAGTCATAAATAAGATGTTAATTTTTAATATTTTATTGAGAATCCTTTGCAGGCAATGACTGCATGAAGTCTGAAACCCAAGGACATTACCAAAGTCTGGGTTTCCTCCTTTGTGACGTTTTGCCAGGCCTTAAAGGGTTAGTTAACCCAAAAACGAAATTTCTGTCATTAAGTATTCACCCTCATGTCGTTCCAAACCTGTAATCATCTTCGAAACACAAATTAAGATATTTGTAATGAAATCCAAGAGGTATCTGAACCACACATAGGCAGCAACATCATTGCACTTTTCAAGGCCCAGAAAGGTAGGAAATGCATCGTTAAAATAGTCCATGTGACTATGGTTTCAGCCTTAATGATATGAAGTGACGAGAATACTTTTTGTGCGCAAAAACAAAATAATGACTTCAACAACAATTTCGTCTCTTCCCTGTCATTCTCCTACGCTGTTTACATTGTAGACCTAGTGCAGAGCTTCCTGGTTCTACATCAGAACGGCAGCTCAGTATTGGCCGGCAGCTGCGTCAGCAGCACACGCATACATCGTGCTGCTCGTGTGCAGCGTCAGCCAATACTGAGTGGGCGTTCTGATGTAGAACCAGGGGCCCATTTTAATAAGGAGGTTCAGAATGGCTGAATTGAGTTAGTTTAATCAACTCTGAGTAGGTCGACAAAAAGATGTCTGCATACTTCCGAGTCAATACGTAGCCTAAGTTTAATTCTTAACCACTGTTATAATATCAGAGGTAAAAACTGGCAGAATTGCAAGTTATTGAACTAATATTCATTTTCATGATATCCCTCGGGGGAAAAAAAAGAATGTGGCAGAAGCTAAAAATGTAGTATAAAAACAATTAAATCAGGTAAAGCTTTAAGCATAAAAGGTTAATGGGTGTCCCATACAGTAATCGGTTTCATTTTCGGAAGGTGCGATGATGGGAATATGCGCATCATCAATGCATTCAACCACACTGGAAATCCTAAAGGAAATTCTAATTACTAGGTTACTTCTAGAGGTTGCTACAAGATGTTATCAAGTGAACTTAGGCCACGTTCAAACAGCAGCAGAATACAGTTGTCAGTCCTGTATTTGAGTCCTTCATCTGGTTACGTTCACACACAGTACAGTTATTTATGGGAGTGACAACTGCATTCTATAACAGAATTCACACCCGTAAATTTTCAGGATTCACAACCGCATTCTCAGAAATTCTGCGCTGTGTGAACGGAACAGGACTGGACAACTAGTTGTCTGTCATGTCATACAGTGTGAGAGCGCCACTCTTCTAAAGGTGTTTTGTGTGTGGTTTCGCTTTCGGTAACTTACAGCGACAGAGATATGAGCTGTGCGTCATTTTAAGGTGTTAGATCCAGTCACTGTTCTCCACCGGAGCGGCTCCCGTCAGTTTTGTGTTTCTTTTCAAAATTCAAATGCTGTGTCATGACCGAGACTAAGGACACGCTAAGGTCGTGACATGCGTGTGCAACGGTTAAAGACTCCGGCTAGCGCGTTTGCATTGATGCTGCTGTTGGTTAATGAAGTTTGAATGGATGAACTCACGGTTCAATTGGTCTCTTGCCATGTCAAAAGTAATGAGACTTTTCAGTTTTATGGACATCTTTAATATTACATTGGTCACTGTCGTTATGGTTACTAGTAAGAGAATACGGGCTTGACCGTTGCTGCATGTTCATACAGACAGTATTAATGATGAGATAATTATGTCAGGCTAGCAAACAGTGTAAAAAAAAAAAAATTAGTAGGTATTAGGTATCCAGCGCTAGTTTCGTCATAGAAACATAGAATACCAAGGACATCTGCTAGTTAAAGCCGTGTAAATGCAACAAGAGCAGCAAAAACATGTTGTATGTACACTTTGAAACCGCAGCGCATGAGCTTAGAATAAACAGACCGTTATCGTTCCTTTCTGTGGACGCAAATATAGTTATCGTTCTTGGTGTGAATGAGCCTTAAATATCTTCATATAATTTTTCTTATATAGAAAATATATCTTGATTTAAGATTTTTTAGATATCTGTACTTGAAATAAGGCAAAAATACATTATTTTTGTTTTTGCACACAAAAAGTAAAGTATTCTCGTCGCTTCATAATATTAAGGTTGAACCACGTCACGTTTTTTATTTTAACATTGTCTTTGCTGCCTTTCTGGACCTTGAAAAGTGCAATGACGTTGCTGCCTATGTATGGTTCAGATAGCTCTCGGTTTTCATCAAAAATATCATAATCTGTGTTCCGAAGATGAACGAAGGTCTTATGGGTTTGGAATGACATGAGGGTGAGTACTTAATGATAGAAATTTAGTTTTTGGGTGAACTAACCCTTTAACTTCAGCTGTCTTCACATTAAAAATCTTACCGTGTCCAAACTTTTAACTGGTAGTGTGTGTGTATGTATATATATATATATATATTATATATATATATATATATATATACACATATATATATGTGTGTTTTAGGGTCACTGTTTCGGTACGGTTCGGTATGTGCCATATTCAGGGAAAAAGGAACTACTGTCAAATAAAAATAAAGAAAATAAGAAATAATCAAACTATAAGCAACAGCAAAAATAAATACAGCAGAGCACAGATACAAATAAAATAAACAGTGCTTTTCTTTTTCAGGTATCTAACAAGTTTTAGGTACAGAAATTGAATAAAGTAGCTTAATCAAATGTAAAACACCATTGCATATAATCTTTATTGGATAAATTAAATAAATATTAATCGTTAATTATTAATTAAGTTACAAAAGCTATTCAGTCAATACTGAATATTATTGATCTAGTACTCATGTTTAATGTGATAGTCTCATCCTTACATCTACTATAACACAATATATTGTTAGTCTCGAGAGTATTTACATTAGTGAATAATTACGAAGATCCGCTTCAAAGTGCATATGGCCTAAAGGCACGATATACTTCAAATGAAATCGAAGAACGAACTGATGTGACATCATTTCGACCAAAATCAGGCCGAAACAAAGTTTGTTTGGAGTTTGTTTTGGAAGTTCGAAACAGCTTGCCAAAGCTAACTTTTTGGAAAAATTCACTTCGGCTTGTAAACTACCATTGGTCTGTGGTCATTACGTAAGGTAAGTGTGCGCTAAAGCACCGCCTTCTTTCACTCGGAAAATCTTTTCCAGTTCATTTCTCCTCTCGAGTCCGCAGAAGTCAGACATCCGCGAGTGAAAACATGAACACTGGAGAACTGCTTTGTAGTAGAAAACAAAGTTGTACTTCTGATGAAATGAGAGACTGACACTGTTTTTCGTGTTTAATACAATAAAGTTGCTTGATTTTAAGCAATCTGTTTAATAAAGTGTTATAATATAAACGTGACGTGACTTTACTGGAGTGCGGAATTACAGATCTCGTGCAAACAAACATATCCGTGTTGCCATGATCAGATGCTTTTTGCTTTATTAAAAAATCCTTGCTGGTTTCTAAATTATATATATATATATATATATATATATATAATTTATATTTGTTTTTGCCCCCATTTTTCATGAGCTGAACTCAAAGATCTAAGACTTTTTCTATGTACACAAAAGGCCTATTTCTCTCAAATGTTTTTCACAAATCTGTCTAAATCTGTGTTAGTGAGCACTTCTCCTTTGCCAAGATAATCCATCCACCTCACAGGTGTGGCATATCAAGATGCTGATTAGACAGCATGATTATTGCACAGGTGTGCCTTAGGCTGGCCATAATAAAAGGCCACTCTAAAATGTGCAGTCGTTATTTCAACATAACTCATTATTGAAAATCAGGTTTAATAAAAGACGCGCACAATTCAACGTCTTCAGTGGAGCAACAGTAACGTGTCGGCTCGCAATTCCAGCTTTCACCGCGATCGCCGCAGTTTCGAATCCGCCTTTTGCAGAGTTCGCTCTTCGCTATTTTCCCATCACATATCAGAAAGGCATTTATTTTCAATAAAAATGAAAATGTTCTAAAAGTGGAAATAACCTGCCTAACGAGTGTTTAATAACATTAAAAATATTTATTGAGTAGGGTTAGCAGCATGTTCTCTTTCGATATTAGACACTAGAGGGCAGAATAAGACGGGGAATCAATTAAAGAACACAATAGTTATGTTAACCTACTGTTACAAGTTGGTGCTCCAAAATCCCAAAGGTTTATCATGGGAATTTGCATTCATTTCAGACTAACCTTTATTGAGGATAAATTTGTGTAGCCCATAAATTCTCAGAAATACCCTATAGGCGTTTATTCTATGTAGTTTTCATAACACTGGATATTCTACTAATCCATACTTCTAATACGTGGCCTAATAATTAATTTATTTAACAATTACACAGCTATAGAGTTTTGTGCTAATTGCCAGTATTGCTCTTTCAGCCAGCTAGTTTATCTGTTAACTTTTCACAAGCCTATAACGGAGTGTCTATTACACTAAGTGCAAATAGCGTCCCTTGTTGACAAACACTCTTTACACTAGCTCCAATGTCTGGTTGGGCCACTCAAGTATAAAAAGGGACAGAAGTAATTCAATGTCTTCAGTGGCGCAATAGTAGCCCGTATGGCTTGTGATTTAAGCTTTAACCGCAATCGCTGTGGGGTCGAATCCGCATTTTGCCAAGCTTCCCCAATAATAGAGCTCACTCCTATTTTCTCATCACATACATTTTCAATAAAATGAAAAAAATGTTCAAAAAATGGAAATAAACTGTGAACAAGTGTTTAATAATATGTATAGAGGGTTTTTATTCTCCCAGTAAGGCAGCATCCATTTAATAATTTTAATAAATATAATCATTTACACTCTGATATTATTGCATCCTGTTAATGTGCAAAAATACTGAGGTGCAAATAGTATCTGCCAATACAATGTACAGCATCTAATTACTATTCACACTTCTTGCAAAGAACTGCTACTTTTACATGGTGTAAATAGAATAGTCTGTTTACAGACTTCATAAATACACAAATGAAATTTTGGGAAATTATTACAAAGCAGTTTGTTTGCAAGCCCGGAATAAAGACATTTTTGGCCCGGGGACTAGTGCAGCTCTATTTTTTATTATAGTTCAAATCAGATTGGACACCTTTGTGGGCCGTATTTGGCCCCCGGGCCGTAAGTTTAACACCCCTGATCTACAGCTATTTGCACTGTAAATTATTTTATTTACTATGGGCTTTGGGCTACATAAATTCAACCTCAATAAAGGTTAGCCTGGAATGAATGCAAATTCCCATGATAAACCTCTGGGATTTTGGAGCACCAACTTGTAACAGTAGGTTAACATAACTATTGTGTTCTGTAATTGATTCCCTGTCTTATTCTGCCCTCTAGTGTAGAATATCGAAAGAGAATATGCTGCTAACCCTACCCAATAAATACTTTTAATGTTATTAAACACTCGTTAGGCATGTTATTTCCACTTTTAGAACATTATTTTCATTTTTATTGAAAATAAATGCCTTTCTGATATGTGATGGGAAAATAGAAAAGAGCGAGCTCGGCAAAAGGCGGATTCAAAACCGTGGCGATCACAGAGTAAAAGCCGGAATTGCAAACCGACACGTTACTGTTGTCCCACTGAAGACGTTAAATAGTGTGCGTCTTTTATTAACTTTTATTTTAATATTCAATAACAAGTTATTTCAAAATAACGAGATATGTTGAAATAAGATATTATGTTGAAATAACGAGATTTTTTGTTGAAATAACGACTTATTTCGAAATAACTTAATATCTTGAAATAACAAGATATTATGTCATAATAACGACTTATGTCAAAATAACGAGATAAATTTCCTTTTTTTTTTTTCCTCTCCCCCCTGCTGTACCAAACCTGTACCGAACCGTGACTTCAAAACCGAAGTACATGTATATATTTATAAAGTCTTGCCAGTTAAAAACAGATGTTTAGATGTTAAAAAAAATGGAAATGTGCTGTGAAACTTCAGAATCAGCACACAAATGAACTGTTGAAACCATAAACACACCCAGCAAGAACCCTGTATTTCAAAGTGTATTTAAATAACTGAGATAAAGCGTTTCTAATATTGCATTTTGGGGTACATAAATAAGATAAATGTACACAAAGTAGACACAAAGATTAAAAATACACAATTTAAAAATGCATTGCTGACTTACTTGTGCGCGTACTTGCTCCTGATAACTGCAAGTTTACTGTCCGGTGGGCTGCTGAGCATGTCGTGTAGTTTTCTGACAACGGGTGCCAGATCCTCCACACTGTATCCAGAGTGGAATTGCAAACACAGTGTCTGGAAACAGAAGTGGAACATCAGTCAAAATCTTCTCACAAACCCTGAAGTGCAATTGTGAAGTGAAGCCAGATATCTGTAAGCTCGGAGGAGTCTAATCAGTGTTACATAAGGGATATATGACTTTAAGACGCCAGCCAAATATTTCATGGTGCGAGAAGAAAATGCCCTTAAGATGTCAATAATGAGGATAAGATGGAAACGACATCCGGAGAAAATGTAGATGAACGTGTGCGTGTGTGTGGTGGTGTTGTTTTAAGTTAATTGAACTTCATCTCTGACTTCTCTGTAAAGCCACTAAGGACATAAAGCAATTAATTAAACGTTGGTAAACACCGTCCAGCTTCACTCTCATTAACCAAAATACCCGTCATCATGTGTGAGAATGTGTGGGTGTGTGAGAACAGAAATTAGCATCCATAATGAGCAGTCACTAGCCTATCACAGAGCTGTCGTCAGCTTTAGCTCATTTAGTGCCATCAGAAGAGCACAGAATATCCAAATCACAGCACACAATGATGCTGAACTCACTGTGAAAGTGCTTGAAGTGCTTGTGTGTATCACCAAGGAATGGCAGCATTTTGTGAAAATAAATGGTATTCATGAGCTCTGTGTTTGTTCATACATTATAAAGGCATAAAGGTAAACACGTACCCATCCTCCCAGATCCTTAGTAACTAGAGCGATGAGCAGACAGGCAGAGGCGAGCAAAGATGCTCTTACGGACACAAACTCCATCTCCAACAAACTCAGCTCGCAAATAAAGCGTGCAAGAGTCAGCGTGTCCATACCTGCATTCACACACTGCCAGGAGACGAGAGACTGTTAGTCATCACACACACAACAAGCCAGAATAAGTATCCATACAATGACAAACTGCAGAGTACAACACACACACACACACACACACACACACACACACACACACACACACACACACACACAATCAGAAGCACTGCCAGTAGCTTTAGGCCCTGCAAAAAGATTACACACAGTTCATCTAATCCGCTAAGATTCTGAAGGTTTGCATTCTTGGCAAATTCAGCCAAGAGTTAATTTGCAAAAACCGATAAACGGCACTTTAAAAAAAAAAAAAAAAAAAAAAAAAAAAAAAAAAAAAAAACTAACTGCTGTGCGTTATTCTCCGCATATAGCACGTTCTGAACCATAAATACGTTTTGTCAGAAAAGCTGGTATTGTCCACTGTCAAGACATCGCAAGTTCACGTTTTACAGCAGAAACCGACAAGCGCCCTTGTTGTTTGTGTACAGAAACCGATAAGTCTGTTTTAGCGAATCAGCGCACAGTATTCAGGTCAGGTGACAAGGCTTCTATTCACTTCAAAAAGACACGCTAGCTGAGGGAAGTTTCATCAAAGCTGACTAAAAGTGATCGAGGATTTATAATTTTCTGCAAGTCCTTGTGCACCATACACGTCTTACATTATGAACCCTTGGTTATCCTTTTGCATTTGTGTGTGCACATGCCTGTGTGTGTGTGTGTGCGTGTGCGTGTGTGTGTAGGCCTGTCACGATAACTACTTTTTGTTGAGCGATATGTTGTCCTAGAAATAATTGTGATAAATATATTAGTGTCATTTTAAGACCATTTTATGCCACTGAATATATAATCATAATATAACAGCAAAATAAAGCAAGTAGGCCTACATACTTTCAAATGACAATAACTTTTTAATTCTTTAGACCATAGAAATTAAATATCCTAAAAAAAAAAAAAAAAAAAAACTTGAATAAATAGTAAATAAACATTTTAAAAAAGTGCAAAGTAACAAGTAGAAAAAAAGCACACTTGCAAATGGACAACAGGCACTTGTGAAGACTTTCCATTTACAGATTTTTCCCTGTCCTTCTTTTCTCCGTAAAGTAAGGGTGCACAAACAAACCTTACTTAGCAGTTAGATGTCCTCAGATGCCTCAATAGGCCATATCTGCTGCTAAAACTATTTTAGTGGCACCATTTTGCACTGTGATGTTTATATTTGAACCGGAACATTGATTTTGCGGCTTTGACATAATGGGCAATATATTGCATCACCAAAATTATTGAGGTCATGTACATATATTGTGCGATAAGTTGATTATTGCAACAGGCCTATATGTGTGTGCCAATCTGTTAGTGTGTGTGCGTTTGAGTGTGTTTTAAATGCAATTACAAAGCAATTACTTGGTTTTGTTTAACTGAAATGTTTCCATCCAGCAGTTTGATATCCAATATCCCAAAATGCGCATAAAACTAGGTGGATGGAACTAATTACACCATCAAATGTCTATATCAAGATTCTGCAAAATTTCTTTTAATATACACTACGGTAAGATTTTTAAAAAAATGTATTTTGAAAGAACTCTTATGTTTACCAAGGCTGCATTAATTTGATCAAAAATACAGTAAACCATTAATATTTTAAAATATTATTATAATTTAAAATAACTTTTCTATTTGAATATATTTTAAAATATAATTTATTGCTGTGATGCAAAGCTGAATTTTCAGGATTATTACAACAGTTTTCAGTGTCACATGATCATTCAGAAATCATTAAGAAATCATTAAGAAATGTTCCTTGAGCACCAAATCAGCATATTAGAGTAGGCTGATTTGGTGCTCAAGAAACGTCAATTATTACTATCATCTTTGTTGCTGCTTAATATTTTGTGGACACTGATACATTTTTCCAGGAGTCTTTGATTAATAGAAAGTAAAAAAAAAAATTTAAAAAAAGTATTGAAACGGAGACCTTTTGGAACGACTTTACAGTCTTTTGATCAATTAATTGCATGCTTAATGAATAAAAGTGATAAAAAAAAAAATCTTATTAACTCAAACTTTTGAACAGTAGTTTAAAGGGGTCCTTGATTATGATTTCACTTTTTTAACTTAAGTGTGTAATGTTGCTGTTTGAGCATTAACAACATCTGCAAAGTTATGACACTCAAAGTTCAATGCAAAGGGAGATATTTTCTTTTACAGAAATCACTTTTTAAGGACTACAACAAACAGCTGGCAGGGACTACAATGAGCTTCTTACCGGGTTGGTGACATCACAAACCCTAAAGTTCAGTAGCCCCGCCCTCTGATTTAAACATGCCTAGTAGTAGGTAAATAACAGACGTGACACTAACACTGGATCGAGCAACTAAGTGATAAACATGCCTTTGAAGAGTGCAAAATGTTGTGCAGTGCCAGGTTGTGGAAAAACACAATAGCTGCAGTGTATTTGCAGAGACCCTGAAATTAAAAAAAAAAAAAAAAACTTTGCTGTGCCTTCTATATTGGATCAGACAGGAATGTCGCAACACACTTATGCAAGTAAAAAAAAAGTTTACACGGTCACAATTGCTTTGTTACAATTATGTGTACATGTCTATCCAAAACCACCAGTGACTTCTGATTGTTTGCAAGCCGTTTTATTGACGTCTTTCTGCGGTTGAAACTGTGATTAACATTATTTACATTAGAGATGGATTGATTTCCGTAAGTTGTACTGTATTTTTCAACATACTTTTTGATGATCATTAATGTTTATTTCATGCAAGTAGAAAAGAGGAAGAGATAATAGGTTCACGTGCCGCTAGACATGTGCCGATATTCCGTAGTGCGATATATATTACGACAATGAATATGCACGATATTGTTATCGTGGGCACTTCAAAATACCGTAAATAATAATTTATTACCAATTATTAAAATTTTTATAATGCATTTAAGAATACTTTCCCCATCAACCGTAAAAAATGCACAACACCGCTGTATTCTGCGATTTTAATCTGGACTACAACATGCCCTAATGATTAGAAATGTTCTGATTATTTGTTATTGTTCAGTAAAACTTTGAGACATACGGCTTCATTAGTTAACATGTTAATTAATTATTACCAAACTGACAATGAAAAATACTTATAAAGCATTAATTATTCTTAGTTAATGTTAATTTCTTAGTTACTGTTTAATAACATCACTAAAATCTAAAGAACATTTAATGGACCTGAGATAAAACTAACAATGATCAGTTGTATTTCTTAATTAACATTAACAAAAAAATAATACTTTCTGTAACAAATGTAGCTATTGCTCAATCTGTGGCGTGAGAACAGTGTCAGTGTCAATTTGCGTGAGTTTGAATGAGTGAGAGTTGGTGGCCCTTCAAAACAGCATTTTTGTTTTTTGTAGTTATGTTAAACTTCCCCACATTTTACGGTTTCATTTGCACTCTGAAGCGCAGTGTCTTCTTCTATTGGATTGGATCCGGGAGGGCTGCATTACAGTGTTGTGCTACAACGCCCCACTGGTCAAACTGCATTTTTGCAGGCCCTTCAAATAGGTCATGAGAGATCAAAAGACTATTCAACAACAAAAATATTTTGTTTAGTCAATTTTTTGTTGTCGATAATGTCTACTAATCATTTCAGCCCTATATAAAATAATTTTAAAAATGCAGTTCATGACCCCTTTAAGCTCCACAGAGGTTTAGAACAACATGGTGAGAAAACGTAAGTAAACCCTATTTATTTTACTAATGTATCAGTAACCACATTCAAGCAAAAGGGGAGTTTGTCTACTGTATCCTTATTGCTTGTAGCTTGTCCCTACTCTCTGGATAAAAGCTTTAGCATTAATAAGTATAAGTGATCTATTTGTGTGCATGCTGTAATTGTTTTTCTTCAGAAACCTAAGCCACCATTTACAAATTATTTTATTTTTGTTGTGTTGTTCTCTTAATGATCACACTGAATATAATGATATTATTTGTTAATGCGCACTAAAGAAGCTTATTTCTTTGCAAAAAAAAAAGCAATTAGTAAAACCAGCCATTCCACTGACAAATAAAAACAAAAAAAAAGACATTGTTAAATCATGGAGCTTTGACTAAAGCTCAATTAATTCAGCTGTTGAAAATTGGAATGGATCTGACAGCAACAAGCAGTAACAACCAGTGACAGCCAGTTATACACACACACACACACACACACGGGCAGATTCCTCAGGGAATACGGTTGGGGGGGGGGTCACACCTGACAAACACAAAGACATCCAATACATGCTTCCCTACATGGTCTTTCTCTCTGACTTTGACAAACACACACACACACACACACACACACACACACACACACACACACACACTTACACTTGATGTTAATCCTAAGGACTCCAAAGGAGTTCCACCTCTCTTTTCATTGAGGGGATATATGTGTTGTCTCTAACCTTGGCATAACGACGGAGGAAGCGGTATGGAACCGGAATATTGATGTCAAAGTTCAGCGCCTGCAGGATGCTGATCTCCATGGCGATGAGCTGGGAGCGCTTGTAGGCATCGTCACAAATGTATAGGAAATCATCCACGCAAGGTGGAGCCCGCTCCTGTGAGGACACACCAGAAAGATGATGGGTAACAACTGACAATTTTTTTTTGCAGCATGCAGTATGTATATTGTGCATAGTATGCAAAAATACAGCAGGTACTGCAACCCACACTGCAATGCACTCAACTTGACTTTTATTGTTCAGTTACGGCCGTTTCACATCAAAAGTGTGAGCGGTGCGTGAGCAGTACGTTTTTTTTTCAGCGTGCATGTTAACCAATGACTTCATTCACACCTCATGAAAAATGGGGGCATGAAAAATTTATATTATACACACACACACACACACACACACACACACACACACTCTCACACATCACCCCCATTTGCCCCCATTTTTCATGAGCTGAACTCAAAGATCTAAGACTTTTTCTATGGACACAAAAGGCCTATTTCTCTCAAATATTGTTCACTAATCTGTCTAAATCTGTGTTAGTGAGATACTCCATCCACCTCACAGGTGTGGCATATCAAGATGCTGATTAGACAGCATGATTATTGCACAGGTGTGCCTTAGGCTGGCCACAATAAAAGGCCACTCTAAAATGTGCAGTTTTATCACACAGCACAATGCCACAGATGTCGCAAGTTTTGAGGGAGCGTGCAATTGGCATGCTGACTGCAGGAATGTCCACCAGAGCTGTTGCCCGTGAATTGAATGTTCATTTCTCTACCATAAGCCGTCTCCAAAGGCGTTTCAGAGAATTTGGCAGTGCATCCAACCAGCATCACAACCGCAGACCACGTGTAACCACACCAGCCCAGGACCTCCACATCCAGCATCTTCACCTCCAAGATCGTCTGAGACCAGCCACCCAAACAGCTGCTGCAACAATCGGTTTGCAAAACCAAAGAATTTCTGCAAAAACTGTCAGAAACCATCTCAGGGAAGCTCATCTGCATGCTCATCGTCCTCATCGGGGTCTCGACCTGACTGCAGTTCATCGTCGTAAATGCTCACATTCGATGGCGTCTGGCACTTTGGAGAGGTGTTCTCTTCACAGATGAATCCCGGATTTCACTGTACAGGGCAGATGGCAGACAGCGTGTATGGCGTCGTGTGGGTGAGCGGTTTGCTTATATCAACGTTGTGGATCGAGTGGCCCATGATGGCAGTAGGGTTATGGTATGGGCAGGCGTATGTTATGGACAACAAACACAGGTGCATTTTATTGATGCCATTTTGAATGCACAGAGATACCGTGACGAGATCCTGAGGCCCATTGTTGTACCATTCATTCATGACCATCACCTCTTGTTGCAGCATGATAATGCACGGCCCCATGTTGCAAGGATCTGTACACAATTCCTGGAAGCTGAAAACATCCCAGTTCTTGCATGGCCAGCATACTCACCAGACATGTCACCCATTGAGCATGTTTGGGATGCTCTGGATTGGCGTATACGACAGCATGTTCCAGTTCCTGCCAATATCCAGCAACTTCACACATCCATTGAAGAGGAGTGGACCAACATTCCACTGGCCACAATCAACAACCTGATCAACTCTATGTGAAGGAGATGTGTTGCACTGCGTGAGGCAAATGGTGTTCAGCCTAAGGTACACCTGTGCAATAATCATGCTGTCTAATCAGCATCTTGATATGCCACACCTATGAGGATGATGGATTATCTCGGCAAAGGAGAAGTGCTCACTAACACAGATTTAGACAGATTTGTGAACAATATTTGAGAGAAATAGGCCTTTTGTGTATGTAGAAAAAGTCTCATATCTTTGATTTCAGCTCATGAAAAATGGGGACAAAAACAAAAGTGTTGCGTTTATAATTTTTTTCAGTGTGTATGTGTGTGTATAACACACACACACACACACACACACACACACACACACACACACACACACTACCAGTATTAGAATGATTTCTGAAGGATCATGTGACACTGAAGACTGGAGTAATGATGCTGAAAATTCAGCTTTGATCACAGGAATAAATTACTTTATAAAATATATTCAAACAGAAAACAGTTATTTTAAATTGTAATAATATTTCACAATATTACTGTTTTTACTGTATTTTTAATTAAATAAATGCTGCCTTGGTGAGCAGACAAAACTTCTTTTAAAAACATTAAAAATCTTACCGATTCCAAACTTTTGACTGGTAGTGTGTGTGTGTATATATATATTATATATATATTATACACACAGTAATGAGACACTACATTTCTATGAGGTTGTGCAGGTGTGTGTATATGTGAGATAATGGGAGAATGACTAAGTCCTTGACTAATTACCACTAGGCCCAGAAAAGAGACTAAAGGAATGACTTTCAGCTATCATAAGAGAGCACGTCTTACCTCAAATTTAGAAGCAATGAGCATGGCAGTGGAGCCAATGAGCTGTAAAGACTCCCGTTTGACCTGGCTCACGGCCAGATAATGATCCGTCATTTTCACAGCCAGGTACAGAGTCTCATGATTCAGCTCAAAATTCTCCTGCAGAATAAAGAGCAAGAATAAAGTCACATCAGTGCTGAAAGGGATAGTTCACCCAAAAATGAAAATTCTGTCATTTACTCACCCTCTAGTAGTTCCAAACCTGTATGAATTTCTTTGTTCTGCTGAACACAAAGGAAGATATTTGGAAGAATGTCAGTAACCAAACAGATCCCACAGCCTACGCTGTAGCTACGGCATACACTCGATGCAGAAGTATAAATCAGCCTTTACTACCATAGTGGGAAAAATAAATACTATGGTAGTCAACGGGGGGCGAGATCTGTTTGGTTACTGACATTCTTCCAAATATCTTCTTTTGTGTTCAGCAGAACAAAGAAATTCATACAGGTTTGGAACTACTAGAGGGTGAGTAAATGACAGAATTTTCATTTTTGAGTGAACTATCCCCCTTTAAGCCACCAAAAGCCAACAACATTCTACCTTATCACATTTGAAATGATGCCCAGAAGCCATCAAACATCAACACTTACCTGGACCTCAACCAGCCAGTCCACCAGAATTGCTCTCATATTGGTGTTCAGAGTTGGTTGATCAGCCATGTAGTCATGTAAGACAAACTTTTCCTGCAAATAAAAAGTTTTAGCTTGCCGTTTTCTGTTTCTTTTTCTGCAAGATCATCAATAAACTCACTACCAAACCAACCTCTCTGCTCTTGAGGTAGTCAAAAATATCTTTGGCATACTCTGCTGCATGCGTGGAGTCACTGAGTTGCTCAGAATCAATGTCAAACTCTGGAGGAATCTGAAAGACAACAGATTTGTGCATATTTGAGGAAAAAACCTGCTAAACTTTTGTTAACCCCTAAAAATATTAAAGAATTTTAATAATATGTACCATGAATATGTAATATCAAGTGTTTAAAGTGTGATCCCTAATTAAATGAACATTAATTAGAATTCAAATGTTGCTTCTGCATCTACCTTTAATGCAGGAAGCAATATGTCTGTGGGGTTTCTTTAAACAGCTCTCCTATTTAAAACCCTCCCAAACACTTTGGGACAACTGGATATTTACTCATAGATATTCACATCCATGCCAATTATGTCATCACATCAATGCAGCAGACCAGGGCCTTACCTCTGGAGGCAGGAGGTGTGGAGGAATTGAGGCTTTAGAAGAGGGCTTTTCTGGTGACTCCACATTCTTCAGTTCCCCCAACTTTTCCTCTGAACTAAACACAGATCTGAAGGAAGAAAAGATTTTTTTTTTCTTAAATCCACTAATTCTGGGACAATCATCTCATAGCACTCTCAAAACACCTCAATGTATGGTAGGGTAAAGATAAAGAGGTAGTAAAATATGACTTACTTTAAATTGACATCATTCTTAGAAAGTACTGAGATCTTCTTCTGCAGCTTCTTAACAGGATCTTTCTTTTTGATGGGGTTGCTTAGCTCAATCTTGTGTGCCTTTAATAAAAGTGCATTTTAAGAGTTAGCATATTTTCTCTTGGGATGAAATTCAGCCTAAATGTCAGCCAAAAACTGAACTTAAGGTTTAATTTGTTAAAATAAGCATGAATCACTCCAAATCAATCAACTTGGTTCAATTTTGAGACACAGAAAGAATGAATAAGGTGTTAGACAATGGTGAATAGAGCCATCATTACAATTTGCATATGAGAGCACCTCACCTGGAAACCCAGACCCACCAAAAGAGTGCCCATCGGACCTATTTAAAACTTGAGATCTCCTGCTTTTGTGTACACTCTGTAATTTACTGCTCTGGCATGAATAGGATTTCAGTGAGGTCATGACTATCAGGCATGCTGATGTGCATCATTAGTTTAAACTGCTGGTGTTAGTGGGGTTACAAGTCAGATGCTTACTGGTTTGATATCATCAGAATCAAACCAAGGGACCAAAAAACACTGCGAGACAATGGCACCCTTACATTGGTAATGTCCACAAAAGCAGTTCTTTTCTTAGGGGCCCCTTGGGGAGAAGATGATGAGCGCTTGGTCTGGGGGCCATCCTGCTTAAACACATCAACACAAGATGGATCAGATCAACAACAATCAAATCAGCAAAGATCTAATTAATTTTTAGATCTGATCTCAAGGTATACCTGGTTCTCCAGTCCTTTGGGGTGAAGTTTGGGGATTTTACTGGTGGTGGGCTTCTTTCCTCGGGAAAAGGGCATCTTATTCTGTTGTTCTGATCCTTCACAGTTGAATCCTGTTTCAAATGTTAAGTGAACAAAGAATGAATGAATGAACAACTGCATAGTGCACACTTCTATCAGACACACTCTCGCTGTGCTCCAAAAGGTTACTAAACATTCAAACAAAGATCGGTGTAGAAATTGTTTTGATAGCAGGAAGCATCAAGTCGGTCGTTTAAAAACAACATGCTGTTGAATGTTTCGTTTAGTTTTGCGAGAAATTACAAATCGATCTTACCTTTTCACGATACGCTGAACAACATCAATTAAAGCAGGAAAATATTTTTTTTAAATAAAGAATATGTGCACACATTCACGAAAAATACAATGGAAAACTATCCAGGCTGAAACAGACACACACCGAACTGCTGTCTGCATGCGTCCAAAACTACACGCAGTGAAGCGATTGGCCGACTGCACCTCGCTCTAGGCCAATGAGCGTCGAGTTAGGATGCCGTTGTTAAGGGGCGGGACAATAGAATTTTCAAAAACACCCTAGCAACCAATAGGAAGATAGCTCGAGTTCTTTGATTCTTAAGTGTACGTTGGAGAGAATGTGCTTGGTAATGACACCAACAGAGGTTCTACTTATTAGATAAAATATTTCAATAATGTTAATAGCTTTCGCTTATTTTGTATATTACTGATATTATTGTCTTTACAATAAAGCCACACCCCCAGCCACCCACACATACATGTCTTTCAAACAGGAAATCAGCATAGTCCGCAAACTGCCTGTGGCCCCATCACTCACTTACTCAAGTCTATCAAGCCGAACTTGTTTGACTTATTTTCTTCAACAAGGTAAAGAAAACAGATATTTTTCCCAATGTATGAAGAGGTGATTTGATGTATTTAGTTTATTATCACTAATATTATTAATGATTTTTTTGCAGAAACTATTTTGGCTGACATTTTATTTCCCTTTTTGTTTTACTATTTTACTTTACTTTTAAAAGTTCGTCTACCTGCTTTGCTCTCACATTTTCCTTCAGCAGCAGGAAATTATTGCATGTAAGACAAATTCAATTGTATCTTAGAAGCTTGGAGATGAAAATCATACCATTTTAAAGCCATGTTACGTGACATTTGATACATTAGGTTGCATCTGATCACTTGTAAGATGTCTTTCATTCTACAGTATAAGCAGCAATCTCTGCATCTAAAGTGCAATCTCTCTCCAGCTTTGTTTTTAATGTGTTTCACATATGCATTTACTTATTAATATCTTTATTAATATCTTTTAGCAATACCATGAAATTTAATTTAACACTGTGCATCCCACCCTCTAAAACGTTCTTTGTTTAATGGGGCGTTTGACGTTAAATAGCATTGGATTTCTTTAGACCAGTACTATCACACACACATTTTATTACTCCTTAGAAAATCTCCATCATCTGTGGTTCATCAGAGAATCTCCTTTGAGTGTTTCACGTCTCCATTAAAAACATCAAAGTATGACGATACGTAAACAACAGATTAAAAAATCAAATACTTTTCAAGGTGACGTCCTCCACAGAACTGCCCTGGAGACCTTTTATTTCCAATTCTTTTTAAATGTACTCATAATGTAACTTGAACCGACTGTAGCTAACAGGTTATTCATGCGTTTTAGCATTTATTGCCAAATTAAATAAACATCCACTCACAAGCTTCTTCTCCATTTCTCTTAATATACTGTGTTAGGTTAAGGTTGCCCCATTATCTAAAATAATGTCTTACCCAGTATCATTGTCTTAAATATAAAATCAAAGTCTGCAAGAAAATGTAAATGGAAACCTTTTTTTTTTTTTAGAACCTATTAACACCCACTACCTTTTCCTGTCAGTCACATGACTTCCTGTTACAGCAACTCTTCTGATGATCATTTGTGGTTTTCATTCCTTTTTCTGCTCATCTGAGACCTGTTTTTCTTTAGTTGGTTATATATCTCTTAGGGGTGGGAATCTTTAGACACCTCACGATCTGATCCGATTCTGGGAGTCACGATCCGATTCCAAAATGATTCTTGATCTACTTTTTTTCTTATTAATTAATTAGTTTCTTAATCTTACATTTTATTTAATTACATATGCAATATAAGTACTTTTTAAATAATTACAACTTAAAATTAAATGAATAAAACTGTAGCTATGTTAAAGTCGTCATGAAATCAAAATTGACCCTATTTACTTTGTTAGTGCATATTCCTAGTCATGTGTTGAACAATTAATCCGTGCAAGTTAATACACAGAAAAAAATTGTTTGTCGTGGTAATCTTTAATCAAAATCTGAAAAGTTACTTCTGGTCTGGAATGGTGTTCCTTCTCTGATGACATCAGTTTGAAGGCTTGGGTTGAGTTGAAAACTCTTAAAGGTGCTCAATGTAAGATTTACAGCTAGTGGTAGAAATGGGTACTGCAGTCCAAATTCAAAATATTGTTTGCCCCGCCCCTTCCTCCTCAGACTCAACACTCAAGTGGGTTGCCAGTTTGAAGACACGCAACAGGAGCGAGCTCAATTGACATTGGAAGGCGAGGAGACTTACACACTGTAAGATAATTAGTTGATTTATTGATTTATGATGAGTTGATATCGCGTTTTAATATGCTCCCGTTCATAGAGATTTTTAGATGGATGCTGAGGCTTTTTAGGTCGGGTAGAATCTGTGATCTCTGTTTGTTCGCTGGCTTCCATGACTGCAATTCGCTGCATATGTTTTCCGCCAACTGGCAACCCGGGGCGGCAAAATTTGGTAAATTGGCAAAGTGCGGTCTTGCACAGACGGAAACAAATACAAAAATTCCAACACAGAACGCAAATTTCAAAGTCAAATAACTGGCTGTAGCAATGGTTTTCAGAGAAACGAGTATGTGAACTTAGCATTTTTAATAAATATCTGCAAAAATATTATGGTATTTTTATGCTTTAGTACAGTCAAAAACTTACATAGAGCACCTTTAAACCACTCCTCTCCAACCGTTAGTCTGCTATGAGCAAGAGATGGAGAGGAGGAGCGCTAAGGTAAAACCCTGCCCTCTATTCACAACACTGGAGAAAAGTCATTTGCAACTTCCTGTTCACGAGAACTTTAAGGTTTTTGAATATATATAAATTGCTTCAAAACACAAAAGCAAGTAGCCAAAAGAGGAACAACAAAAAGTTACAAGCAATAAACAAAGAGTGCTTTCAGTATTTAAGAGTATCTGAATGTTTTCCATTCAAGAGCTGTGTGTGAATTTTCTCTTTCTCATCTTTACTGTTGTTTACCCACAGCATTACAAACAACATAAATATAGCATTTGTAAGGAAAATATGCCTACCGGCAGGCGAGATCGCTAAACGTGTATCATCAAAGGGGGGGTATAATGCTATTTCATGCATTCTGACTTATTTACACTGTTAAACAGTTGGATTCTCATGCTAAACATAGCCAAAGTTTCAAAACACGAGATGGATGTATGACGGAGTATTTCTGTGCCAAAAATACTCTTCCAAATCCTCACAAACTTTGGGATCTTTTTTTCAAGTATGCGCCTGTGTGACATCAGAATGGTCGGAATTCCTTGTACGGGCACTTCTCCCGGAAAAGCGCACGCGCAGTGGTCGACCAGAGCGAGAGAGCAAGAGCACGCCCATCGACGCGCTTTGTTCGGCTTTACGGAAGTCATCAGCAGCGCTGCACCGGACTTGCTCGAGAAAGAGTTGTCACTTTGTTTTTAGACCACGAAATCAATAATGTCACCAAAGAAGTGTGTTTTTGGTTGTGAGGGAAAGATAACCTTGTTCCCAAAGAACCCAGCGTTAAGTGGAGCTGAGAGATTTGTGTTTATGCATTACATTGATCCGCTCTCAATATTCATCATTAAAATAACCATAGAAACTGATAGTTTCAATCACTTTTTTATTAGTTAAAATGAATAGAGAATATCTCGTGTTTTTCTGTGGCTGCTCGAGCCCTCAAGATCGGCGCTTATGGTTTCATAAACAAGGCCCAGTTCAACACTGGATTTACAGATCATTTGAAACGAAAGACTCGGTACAGCGTATGTATCTTTTATAAATATGATAAAACTAAAGACTTTTCGGGTGATATGAAGGATGCTATACTACTCTATAGGTACTTAAGATTAACATGAGATTGGCAGAAACTGTGTGTGATACCCCACCCCCCCCTTCAAGCAAAGCGCGTTTCTCACAGCGCATATCCTGTGCAATGAACCCCCGCGAATGTAATTCGCTTCAGCCTTTCTGAACTGAAATAATATTTTATGGAAGGTTCGAATGGCGTGCATGTGTGAGGAAATGGAAACCACTTATCGCTTATAATTATATGCAAATGTAATTGATATAAACCCATACAGATCAATTAAAAAAATCTGATAACCAATATGGTGACATATTGTGCGTCTCTAAATTATATATATTTTATATCTCTTTTTCAGATGATTAATGAGGAGTGGCTAAGCAGCTCATTTAAACTGTGTGATCTAGTCACTGCCTCAGAATATGGTCACTCTGATGTAAGTACAGACATTTTAGTATAGTATTTAGTAACATATAAGTATATTAAAAGCCTGTAAATAAATACATTGCAGTGATAAAACGGTTGCTTCTCTTCTAAATTTCTTTCTAACTATCATCATGCAGAAAAAGTAGCTGTTAAAAATTGTTTACTGTATAAAGTGCAACTTTATCTGATCTCATTTTTTCTGTTATGACCTTTTCAGGACTCGACGCAGATAGTAATCAACAGTGGTTCATACCCACAACCTGCATACAACCCGTTGTCAATCCAACACACGTTGGAAACATACAGCCGTTTACTGTATGCAACATTAGAACAGAACATAGAGCCCATTCAACACTTTGCGCATATGACAGCCAAAGCTATTATAGATTCAGCTGTGAGGATCAGAGACCCAAGTGAATCTGTCAAAGTGAGACAGGATGACGTTGAGATGCTAGCTGAAGAGTTAACTTTAAAAGTCTGTTGCAAAGCACTAGAAGAGATGGAGAGGCAACATCACTCTGATGATCCATCATCCAAAAATATAAATGATAAAGGTGTTATAGAAGGGAAAATGCATTATGAAAATGCATTGGTCCTGTGCTCCTCAGACTACAACTGTGATAAAAATGCATTTGAAATGGAAACAGACAAGATGGAGGAATATAATGACTCACTGACCACAATATATGCCACTTCCTTGAAGAGCATGGCCAGTCTGGGGTCTCTCGACTACCCTGATGCTCCTCCAAGCACCCCTTTACATCCAGAGATGATGAGGAGTCGAGCCAGTTTCACAAGGAAGCTAAAGGGTGGACTTGCTAAAGAGTTTCTTCCTTCACCTCCTCCTCCAACCCCCAAAGACCTCATGAAACCCTTATTGGAGAACCAAATGACAGATGCATCCGCTGACTTTGTGGTGAGGCTGATGCGCTCGCTTTCACTGGAGTGTTGTCGAAACGGAGGTCTAGAAGAAGACGAAGGCAGAGAAGCTGATGATGGTGGACTCCAAAATGACATTTCCAGGCTGAATGACTATGCTGCTCAAATATCTGCAGATATCCTTCATTCTCTCACCACAAATGAGATAAAAGTAAGGGATGAGGGTATTGTGAAAAGCATGTTTTCTATTTCTGATCAACTAGCGAGTGAAATTGTCACAACATCTCTAGCAGAGGTGATGACGAGAGGAGAAAGGAAAGTTTTGAAGGAAGAAACAACATCATGCTCAATGCATAAGGTAGACATGGCTCCAGAAAAAAGTCCTAGCATGCCATTCTCTGCAACGGACGGGGTGAAAGTTTTAGCTAGTGGGCTAATCATTAACAGTATGGTTCATGCTTTTGCTAAGCTAAGAGAGGACGTGTTTAAACATGGAACCCAGCCACATCTTTCAAGCCAAGCGGCAGAACCACAGCCATGGGAAGAAGAACATTATTCAAACACACTGTGTAAAGACTCAATCAACTCCCTCAAAGCCAAAACCTTCAGATGCTGTAACAATAAATCAGAACTGAACCCCATTACAGCTGACGCCATAAAAGTGACATCATCGGTACACACATTTGCCAGCGACTTAGCAGAATATGTGCTTCAGCATTCTGTGTGTGATGCTTCCAGCTTACTCTTTAACTGTAAGCAATCTGAGGGAGCAGAATTTGGCTCCCAGAAAGACAAACCATTGGTGATCAAGATATGTGCTGAGGAAAGTCGTCATGTACAGGAACTGCAATGTGCTCTACTCTGGGCCGTGGCCTCTCAGAACGGGACTTCAGCATTTCAGTTTGATCTACCAGACACAAGCCTTCAGCAACAGGTACGGAATATTACAGTTTTCACAGACTGAATTTGCCTAATCGAGGAGACCATGGATGGTTGTTGTAATACTTTTTGCTTTAATGTTTAAAGGCCTTGTTCTCGCCAAGGACAGTAACTATAAAGTGTTAGGTTCCATTACAATTCCATAAGAATAGGAAAGTATTCTCACACCACAACTATGTAACAGACTTCCCTATTCTCATAGAATTAGAAACATTATTAAAACTATTATCATTATTATTATCGTATTTGATGTGAGCCGGCTTTAACTCAGTATTTTCAAGGTAAGTTGTAAGGTTGCCTAAAACATGGACATCAGTTTAAAATTTGCACATGCATTTATACTGGAAACCAAATTTACTTGTTGAATATTATTATTATTATACCAACTCCCAATCAATAATTTTGAATTATTTTAATTCAGAAAATGTTAAGAAGGAATTTTATCCTAAAACAAATTTGTAAATAAATACATAAAACATGGGTTGACAATTAAAAATAGTTTGGACTGTGATTCCAGTAGAAGTAAATGGGGAAACTTTAATCATAAATCAAATTTAAACCTATAATTGATATTTTTTCCTGAAAAGGCTTTGTCTTAAAAATCCTTTTTTTTTGTTATTATTATTTATAAGTGGTTAAACTGACAGTGTTACAACTCATTTTACGATTCCAGTCATCATCTAAGACAATAGCTTTAAGTTTACAGACATCAGTTTAAACCTTACACATGCATTTGTATTGGAAATATTATTTTATAAAAAATAAACATTGTATCCTATAAGAAAATGATTGAATAAATTTAATAAAAACATGGCTAACAATATGCAGTTTGCATTGTGGTTAGCCAGTAAATTGGAAATGTTATCACAATTCAAATTAAACCCTAGAAGTGAAATTTGCATTTTACAACAATCCTGGTTGCCATCTCATACAATAGCTTTGAGTTTATAGAGATATGGATTGAATCTTTACAAAAGTTTAAGGAAGCACTATAATTATTTGATGGCATTCATTGTACTATATCATACTGCTTTGAAAGAGATTAATTAGAAGTGCTCACACTAAAGTCTATCATTTTCATTATAAAGTAATTGTATTGCTTTTTTTGACTAACATGTTCCCTTAGCTTTGCAGACTCTCTCGGAGAGCCCGTCTGAATGGCTGGACAGTGGGTGATTTAGTGGCTTCTCTTGATGAGTTTTGTGACATGCAGAAAGCGACCAGGAGAGGGCGCTATGAGAGCTCCAATTCTCTCTTGGAGCATCTGCAGCACCTGATTGACAATGCACGTTTAAAATGATCTTGGACCAGCTTCACCCTTGCAGAACTGGTCATTGATCCATGTGACGCCCCCGATATGAAGACAGAAAACAGCAGACATGAATCTGCATCCACACAATCTTTCACATCCCAAACATTAATACAAGAAGACAGAGTCATAAAGTATATGCTGTTATAATAAATTTCATTCTCACCCATTGAAAATGATCCCTTGAAGACGAAACAGCTGCAAGCATGCTGTCTGTAGATCTGCTCTCCCAATCCAAACGCTCAAGCCACAGCCATTATTAGGTAAGCGGAAATCTGACTACAAATCAGCATTAGAAGTTGCCATCCAAAACACACTGACACATTCTTGACCAAAGATTCTGTATATTATTTTTTAACAATATGTCAGTACCAATAATAAAGTGTGTCTGAATGATGATAAACAGTGAATGCTCTATTGTTGGAGTTGTTTTATGATGGAACTGATTGTTCTAAAGGGGTGTGCAAGGTTTTGCGGGGTGTGTAAAAAGCAGGACTGTTTTACTGCATCTCATTAATACTCCCAAAGCCGTGATACCTAACATGGCAGGAATGCGCTTTAGCGAAAACCTACATCCCACTCACTCCCACTCTTGGCGACCACAGCTTGAAAATCCGGGACACACACAAACTCGCACATACTCATTCTTTGACCCTCTGCCTTGTTGTATCACTTTCTCTCTCCCGCACACACACACACACACATATTCTCATACACAAGGGGGACTGACTTCACAGCTGCAGTGTCAGTGAAGATGGCTTTCAGTCCAGCCACGTTATAGGCATCTGGAGAAGTGTTTGTTACAATGTCTGAGGATCCATTGCTGCCAAAAATGAGAGACAGCGAAAAAAACGCGCATAAGGAAAAAAGATAGCAGGAAAGGGGAGTGGGGAAGATATAGGAGGAAAGAAGTGATTGCAACAGAGTTGACACATATAGAGTCAAATGGATCATGGGGGCTCTGGAAAATCTCCCAACACCCCCACCCACCCTTCTCCCCAAGCTATGACGCATCGATTTATTCTCTACAATAAGAGCCAGATGCATGTGAAGGAATTCCTTACATTAAACAGGCCTCATAGACTTAATGTACTCATATATTTTCTATTCGTATCACTCGAGCTTAGCGAAGCACTGAAGCGCCACGACTTAAGTCAACAGAGACAGTGAGCAATCCTTTGTATTCATGTGATCAAACGGACCATAAAAGAGCCAGCGGAGAAAGGAAACTGTATAAAAGATGAAATAAATTTAATTAAAATGAGTACAATAAATTCAACATGTTTGCTCTGGAGAATAGGGACATGTGTTCAGGTTTATGGTGTTTTCAAAGAATTTTCACATCAGGTTTTTTTGTAGCCACTATCTATCTTGAAGATAAGGTCAATGTGTGTAAAACATGACATTTTCTCTGTGATCTGAGGTCCGTAATGTGATCCAGTGTGTGGCACACTATATTAAAGGGATAGTTCACTCAAAAACAAAAAGTCTGTCATGGTTTACTCACCCTCATGTCTTTCCAAACCTGTTTGACTGACTTAATTTCTGTAAAACACACAAAAAATATATATTTTGAAAATGGACTCAAAAGTGTCCATGCAATGAAAGTCAAGGAGGTCAAAAAAACACTTCCGAGTTTTCAAAATATCATCTTTTGTGTTGCACTGATGAAAAATGTGCAGTTTCCTGTGATGGGTAGGTTTACGGGTGATAGAAAATACGGTTTGTACAGTATAAAAACCATTACGCCTTTGGAATGTCCCCACAATTCACAAAAACAAACATTTATGCAATAATTATTATCAGTTTTTTCCCACTGAAAATAATTTTTTTTAAAAATCTAATATTTTTTTAAGCAGTATTTTAGGTTAAAATAGAGACAATGCCTTTAAAATCCGATTTTTGAAGGCAGATTAGTGCCATCTGGTGGGAGTAAAAAAAAAAGAAAAACATATGTAATGCCATGGTTTAACCACTAGATTCCTATATAGCTCTATATAAAAAGGCTTGTAAATTCTCTAGTTGTTTTTAGACATAAATACTTATTTTTGTCTTATTTTTATTAAGTTGTGGATTTGGATATAACTGACTGTTATTTTAGAGTTTTTTTCATAGCCCTTGTCATCAACTACTGTTGATTTTCTCAGCTGACCTGGTCATTGTCGGTTGCTGAAGCTTGCCATCTTTTTCAGGACATTCCAAACTGGACATTGCAAGTCAATCTCCAGATTTAAATCCTATTAACATGCATTTCACCAGCTGAAGGCAGACAAAAGGCAGAAACTCCCCAAACAAGTAACCTTTAAAAAAATGGCTGCATTAAAGGCCTGGAAAAGCATTTCAAAGCGTGAAACCATGAGTCTGGTGAGGTCTGTGGGTCACAGAAACACTCCTGTGATTGCTTGCATTTACAATTAAATATTAGCTTTTACATTTACTTAAGTTAAACCGTCCCAATACTTATGCTCACATTATGGCAGAGGGATGAAACTCTAAAAGTGCTGTTCTTCTTAGTTGGTAAAACATTTTGTGTTGAAACAATAATACAATGTGATATTCTGTACTTCTGCCTCATATTAATCTTTAAACCATATTTATAGATGCCTTGACACCACAGCTAACAGAGCAATTTTGTTTTTACTGTCCCAATACTAATGGAGGGCACTGTATATATAATAACCTATACTTACTTTAAGAGAGTCTTCACAAGAACCACCATTCAACACCAAAGACTGTCATTTTCTTATTAAGAAAGTAAACAATATTCTTTTAAAAAAAATATCTAAGAACTTCTTAAGAATTTCCCAAGAATTGTCTTAATAACATTCTTACAAATTCTAACATTTCTTAAGATTTTGTGAATCCGGCCCCAGGTGTGTCTTTAACATTATTTTTTTAAAAAGAAGGGAAAAAAAGACTATATCAATAAAAATGAAAAGTTCTATATAAATATAAAGCTTTTACTTACCCTTCTGCAAAATAACATCTTAAAGCCTTATGTGGTTTGCTGGTCTTATCTGGTCTCCCAACCTGGTCAAACTAGTCTACTGGCTGATTTTAGATGGGTTTTGGACACTTAAACTTGTCATCTAAAACTTGCTAAATCAGCTTAAGTTTAAACCAGTGGTTCTCAGCCAGGAGCCAGGGGTCCACTAGGGGTTCCCAGCAAACTTCCAAAGGGGCCTCAAGATTATTTAAAATTATTTAATATAAGACAAAACAAGCATAAAATAACATGAAACGACTATGAAACAAGATATTTCTATAAATCACCCCCTCAGTGACTGTTTTATTTTTTCTTTGAAGGACCTGGATTCCCACGGTCTTGAAAAAACAACAACTTGATGCTGTACATGAGCTGGCCTAATTTTGGGTGATTTATAGTCCTGGAAATGTCGTATAAATACAATCTTCAACTCCATGGGCATCTTAAATATTTTATACAGATAAAAATATATATTTATTTATCTATAATCTATATTTATCTATTGTATTGAAAAATATATAATGTATATTTAAAATACTTAAGTAGGCTACAGTAAATCATAAACAACTGGAAAAGTCATGGAGACTTTTTGGAGTCAAAAAGATTGAAAACCAACCACTGGTTTAAATGGGTTTTAACCCTTGCTGGTTCTCATCCTGGACTTTTCTATAATATCAAAGGTTAGGATATAAAATATTGATATATTAACGATATTTTTAGAATATGTATTATTTATTCACACTGGAGGATCTCAGTGGGATAAATTGTATGAGGAAAAGGGTTAAGGAAATCATGAGGAGCTGCAGTAATGTAGCCTACCTCGAGAAACTCTTAAGACTCAACCCCTCAGCGTCTACATACACACACACACACTAGTCCTACAGCGTTAGTGACTGCATGCGAGCGTGGGACAGACTCTACCTTCACACGGCCGTTCTGCGCCAACAAGAAGGAGTTTATTCAACGTCTCGCTGCTGATTTCTATTTGTTTGTCACTAACTGCGTATCTACTCACGTCTTAGGAATGCCATGGCTACTCAGAATAACCAGGATTACTTCAGGTCGGTCAGTAGCGAGTCCACCACATACATGATGGTTCCGGCAAACGGCCGTGGTCGAGACTCACCGTCAAAGTTATGGATCGCAATGGTCGTGATCGTGGTGGTTGTGCTGCAAATAGCCTCCACCACCGGACTCTTTGTCTACTTAAATATGTCTTTATCGCAGGTAAGCAATTTTTAAAAAGTTGCACTGATTATTTTCTTGTCGCTATCAGATGAACAAGCCGTGACTTAAAACTTACTGAGTTTCGTGCCACCTAGTATTTTTTGGGCATCACAGGCGCTTTCGGGGCGATGGCGCGTTCAAAACCTAGTGCACTGCCTAGACAGCATGTTTACTCGTGTTTTCTGTGCCCATAATCCCCCAAAATGTAGTCAAGGTAGGCAGCACACCAAGTTTTGACACCCGATCAGACTAAGTCTGCAAAAGAGGACAACCTTTACTAAGTTGCAGATCGGTGATGTAGCCTATCACTTTATATTCCAAGATACTGAGAGAACGCTACTAGGATTAAATGCATTGACATAGTCAAAGCAAGGAAGCAAAGCATTGTGATGGGAAAAAAAATGGTTTATTTCTTGTCATTTAATCTGATCATTTGCAGTTTTGTGAGGAGGACTGACACTGAAGGCTCAGAATTCACAAATAATCAACAACATGATTCAGATCAAAATGATTTCAGACCAATCAAATCACATTTGATGTGTGCTCTTGGGTATTCTTCTAAAAACTAAAATAAATAAATCAAAACAATAATTATAATACAATACAAAAAAAAAAAATGTCTGAACAAAATTTCTAAAATAAAAACAGTGTGATTAGTAAGACTCCAGATTGTTAACATAATGAATTAAATATGCAAAACTGCACATGAACTCAACAAAAACATGATTACCCAATCAAAATACTGAGACAATGAAGTTGTTTTGCAACATTGTATTGTGTTGGAAACACTTCAAAAGTTCCTATTCATGTTTTCCTGCCTGGATGTCATGAATCAGCACAATACACAGACATAGTGTTTATGAAATACATACAGCAGCATAGAATACAACATAAACATTCTATGAATCAGAATCACAGTGTTGAGATTATTGGATAAGTGTGCATATCTATCATGCTCTGCCTTTTTCTAATGAAATGATGCTTTTAGTCAAAACCTAGGTTGAGGTAGGAATCTGTAAGTCCTGTCGAATATTAATAAACTCTGAACCTATATTAGAGTTATTTCAAAGTCAGATATGACAAAGTTACTACCTAGGCTGTAATACTCGCAATATAAAACTGCCTTTTGATCAGCAAAGCCTGTAAAACAATAGCGCTCGGTGAGATTAGACTGATTGTTTCAAATAAACCCTCTACCTCCGCGAGGAAAAAGAAAGCGAAGTTTCTGCGAGACACTGAGAGACTGTAAACACAACAGAGAGGATAACGGCAGAAGCTCCCACGCAAATCATCACCGTTTAAATTACACAGAGTTCCGCCTGACCTATCTATAAGTAAGAACGATTGACAAAATTCATTTAGATTAGGTGTTGAATTGATTTGGAAGTTGGTGCTAGGTCATGGTGCAGTCTGGTGCCTGCTTTTGGGACAGGAGTTTGCAGTTCATACTGTATACTTGTAGTTCTAGACTGGCCCCTCGTCAACAATAACAGAAATTCATTGTAAACCAATACCCTGCAAGCAAATGTTTGTCTCCTCTCAGGCTCCCCATGGTAAACCTCCTGTGACATTTGCCATTGCCAAGATCCACAACGTCTCACTCTCTCACCCTCTTGTTTTCCCCTCTCCTTCACGTTTGGTCTTTATTCTTATTCAATGTTCCTCTGTCTTTCCTTCTCATTCTCACTGTAATATAATGCTTTTTATGTAGAACATATAATTACATCTAATTGTGGCTGCTTTTCTCTGATAATTCTTTGCGGATTCAAGTTATATTATGTTTGCCAGGCCGAAAGAAGGCATGGATAGTTTCAAGCATTACACACACTGTTCAGCCTTAAATACAAAACTGACACGAGGACAAAGCTCTTTATAAATTTCACTGATATAAAGTGACTTTGAGCTATACATTTTATAATTTGTCGTCCTGCATCTAAATTGATTAGCTTTTTATTTTTCGTCTTTGCTAAATAAATTAAACTAGGCCAAGCAATGATTCACTTCTCGGTATAAATCTTGCGTAACACACAAAGATGCTGGCTTTTCTAATAAATCTGAGAAGGGTTTTAAATATCTCCTGGCCTATTTCAAAGGCCCTGGTTATGATGAAGTTTCAGTCATACATGAACAAAAAGCCGTAGGAAAATATTTTCAAGGATTAAACATCACCGTGGTGTTTGCTGAAGGATTAAAGATATTTTTTTTATTCCAGAGGGACGTCATCAATTCGATACAATGACTGAAAAGGCAAGAAGAAAAGAATTGAGCTATTGAGTGAGAATGTGCTGAAAATAAAGACAGATGCATTTACTTTCTTTGACACACAGACACAGCTGTTGCCTAATGAACATTCTTCAGCGCTAACATAAATATCCTGTGCTCATCTTGGTGCTCTGGCCAGATGGGATGCTCACAGTGTTGTCCTAAAAGACAAGTAAACACCTCCTTTTTACCCGATTATCAGAGCCTGGAAGAACAAACAAAGCCCTGGTTTACACCACCAGGACGGCTAATAAACGATGCTAGTCCCTCATTTAGGACCATTAGCACAGTAATGAAAACTCTGCGGACTGAATGTTCCAAAGAGATTTAGGGACATTTTATCTGTCTTTATTTGACAACGATCAAATTTAATGTAAAAAGGGCCTTTTCTGATGTGATTAGCCCCAATAGGAAGCTAAAACTTGTTATTTAATCAAGTAACTTGAGATAAACTAAGTTCGTAATTAGTTCAATCTGTCCATGTCATATTTAATTTCTGTATTAATTATGTGCAGAGAAAAACGAAACAAATCCTGCTTCTCAGAAGTGTTTAGATATTCTAGCAGGACTGTTAGGGCCCCATTTGGATCGGGAAAATAAGCCAGGGTCCACTGACAGGCACGTAGTTAGTATTCTAGAAGTGTAACATTCAGTCAGACAGAGCAGAACAGTATGGTGATGGCCCGAGACTTCATAGAACACCCAGAGGGACTTTAAAAATGCATCACAATGGACTCTTAATAAGGCCTGGCTTCACTGGCCATTTACCAGAGATTTATGAGCCAAGACAAAGGTGCCAAGACAAAGGTGATTATAAGAAAAAAAGGATAGTTACGCTTGGCAACCGGGACTTTTGCCACACAGTGGCAAGGGTCATTGTAAAGTCGAATGTTTGTATGTACAGGTGTGTACTAGAAGGCAGATGGCATGCTGAGAATGCACTCTATATCACTAACTTTATCTCGTTGTTTGTTTCACACTTGTTCGCTTTTTAGTCATGCGCTAATTTTAGAGAAACTCGTCATTGAGAGGAAAGCACCTACTGACCTTGTTTGCATACTTTTCATTGTGTGAGTCTAAATAAATCTCAAACTTTGCTCAAAAAGAGGGTTCCTTTCTTACCGTGACAAGATTTATTGCTTTTAGAGACTTGTCGACCCAAGGCCACGGCATTTCTTTCTATTGCCAAGACAGGTTTTGACTTCTGTGTGGTCTTCTAGAGAAGGAAAGAGAATGAGTACAATCTCCTCAGAGTTTGTTCTTTGCCAAATGCACAAATTGAATATTTGGCTGAAGTTTCCTTGAAGACCTGCTTAGACCTGTTGCCCTCAGAGCTTCAGCCCTCGCAGATCATTTAGATCACAACCAACTTTCAGGCTGCTTTCCTTTTTTTTGAGACCACAGGGGGGATTCTAGAAAAAACATACACATGGATCAGGGATAGACGAAGAAGAGAGAAGCGAGAGGAAGGGTGAGACGTTATAGTGAGATACAGAGACAGAGAGCCCCTGGCATGGATTTAAGTTACATGCCTGGTTTCTCTTATTTAATCCTTTCCCAAAAAAGCAATGGATGTGGAGTGAAGCAGAAAGTTCAGTGGTGGCTTCTTTTCCCCAGCTACAGAAATCAGGGCTAACACTGATGCATTGTTCCCTACTTCCTGCTGCCCTGAACTGGGATCAGAAACCCTCCTGAGTGCCACTAGCCACACTACCAATGACTCAATACCACCATCTATGTTGATTTTACTTATTTTACAGTGCATTGAACTACATGGTTTTGGCGAGTTGGCCCATCTGTGAACGATTACGTATAGCAATACTGTTGGAGTTTACATGTATTAGGGTGTAGCAGCATTGACCCAGAGTTGTTTAATTTATTTGGTGTAACTCATGATGACAACTGATCAGTTGCTGGCTCGCACTTATCCACACCCTGGACAGTACTTCAGATTCCAGGGCATGTGTAACTGACCCATTTCTATGAGAGAAATTGCAGGAAGTAGGCACTTACAAGACAAGAAGTTGTTTACAGTTATAAAGATTTTGAACATGTACATGCAAGCACAAGATATGACACATCAGATAAACTGGGTTTTCGTGATCAAACTGTGACCTGTCAGAAGACGTTTCTGTTTTCCTGGTAAAAGTAGTGCAGATGGCTAGCTCAGGTGGTAAATATAACTTAAAGGAGTTATAAAGCATATATATATATATACACACTACCAGTCAAAAGTTTGGAATCGGTAAGATTTTTAATGTTTTTAAAAGAAGTTTCGTCTGCTCACCAAGGATGTATTTATTTAATTAAAAATACAGTAAAAACAGTAATATTGTGAAATATTATTACAATTTAAAATAACTGTTTTCTGTTTGAATATATTTTATATTCTGTTTTTATGTTTTTTAATAATTTATTTCTGTGGTCAAAGCTGAATTTTCAGCATCATTACTCCAGTCTTCAGTGTCACATGATCCTTCAGAAATCATTCTAATATGATGATCTGCTGCTCAAGAAACATTTATTGTGTACAATTGTACTTAATATTTGTGTACAATATTTTTTTTCAGGATTCTTTGATGAATAGAAAGTTCAAAAGAACAGCATTTATTTGAAATATAATCTTTTGTAACATTATAAATATATTTACTGTCACTTTTGATCGATTTAATGCATCCTTGCTGAATGAAAGTATTAATTTCTTTAATTTCTTTTCAAAAAAATAAAAATAAAAATTCTTACTGACCCCAAACTTTTGAACGGTAGTGTATAATGTTACAAAAGCTTTGTATTTCAGATAAATGCTGTTCTTCTGAACTTTCTATTCATCAAGGAATCCTGAAAAAAAAAGTACACAACTGTTTTCAACATTGATAATAATCATAAATGCTTCTTTCTATGAATCAGCATATTAGAATGATTTCTGAAGGATCATGTGACACTGAAGACTGGAGTAATGATGCTGAAAATTCAGCTTTGATCACAGGAATAAATTACTTAATAAAATATATTCAAACAGAAAACAGTTATTTTAAATTGTAATAATATTTCACAATATTACTGTTTTTACTGTATTTTTAATTAAATAAATGCAGCCTTGGTGAGCAGACGAAACTTCTTTTAAAAACATTAAAAATCTTACCGATTCCAAACTTTTGACTGGTAGTGTATGTATATATATATATATATATATATATATATATATATATATATATATATATATATATATATATATATATATATATATATATATATATATATATACACACACACAATATTAATACATTTTGTAACACATGTTCATTGCTAGTTCATGAAACTTAATGCAGTCAGTAATGTTAACAAATTGAACTGTATGGTAAAGTTATATCCAAACTAGCCTTTTTTTAGCTGTACTTTTCTGCTTATGCTGAAATCGTTTTATTGTTCTGATCCAGGACCAACCCAAGCTTACCCATGAGACAAAACCGCAAACATGTTGTCAATCAGCGCATATGAACAAGTCTGGAGAAACTGGTCTCAGATCAGTCTTGAGCTCTTCCTGTGAGCGCAGCTCTGCTCATTATGGGGGACCCTCATTACCTGCCTGACTCGCTTTGAAAACTGTAACGCGGCAAGAGTTAACTAAACACCTTCTTGCTGCCAAGCTCTGCCTGCAACTGAAGAGTCATTAAGAGCTTTGGCGGACCGTGACTCAAGGCTTCGAAACTACACACAGATTCTTAACTGGCAACATATATTTCTTGGAGCGGCTCCGGGTTTCTGAACAGGGACAGAAAAAGAGAGAAAGAGACTGAAAATAGAGCAAGGGTTTCAGTGAAAGGTCATTTGAAGTACCTCATTATGTAGGACATACCTCTCCAGCTGGCTCAAGGTCTTTGAGCTGAACTTGTACCCCATTGGCTTTCCATAGCAAGCCCCATTGCAGATGTCCTCATCTACTTTACAGGAAAGGGTCAAGATACGTGCCCTTTTTTTTGATCTTCAGCCTATGCTTCGGCCTTAAGCAGATTGTTTCCTCATTGAGCATGCCTTTAGCCCCCTGTTTCCCAATTTGCTTCCTACACCAAAGTGCTGTTCTCATTGTTCCTTAGGATGACGTGGCATTCAAACCACATTTTAATTTACAGATTAAGGGGTTGTGATTTGGAATTGTGTTCTAATTTTCATTCTATTGGCAGGTTAAAAGTCAGGGGGTTACAGAAGAGCTGCGGTGCCTGGGCTTGCTTAATGCCCTGGATAAAGACCGGGACATTCCGGAAGACCTGGCCCAACTGTTTGGAGAGCCTTGCATCAAACTAGCTGAGGGTATCAAGGCCTATATTTCCAAGGTGAGTTCAAGTCTCTATTTGATTTTACTTGTTGCACAAGATTCTGCCTTCATTTGTCTGGTTATCTGTTGAGGCATGCCTTAATAACAAGCTATTAAAAACATCATCTGCCTTTTCAATGCATGGGCACAATTGTAGACAGTTGCAAGTGAAGTTCCTCACAGCATGAAGCAACTTGCCATTACCATAAATGTGTCCTGGCAAGTGATTACAGTCTCCTAAGGGAAGAAAAGTGGATGGTTTAGTCATGGGAGAGTTTTTCAGGCATTTATGCTTGTATATGCAGCATTGTAGAGGGTGACTCACCCCCTTGTCCTGATCATGAACCAATCTAGCAGTCAGAGCACAGATTTGAAGGAAATGGCTTGGTTTTCCCCTGGCGTGGCTGGTTATCCCTTCAGCATCCAGCTTTTCCCCTTCACAGACTTCCAGTGGTTTTTACATTAATAAAACTGACATGTTTGGAAGCCTAGGGCTTGGTTTTAGAAGAAGTCTCATTCTAAAGGTGTGATTGGACTTGCAAAGCATCAAGTAAAGTCAAACACTTATTTACATTAAATACACTACCATTCAAAAGTTTGGGCTCTGTAAGATTTTTTAAAATGTGTTTTAAAAAAAACAAGGCTGCATTTATTTGTTCAAAAATACAGTAAAAAGTATTACAATAATAAAAAAAAAACCTGTGATGGTAAAGCAGAATTTTCAGCATCATTACTCCAGTCTTCAGTGTCACAATATCTTTCAGAAATCATTCTAATATGTTGATTTGGTGCTCAAGCAATATTTCTTATTAAGATCAATGCTGAAAACAGTTGTGCTACTTAATATTTATGTGGAAACCATGTTACATTTTTTTCTGTGTTCTTTAATGAATAGAGAGTTCAAAAGAACAGCATTTATCTGAAAATATATATATATATATATATATATATATATATATTTAAATATAAAAGTCTTTCCTGTCACTTTTGGTCAACTTATCAATTTAATGTATCCTTGCTGAATACAAATATTAATTTCTTTAAAAAAAAAAAATCTTACTGACCCTAAACTTTTGAACGCTAGATAACCAATAAATGGATAATATTAAAATGTCATACTATTTTGTCTAAATAAATTAAAATTAAAACATGCACAATTATATATTCATTATCCACCAATAGAAAAAACGGAATAATTTTTAATATCGGCAGATTACTGTGCATCCCTACTTGATTTTATCCATCAGAGACAAACTGAATAAATAGCTATTTGGCTATTGGTTAACATTATCCAATAGCTAACATGGAATAAGTGAGATCAGCAGAAAAGTAAAAGTTATTTTAGAAGAGAAAGTAATTCTTTTTTTAAACAACCCACACTAATGAATCATTTACAATAAAACCAGGAAACATTTGTTTAGAAAGAAAATAGGGTTCATTTTAACTTCAGTTTAAGCATTTTGCATTATGGTGTCGGAATTTCTAAATGCCATTTTTTGAGTAATTTTCCGTGCCACCCCTTTGTTTACCCAAGTCTCTCAGCTCCAGGAATATGTTATCAGATTTTATGGAGCATGTCTACCCCGTCCTACCCCTTTTCCCCCCTATGCGCAACAGTCTGTGTGTACCGTCAAATCTTTCACTACTAATTGAGTGAGGCTGCAAACAATTTATTGCCACTCAGAGACAGAGGCATTTGCCTCTTAATTAAAAACACATGCGCCACTTCTGAGAGATGCAATTATGGTGCGCTAAAAAATTCCCTGCTCATGCAAGGGGATCGGTCAGTGGAAAAAGTAAACAAATAATGGAGGGTTTTGCCAGAACATATGGGCAGACTGTATGCTAGACCCAAAATACATAAAGAGAGAAAAAATAATGTCTATATGCATGTGTCTGCATGCATGTTCACATGTCAATACAAATAAGAGAGTGAGATTCAGATTTAGATGAAGACAGAAAAAATTTACACAAAGAGAAAGAAACAGGCCGAACAAGCACACGCCGAGGCTTTGGGCTCTTTTCCAGCTTCATGTCAGCACAGAGGTAAAGCACACAGAAAAAGAATGAGAGGATAAGAAAGATCGAGAGAGTATTCGCAGCGAAGGCAGGGAATGAGTGAGTGAGGAGAGATGAAGGAAATGCATGTTTCTGAAGCTAAGACCTTCAGAATCCAGAGAATGCCAGAACACCTGGTAGTTATTATGGAGGACTCAAAAAAAAAAGCAAACAGAGAAGTCATACGTCCTCCAGATTCTCGACTTTAGCCAGACTCAGAACACAAGCGGCGTACAGACGTGAAGTATACGCAAACCACTGACCATTGTTACTCCTTGACTTTCCATGGCCCTTGTTGGACTTTGATGTGACGCATAATACAGAGCGACTGCACAGCTAACAAGAGTGAAACCCTGCAAGAGTTTGGCTAATTCACCAAACAGATGGCTGCGTCCGCAGAGAATCAAGCAGGCTCACATGCAGAAACCCTAACACAAGTCAACAAATCAAAAGACACTACAACATCTCGGCCAGAATAGATACGATCCAGCCCAGAAATAATATCAGTATTCCAAGGAATATTATATTCTCAAACTGCACCTGAACAGGACCCCGCAGCAGCCACTTGATATCCCTAAATCCCTCGTCAGTTTCCCACAAAGCTAAATGGGATGTTTTGTCCCTATTCTCCATTGGTCTCGAATTCTCCTAATGACTCATTAGATGAGGAAGCATCTCGTCTTCGGTCTCACATCCGCCACTGAGGCAGCGCTGCATCACCACCGGCGTCTCAAACAGATTTACGATGAAAGCAGTGATCATACTTGGGGCATTCCGCCAGCCGCAATGTTTTCCACCAGCCTCAGAACAAACACAAAGGCCATCTCTGTCTGCTCTCTAACTTTTATCTTCTGAATGATCATTGCTCAAAGACTGTTTTCGATGATGTGGTTGGTTTTACTACATGCGGTTTGTTTGGATGAATGTATTGTTTGTTTCATAAAACTCCGGGAAACTACTAGCTTGTGGACGCGGAACGGGTTTGGTAACAAGTGAACACGAAATTTGCTAGAATGAAAAGAAAGAAAAAGAGAAAGTTAATAAAGTAATAAAGGCTGGTCCAGTTGGTGTTCTCATGTTGCTCTGCATGGAGTACACGATAGCTCGCCTCCTGCCAAATATGTGCTGAGCTCTCAAAGCTGGTATTACTTAGAGTCAAATTTCAACTAGTGCTCCACAGCGACCTTCCGTCTAAAAAGAGAGAGAGAGAGAAAGAAACAGAGATTAATTCGGGTTTAAAGCCTCGGAAGTCTTCAAGCCCATTCTCCGCAACAAAAGACAGCCTGTCACTTCTTTAACACCACATTAAGTGTCGCTGTGGCAGAGATCCCTGATGAGAGAGAGCAGGGAAAACACAGGCACAAACAGAACTAACACTGACTGCTGTTTTTAAAGTGCAGGGTAGGGGGTTGCACCAGCTGTTTTTAAGTCTTAAGACCTAAATGCAGTTCACACAAATCATGCTCTCACTGATGTAATTCAGTCTGTCATATTACTGGCAGACCAATTGCATTACACACTCCTGGTTGGAAGATTTCATAAATATTCAGTTTATACAAATGGGTTGCATTTGATTTAAGTGTAATAGTCCAATGTTCACATTTTTAGTGGTTGTAATATAGTTCTCATTTATGGTACAACTAGGCTAAGCTGTAACTTACGCATAGCTGGTGCAACCAGCCCCAGGTGAATAGATACTGACTTTTACGGGGGGGGGGACAGAGAGAGATTAATTCTCACAGGGCTTAAGGTCAGATCCAGGAGACTGTTGTGCTCTATAGTGGAACGGGGAGTCTCTAGTGAAGGGGGCCGCGGGACAGAGGAATGGGGCCGACCTCAGACGGCGGCCAAGAATGGCAGGAAACAACTTGTAAGCATATACACACACCCCATTCATTCAAAGGCCATAACAGGCGTGCACTGATTTTATCCAGCAGAGAGACTGTGTGTACAGTATGTGTTTGTGTCTATCATTACTGTGGGTTATTAGCCGTTTACCTGAGTCACACCGAGCAAAGTCTAGCGCTCTGGGATTTATTGTTGAGTGAAAAGGTGAGTGAAGTGATATAAGAAAGCAACAAGGAAAGCAATAGTTATTTATTAATAATCCTCCTGGAGGAAGAGAACGCGCTGTGCTTCAGTATCTCAACGGCAGAGCAAACTCTGGCACTGGCGGCCGCATTAAAGTATTGGATTGCCGTCTTGACTAAGCTCAGCCGGAGAGGACGCTAATGGCTTTCTTCACACAACGTGTGCATGCACTCACCTGATTTCTGCTCTATGAATGGAGCAAAAATCTTCATCGGCCACATGCCTTTTCTGGCACATGGGTGTAGGGCCAAAGGTTTATTGCTGGGTGTGTTTATTGTTATTGTTGTGGTATTTGTATGGGTCTGTTCTCTGCCCTCCACCTTCTGAACTCTGTTTTGTTTTCCAGAAAACAGATTGCGCACACACTTTAAATAGGCCTCACTGACAAATGCTTGTGAAGGATTGTTATTGGAATGTCTGTCATAAATGAGAACCAATCCAAAAGGAACATAATGGGATCAACTAAGAATCCCATAAGATCTTCCTGGATTAGCTAAAATTCCAACAGGAGTTTTCAATTCTTAATTGATTTGTACAGTCCTATAGAATATTGTGTATTCTGACTGGACAGTTAAAGGCAATTGCGCTTGGAGAAAAAAGGAGTTTTAAATTCCTGAAATATTTTCTTTAAATTCTTTTTGGTGTCACATGTTTGTTTTGTGTTTCCTAAATTTGCTTTGGGATATTTTTGCAATGCTCTAGCAAGAGTCCCAAACACTAACAAACGCCTACTATCCACCCAAAACACCCCAGCAACTGCATAGCAACACCTTAGCAACCACCCAGATCATCATAGCAACTACATAACAACACTCTAGCAACCACCCATTTGCAATGTCCTAGTAACCAACCCAAACAGCCTAGTAACTGTCTTGCAGAATCCTAGCAATCTATCTATCTATCCATCCATCTACAGTGTCCTAGCAAATATGTAGAACACCTTAGCAACTGCATAGCAACACCTTAGCAACCACCCAGAACACCCTAGCAAATGCCTACCAACGAGCCTCCAGCTTTTTGCACTGTCCTAGCATCCACCCCAAACACCCTAACAATCACCCAGAACACCCTAGCAACTGCATAGCAACACCCTAGCAACCACCCTAGCATCCATCCATCTTTCTGCAATATACTAGCATCTATCCCAAACACCCTAGTCCAGAACACCATTATAGCAACCCTCTAGCAACCACCCAGAACACCCTAGCAATTGCATAGCCTGTCCATTTATCTATCTAAAAAATAATTTAAAATCAAAGCAGTAAAGATGATAATAATTATGAAGAAAAAAAATGAAATGATTTGTTTTAATCCATCTTGTTCTCTTTTCCCTTCTCTTTTTCTCTGATATGCAGCATGTACAATAGCCTTTATCTGCTCTGTATGTGAGACGTGGAATTGATTTCAGGATAATTTACCAGAATTTAAAGTGAAAAGGGGAAAGTTTTGGTCAGAAATCTATCTCTGCTGTGGCTTGGGTTAGATTATGTCACGTTATAAAGCCTGCAGGCGCTCGGCTGTCTGATGAATGGAGAGAAGAGAGAGAGAGAGAGAGAAAGAGCGCCAAGAACAACAGAGACTCCATCACACACTCACTTTTGGATGATGCCAGACAGAGAGGGACTGGGGAGGAAGGGACAGAGAGAGAGAGAGAGAAAGAGAGAGAGAGAAGCGAGGAAAGGGAATAAACTTATTACTTAAGAAGAAGAAAAAACATCTTGTTTTATCAAACATAGACATCTTAGAAAGCTTCAATTAAAGTGTTTGCTTTAAAAAAAAAAAAAAAAAAAAAATCATATTTTAGCATAGACATTAACTGAATGCAACATAATATACTGCAAAACAGGGAAAGGCAAAACACTATAAATTTATATAGACTCAAATAGATTGTAAAACATACATGCCAAACTTTATATTTGTCTTAACTCTGGCATTTAAAGTGGTGTTTAACCTTTATCCAGGAAGTATTCATGAAAGTGGAAAGAAAATATGAGGAGAGGTCAAAACCAACCTGAGGGAGTTGGGTTAATCTTAGTAATTTTTTTAAATCTGAACAGCTTTATGGAATATATATTTTTCACCACTTTCTTGATGACATTCTCTGTTTGGTATTTTTTGCTGAATGGTATTAATGCAGTGATTCAATCACTGATACATTTAGAACAAATCATCAAGAGTTTTTTTTTTTTTTTTTCAATTAGTTTAATTTAGTCCAATCAGATGGTGTTTGGAACACATATTAACCCTGAGCTGAGGCTTGCCCGAGGCAGTGGAAATGAGCCAGTAATCAGAGTGTTTTTAGTTCAAGTCCCAGTCAGTGGAACTTATGATCTGGACACTGGAGTTTGACTGGTTGAAATATGGCCGTCACAGACTACTGAAAAACTGCCCTTTAAAAAGGTGACCTTAAAAACTATTCTTAGTCGTTTCATACATTGGCTGACTCTCCAGATTAACACACTTTAAACATTTCTGTCCTTAGAAACTGCCGTTCAAAGGCTGAAAAATAAAACTTTTACAGCAGAAATATTTCGGTAATAAAATGGATGATTAACTTATGTTGCTGTTTTGTAACTTGAGGTAAACTTTAACCACAGTCATCTGTCTGTGAGACGAGAAACAAAAGGAGGAAAGAAATGATTATAAAACTGAATCATCTAGTTTCGCATTCCTTTTAACAATCTAGATTTTGAGTCGTCATCATATGTTACTCAGTTTCCAGTACTAATGGAACTTTTTTTTTCTGTTTTCTTTTTGCCACAGGTAACAGATAGTATCATCTCCAAACAGGCTTTACATGGTGAGTATACGATCAGTCATCATTTATCTACAATTGGCATAATTCACAATGATACCAGGAGTAATAGAAAACAAAACACAATGCAGTTCAAAGAACAGGTTAAAATTTTTTGCACAACACCAATTAATATTTTATGATGTATTTGAATGTCCTGACTGTCTACTGTCTGTCTCTTTCCTCAGAAGCAAGAGCCATGCCCCATTCATATAATACATCAGGGTCGAAGTTCATGACCACAGTGACACAGAGGCCATCAGCCCACCTGACTCTTGGCAGCCTACCAGGTGAGCCTGGGCGTACTGAGTGTCAGGATCCCACAATTTACCCATTCTTCCTGCTGATGCTTCACATCTTATTCATAGTTTTCAGTCACGTGACTGTCGCGGAGCCCTGGAGGAAAACAGCCATGTAACTGCAGCACAAGCCTGTCAATTTTCCATCTTAAAAACAAAAATATGTGAACAAGATGCAAGTTTTGGCCACTTGTGATCCATACAGCGCCTGCAGTGATTTCAATCACTAAAAAAAGCTTACGTGAAAAACACTAAAACACTGGGTTTTATTTTAAAAAGAGTTGTGTTGCACCACTTGATTTTAAACACAGATTAACTACGCAGAAAGACTTAAAGACTTAGAATTAAAGGGCTGATCAAGCAGCATAGGTGGAGGGTGAACCGACGCCAGGCTAAAGAATCCTTAGTGCAACCCACCCTTAAAGCGCCTTAATGTACTAAAACAGTGATATTAAAAGATCAAATTCAGTTGAACCCTTTTTGATGATGCATACTATATACAGGCGAGCAGATGAGCCCAGAATATGAACGCAACACGTTTTCCTTATTATGGTTTTCGATGGGAAAAAAAACACTTAACGAGAATCCTCGTGTTACATTATCGTGCCACGATTTACTTTTTTCCTTGCATGTCATGTGCGGGGCTCCATAAGTGTATGTTTCCTCCTCAGTAACACAAAAGTGCAGTATGCCTTTCCCCTGATGCATTTAGAGCTGCAGTTTGACTATAAACACGTATGGGAAATATCACCGTAACAATATTTATTATGTAAAAACGTGGAGCGCGCATAAGAGCGCACATATTTCATGTATTTTCAAATGAAATATGTGCAGATAAGGACACTGATTCAGCGTTACGTCTTATCATAATCGCAATGACATGCTGATGAATTATATTTTTAGAACACATCAAGGTGCCCTCCACACTTTTTTCCTTTGCTCATATGTTAATATTTATTATTCTGTATAATGAGTGTGTTGTTGGTCTGTGTTTTATTGGTTGTTGTCCCCCTCCCCCCTTTAAATATGCCCTTCATGTACATGACCCATCCATCCTTCTAGGCAATGGCAGAGCTTCCCTATGTTAAAAAAATTAAAGCCTGGCAAGCAGCTGCAGAGATGAAACTAATTATAAAACAGCCTGAAATTGTTTAGTTATTTAGCTACAGCAAAATAATATCACTAAGTATCCCAAAATCTTGTTTGTTCCTTTGAAGTTCTGCTACTCGGATCAAAGTCCTATTGACTGCATGCATGCCAGGGAAAAAAATGAGATTTATTCAGTCACGCATCTCAGAAGGAAATGAAACCGAGTCAAACCAGCTTTGTTTCTGGAGCACGAGTCATGAGTCTGATCATTAAACTGCAAGGGAGTTCAAGGACGCTTTTTTTTTTTTTTACACGTTTGCATTATTCACAAACCAGTGCTTGAACAGTGCTTGATGATGGATCATGAACGAAAACTGCACATGCCGTTAACTTCACAAAGTCAAAATTGTTTAATCCTTGGGAACATCTATATTACCTGTTGTAGTGGGCTTTCCTACATATCTAAAATTCATATGTTTTTTGTTTTTTTATCACTTTTGTCAGAAGAATGGCCCTTTAAAAACTCTTTGAAGCAGTGAATCAAAGAGCAGATCTAGCATGTTAATGATCTTTTTTGAGGAATGTGGCTCATTGTGTTTGAGGAACATGCCGCCTGCTCCTCCATGTCCTCTACACCTCCCTTCCTCCCCAGCCTCTCTCTCTCTGTTATTCGATTTTTCACTCTGTCCATGACTTCCTCTCCTGTGCAGCCATACCTTCCTGTTCTGATCTCTCCTGTACTCCTAAGACAATCCACCAATCTTTCATTCCTCCCATTTACCTTGTGAATTATGTGCCTCGGCACCTGCTTCTTGTTTCGGAACATTTATTCGTATTTTTACTACTGAATTTTTTGGGCTTTGGTTTGTGAATCAGTTGCTTTTCCACATTATTTATAGTATATTGAATTGTGCATGCTTGCTTTACCCTATTTCTAAATTTAGAATAACTTTAATGTGAGTATTAAGTGACGCCAAAGGTAGTCTTTATAATAATAATTCAATAATACTGTTAAATCTTTAGTAAATCTCATAACAAATATCCATTTTAAATACTGTACATTTGTAATGTGATGCCTGAACAAGTCAGAAGTTGTGAAAATTTACTTCTGATATGGGTTTCAGAATTAGGTGTGGCAAAATGGCTCAATAGCGCCACCTACAAAATTCCAATTAAGCACCTTTCACGCTACATTTCACGCACATGTATGAAATCTGGTAGACACATGTAACAGCCCAATACCTACAAAAATGTCCCTGGATGCAAAATCTGAAAACCCAACAGGAAGTGAGATATTTTGAATTTTCTCTGCAAAATTTTTGCAGTTTTTGCCATTTTCAGAGGTTATACTTTAATGAACTCCTCCTAGAGCTTTAATCAGATCAACAACATATTTGGTCAGTCTAATCTAAAGGCCTTTGCGACGTTAAATTGCGAAGATCTTGAGTTTTCGCTGAAAGGTGTGTCCATGGCTGCCTGACGAATTTAGATGTTTCGCCATGAAACAGGAAGTTGTTGTAACTCGGGCATGCAGTGTCCTTCACGTTTGATAATAGTCCTGGCCTGAAGACATCTACATGGCAATATTCAGTTACAGTCATAGCGCCACCTGCAGGCAACAGGAAATGACATGATTTACACTGCCATTAACTCCGTGTAAAGATTTAACCAGATCAACATCATATTAGGTCTGTCTAATCTTAAGGCCTTAGCAATGTTAACTTGCAAAGATCTTGAGTTTTGGTTGAAGGGCGTGTCTGTGGCGGCCTCACAAAGTTTGATGTTTCGCCATGAAAGAGGAAGTTGTTGTAACTCAGGCATACAGTGTCCGATGTGCCCCAAACTTCACGTTTGATAAGAGTCCTGGTTTGAAGACATCTACATGCCAATATTCAGTTAATTAGGGTTGAAGCTAAAGTTTGACAGTTTGACAGCTCTGTGCTAACCGAAAGTTCGTCTCCTGCCTTTTTCTCAGGTGGCGCTCAGTACTCCACCCCTCAAGCAGACCTGCACCAGTCCTGCCGCCATCCTGTACGTTCCTGGGCCAACCAGAGCTTCGGCGCCCATCTACACAACATGACACTGGCCAACGGGCGGCTTCGCGTACCCCAAGACGGTCGCTACTACCTGTACTCCCAAGTGTACTTCCGCTACCCCTCTCCCAGCGAGGGGGATCAAAACAGCGTGAGCCACCAGCTGGTCCAATGCATCTATAAGAAGACCTCCTACCTGAGGCCGATTCAGCTGCTGAAGGGAGTGGGGACCAAATGTTGGGCTCCAGATGCAGAATATGCCCTTCACTCAGTGTACCAGGGCGGCCTGTTTGAGCTGCGAGCGGGCGACGAGGTCTTCGTGTCCGTCTCGTCTCCTACAATGGTGTACGGCGAGGACTCTTCTAGCTATTTCGGAGCTTTCCGTCTGGATCTGTAAGAGCACGTCAGAGGAACTCGATCGGGACTACATTACCCACTGGGTGGACCGTTTTGAGGCTGCGACCCAAAGAGAAAAGACTCATTTCATCGTTCAACTTTCCTTTCTTTAAGACTTTGAATATGTGAAGGATGCATGAATGAGAGACATTTCGGACAAGGTTATTTCTTTTATAGACAGAGGAATGTATGTATATTTCTACAAATCACATAAAAGATGTGAATCTTTGAAACGGTAGCAAAACAATCAACATGAGAGACAAAAACTCACACAAAGTGAATCTGTGCCACTGTTGTATACAGTTTGATGTGTGAACTCCACTTGCTCTCGTCCGCTGGAGGGGAATATTTTTGTGTACAGTGGATCTAAAACAGTTTAAAAAACAGAGATATGAGAAGAGAATGATGACAGTGGGAATGTGGAAAAAGAAAGAAAGATGAGAGGGGAAGTATGCAGCTCTACCAGCCTCAAAGGAGCATCCTGGCAGGTTGCAGTACTGTGGAATTCTCCCCATCCTGTCGGACCAGCAGAGCAGCATGCCCGGACAAGAAAAGGACCTAAAAAAGTTCACAAGCACATATAAACACAGAGGAATTCAGCTTGTTGCATTTGAAAACACTCATACTCCTGAGTATTTATGGCTTCCACACATGAAGAACACAGCGATAAGATAAAAACACATACGTTTAGTCTCAGACACAAATCACTTTTACAAGTCTCCCTCTGCTGTCCGGTCCGGGGTGCAGGAGGAAGTACTGTCAGGGAGAGACATGTGCTCCCCTGCTCACATGCTCCCGGCCAAACGAAAGGTTAAATAAACACTACGATACGCGGCTTGTTGAAATGTCGCGCCCATATAATGCTTTGCTTTTTCTAGAATTGCACACCCATACAAAACACACCCTAAGTGCCCTGAAAAACACTTTTCTGATAAGTGGTGCATCTCTTTCTCTATGTGGTTGGTTGGTTCAACCTGTGTATATATTGTATTTAATTCAGAATCATGAGGTTTGGAATTAAATGTATGAGCGTTGTGATGTTCTTGCATGAAAATCCCACAAAATGGGCCTCCCGCTGTTAACGTAAAAGCCCTGACGCTCTCCAAATGAAACGACACTGTGAATCTTAATACAAGCCTGTTTTTTCTGAGGAAAAAGTATTTGTTTGAAGGAGGAGAGGGTGGGGGTGATTACTCTCCACTGTAAATGATCAAGTGCTGTGACAATGGTGTATCTGAGAGCAAGCGCAAACACTCGCTTGGGTTTCATTGTAAACCACAAGCGTGTTTTCTTCTCTCTGGACTCTGCCCCAGTTTTTACTGATAAAGTCAGTGAGGAAAAGGGCCCCTGCCAAGACAGTGCCTTAAATCACGTTATACAGCGAGAGTGACTGAGCCTAGACTCTTTGTGGCATTTAGCTATGGACATAATGTTAGTTATACCACACATTACAAAGCTTCATTCCGCCTGACTTTTATCGGCAATTTTCTGGATTCAGAAACTTGGACGTTGATTTAATCCAGAGGGGGAGAACAAGTTATTCTTCTGCAGGTTAATGCTTTTGATGCAAATGCATTTCTTTTGACTGGTATAACATGCTGCAATGCCAAAATGTCCCCATACAGGGTTCCTTTTTAGGTGTAGAGAATGTGACATCAGATACCACTAGGTTTTGTATGTGTAAATGTGCCTTTAGGTTGTCATTATGCACTGATCTGAGAACACTTACTTTTATCATACCCCCCCCAACATCATACTAAAACAACATCATACTGCATTGACTTTCATTGTTTAAAAAAACATTCTTTAAAATGTCTTCTGTGTTCTGCAGAAGAAAGAAAGTCATACAGGTTTGTAACAAAATGAGGGAAAATAAATGAAAGAATTCGCATTTTTGGACTCTGTGAACTTTCCCCAAAGGAGTCTGGATAATCCCACTAATTCGCACTAACCGATCTTATTATCCCAGTCAATCTGCTCTAGCCCGTCCAGGGTCTTGTGTGAGTGTGCACATGTGTAAACAAGTTGAAATATGTACCTTTCTGTACAACATGGAGGTTGTAGTGGGGTGAGGGGTGGCCAGGAAAGAGAAATATGGCTGAATTCCATCGGATCTAGACGGATTACAGCATGACTTGCCCTCTGAACCACAAAGAACCACAATGTGAACACAGAAGACAAATGTATGTTAGGTGCGTATATACGTGAGTGTGTTTTTTAATTAATTGCTTGACTGGTGGATATGATGGTTTGCATACTTACTATAAATCTGAGTTCTGCGTAGACTTTATGGGACTGCTGTGAAAAACTTAAGGGGGGGGAGAACAGAGTGAAATCCAGTGAGCAACATGAACTGTCAGTTAATAACAAAAAGACTATTGTGTTTCCTTTTCCAGCAAGAGTTTTTTTTTCCCCCTTGGGATTGTTAAATTCTCTGACCACCGATCTGTGGGACTGTTTTTCATTTAAAGAAAGACGTTATGCACTGTTTACCAATGTTGCGTCTCCATCTTGGTAAGAATATACTGATATCTCTCACGCTGTCCCTCTTTATTGTACAATTTTAAAGTGTCTGATCTGTGTCGTAAAAATAGAAGTTCGAGGTGTCATTTTCAACAATTAAAGTGCCTTTTTTCAATCATGAGTCATAGTTTGATCATCTCTTTGCTAGCTTGTGCATTTTTGTGACTTGCAGCATGAATTCTACACCATTTTTTTTTTCTTTTTCTTTTGCCAGACTTGCACACACAATACCACATTTTACACACCCACACGGACACACATGGTTCTCTTACACAGAAGATGATTTCACACAAGCATGTTTGGTGGGGGCTTACCATTGACTCCCATTGTTTTAAATATTCTCTTTTTTATTGCTTTATATTCTTTTTTCAATTTTTAAAAATTAAAATCTGGGAAGATTTTAATCAGATTTTGATATAAGACATCAATACTATTCTATTTATTAATCTTGAAAAAAAAAAACATTTTTAACAATATATATAATTTTAAATGTAAAATAACTTTTCTATTCTAATATAATTTAAGTATAATTAATTCTTGTGATGGCAAAGCTCAATTTTCAGCATCATTCCTCCAGTCTTCAGTGTCGCGTGATCCTTCAGAAATCATTCAGATATGATGATCTGGTCAGACAAAAAACCCACATAAATCTATACACTCAAAGCCAAGCTTAAGATCACTCTCCAACTCTCTGTTCTCATAAGTCTTCTAGACAACCAACTATGAGTCATCGTCATTCTCACTTCTGCTTGGGATCCCGATGTCTCCCAATCTCATAAACAAAACACACTCAGAGGCCACACACACTTGCACACCATTTGACTAACCCAGTGTTGACCACACACCATTCTATTCAAGTTTTAGATGTGGCCACACACACTCATTGAGACAACCTGCCCTGAACACCCAGACTGGCCTTGTTCCTGCCTGCACAAATATACCCTCACTTCATCACAAATTCCCCTTGCCAGCGCTCCCCAACAATTCGTCACTCATATGTGTCATTGTTAAAGCTTTTCTACCATTCATTAAGACCACCAGGCATTCCTATTAACAAACCCAAGTTTGTCCTCCCCAATTCCCAGAATCCACCAGAACATTCCGGAATGTCACAGGAATCATATCCAGGCACTGTCCAAATAATTCAACGTCTCAGCACACACACACAGGCCTCAATTATCTCATTCATTTGTGCAGGGCCTGGAAAGAGTAAACACAAATAAACAAATGGGACAGTTGGCACGAGGAGAGCGGCGGGGCTGGAGATCTCTCTGCTCAGCTAGATCATCTCTATACTGTGAGACCAAGAAGCTCCACAATCATCCCTCAGGTCGATATTAGTCTCCTCTCCAGTCTGAGACACAGAAATTAGGCCAGTTTGTGATGACTTAGACATTAACAATCTAGATATTTACATTTTCTAAAAACAATTATACACTTTTTCTTTAAATCAGTTTGGTACTGTGTACACTCCTGGGCAAAAAAAATGGGCCTGATGGACTTGTTCTCAAGCCACTTCTTAGTTATCTTTGCAATTTTGGCAGGAGGATTGTCTTGTTGAAAAATAACATCTAATCATTCCTCTTTAGATAACAATTTTTCACTTTTGGGAAGCAAGTTATTCTGCAATATTCTCCTGTACTCAAGCATTAAATGACTTTTCACAGTGAAGTAGCTCACCAATACCAGCAGCTAAAAAGGCTCTCCACACAATGACACCAATTCCTCCATGCTTCATTGTGGTAGAGATGTATTTATAATTATAGCAATGGTTTTTTAAGTAGTGCATTTGCTAATTTAGCTAATTTCCTGACCAATAATTTGTATTTAAGACAATTAAAAGCTTAGTGTTTAGCTGTTGCTGACTTGGCAATTTTTTTTTCTTCTTTTTTTTTCCCATAGACAAATACACACACTTTTGCATTGCCCATTTTCGTTTTAAGTTTAGTAATTTCAGTAGTTTTAATCATTTTGTATTTTTTATATATATATATATATATATATACATTTCTATTTAGCTTTAATCTATTTGTATTTCAGTTTTAGTCATTTTAGTACTTTAACTTGTCCAGGCAACAATGGGATAATAATGTGAGATATACTGTATAGGTGCAAAGGTAAGACGTAATGTCACAATTATAATATATACAGTCGCAATTACGAGATATAAAGTCACACTGCAAGATTTTGGTCTTACATTATGAGATATAAAGCTGTAATTGTTCAATATAAAGTCGCAATTACCCTTTTATTTATTTTTTTCAGATGCGGAAACAGGCTTGTTTCATTCAAAGATCCATGTAAAGTTATCCTCTAAATCATCTGTGAACAATGCCCTAGAGATCATTTCACATTGTTGCTACTTCAAGAAGCATTTGTGCTTTTTCAAAAGCAGACTCCTTATAATAAAGCTACAAATGAATAGTTATTAAAACGTTGTCCTTCAGAAGGTGTGAGAAAATCAGCATTCAGAAGCAGTAACAAATCACTCACCCCCACAATCCTGTGGTGATTTAAGAGACCCTCAGCAATTTCCTTGAAATACCACATTTAACATGAACCAGTGTGGGTCTATCCCTACAGCCACCAGAGCAATTTGGGACTTTAAGGAATAAAAACACTCATATTTCTGAAATTTTAATGTCCTGGAGTTTGATTATGTAAGATAAACAAACAAACAAAAAAGGCCATAAGCGATTCTTTACATAGCTGAAGCATAAACACATACTATTTGACTGTCAGATGAATGCAGGATTTATTCATTCAAATGGACAAATGTTTATTTGACAATATGATATAATCACAGTTACAGAGTCAGTTACAAATACTGCAATAGAATTTTTGTTGTGCAAAATAAATACATATTTAAATTTATTATCTCTTATCAATAAGACAAATACATCATCTCTGAGTAAAAAATTATGCATATTTCTTTTCCTTCCAAACCATTTGGTAATAACCGTATCCCCTTTTTGGCGAGAAAAATCACAGGTTTCTTCGGATCTACATCGTAAACATGCTCACTGACGCCCGTAAAAGCAGTTTACTCCGGTTTAGCATTTGTCCTCAGCTCTAAACTGGCTGTTTGCATAGAAAAAGGCAGGCACATTTTCAAGCAGATGCAAACTAAACAGCTGTTTACTTGCTGCTTGTTTGCCTTCCTGAGTTATTTGAAGCCTATGTTCTGTAGATAAGAACATAGGAGGTCTGTGGTGTGTCCTGTTTTACATTATAACATTTCATTTGGTCCCGGTCCTGGCCCGGCTCCTTCTGCACCAATCAAGTGTTGGGTTACAGCGCAAAGAGGCTCAGCACCCACCCGGATTGCAGGAATGAGTGGAAGTCTTTCGTGCCAAGTCTCTCCAATAACTCCCCGTGTGACACAGAGGGAACCTTTGTGAAACGATCCTTGCACTGACCAGTGAACACTGTTTAATTAACCTTTTCTTCTCTCCCTCCTCCCATATTCCCATGTTTTCCTAGGAAGGCAAAAGAGAAAGACATAATCTCTCCTTCCAACACCCCTACGGCCCCACACACACACACACACACACACACACACACACACACCTTTTCTTGTAGTAATCAGAGCGCAAGAATTTCTTTTTCCCTCCCGCTCTATTATAATAGTGCAGAATAGACCGTTGTTTAAAGACTGGACCGGAAATTGTCTTTCTAAGAGTGGAAGGCGGTCGGGGCTGCGTGACGGTGCTTGAGGGAAGCGGTCGGGGGACATCCTGGCGACCGGGATCCCAGACGAGCAGGAGCTAATGGGAACAATAGCCCTCCACGACCTCCCTGCCCCGAATCCAACTCCCGGGAATTACGGCGAGCAGGGAAAGAGCGTTTAGAACAGGCATGAAAAGAGTCATGCCAAGGGTGGAGGTTTTAAAACATACCGAGACTAAATGTCGAGCGAGTATGCCAAGGAAGTGGACTACAGTATGAGTTTAGCCCTTTCGTTACTGGGAGGATCTCGTTATGTCATAATCAGATCCTCACAGCCAAACAAGGGAGGTGCCAGGAGATGCTTCACTGAGGTTGTCTGAGGACGACGACGTGGTTGCATTGAAAAGACAGTGAGAGAAATGGACGGAGGAGTGGATTCACATCTCCAAAGACTGTATGGAAGGGTCCAGGTGCTCAATATGAGCATAAAGATGTTGGGGGAATGAGTCCCGAAGGTAATGACATGAGAGATTACAGCAACACACCCAGTGAGCGAACTGGGCCAACAGTCAATTAGGTGGTGCACAATATCCAGAATGAACAATCTGTGAGATTGTGAGTGCCTCCTGGTGGTGCAATGCAGGGATTGCAGCTTGGTCCATTTGGGAAGCTGAGTGGAAATTGGTTGTTTGGCAGCCACTACAAACTTTTTGGAAGACTTAAGCCAATGGTAAGGCTAAACAGTGGGAGTAAGAAAGAGCGAGAGAGACTGAAACAGATTTGATTTCGATCATATGGACAACATTTTTTCAACATGTTAAACAGAAGAAAGAGTCATATTTGTTAAAGGGTTAGTTCACCCAAAAATTAAAATTCTGTCATTAATTACTCACCCTCATGTCGTTCCACACCTGTAAGACCTTCGTTAATCTTCAGAACACAAATTAAGATTTTATGAAAAATATCTTAATTTGTGTTCCAAAGATGAATGAAGGTCTTACAGGTGTGGAACGACATGAGGGTGAGTAATTAATGACAGAATTTTCATTTTTGGGTGAACTAACCCTTCAAGAATGTCACAAGGTTGAGTAAATGATGACAGATTTTTTTAATTTTAGGGTTAACCATTCCTTTAAGCACCTTCTGTCATAAAATCAACACTAGCTTCTCTCCAGTTAAAGTCAAACGTACATTTAAACTTTGAGACGAAGGTTTTGAAAATCAAGTGCCACTCTTTTAGAGTCTTCAGAGTGACTAATGGAGGAACGGCACTACTGTGGGAATTTTGTTAGTATGTATAAGTGAGAAAGAATAAGTGTGTCTGTGTGCCTTTTCAACATGATACACCAAATCTCAATACATTTCGGCACATCTTCCCACAGGGATCACTCGACGCACTCAGGTTAAGGCAAGACAACCTCAACGCACGTTCCCTAGATCATCTCAGGAATGTTCTCACCCTTCTGAAGTTCCTTTCGAGGTCAGACGTCACTTCAGGGAATAAAAAACCCTGATAAAAATAGTTTAAACTACTTTGTTTTCTGGTCTTGGTTGTTATGGTATCGACTAGTTGATCCAGTAAATGTATATTAAAAAAAAAAAAAAAAAAAAAGGCAACTCAGACCAGCCTGAGACTAGCAACCGTCTTAAGTTAGTTTAAGATGCTTTTTAGTAGAGTAAAGCACCATTAATGAATTAAAAGCTCGAAAAGAAGTCGTCCCAAATTTGAAAAGACGTGTCGGCAGGAAAAGCATTTGGACCACATACAGCAAGCCCTGGTGGCAACAATCAGGCCTGAAATGAGGTTCACAGGTGTGAGAGAACAGCATTTATCACATTAATGTCTCTGTAGCCTCCGGACAGGCTAAACAGCTCCTGTTTGAACATGTCCAGTTCTGGAGCAGCAAAAAGCTGCCTTAGGCCACTCACACCACTCTATAATAGCAGTACCTCAGTGATACACACACAGGTCTACCACCATCATTATAATCATCATCCTCCTCAAAGGATGATTCAGCCCTCAGAGTGCATGTGTGTGTGTGTGTGTGTGTGCAGGAGTGTCCTCTCCGTCCAGTCCTGACAGTCTTCAGTTGAAAAGGATAGAATCCGGGTCTCTGTTGGCCATCTGCGCCATGTGTTTAAGAACATCTTTTTTAGTGATGATTCCCAGCAAACGCCTGAAAGAGCGACAGAAAAGAGTCAGAAAAATACATTGTTTTTTAGATAATACAAATCACTAATCTGTCAATTCACACAAAATTATTGAACAGATGGTCCTAGTTAGCATATGCATGAGAGAGACTATGTTTGCATAAAGTTTCAAGGCCAAGTGTATAAAGTGTGTGCATGCATGTTGTTTCCAGTCTACTCTCTTTTTATATTATGTCATTTCCTTTTATTGTGCTATATAGACTTGAAGGGTGGATCATAGGGACTGAGAAAGACCAACAGCCACATTGATTTACTCAACATCGGGAGCTGATTAACACGCACACGCGCACACTCTCTCTCTCTCTCTCTCTTTAAAAGGCAAAACAAATGCCTCAGGAATCAGCTTCAGCTGTTTTGAACAAATATGGCAGGGAGCACTCTTATAAAAAAAAGTAGGGTGACCATATGTCCTCTTTTTCCCGGACTCTTTTTGGACCTAAAAAAAAATCCGGCCAGGATTTCTAAATCACCCCAAATCACTTTTACTTTCTACAGTCACTATTCCTTCTCACACACAAATACATATGTAATTTGCCCATCAGAGCACGCAGATTTACCACAATCAATGCTGTCATGTTATCTTGCATTCAGATGCCTGGTGTTTGTGACCCAATCGTGTGAGGCACTTCTGGGAGGGAATTATACAGAACCACTTTAACGACAGACTTTGCTCAGGCATTACAGAATGACGAAAACAGCATTTTAGATGCTATGCAACGAGATTGGTCCGCTGGTTTGTCCAGTTATGCCGTCCTATCTCAAAGTCACATATGTCTTTTTTGATGCGCATCATAATTTATTATGCATTTCCACTTTGTTTATGCACGTTTTCGTGTCGCATAAAAATGTATCCGACTTAGTTATATCCCAAAATGCGCAAAAAATAGGGGGATGGAAACATAGCAGGGGCTTGTGTGTATACAATACAACTTTAAACACGTCTTGCAAAGACTTTCATGCCTACTTGATTGGTAATCAAGGAGTGTTGGGAAAGATTCGATCTTCAGGAGAACACAAGGAGGACTGAAATTATTTTTGACTGAAACAGATTTTTTTTTATGGCAACTGATTTTTTATTTTATTTTAAATAAAATAAAACAAAGACTCAGCTAGGGAAGCCCTCCTGCTTGGGTTGACGTATAATTAAACATAATTAAAGTTTATTTTAACTAACATACCAAACTGCAACATGGAGATGACAGATCTGTTCTCAAACCTAGTGAGCCAATTCTCCAAACACAAACAGCCCTCAAGGCAGCATTCAAACTGAGGAACCTAATAAATGACTGATTTGAAATGCTCAACATGTGCAGCAATACCTCACTCTATTGGAATCAATTGTGAGTCAATTCTCCCATATTTGTATGACATTAGCATGTTGCTAAGATTACCCATTTAAGCTAACCTAACCTATTTCTCCCAATAAAAACATCTTCAGCAGCCGTTCTCACATCTTTTGACTCCAAGGTCCTTCACTGTCAGAGACAAAAGCCCCCCTATTCAAAGGCCCACAAAGATATTTCTGGTACTTCTGTACGTCTGTAATAATAACAATAATAAATAATAATAATAATTCCATAATACCAAAGTGTTACCAGTGTTTAAATTTTTTATTACCAATTAATTTAAATGACTTTTCTAGTCATTTGAGATAGTTTTTATACTCACAGCAATTTCTCAGTAATTTCTACCCTAAATGCTTGACATAACTGAAAATTTCAATAAGATTTTAAAAAATTTCCAAGACTTTTCCAGTCCAATCCCTCAAAATATAACCTAAATAAAAATGACAGTTGTTGAGAGAACAAATTAAAATAAGAAATACCATGTCAGCTAAAATGTTTATTTTACGCAGTTTTTGCTTATTTTAAAGCTTGTTGTGTATTATTTCAAATCATTTTAAGTCAACTTGAGGCTAGTGATGTGTTGTTCATGAAGGATTTGTTCATTTTGAATGAATATTTAAAAGGATTAATTCACCCCAAAATAAAAATTCTGTCATTAGTTACTCACCCTCATGTCGTTCCACACCCATAAGACTTTCGTTCATCTGTGGAAGACAAATGAAGATCTTTTGGATGACAGGATGCTGTCAGATTTCCTTCCATTGACTGCCTTTGTAACTAACACTTTGATGCTTCAAAAACTTCATAAAGAGATCGGAAAACTAATCCATATGAATCAAGCGGATTAGTCTAAATTTACTCTCATGTAAACATTGATCAGCAAACATAAGCAGAAGCTCAACCTAACTTGAATAACGCACAAGAACAAACCTCTTCCTGCTGCGTAACCAATGAGGTTCATTCTTGTGTGTTACGCAGCCTAAATCAAATCTTTTCATCATAACAAGCCATCGATTCTCTTCAGAAAATTTGGACCAAACCGCTCGATTCATATGGATTAGTTTTCCGATCTCTTTATGAAGTTTTTGAAGCGTCAAAGTGTTAGTTACAAAGGCAGTCAATGGATGGAAATCTGACAGCATTCTGTCATCCAAAAGATCTTCATTTGTCTTCCGAAGATGAACGGGTGTCTTATGGGTGTGGAACGACATGAGGGTGAGTAATGAATAACAGAATTTTCATTTTGGGGTGAACTGACCCTTTAATAGGCCTCGGGAACAACGAGTTGTCTCAGAGAGTGATTCGTTCATTTTGTGTTGACCCTACATGCGCAACATCCCATAGGTTCTGTACAGGAAACAGAAATTATTAGTTTGACGCTCGAGTCTTCGGTTTCAAGTCGTTCATTCATTATGTCACAGACCCATAGGCTGAATGCAGAAACAGAAATGGATTCGTTAATTTCTCGAGTCTTCTGGTCTGAGTACTTCATTCTTTTTTCACGTGACGTGACAGCCGTATTGGATACAGAAATTAGTTCATTCACAACCTTCTTTACAAACAAGTGCGTAGTTATTTTTTTTTAGTTTAGTTTAGTTTCTTTTTTTGTTTTTTAGCTAGTATAATAATTGATTTTCCTATGAAGACTGGACACATTGGTCTAATATTTGTATTAAAAAGATTCGTCAGAAGGGACAGTGGCATAAAATAAATGTTTATTGCACATATCTTTTGATAATTATGATAATTCCTAAATATAATACAAAATACAGTCAAATGTAATACAAATGTAATGTTGCATTTGTTGCGAGACACTGAGCCGGGAAGCAGTCACGTGACAAAAGAACAAAGGACTCAGACCCGAAGACTCGAGAGATGAACTAATTATTTATTTTTCTACATTCAGCCTATGGGGCTGTGACAGGATGAACGAACAACTCGAACTCGAAGACTCGTGAGGAGAACTAATCATTTCTGTTTCCGGTACTGCAATTTCATATGGGGCTGTCACCATAGACATAATGTCTATGTTGGGCCCCCCTGCTTGAGAACCACTGACCTATAGCACACAAATATACATTTATACTTAAATTGTATTAAGTACTTAAAAAAAATCATCATTAAATCATTTAAGGTATATTTTTACTCAATTTCTCTCAACTCTTGCCTAGCATTTTGAATTTTATAGCTTGGCTACAAAAATATTAGCTATATTTTTATAGCGTAAGGCATTCTGGGGTCGTCTTATCCGTCTCAAGAGTTTGGCCAAATGAGGTATCTTAGAAGGTAGCATAGTGTTGCTGCCACAGATGTTGCCTTTAATGCTAAGTAGCTCAAGCTCACTAGATTTTAGCTAATGTGTGACTTTAAGGGTGAGATTAAAATCTTTCAATCTGACCTGCGTTCATACAGCTGCCATAAAATGATAGCCTCAATCTCCTTCTCATGTGAGAAAACAAATAACTGCTACATGCATACCTCATCCACTTCTTTAAACGGACCACACAGCTGTACACACCACCCATTTCCACAAACTCACCCGTTTTGAGTGACGAGGCACTGCCGCAGGCCAAGCTTGCGGAAGATGTCCACCACAATTTCCATGGGCGTGTGCACAGTGACCGTGAAGGGGCTGAGGTCCAAGATGCTGCGCAGTTTGACTGCAGGAACAGCGTTGAGTGATGCTGGCGGATCACATTCAGTGAACAGGACAGCAGACACGCTGACAACGCCCTCCTGATGCCGCCGAGCATTTTCTGAGATGATTGAGTGAAAGTTATACAGGAAAAACACAAAAACAGGAAAATTACCAGGATAAACGCAACAATAATCAGTTTCAAGGGTTAACTAGCAAAGCTTACAGCCCACAGACCCACAAACCATCATATTGCACACAAGAATTGGCTGAAATCACTGCTTCCAATCTAATTCTAAATCGTCTTGTAATAAGGGCACAAGTTTTTAATCAGTCAGCCAAGAAACAAAGTTGCGCATACAAGGCGCCAGGCTGACAAAATCCTAGTGATCAACTGACAGCTATTCAAGAGCTTGGTCTGAGACATTTAGTAGCAAGAGAAAGAGATATTCTCAGGCACGGCTTCATCTCCCTAAATATCAGAAAAATATATAAAAACTGCTTTCAGACTGTGGTTGGTTGCATCAGTCATTTGGCTGGTTTTTAAGACTTCTAACAGTCAAACTGATGTCAAATATTTGTTTATTCTACCATACAAAAGTTACGATTTTGTTATATTTTTGAAAAGAAGTCATTTGCTCAGCAAGGCTCTATTTTTTATTACCAAAAAAAAAAAAATAATAATACAGTAAAATCAGTAACAGTGTGAAATAATATTCTTAAAATTTAAAATAACTTTTAATTTATTTTAAAATGTAATTTATTCCTGTGATGGCAAAGCTTCCGATCCTTCAGAAATCATTCTACTATGTTGATTTGGTGTTCAAGAAAAATTTCTTATTATTAATGTTACAAAAATGCACAACTGTTTTCAACAAAAAGTCTTTACTGGGTCATTCTGTGTCAACTCAACCAGAGGTCCCCAGCTTTTTGTAGAAAGACAAACATAAATAGTGATGAAAGCCAAACATAACTGTATATTTACTGAGTAATCCACTATTTTGTAGAGGGGGTCAAAATTAAAATTTTCACCTGAGATTTGGAGCCAAATTAGAGGGGTTTAAAAATGACTTTAGAAACATGGCAGTATCGTTATTTTATTTTTACACAGAGATTGGTAGGTCTGTTAGTAAAATCTGTTGACTTTAGCAATCTTTGTTGCATTATATGCAAACAGTGACAGTTCAAAAATGGAATTTTTTCAGGTTCTCATGCCTGTAACTCAAGAAGTATTAAATATATCTTAATATCCTTTTATTGATTCTGGTTCTTAACAAATTTTCCTTTTGGTATCTTCATTTTAAAGGCCCTTGATGGTTCAATCCCAGATATATGGTACAATGGTAAATTGTACACATTTTCAGTGGTCAAAAACCAATTGTGGGTCACTTTGCATACAGCTGATACTTTTTTTCTTTTAAAGAGGAATATCTAAATAACAAATAATGTTAAAACTGTATCTCATTTTTTTCTATCAGCTCAATTGAATAGAACATACCTGTGAGTGCCATAAATTTTCTTTTTCTAAAGTTGTCATGTCTGTAACTTTCAAAGTATTCAAAATATCTTAATATCCTTCTAGATTCTCATTCTTAATAAACTTTTCTTTTGGAATCTTCATTTTTAAAGGCCCTATATAGTCCATTCCCATAGATATTGGGACCCCAATGTGACTCCATGTTGAAATTGTTGAATTTTACCCATTTTCAATGGTCCAGAACCAAATGTATGTAATATTTTAAACAGCTGATAGTTATTGTGCTTAAACAAGTATATATGAAAACAAATTACCCTGATTCTAGAATGTATCTTCTTGTTTCCCTCTTTTAAAACAACACAACATGCCTCTCTGAGTCCCAAAAAGATGTTTCCAAAGTTTACGTCTTTAATTCAAGAAGTGTTAAATATATCTTAATGTCATTTCAGATTCTTGTTCTTATGAAACTTTTCTTTTGGAATTTTCATTTTAAGGCCTTATTTGGTTCAATCTCATTAGATATAAGGATGTCAATGTAGTAGCGTGTAGTTACGATACTGCATATGTGAACTCTTGGTAGCTTCAGAAGCTGTTAAAATGAACAAAATCCCATCTTCCAAAATGTCCCTAAAACTGATTCAAGTATAGATTCTTATAAATACACTTTTGAGAGCAAGTTAATTTGCCTCAACCATTTCAGTGGATTTTGGTACTCAGAGAGTTAAGTTTTATGCAAATCTTTCGATAGAGGAAAACAAGATACATTTCTAGTTTAAACATTATTTAATCTTCAGACATTCCTCTTTAAATGCAATAAGTATCAGCTGTGTGCAAAGTGAACCACATTTGGCTTTTTGATAACTGAAAATGGGTAAAATTCAACAATTTGAACATGGAGCTGCTTTGAACTTTATAGGGCCTTGAAAAAGAAGATTTCAAAAGGAAAGCTTATTAAGAATGAGAATCTAGAAGGATATTATGATATCTTGAATACTTTTAGAGTTACAGGCATGCAAACTTTGGAAAGGGAATAATGTTCTATGCAGTTGTGTTGATAGACAAACATGAGATACATTTCTAGTTTCAACAATATTTGTTCTTCAGATATTCCTCTTTAAAAGAAAAAAGTATCAGCTGTATGTAAAGTGACATTTAGTTTTTGACCACTGAAAATGTGTACAATTTACTCATGGAGCCGCAATAAGATCTCCATATATCTGGGATTGAACCATCAAGGGCCTTTAAAATGAAGATACCAAAAGGAAAGTTTGTTAAGAACCAGAATCTAAAAGGATATTAAGATATCTGCAAACACAAGAAGTGCTTTTTGCCATTTTTGAACTGTCACTGTTGGCATATAATGACACAAAGATTGCTAAAGTCATCAGATTTTACTAATAGACCTACCAATCTCTGTGTAAAAATAAAATTATGATGCTGCCATCTTTATAAAGTAATTTTTACATCCCTCTAATTTGGCACCAAATCTCAGGTGAAAATTATCATTTTGACCCTCTACAAAATAGTGGATTACTCAGTATATATGTGACATATAGGGGCCCATTTTAACGATCTAAGCGCATGGTCTAAAGCGCACGGCGCAAGTGCACTTAGGGCAAGTCCGAATCAACTTTTGCTAGTTTAATGATGGGGAAAACGGTTGATGCGCCCGACGCATGATCTAAAAGGGTTGTCCCTATTCTCTTAATGAGTAATGGTTGTTTTGGGCGTAAAGTGCAATAAACCAATCAGAGTCTCGTCTCCCATTCCCTTTAAAAGCCAGTTGCGCTCAAGCCATGCCAGTTTGTGTGTTGCTTGCTGCCTATAGGCGCATATTACTAATGCACTCTTTAAATAACGTTTTCAGACCAGCATGCCCATGGGCGCATAAATGGGTGCAAATGCATTAGCTATTTAAACAACATGGTGCAGGACATGAAAATTATAACTGCGTCAGGCTGCAACTAGAAAAAACACTTGCGTCGCACCTGTGGACACATTGCACAGGGTGTGTGATAGGGCCCTTAATATTTTGGCTTTCGTCACTATTTATGTTTGGGGAAGTTTCCGAAATTTGGTGGATTTGACACGGAATGACCCTATTTTCACTTTTGATCAATTTAATGTACCCTTGTTGAATAAAAATATTAGTTTTTTTTTTTTTTTTAAACAGAAGTTTTACTGACACCAAACTTTTGAATGGTACTGTGTGTACATATATTCTTCTTTTTGTGACTAAGAAAACCTTGTAAACAGTGTAAATATGTGGAGTACGGAATAAAAACAAATACTAACCTAAAGATATGACCAGATCCCTCCTCAACACAAAGCCCACCAATCTCTGAGACTGATGTGAGATCACCACAGGAAAGCCACTATAGGTGGTGTCTAAGATGAGTCTCTCCACCTCTTCTACAGTCATTCCGCTTTGTGACAGCACAGACAGCGGTGGGCCGCCCCGTCGTGGCCGCATCACATCCGTGGCAAGAGTCTTGTGGCGAAATTCCTCTTTGGCCTCCAGGAAGGGGTAACCGTTAAGACGGATGTGGGCCTCATAGATGCCCTCACGACCCAGAGCATCTGCGACCCATTTGCTGGTCATGGCAGCAGCCATGAGGGGCACAATGTATTCTAAACCTCCTGTCAGCTCAAACATAATGACCACCAGAGAGACCGTCATACGTGTCACACCACCTAGAGTGGGAATTGAGAAAAAAAAAAAAAAAATCATGCTTACTAAACTGGCAATGCAGCAGAATTATAGCCGGATGTGGCAATTGAATAGTTTCTAATGCAAATGACAAAACTGGCAACACATTTCTTTTGTTACAAGATGGTGTTTAATAAAGATTTAAACCACTAACCATAAATATGAATAACCGTAATGGTGAAGCTTGCCTTAGCAAGCACCAATAATTAGGATGTATAAATGAAATAGTTCATTAAAAGTGTGACAGAGTCAATGACTAAAAAAGGTCAAGCTATGTTCCTGAAAGCCAACATTAAATGCTTCTGCATGGAAGACTGCACAAGGCAATTTGGTTGTAACTGCAAAGTGAAAAATAAATCATCTGGAAAATGAATCCATTTCTGAGAAATGGAACTAAATCACCCCTCACCCAGACAGGCTGCTGCGCCCACCATGGCGTAGAGGCCCGGCGTGATGCAGTCCGCCCCAGGAGAGCACCAGCGTCTGAAAACATTCCAGTCATGGTGGTAGACGGCCAGCTGCTCCATGCCTACACCAAGGAGTCTGCCGGCTATAGCCCCCACCGCCATACTGGGGATGAACAGACCGGATGGCACCTAGAGAAAGAACAAAGAATAAGACAAAAGAAATAGATAAAGATGGCAGAGCTTACTAGCTTACAACTTCAAGAAGGTTTGAAGGTTTTATCATGACAAGGATTGGATCGATGTACTTCGGGAATTGGAACCCTAGGTAACAAATAGCCTCTGATGATGAATTTCTATAGGCAATGAAATCAAGGAAAACTAAATAAAATGTAATTGTTGGATCCAAATTTACACATGACATTTGAAATAAAATAAAATAAAACCAAACACATTTTTTGGGGGTCTCTCATTAAAATGTTGAAATTTCTGACATAATTACTAATATTCTGTGAAAAAACCCTCACAAAACTATAGTTTTCTATTTAATGTAAATTTCCAAAATGATACTGTAACTGTACCATGGTAAATTTGTGGTGCTTAGGAGTTTGGCTATTATTATATTGTATAAACGATTTGGCCCTCTAGCGGTTGAGGAATAAAACTGCAATTTACTCATTGAACAGTTTTGTAAACATTTTAACTCTTAAGGACATTTTTGTCTTAATTTTTATTTATTTATTTATTTATTTATTTAATCATTTTGCCTGTGTTAATGCCAACTGCATTAATTTTGACACAAGTGTTTATTAATATTGGAATTTTCCTATTTCACCTTTAATTTTCTTTTTACACTAGTGACACAAAATAGTTACACTTAGGACCTTAAGGACAAAAATGTCCCCATTGAAACCCATTAAAACGGCAATTTTTAATCCCAGGGACATTTAACTATAAAATGATGCAGTCTTTGTTATTAGGCTTTTTTTTTCCTTCTAATTTTTACTATTTTTTACTATTTTTACAAAGTCTCAGGTTTGGCCTATAAAGCAAATACTCACATTTTTCTTGTTTTCTGCTTCTGCATATTATAGATGAATTATGCTGCTGTAATTGTGTGGGTTTGATGGTATGAATTTCAGAGTGGTTTGTATGTACATACTAAAAAAAAAAAAAAAATTGCGTGTGTTTGTGTGTGTAATACCTGAGAGAGAAAAATTCTATTTTACTGCAGTCCACAAATCCTACTGCTGTTTATACAACTGGAGCTTTGCTGGGATCTAATGGAAAAAGTTTGGGACTGCACCCAAACAAAATCTTACTGAAAGCTAATTTTTTGAGATATCATCCTCAAATTGGAACAAAACTTTTTTTTAGATTTATGGCTTTGATTATCAAGCAGTTTTTGAGTTCAACTGGTTTTATTAAATATATATTTTATTAAATCATTTTCATATACTTAAACCTCTAGAACTTTTTTGTGTCACTTTTTAAACATTTTTTACTTCAACAATACTCTGCCACGTGTCTTCTTTAAAAAGAGACCAAACTTAAGTCTGTGCTCCAAAGCTTCACATTTTTTGACACAGACATTTTTGTCCTCTAAGACCTCAGAGTAACTTTTTTAAATTGACACACAAGGTTTAACTTAAATAAAAATCTTCTGTATAACATGAAGTGGTTTATTCTCAGAACTCTACTGAGCCTAGAGTTTGTTTAGCAGTCAAAACACATCTAGGTCTGTTACCTTCATGCCAAATGTAGCCACAGTGATGAACATCTTAAAGATCAGTGCAAGAGCTAGCAGCAACATAGCTGTATATAGCCCTGGCCCTGCGGGACGATCCGCCAGACCGTTAGAGACCGTATCATTGACACTTCCTGTTCTGCTTCCACTGTAGTCACAGATTTTCGACGAGTCCAGCAGACCACAATCGTTGAACAGCTCGGAGATCAGCTGGCTGCCGCTCATCCGAGTGTACTCATTCGGGAACGATAGCAATGCTGTGATCAGGGTGACCAAAAGAACCTCGAGGACAGGGTAGTGCCCAAGGCAGCTGTTCTTTCGGAGACGGCACCAGGCGATGTTAGCACGGATGAAGAAAGCCCCCCATAAGCCACCAAAGATGCCCAGAAATATGAAAGGTATAAGTTCTAGAAAATGCCAGGGAGTGTGGAACTCCACATAGAAAAGGACCAGACGGCTGTTGCCGAAGGGATTAATGGAGCGAAGGGTGAATGCTGCAACCAGAGCAGCGAAGAACGAACGCCACAGAGTCTTCAGAGGAAAGTAGTAGCTGACCTGAAAAAGAAAATGTGAGAGAAATATGTCTCTGTCAGATGTTAGAACAACATTCAGCAGATGCTTTCAACATTGATAGTAGACCAGTTGGGAGCAGACATCACAGTTATGTCACTTGCAGTTGCGCGCATATTGTGGTGGCAGAAATCAGTGGTAACAAGTGGAGGAAACAGCAAAATTCGAGGGATAAGAGAGAAAAAACAAAAAGTGTTATTAAGCCAAAAGATGGTCTTCATTTTCATAGAATACCATCATTAAAGACACAACCTTTGAAGCTAAACACAGACGTTTATGGTTGCAAACCATTAAACGGACAGACTGGACTGATGAAACCGGTGATGATTTGTCTACTATTAAAGCATGAATTTGATGTAAACAATAGGTCTACATAATATTCACATACACAGTTCATTGGGGACATAATCTATTAGCCCTACAGTTACAGCATGAAATAATATTTAAACCTACAACATTTTACATAGGTAACATTTAGACCTATAATATTTTTATACTACTAGACTTTTTTCTTGCAAGGCTGCAGGATATAAAGACTCAAGTTTATATCTCCCAGACCTAATTTTTCTTCTAAGAATTGTGAGATATAAAGTCAGAATTGCAAGAAAAATGTCCAAACTGTGAGATTTTTCTTTTATATATAATTATCATTTTCTGCCACCAGGTAGGCTCCGCCCACAAAACACATTGTTGCTGTTTGTAAACACCCAAATGGTCTATAAGAAAATGTTTCTTGAGCATCAAATCAGCATATTAGAATAATTTCTGAAAGATCATGTGACACTGAAGATTGGAACAATGGCTGCTGAATATTCAGCTCTGCCATTACAGGAATTATATTTTAAAATGTATTAAAATAGAAAACTGTTATTTTAAATTGTAACATTACTGTTTGCTGTATTTTGATCAAATAAATGTAGCCTTGTGAACATAAGAGACTTCTTTCAAAAACATTTATAAATTTATAAATAAATCTTTCCAACCCCAAACGTTTGAATGGTAGTGTACATGTGAATCTGCTCTTTTTAGGTTGTTTATCTGATGACTGTGTGCCAATAGTGTGACTTGTTATTGTGATTCGGATTGGGAACGCGGGGGCACCGCGATGTAACCGCAAAGGGCACTTTCACTTTCGTGGCCAAAGGGGCAGGGGCTCAAGAAACAGTACTATAAAAATATATGAATCTCTTTGATTATAGCAGGACTGCAGAAACAAAGTGCTTACCTCCTCAAGACTGAAAAGCACCCCTCCAATAGGAGCACCGAACGCTACAGACACTCCCACTGCAGATGCTGCAGACAACACCTGATATCCACACAAAATGAATATTTACTTCTTTTACAATCCATTCCAATTTCTTAACCAAAATGCTCAATAAAGAGCATATTTACCCTCCTAAACATATGAACAATGAATTATACAATCCATTGATACAATCCTTATCTCCCTCCCCAGTTTCTCTCACCTCTCGCCTCTTGGCCTCATTTCGACGGTATTTGGTGAAGAAATGGCATAGGATGTTTGCGCAGCAGCAAGCTACGTGAACCAGCGGACCCTCCTTCCCCAGACTGAGGCCAGAAGAGACGGCCAGCACCAGTGTGATGGTCTTTATGATCAAAGTCCACTTTCCTAGGTACCCACGGATTATAAAGCCACTCAGGATGGTCTTAATCTGCAAGAATCAACAATAGGTTATAAAGGATTAAAAATTATTTCCAAAAACTGGCCATATAACAAACCAAGAGTTGAGGAGCAGTTATACTTAACAGTTTGAAATAAAAAAATAAAAAAAGTTTGACCTATAAAAATTACTACTAACATCTGGTTCACTATTGTCTGCTTAACAAGGAAGTGTTTTTTTTAAAGTCACATTTAAAGTGAAGCTGAAGTGTGTAATTTCTGCACCACTAGAATTGCAAAAATAACTAAATTTTTACAGTTTCTAAAGAAATTGTGATTGTACAGCTGAAGAAAAATTGTAGGCCGGTTTGATGGTTTGATGAGAAAATAAAATAAAGAGCTTGAATTTGTATTTGTGGAAAGATACATGGTACATATGTGTGAGCATCTCACCTCTGGTATTCCTGAACCACAAGCGTAAGGGGCGAACGCTCTCACCAGAGTCACTGCCAGGAAGGCGAAGAGAAGAGCCCAGCACACGTACATGAAATAACTCACCACATATGCACTGGCCCCCTGCAGGACACACACAGGATACAGCTGAAATCAAAGGGGCTTATACACAGTCACCCCCTACAGGACATCCACAGTTAGAGGCCACAATTTTTCTTGCATTCTGTTTACTCACATCCTGAAGTTGATGATCAAGAAATGAATAATGGGGGATTTAGGAGAATATGACCTCCTAATTAAGGCTTGAAACACTCTCCATATTAATATGTATATCTTTATTCTAGATTTACATGAAACTCTGGCTTAAAAGTCATAAAATAAAATAATGCCTCCGATCTCAATAGATTGGATCCTGAAAAATAGAAATTCCTTTACTGCTGCATTTCAGAATTTGTTAATAAATGTTTCAATTCAAGGAATATATAATACCAGTATTTTTACAAAGTAATAATTTAAAAAAAATTATCTGAGATGAAAATATTTTACTGTAATTTCTTCAACTTTCTACATTGTAGCTTTGTTTGCATACCACAAGGGGGTGATATGAACTACCGTTCAAAAGTCTGAGGTCAGTAAGACTTTAAACATATTAATACTTTTATTCACCAAGAATGCATTAAAGTGACAGTAAAGATATTTATAAAATAATTTAAAATGCTGTTCTTTTGAACGGTGTTCATCTAAAAATCCTGAGAGAAAAAAAAAAAAAAAAAAATGTATCACGGTTTCCACAAAAATTAAGCAGCACAACTGTTTTCATTGATAATAAGGGGAAAAAAATGTTTCTTGAGCAGCAAATCAACATATTAGAATGATTTCTGACGGATCCTGTGACACTGAACACTGGAGTAATGATGTTGAAAATTCAGCTTTGCCATAACAGGAATAAATTACATTTTAAAATGTATTAAGTCAAGTTAAGTCAAGTCTTCTTTATTTATATAGGGCTTTTTACAATGCATTTTTTCATGCAAAATTATTTGGCTGCACAGCAGCTCTTAAAGAAAATGGTGTCATTGTCCAGCTTAAGTAAATTCAGTATTGATTCATTCCGTTGTAAGAATCAATAGTTATTAATTTAGTTAATTTTTCTATATCAGCACTGGAGTAAACAGTGATGTCATCATCCAGCTCAGTTCAGTTCGCATACAATGGTGTTGATGCAGGCAGATCAAAACATTGTTGAATATCAAATGTCAAGTGATCCATATCAAATGTCACACACATTAGGAGCAGTGAGTAGTGAACACACATTGCAAACTGTGGAAACACACCTGTAGCAGTGGGCAGCCATTTTTGCAGTGTGTACGGGTGTGTTTCCACAGTTTGCAATGTGTGTGTTCACTACTCACTGCTCCTAATGTGTGAGCACTAACTTGGATGGGTTAAAGGCAGAGGACAAATTCATTGCCTTCACATGTCACTTTTCAGGCTTTACAGTGAGCGCAGTCCATTGAGTCATTTTCATATTGGAGCCACTAAAAGTCTTTCAGCCACTCTCCTTGAAAACTGTAAGCCTTCTTTTCTGCTGGCAGATCCACATTCACCACATGATCACCATCACCAACTCCAGGAGTTATATTATCTGTAACTTTAGGCAGCTTACAAAAGAAATCTCTTATATTAGTGTTCTTTTCATTTTCTCTCTTCAGCTCTTTACATTTTGCGTGCTAGTTTGCTACCTGTCACGTGACAATGGAGCGCAATGAAAGGGAGTGATTGATGACTAATATTAGTTAAAATCTGAATTAAAGGTTAAGAATGTAAAGATAAAGTGTAATTGGTTATGTAATGTTGGGTAGACCGGTGGACTGGTCACTGTATCAAATACTGTGCAGTAATTACTGAACCTTTTGTAGGGAAATGAAAACAGGTCGCACCACAAATATATTTTGAGGTCCCATAGATTAAAATTCGGGAGCATATGCGACCAACATGTTTGCAATTTCGAGCCTTGGATTACACATGTAATATGGTACACTGGTAACAAGGGATCTGCATCACACAATGCATCAGTGCAGGTTGAATATGGAACCCACCTCATTGACTCCAACCATGAGCTCTGCCCAGCTTTTCCACTGAGGACACTTGTCTCTTTCCTGGAAAGTGGTTTCATTGGATGTCCAGCAACAGTCCTCATGATTAAACCAGAACCCGTAAAGGCACACACCCTCTTTAAGGTCTGTCATCCAATGGGCGGCAATGTCTATACCTCCAGCCAAGGCCCCTGGTGATGGAAGAGATGGGACACAAAAGATATTCATCTCACATCATACAAATGTATTTTTACACAATTTTATCACTACTTTTTACATTTTCTAAAGAGAATGTGAGTGGTGTTTGCCCATCAAAACTGCTACCATGATGTTAGGGTATTGTGGGAGGATGCCAGGGTATTGCTATGGGGTTGCAAAGGGCATTTTTAGCTAGGTGTTTGCTTACTGGTCCAAGTCAAACAATCCCATACTCAAGTTTCTTTGATATTCTGGTTCCTAGAGACTCTGGACCTTTCTTTAAGTTTATGGGATTTTTTTTTTTTGTTTGTTTGTTTGCCTAAAATTCTAGGTATGAAAGCAAAGAAAAGTAATCACACACCTCTCATCAACTTTTGACATATTCTTCTCCCTATAGCACAAGTGATGACGAATAATCCTTAGGGCTACGGGATTTTAAACTTAAATAGGAAAAAGAGCAATACTTATACTTACGAAATACTACATACTTTATATGAAAGCCAATTTCTGACACATAAGAAAAAAAAATCATGCTTTGGTAAACCATAAAACTACAAATATGCATCATAATTTTGACTTTTTATCTCAGAATTTTTTCAATTGCATTTTTCCCCAATATGCCAGAAATGGGTTTCTATATCTTTATGACTCAATACAGTAAGTGTGGACTAACTGAGTACGGAAAGTATGTACAGGTGCATCTCAATAAATTAGAATATCATGAAAAAGTTTTTTTTTTTTTTTTTTTGTAATTTAATTCAAAAAGTAAAACTTAAATATATTCTAGATTTACTAGACATAAAGTAAAATATTTCCAGACTTTTTTGTTTTTACTTTGATGATTACAGCTTGCTGCTCATCAAAATTCAAAAAATAAGTATCTCAAATTTTTAGAATATTTAATTTCAAGTTCTATTAAATTACCATTCTCAGGGTATAAATACTGGGTTTAGGACAGTAATCCCAACAGCAGTCATGGGGAAGTCTGCTGACTTGACAGTTGTCCAGAAGACAATCATCAAGACCCTCTACAATAAGGGTAAGCCACAGAGGGTCATTGCTGAAAGAGCTGGCTGTTCACAGAATGCTGTACCAAAGCATATTCATGGAAAGTTGACTGGAAGGAAAAAGTGTGGTAAGAAAAGGTGTACAAGTGAAAGGAATGACCGCAGGCTTGAGAAGGTTTTCAGGTGAAGCCGATTTAAGAATTTAGGAGAGCTTCAAAAGGAGTGGACTGAAGCTGGAGTCAGTGCACCAAGAGCCACCGCACACAGACGTCTTCAGAAAATGGGCTACAACTGTCACATTCCACGTACCAAGCCATTTCTGAACCAAAGACAATGTCAGAAGCGTCTTACCTGGGCTAAGGAGAAAAAGAACTGGACTGTTGCTCAGTGGTCCAAAGTCTTCTTTTCAGATGAAAGTAAATTTTGCATTTCATTTGGAAATCAAGGTCCCAGAGTCTGGAGGAAGAGTGGAGAGGCATAGAAACCATGTTGCTTGAAGTCCAGTGTGAAGTTTCTACAGTCAGTGATGATTTGGGCTGCCATGTCATCTGCTGGTGTTGGTCCACTGTGTTTTCTGAAGTCCACAGTCAACGCAGCCATCTACCAGGAAGTTTTAGAGCACTTCATGCTTCCTTCTGCTGACAAGCTTTATGGAGATGCTGATTTCATTTTCCAGCAGGATTTGGCACCTGCCCACACTGCCAAAGGTACCAAAAGCTGGTTCAATGACCATGGTGTTACTGTGCTTGACTGGCCAGCAAACTCGCCTGACCTGAACCCCATAGAGAATCTATGGGGTATTGTCAAGAGGAAGATGAGAGACACCAGACCCAACAATGCAGATGACCTGAAGGCCGCTATCAAAGCAACCTGGGCTTCCATTACACCTGAGCAGTGCCACAGGCTGATTGCCTCCATGCCACGCCACATTGATGCAGTAATTCATGCAAAAAGAGGCCCAACCAAGTATTGAGTGCATAGAAATGAACATACTTTTCAGAACCCTGACATTTCTGTTTAAAATATCCTTTTTTTTATGAAGTATTCTAATTTATTGAGATTGGTGGTGAATTGGTGGGTTTTTGTTAAATGTGAGCCAAAATCATCACAATTAAAAGAACCAAAGACTTAAAGTACTTCAGTCTGTGTGCACTGAATTTATTTAATACACGAGTTCCACAATTTGAGTTGAATTACTGAAATAAATGAACTTTTCCACAACATTCTAATTTATTGAGGTGCACCTGTAGGTCCACTTTGAATCCAAAATCTTCAATGTACTTTTTGCATTCAAGCTCAGGAAACAAATAGAAAGATACAATCACAACAGCTACAAGGGCCATTTATCATTTAAATGTCCAAAAGAAAAAAAACCTGTCTCAGGAAGTGGGCAAGAAGTGGGCTGACCTGACATGAGTCCAATGAGGAGCATTAGAAGCCAGCCAGAAAAGGCATCACTGACACTGAAGAGCAAAGCTAGTGTAGACTGCTTACTCTTATTGGTGATCTGAAAGAAACACAAGGTGTTGGAGCAGGAACTGTGAGTGGAGTTTCATAAGCAGGTGGAAAACCCACTCACCTCTCTATGCCGATCTCTGTCTTTAGACTTCTCCCTAACCCAGTCGATGGTGTTGAAGTCCTCATAGGTGCCAATGCCAGGAACGGCGTCATCCATTAGATCCATCAGCTTAGGACTGTTGTGTGGTCTCCAATTAGCTTTAGAGCGGCCTACAGGGACAAAACAACAAAAAAAACTCATGGGAAATCAGCAGACACTCTGCATATTGCGTGCAGCAGTGCATGTCTATGCCGTTATTCTATTGTGAAAATAGAATGCATGAGAGCATGGATGAGAGGAATTACAGATAAAAACCAGATCACAATTATATATAGATATCGCTGACAGGGCAAAGCTAATGCATTTTGAATGAGCCAGACAGACTCAAAAAGAAAAGGGCTGGTGTTTACCTCAAACACTGACCACAAATAACAGTGGATGAGGTTGGACAGTTGAGACAGGATACAGAGTCAATGTTACATATGTTTACACAGTACATAAAGCACTTTTATTTTATTTCTAGCATGTTTACTTAGAAACAATGACTAACCTCGAGAACACAATTCTTTCATGGCTTCTTTAGTAAATTATTTTATTTCAAGAACTAGGAGATATGTAATGGAACGTTACATTCAGAGTCAATACTATGCAATCATTTTGTACGGATTAGACAGGAGATATACAGCAGATAACTAGACAGGGCTGCTTTTCCTAAAAGCATTGTAAGCCTATGATCAACTTAGCTCACAATGCTTTTGAAAAACACAGCCCAGGTCATTTCGGCTACCATCATAACTAACATCAGTATGCAAATAAGTCAAATGACACAACAAACTGAAACACAGGTCAAATGTTTCAGATCAAACAAGTTTAGCTGGTTTAACAGATGTAGAGTGAAAGACACCATGCCTTCAGACAGGTTTTAAACCAATGTGTGATATAAATTGAAAGATTCAGGTTCAACTTGAAACAAGGCCTCTGAGAGCACAACAGCATTTATCATATTTTCAACATCTGACATAAAGGATGACAATGCTGCTGGCTATATGATAATATATATATATGTGATGACGTTTTTACATTTCTTTTCAATCAAAGAATCATATTACACCGAATGATGGAGTAATGATGGTGAAAAATGAGCTTTGCCTTTAAAAAAATTACATTGTAAATTATATTAAAATAGAAAAGTTATTTTAAAAAAAAATTTTAGCAACCCTAAACATTTGAACAATTTAATATACCGCAAAAAATAAATAAAAATAATGACAGTGCAGACTAGGCTCTTTTATTAAATGACTACTGACAATATAGATGTTCTCTGAAATGTTTTTGTTCCTCCTCAACCTGAAAAAAAGAAAAAGATCAACAGTGGAATTCAGTGTGAACACATTAAGCATGTTAATGTTTGAATGCAAGTCTAAATCATTCACAATCAGGCTAAAGAGAGTTAACAGGAAGTTTTCGCACTCAAAATAACCAAAAGAATAGCCTATAGAAAAATAAGGGAGAAGTGTGGAGTTTGACCAATAAAGAGTTAAATGACTCTTGGTGGAAAAACATTAAGGAGGAAATAAATGTTCAAAGCATGGGGGTTTAAGAGGAACCAGCAGCTCTGTAAAATGAGTCTGTGTGCACGTGTGTGTTCTCATTTAACTGTGATCTCACTCGCGGTGTCATTTATTGATGATCTAATTAAGAACAAAACAATAAACAGAAAGAGTAAAGACAGAGTTATAAAGAGAACAGAGATGTTTACCATGAACAACAGCAGCTCAAACTAAAATGCACTCTTAATCTAGTTCCTCAGTTTCTTCTTTCGCTTAATTCTCTGGTGACTCCCTCAATCCAAATTGTTCTTACGAGCAATGAAATTATGCTGTTGGTGTCATTAATTTGAACAATCCCAATGAATGCTGACCATGAGGTCATGACTTGTACTGATAAGGATTACTCTAGAAAACATCAGACTTAAGCAACAACTGGTGAAATGCATATGATGGGTGTAACTACATTTCCTGCCTGTCACAGTGACTCGTGAAAGCCAAATTACATAAGCTGTAAACCTGATCCCATTTTCCTTCATTTTTTCTTTTTATCTCTTAGTGCACCACTGAAAACAAAGCTGAAACACACACAGTGCATAATGTTGCCTTAGGCTCACACAAGCCACTTTCATTAGTGTTTTGCCATTGTTTTCTAAATGATTAAAAGAATGAAGGGCCTTCATGCTAAACAAAATAGTACTATAAACCTATGGCTGCAAGATTTGGGTGAAAAAAAAAAAAAAAAAAAAAAAAAAATCACGTTTGCTGCGCTTGCTTGTAAGGCTACACAATTTGGCCAAAATTTTGATTAAATATCAATACAGCTATGAAATAATATTATTACTACTACTAAATACAAATATAATTAAAGCTGCAAGCAGCATTTATCGGGGTTCAAGCATTTAAGGCCTTTAAGCACATAAAAAGGTATTATATTTTATTTGGCAAGCACTTAGATCATAGATGGAAAAGACCATTTACAGCCAATACAGGCAATTTACTACGGAAAAATGTGGTTTTAAAGGTTTTTTGACAGTTATAGCACCACCTATTGCCCGATCTCCACCACTTTTTTGGGTGTCCTCAGAGTGTGTCCATACATATATGTGTCAAATTTGGTGAAAATATCTCATTTCATTTTGAAGTTATAGACACATGACAGTGTAAAAATGACCCATGAGTGACTGATTTTTTTTACCACTTCCTATCGAAATTGACATTTGGGCTGTGACGTTTAGTTAACGAGCTATGGTTCTGTGTTTCCTATGGTGGTTTTGTCTCAACCGGACTAACTAAATCACAACATTGCAAAAACCATAAGCCAAAACCTGGCATGTTTGGCATCGTTGGACTTGGCAAGGTTTCTGGAGTCTAATGTCATGACTCCCGTGAAAATACGTCGACCACACACAAAGTTATATACATTTTCAGCCAAAATTTACCATTGAAAAAATATCTTTTTTTAAAACTTTAATAGTTATAGCGCCACCTATGGTCAGATCTCCATAAAAGTTGCCATGCATCTTTAGAGTCATATGCTGCATGTGCTCACTTAATTTAGTGAAATTCTGAGTTTTCATTTACGATTTATTGCCTTTTGAGTATATTTTGCCACGCCCATTTTGTAAATGACCCTGTTATAGCTATCCAAAGGGTAAAATTCAACTTTTTTGATAATTATTGATCAGGAGAGTCCAGAGAATTGTACTGCACTGGTTTGGTTCCAATTGGGCGAAAAACCTAGGACTAGTTCGCAAAAGTAGGTTTTTCACATGAACGATTTGATTGACAGCATTGGTTCTTGAGGCAAAGTTGTTCAGCATGAGGAGATCTATCAAATGATATGAATATTGTGTGTATGTGTGAAACACCACGTGATTACAGAGCCGTAAATCTCGTTAGTGCCAAATAGTGGCTGATTTCTTTCAAAATTCTTACAGACCTCTAGGACCATGAGTCAAATATGCACACTGAGTTTCGTTCTGATTGGCCTCCGTTAACCTTGTCTAATAGGTGCTCAAAGTTTATTGGCCGATGGCGGCCATGTTTTTTGAGATACGCCAATATCCTCATAGACCATCACGTCCCCTTGGACCAAGACACTGCATGCCAAATTTCAAGTCAACCTGACTAACAATTTTTTTACTGTGACCAAAGATTGAGCTGATACACTACATGCTTGAACCCCTAAAAATGAATAAATAAAGGAAAATAACAAACAGTTCTATTATAATACTTCACTGTAAAATAAAAATCTAATAATATAATAATAATAATAATAATAATAATTTTATTTTACATTACAACTGTAAAATTAGAATACTAATATTTATGGTTGCCTTAATTTCTTAATTTTCAAATGTTAAAAAATTAAATTTTGTTTTATTTTAATTAGATTTAATAAATAAATTAGATTAGGTTAAAATAATTAAAAATTGAATAATATAAATAAATAAAATAATTAGATTAATATAATCCATTTAACAGTACATAACCATAGAGTAGAAATAAATATGAATAGAAACTCATTTATAATATACATTTTTCAGTATATCAATTGGATGTTAATAGATGCCTTTTAAATTTTAGAATGAGGGTCTCACACACACACATATTTGAGGGTCTGTGGCATCTAAAAGATTGAAAACCCCTGCTTTAGGGTACAGAAGCTTAGTTTTCACTTCAAAGACAAATAATATAGTTTTTCAGGTTGTATCTTCACACAGTATTAAACAGTTCAATTTCACAGTAAGAGTATCAGACAGGAAGGTAGAGTGAAATGAGGAAGACAGAATAGATTGCAAAATACAGACATTAATAGTGGAAGTTCCTGGTATGATAAGTGTCTGTCTGTGACATCAAGCACAGCATCATCTGTATCTGTGCAGACAGAGAACAGATTGATCTGATTCGACCAGTGGCGTGACTAAAAGATTAAACCTACATTCTTTACAAAACAAGTACGTTTTACAGAGGCAGAGTGTGAATTCTAGCACAACGCTTCAGTTTTTAACAGTCAAAAAGTGAGACGTAATATTTCACAACTATGTTACGACAGAAATGGATATTATCCAATGATGCACTTTCAGCAGATTAGGCATAAGATTAAGAATGAATGTGTGCAATTTGTGAATGAATTTAATCAACATGGTTACACTTTCCTGATAACCTTTCAGTAAATTCACTTATCACCCTCAGACCTAAACTAGAATATGGTAAAACATGTGGCTTTGACAAATATGTTGGTTGTGCTTTGGACAGACATTTAGCTTATTAAAATACAAATATCTGCAAACAGATCAAAAGCATTACTTCTTTTAGTTCTTTAAGTATTTTACTTTATATGTTTCTCTTTAACCTTTAATTTTCTCTTTTGTGTCTGCACCCTTAGTACATGTATTTGTCCATGGCTGGTCTGTGCTTAAAATTTAAAAGGATACTTTACCTAATAATTAAAATTCTATGATCATTCTCTTATCATTTACCAATTCAAATTTTGTCAGAACAGAAAAAATCTATTCATTACATTTTTCATGACCATATTACTTTTTCTTTCTTTTATTTTCACTGACACAAATGAAAATAAAAAAGGTTAACATGGTTTTAAATTAATGTTATCCAATCTTTGCCTTCCAGACTTCTTAAAATGCAAATCATGTAGACCAAGGAAATAAATTTTCATGAGGGGTTCGAACTCCCCCAAGCTCAGTTTTTTTTGGACCTTGGTATTTCTAAAATCCTGGATACGGCCATGTATATGATAAGACATTCAAACTGTAAAAGTATATGCTTTATTTATCAAATGTTTGTAAAACAAAGCTTAAAAACTAAAAACAGTCTAGTTAATCTTGCAAAACCATAAAGAGATTTGATAAAAAGCAGAAATAAAACACACAGTGCATCCAATATTGGTTAACATCAACTTGTGTCGTGTGTGAGTGCGTCCCTACCCACGCTGTGATCTCGGTTCAGAGGTGGGACATCCTCACTGAAGTCCACCGTAACATCTGAAATATCCACCAGTTCATCATCACTGCTTAAACTGTGATAATTATCGTTGCAAAACCCTCCGTTGTCCATCATCCCCCTGTCAGAGCAGAGAGAACACACTGTAAGCTCATAGAAGAGTGAGGGGGGTGAACAATAAAAGTCATTCTTATTGCATTTATCATTTTCATAAGCATATTGCGAAATTATGACACTGTTTCAAATTTCAGCAGAGCAGATATGACAAATCAGGCATAAACCAGATACAGTTCTTGTAAATGGTGTGTTTTATCAAGAACCGCTGAATGTCATTGATAATGTTATGTTACTGAATGCAGAATGTTACTGATAAACTAAAAAGAATTAACTAATACAAGTAAGGTGCTCAGGAATTGTTCAGCTCGTTCAGCTGGTAGCTCTGTAAGTTTCTGATTCACTAAAAAGAACCGGATCACATGAGTTATTTGTTCAGGAATCAGCGGGCTACCCTGGTCTTTTGTGTTTTGCAAAGTTTGCAGCTTCAGTATTTTTTTTTACTAATCATTTTTTCATTAATTATACATTTTTTTCTATGGTATACTGGAAAACTATGATAGGCATTTTATAATATTTAAAGGCTTTCATTGGCAAAAGCATTCAATATATGCCAAGAGTTCGAAATTATAGTGTTGACCCTTCTTCATAACCTCTGCAATTCACTCTGACATGATGGATATCTTTTGGGGCAAATCCTGACTGATGGCGATCCACTCTTGCCATTTGAAATAATTGTACTTGTATCAACAAATTATCACCTCGTTAGTTATTTTAAATCTAAGTGAACTTTTGTCCATTCTACGTAGTAGTGCCTCTCTTGCCCACCCCTCCACCACTTAGAGCGGCATCGGTCTACATGCAAAACACCTTGATGTACATCTAAAATGTCATCAAGGACATGAATACAAAAGATGACAACTTTTACTGCTGGTGATGTCTAATGATTTTAAAGCCTGACATGCACTTCTGAAAGGTAGGCTAAAAGTAAGATAGGCTTCTTTGAAGGAAAAAACAAAACCAGAAAACATGCTTGTGTAGCCTATGCTTTTATTTTAGTGCATTTTATCAATAAACAAAATCTCCAGTCTTTCAGATGAATCTCAAAGATCGTGTTTAATTGTGAGTATGAAGTGGGGGCACAACATTGTTTTATCTAGAGTGGCAGTTGTGCTGGCCCTGCTGGCCACAAATCCAAAATTTCAGTGTAATTATTATATCACTTTTGCCTTGTGACATGGTGTTCCATCATGCTGGAAAATGCACAAATCATCACAAAATTGCACCTGGATTGTTGGGAGAATTTGCTCTTGCAGGACATTTTGATACCATTCTTTATTCATAGCAATGGTTTTGAGCAGAATTGCGAGAGAGCAACTCCACACATGGATGGTCTCAGGATGCTTCACTGTTTGCATGACACAGGACTCATGGTAGCGTTCACCTTTTCTTCTCTGGACAATTGAAGTTTCAAACAGTCAGAAGGGGGCTTCATCAGAGAAAATAACTTTGCACCAGTCTTCTGCTGCCCAATCCTTGTACTTCCTGCAGAATTTCAGTCTGTCCGTGACATTTTTCTTATAGAGAAGTGGCTTCTTTGCTGCCCTTCTTGACACCAGGCCGTTGTCCAAAAGTCTTGGCCTCATTGTGCCATCCAGATGCACTCACACAATACTGAGCAGCTCTGCACTGACAGTGACACGATAGCTGACTCCTCAGGAGGAGAAGGTTCTAGCGCTTACTGGACACTCTGGGATGTCCTGAAGCCTTCTTCACAGTAGTTGAATCTCTTCTTGAAGTTCTTGTTCATTCTGTAAAAATTGTTCTTTCATATGCAATATTCTTTACAGCAATTTCCTGGCATGTAAGGACATTTTGATGCAAAGCGATGATGGTTGCACATCTTTCTTTGGAGGTAATCACTGCTAACACTAGAACACAATGATTGGAAGCACTTCTTCCCTCCTTTTACAGCAATCAGTCTGCTATTATAATCCAATTCAGAATGATAGAGTTATAGATTTTACCTGACTAGTACTCTTTTACACTTTCCCATGTGCTGATGATATGATTAGTTAAATGATGACCTGGTCATTTTTTGCCAGGGCCAAAAACACAAATTTGGGCAGTCATTTAAAATGCATCTGATCACCCTGTACAATACTCTAGAAACAATGTGAATCAACACCACAACTTAAGAAGCAAACTTTGGGAAACACAAAGTTTAGGCTATGTTATTGCCATTATTTGCCCTTGATAAAAGTATTATTTGCTGATAAAAGTAATTAATTAGCGAATCGCTCTACACTGTAGCCTAGAGCCAATAGCGGTGTTAGTATTAAAAAGAGTAAAATAAGTAGTGCTCTAAACACTGTCAGACAATTTAAAAAAAAAAAAAAAAAAAAAAACACGTTCAAGAATTGTTAAAGCATCCGAGAAGAAAATCATGCGGCTCTAGTATTTTTAATTGAATCGGTACCGGTTCTCCGTTTCAAAACCTACCGCAAATTGATGCATCGGTCTCCCAATGGGGCTCCTCTGAAATACGATAGTGAAACTCGGTCAGGGTTCAAAAACTCTACCACTTCCTTTCTCTTGCTCCCCAAACACTTTACAAACCAACTGCTACAAACGTACACAATTCCCCCAAAATACAGCATTACCGACATTCTGAGGGATTTTGATTTATCAGTCCTTTTTAAACTCGAAGCAAAAAAAAATACTTATTTTATTGACGGCGTTGTAGTCATCAGATAATGTCAATTATTGTAGAGCTAGAGCAATAAAGTGACCCAGTTTATTATGTCCTCTATTTGATCAATTCAAGTAGCAGATAACACTTTTCCCACAGATGTTTTACCTCATTTAAACACAGCTGTCATTTGTCTTAGTTATCAGTCACTTAACTTTTAAATCGACGCTAATTTGTTCTTTTGAACGATTCAATCAGTCCAAATGATTCAGTTGAGTACAACAAAACATTTTGATACATACCTCTTTCGTTCTCTGCGTAGGCTAGAAGTTCCTATTTGTTAGTAAGTTACTGGACTTTAAGGCGCAAAGTCTTGTGATCAGGATTTTAAAGTCTCTCGGTTAAGCAATGCCGACGTAATCTTCCCCAGATGTCTGCCAGTTCCGCCAACTGGTGCGTCACAGTTTACCCGGCAAAAGCATCTCACAGCCTTCTGACCACGGATGTCTTCAGTCCAATTACACAGACCTTTCGCGTGGGACAAAGTCTGAAGTGACCATGTACCGATACGTCCCTGAGTGGTTTTAGTTCAAGAAAGGTTTCCTTCCTCAAAAAAAGGTGAACTGTTTGGAGGTCAATAGCGCCACCCAATGTCTTGGTTCATTTTTTCCTAATTATTGTATGATTAATTATACATTCATTTATATAACCTCATAGTATTTGAGAGATAAATAATTTAAAAACTATTTGAATGAACTCCAAATGAATTTAAAAATGATAGCTGGTTACAATGCATATAATATTCCCATTCACTTACATATATCAGATTTCTTTTATAAATGAATTATTTTAGCAAGGATGCATTCAATTGATCAAAGGCGACAGTTCAGACAAAAAAAAATCAATTTCAAATAAATGCTGTTCTTTTGATCTTTCTATGCATCAAATAATGCTGAAAAGAAATGTATCAGTTCCAACTTTGATAACAAGAAATGTTTCTTGAGCAGCAAATCAGCATATTAGAATGATTTCTGAAGGATCATGTGACAGTGGAGACAAGTAATGATGCTGAAAATTCAGCTGTGACATCACAGTAATAAATTACATGTTAAAATACATTCAAGTAGAAACTGGTTATTTAAATTGCAATAATATTTCAAACATTATAGTTATACTGTATTTTTGTTCAAATAAATGCATCCTTGGTGAGCAAAATACACTTTTTTAACATATTAAATATCTTACTGACAACGATGGTGTATATTAACCATTCAAGTCACATGTAAAACCAACATAAGAATATTTGCAAAAAGCAGAAACAGCGATTCATTTCTTCATCTTTTATTTCTTATTTTGTCTCTTTTTAAGGATATCTGCAGGACTGAAACATTCAGAAAGAACAAAGAACTTTGGGTTTCCATCAGATTGCTGCAGCTGTTAACAAAAGTTGCAGGTTAGGTTACAAGTCGTAAGTCTATGTAGGGGTGACAAGGAACCAGAGATAAAATCCTACTCCATTATCACTAAACCAGGAATTCGGTTTAATTCTAGTTTAATTGCCGATCTGAAGTATTGTCAGCTAAATAGCCACTTCCAGCAAATCAGAAGCAATGCACCATGCATCCTTGCATCTTCGTTTCCTATTCTAAGTATACAAGTCTATCGTAATATATTCGAGTAAATACATTTCAGGGTCTTGAACGCAGCCTGGCAAGTGGTATATTAGTTTTGCTACGTCACTGGACTCAAAGTTTTCTACAGGGCCCCACCCTTACGGAAAGAAAATATATTTCCCTATATATGAATAATCAATATGTTAAATGATATAACAGTATATTTGAAAATATACAGAATAATATATTGTGTAATATTAATATATCACAATGTATGTAATTTTATATTCAGTAATACACTTAATAATATATAGATTTATATGTGATCAGATATGGTACTGCATGTGTAATATATTGCAGATATATTTACTCATGCGGTATAAACACACAGAGAAATTTATAATGTAATACATTTCTTATATTTTATAATTATTTACATAATAAATGTTTTATATTTTCAAGCTAGTTAACAATAGCACAAGCACTATCACTGTGCTGAAGAGGGCACAGCCATTACTTTTTAAATAAAGTAATATATATAGTCTTGATGGTGCTCGGCCAATCGTCAACCTAACTACAGTCTCTACTCTTCAACACAATGGTAACCCCAAAAACTCAGACATACCAGAAAACCTTTTAAATTCCAAAATAATTGAACATCAAACACTAACAGATCTCCCACTATATTAATACTGAGCAAAACACAAGAAATAACACTTAATTTAAACATTTACTGGGAACTAGAAATATGCTGTAAATCATTCTGTGAATGTGTGTATACATTCACATTTATATGACAACATGTATGTGCAACAGATATACAAAGGATAAAGGATAAAACTTTATGAATATTACATTTAATGCTATTTTTGTCTTCATTTCTAAATATTTTATATTTTTCAATATATAGCCATACATGGTCAATGCATATATTGCAGTAGCCTCTATTGAAAAATATAAGCACTAGTTTCCCATATATGGAAATGTATTATGTAATATATTGCATTATATTTTGCATTATATTCCCATATATTTTTGTTCCGTAAGGGCATCATTCCTGCAGTTCTTATTTTGTGTGGTATGAAAAACAGAGTTACGACGAGAGCTACAGTACAACGCTTTTTGAGGACAAAACTGACAGATCATGTCTAAAGTGCTAAAGTGAGGAGCTCTGTGGGTGGAAGAACAAGTCATGAGCACCAACAGGCCAATGAGAGACAGGCAGTTAGACATAAATATACACAAACAACACTCATATGCTTAAAGCAGGTAGTTTCAAGCAGTCAGAGTGCATGACAGACATGTCCAGCAGGAATTTTACATAGATTATTATGACTGCCATATTCAAAGTCATCAAAGCCCAAACTGCTCATGCGATAACTTCCTATCATAAAGTGAAATATAGCAAAAGTGTTTTTAATAATCAGTCTAAAATTCTCAATTCAAACCTTTTACTACAACACACAAAAAAGAAAAAAATTTGGTGGTTTCTCAAATTGTTTCCATAACAGTCACCATGATGATATGTGGCAAAATACAGAAACGTTTTTGCTATACTTTGAGCTCACAGTGTATGTTTGGTTCTCCAGGATGAGGCTGTGCTATTCCGCTGGCATGGAGAGACAAATACATCAGACCTTTTCATAATACTTCACAGGAAAACTAACATTCTTACACCAACATATACTGTATATAGACATGCCACAAAGCTAGATGCGCTGACAGCTTGTCACTGGAACAGGGATGCAGAGAAATTGTGTGAGGCATTCTGGCTGTCTGACGACAAGATGGAGTCATTTGTCAACATGTCAATGTTAAAATCACCTTTATACATCTTCATAATAGTAAATAAATTGAATGTGAGAACAGCTACAACAATGGAAGGTTTTGATATTGTGGAATGACTTAGCGGGGGTCGTCTGGGGCTGCTATCTTCTCCAGACTAGGCTCCATGCCCCAGATCTCACGGGCATACTGGCTAATGGTGCGGTCACTGGAGAATTTTCCACAACCAGCAATGTTGTGGATGACCATCTTGGTCCATTCTTTAGTATTCTGTTTCAGAATCAGGAAGAGGAACAAACTTCAAGTCAGTGTGTTTCTGTTGTTTAAAGCCCTTTAAGAACAATGAATGTTAAGCACTATTTCTATCTATACATTTTGAGGTGAATCATATCACATATTTCCAAATAAACTGATGAAACAGTTATCTTGAATGTAAAATGATATGCTAGTGTACTCCTAATAAAATGGTAGATATACACATATACACATTTAAAATGTAGTCTTCTTCTTCAGGAAAAATAGACCAAAAGTATTATTCACTCATCTTGTTCACATAAACTACCGTTTAAAAGTTTAGGGGCTGTAAGATTTTTTTAATGTTTTGGAAAAAAGTCTCTTCTGTTCTGCATTTGTATATATATATATATATATATATATATATATATATATATACACATTGAAAACAGTAACATTGTGAAATATTATTACAATTTAAAATTAAAGCTGCAAGCAGCATTTACGGGGCCAAGCACAAAGAAGGCACAACAAGCCAGCCAACATGGCTGTGAGCATCAGACCAACTGCAACAGTGAGCAATTAAAGACCTTTTAAGATCATTTTAGGCAAAAGAGCTGAAAAATCACAAATACAGTCAATAATAAAGATTTACTGGTTCATCACTTTCGACCAATAGGTGGCGCTGTCAGAGTGAGGTGACAATGACAGTCGCAAAGTTTGGTGTCAATATGTCAAAGCATTGCAGAGATACAGCCTCAAGAGTCATTTTGGCATCAAGCCTCAAATTTGTTGCTTTGATATGTGAATAAGGTTTCGTCTATCAACACGAAATCCATCACTTTTTACCAACATGGTCTGAGGATGATACGATTCGATGCATTCATATAATATAGCATTTTATATCATAATACTGTATTGTAGTTAATGGAAATTTCATGTTTTGTTCCATTATAGCAACACCAAGAGGCACAATCTCACCAATTTTTTATGTGTCCTCAGGGTGACCCCATACATGCGTGTGTCAAATTGGTTGCAAATATCTCATTTCGTTTTGGAGTTATAGACATTTATATGTATGAGATCATAAAAAAATGACCCATGGACAACTTTGTTTAGATTTTTTTGCCACTTCCTTTAAAAATTTTGACATTTGGCCCAAACCATATAGTTAACCAGCTTAGGTTTCGTGTTTTCTACACTGGTTTCGTCTCGATCGGACTAACGGTTTCAAAGATATTCGCAATCGTTTTTTTTAACGCTAAATCACCACGTCGCACAAACCGTAAGGCGAAACCTAGCATGGCTGGTATCATTGGACTCGGCAAGGATTCAGGAGTCTAATGAGATGACTCCCGTGAAAAAAGCGAACCACATCAAAAGTTATAAGCATATATAAAAAAAAAAAATCCACTAGGTGGCGCTGGTTCAAAACTTCTCAGGCTCCTTCAGGGCATTGTGCTGATGACCCATACCGAGTTTCGTAACGATACACTAATGCGTTTAAAAAATACAGCATTTTAGCACAAAATTCAAAATGGCTGACAGCCAAAATGGCCGATATGGGAAAATTGGACGTCATTCTACTCGGCTTGATGCCCTAAATTTAAGATTTTTGGATAAACCCATCAGAAGTTATAAGCAAAAATATCCATTTTTCATATCTCCAAACCAGTAGGTGGCGCTGAGCCGAAACGCTGCATGTTGCCTCAGGTCATGCTTGTGATGACATGTACCAAGTTTGGTTCGGGTGTTTTTCAAAAACGTTTTGAGAAATCAAATCAACTTGAATTCCATAACTTTTTGTCTGCATTGTCTGAAGATGATCTGGTTCAATTTCGTGAAAATTGGAGTAACGGCCTAGGAGGAGTTCGAAAAAGTAGTTTTTTTTAGAAAATTCAAAATGGCGGAAACATTTTCATGACGGAAAATGACGTCATAGGGTGCTATCGATTCGTCTTGACCCAAGGAATCAGAGGAAAAAAGAATTTTGTTTCTTATGGTTCAAAAGTTATTAACATAAACATGAGTGCAACTTTGGACAGCTGGTGGAGCTAGAGGGATTGAGTTAGAGACTCCAAATTTGCTATGGACACAGATCAGACTGTCCTCTTAACTGTGTGCTAAATTTCACAACTTTCCCGCAAGCAGTTCTATGGGCTGCCATAGACTTCCAGAGCGGAAGAAGAAGAAGAAAAAAAGAACGCCAACAGATACAATAGGTGCCTACGCACCTTCAGTGTGTGGCCCCTAATAACCATTTTCTGTTTTAATATATTTTTAAATTTATATTTATATATTAATTCATTTATTCCTGTGATGGCAAAGCTGAATTTTCATCAGCCATTACTCCAGTCTTTAGTGATCCTTTAGAAATCATTCTAACATGAAACATTTCTTTAATATCAATGTTGAAAACAGTTGTGCTGCTTAATATTTTTGTCAAAAGCACGATACATGTTTTTCAGGATTTTTTGATGACTAGAAAGTTTAAAAGAACAACATTTATTTGAAATAGAAATCTTTTGTAACATTTTAAATATCTTTACTGTAACTTGTAAACAATTTAATGCATCATTGTTAAATAAAAGAAAAATATTACTGACCAATAATAATATCATGTTGTTTTAATACAAACCTTATACAGGGCGCTAACTTTCTCCTGACATTTAATGTAGTCTTCATAGTCAGCAAACACCTTGAACCTGCAATCACAATCAAAATGTAATTTATATAATCAGTATTACATTCTCTTTTCAGTGTGAGAAAGAGAATGTAAAAGGACAATGTTATCCAAGAAAAAGTGTGACATCATCAGGATTTTCTGTTTTTCTTACCTGTCATGGTGCATTAGCATCTTGACAATGTCTTTAAACTGATCAGGCTCTCCAGGGCTAAAGAATCCTTCAGAAATCTGATCCATGGCTTGTTTCAGTTCTGGAATGCGGTTATAATACTCCATGGCATCGTATCTGGAAATAAACAAACTTCAGTTAAGTTAAGCAACACTGTAAACTCTCATTTGTAATCTTTCTGTTAGTATAAAAAATGAACAACACTTTATAATTTTAATTTCCTCCTTATTTTGCTAATCAACATCTCTATTTAAGTGGATGACATTTTAATAAAATACATTTAAATGGATAAACTTTTGTAAATATTAATAAATGAATGCACTAAAAAAAAAAACTAAAAATGCTATTCAGACAAACTGTTATTTGAAGCTAATGTTGTCACCCTTTCTTATCCAAAGCTTCCACATCCTTCACTCTCATGCCAAAGATGAAGAGGTTCTCTTCTCCCGCCTCTTCAGCCATCTCCACGTTAGCCCCATCCATGGTACCGATGGTCAGAGCTCCATTCAGCATGAACTTCATGTTGCCTGTTCCAGAAGCTTCTGTTCCTGCTGTGGATATCTGCTCGGACAGGTCAGCTGCAGGGATGACTGTAAAAAAAGAGAGAAAGAAGCAAGCGGAGCGATAAATGTGAGTGAATAAATAAGACAAGGAGATGATCCAATAATAAAAGTTTGCATGCTACCTTTTTCAGCCAGTGTAACCCTGTAGTTCTCAAGGAAGATTACTTTCAGACGATCTCCCACCACACTATCATTATTTACCACTTCTCCAATTGCCGTGATCAGTTTGATGATCATCTTAGCTGTGTGATACCCGGGGGCGGCCTTGAAGATGCATGATTTAACCAATTAGCATTCAGATTTCAGTAGAACAGATCGGACTGGTCAGTGAAGTGATCATTCTCACCTTTCCTCCAATCATAATTGTCCTTGGAGTCCAGGCCTTGTTAGGCTCCTTCTTGATGACTGATCAGACAAAATAGTAAAGTTAAGTACACTGCACACGTCTTACAAAAAAATACTATTTCACTTCAAAATATCATATTTAATTTAATGTTACTTTCCGTTTCTTTGTAATTATTTGTGAAATTTACTAGCAATTTCTGAGTGAAGATTGTTTCAAAGTAAATCCTACACCAAATGTTTTTCAGTGTAGGCTATCTTAGGAAAGGAACACTTTCTGAACAGTACAAACTGTATGCTGAATACTAAAATAAAATAAAATGATGTGAAAAGTTATGCAATAAATGTTCCAGTAGCATGCTAGATATGCATTGGCTGGTTTCGAAGATTGTAAACCTGGAGAAATATTTAGCTGTTTCAAGAGAAACTTACGGTTGTAGAGGGTGATGATGTGCAGACAGTTTAACAGCTGCCTTTTGTATTCATGGATCCTCTTCACTTGGACATCAAACAAGGAGTTGGGGTTAATCTTTACCTTATATTGTTCCTCTAGATGCACTGCGAATTTCATTTTATTCTCCTGAAAACAGCAAAGCAATTGATATACCATGTAATGTTCCTCATTCTCATATAGAATGATTATTGCACTAAATTTCACTTTGAACTCACCTGTTTGACTTTGGCAATGTCTCGAATTAAAGAATCATCATCCACAAACTTCAAGAGTTTCTTCAGCTGGCCCAGGTCGTGGATGTAGTCCTCTCCAATCCTCTATCAATTAACATAAGACAATGATTTTTTTGGTCAATAATGACTCTTGATTGGCTTTCGAGGGCTTGGAATACAACTTACTAAAAGCTGCAGTCCGTAACTTTTTTTGGTTAAAAATTATCCAAAATCAATTTTTGAGCAAGTACATAACCAGCCAGTGTTCAAAACTATCTCCTTACCTTGGCCCGATTCACAACGGTAAGCTTGTAATAATGTTTTATAATAAAATCGGTACTGGTAGGTTTCCGTGGGAAATTCGAGCATGCAGCCTTTCGTCTTTGCCTTTTGTCACCTCTGTTTACATGAAGAAGGAGTCCCAGCTAGTAGGCTATATGGCATGTGAGATGCTGCTGGTAGCAGATCATTTATAGCCTTTTTTCAGAGCAGCTGGAATAATTAGGGCCCGAGCACTGGTGTGAGGTGTAGCATCTGAATTGATCAAACACACAATTGTAAAAGTTACTCTTTCAACCCTTCATGCAAGTAAGTCCACTTTCAAACTTCCACTTTCATTGGTCAAGCCCAAACTCAAAGGTGTGACTTCTGTAGAGGTTAAAAAGCCCCCACGCAGATCGCGCTGGTCTCTTCTGTTCTTCTTTGTTCTTGCTGATTCTGCCGCTTGCTGTTCACGTGAGACCTCGGTAACCGATTCATTTCCACTCTCTCATTTCCTATGTATGTGTAATTTGTATATCTGTGTGCTTAGTCTAGCTATGTGTTTACGATTTAGTTAAATTAAACTTTGTGCACATTCTTGTGAGTTGATTCTGATCTGCTTATAAACCAATGTCAATGATAACAATTACAATCACAGCTACATGCTAAGAAAGCGTTATTTTTCTGTGGCCACGGAAAATTTCCTTTCTGAAGAGTTGATAGATGATCAATACTGAGTGTTCGCTGGCCAAACAGATTAATAGATTGTAATATTAATTTAGCTACATAAAGTTAATTTGAGTAACTGATTAAAATATTTATAATTAATTATAACGAGTTATGATTAATTATTCATATTTCCCTCTTGAGTTAATTCGCTACAGAGGACCCTATTGTAATTGCTCTGTCTATTATTGTTATTCTCCAAAATGAATCGCATTGCTTAAAAACTCATGAAACGTCAGAAGTGGTGAAAATTTACGTCTGATATGGGTTTCAGAATTAAGTGAGGCAAAATGGCTCGATAGCACCACCTACAAAATTTGAATTAAGCGCCCTTCACGCTACGTTTCACGTACAAGTATGAAATTCGGTAGACGCATGTAACAGCCCAATACCTACAAAAAAGTCCCTGCGAGCAAAATCTGAAAACCCAACAGGATTTTCTCAGCAGAATTTTTGCAGTTTTTACCATTTCCAGATGTTGTACTTTAATGAACTCCTCCTAGAGATTTTATCAGATAAACATCATATTTGGTCAGTCTAATCTAAAGGCCTTTGCGACATTAAATTGCGAAGATCTTGCGTTTCCGCTGAAGGGCGTGTCTGTGGCGGCCTGACAAATTTTGATGTTTTGCCATGAAAAAGGAAGTTGTTGTAACTCTGGCATACAATGTCCGATTTGCTCCAAACTTCACGTTTTATTCAAGTCCTGGCTTGAAGACATCTACATGCTAATATTCAGTTACAGTCATAGCACCACCTGCGGGCAACAGGAAATGTTATGTTTTACACTGTGATTACCTCCTCATTGAGATTTAACCAGAACATCATAATATTTGATCAGTCTAATCTAAAGGTCTTAGCAATGTTGAATTGCAAGGATCTTGAGTATTCGTTGAACGGCGTGTCCGTGACGGCCTCATAAAGTCTGATGTTTTGCCATGAAACAGGAAGCTTTTGTAATATTGTATATTGTATAAAGAAAGTAGAAAACACAGATGTTTTCTTTCTTTGGCTTTCAGGTTTTACCAGTTATGATAAGACTTGAATGGTAATGAATATTGTAACTGCATGTGTGCACATTATGCTGATATTATGCATTTTAATGAATAAAGACAAAATTAATAATTTAATTATTGTGTTATATTGTATATTGTTTACTGGAAAAAAAAAAGTATTCTTTCTATCGCTGCCAGGTTAGTCGTGTGTTGTAATGATTTGACTCTGCTGTGTAAAACAATAGTACATATAATTAATTAATTAAATATGTATTAAATTACAATGGAGTTTTTAGTGTACTCTTAAATGTGTTTTAATGCACCCTGCAGTGAACTTTTCAGGTTTTTCCGGGTTTTTGGCTTACGGAATTAACCACAGTGGGTAAAAGTTTTTCCGGTTACAGTGATAGATAGTGGAGCCTAATAACCAGTTCGGGAATCAAGGTCTTTTTACGAATTAAATGTCATGAAAATTTTTGAACGGTTTCGGTGATTTATTGGTGAGACTACAGAGCTCTCGTTAAGAGCTAAATTTATGACTTAATTCAAAGTGATTGCGGTTAAATTGGTTATATTCTCTGTGTCTGTTTGGCGCGGCTATGTATTATCGCACTCCATGTGCTGAAAAGACAGTGTCTGCGTCTCAATGTGCATACTATCCATCCTAAATAGTATGCTATGTGACATTAGTAATATTCAATAGCTACTATTTAGAGTGGATAGTAGGCATATTAGGGTGCAGGGAGTGTTTTTCACGACGTGCTGGGGAAATGATTGGCTGGCAGCTCCCGTCATGCAGACCTGATCCTCTGATTCATAATGAGAAACTGTAAGTTACTACTCGCACCCTGGATATTTCTGGATATCTATAAACACTTCTGTCATCTTTCAATGATATTTCATCTCATTCACTAATATTTTCCTGTCGTCATCATCTTAAAATCTGTAATATGCACAGTATTACAAACCCATAGTAGTATTGTTGCTGTTGCAACATTAATGGAGACTGGTAGTTGTGTACAGTGTGGTCTTGGAAATTAATTACGTCTTAGTTTAATCATTTTAATCGCTCAGGACAGGATTAGTTATAACACGCTTGAATGCGGGAAGTAATGCGAGATTAATACATACTATATATTTTTAACGCATTAAACTCATGACAATATTATGTATCTCTCACGACTTTATATCCCGCATTAAAGCAAATATTGGGAGTTTAATTTTTTTATGAATAAATTATATAATGTTCGTCGTACGGTGATACAAGCAGGTTAATTTCTGAATGAGTAATGTGTAGCCTATACTGTATGACAGCTGGTGAAATAAAACCGCCCGCCGGTAAATTGGAGCAACGGTCTGAGAGGCCATATAAGCTACAAACAAGTAGAAAATAATTTCTTTGTAGATTATACAACAGCAACTTGGAAAACAGACAAAACAGAAAAGGTAAGAAGCGATATTTGAGAAAAGAGCATATTAATCTAATAGCAGCAGAACCAGAGCGGAACTGACTTTACCCTGTGCCACGTGATTTCCGATTCTTGTGAAAAAGGCTAATAGACATAGTCGCGCTTTTTTTTTTTTTTTTTTTGCTCAGTAAAGCACATTCCACAAACAATGCAGTCATATTGTATGTTTACTAGCAATATAACACCAAATATAGAAAATTTTTTCACAAGACCAGTGCACTAATCCACAAGAAACTGATAAATGTAAACTAGACTGTCAGGCACTAACGTCACTGCCATTACACGATAGGCTGAGAGGTGCCACACGTGATCCAAGTTAGCCGTTACACTTTCTCCAATGGTAAGAGATACAGACCCTCTCATCTATAATAATACAATCTCTGCCCAAACTTCAAGTTTGATGAGTCCTGGCCTGAAGACATCTACATGTAAATATTCAGTTAGTCATAGCGCCATCTGTTGGCAACAGGAAATGGCATGCTTTACAGTGTAATTCACTCCCTGAAAGACATTTAAATATGCCATGAAGTACCAAACATGCTAGAAACATGTTAAATCATGCAACACTTGTCTAAGTGCTATGTATGAGATTAACGCCACAAAAGTTGTTGTAACACAGGCATACAATGTCCAATCTGCCCCAAACTTCACTTGTTTGAAAAGAGTCCTGCCCTGAACTCATCTACATGTGTCACGGGTAAGTTGCTGGTAAGGAGTGCACGATAAAGGAAATCCTTAACTAGAGCTTTTAATCCAGTAAATAACATGAACAGAAGGGTAACTTGGAGAAACCAACAACAAAAACCACATCTAAATAACATCAACGCAAGACAAAGAACAGACAGAAACTAAGGGCTTATATACAGGGCAAACAGAGGAGTTAACAAGGCTAATTAAGGACACAAAACAAATGAGTAACCAAGGATACTAACGAGGACAGGACTAATTAACAACTACAGTAGTCAACATTAGAAGTGGATCAAAAAAGTTCGTCAAAGTTGTCCTAAGAAGAAGGTTTTAGGACAACTTTGATGAAAGGTTTAGATCCACTTCAAATGTTGACTACTATAGAATACAACTAAGAAGCACAGACTAGAACTAAACAGGCAAACAGAAAAACAACAGACAGACATAACCCTGACAACATGTCGATATTCAGTTATAGTAATAGCGCTACCCACTGGCAACAGGAAGTGTGGCAAATACAAATCACTGACATAGTCCTCCTATATTTATATACTTAAATGCATTTTGCCCACTGTGCTCTGTTTTCCTTGCAAGGGCCCTTTCATCGCTGCTTGCAGCTTTAATCAAACTTATCATTTTGATGGGGGATTGTAATCCAGAAAGGGCCAAATGACAATCATCAGTGACAACTAGAGATTAACCTGTAGTCAAAAGCAAAAGACTTTGGATTGCGGAGTGGCTACAGAAATTGAAATCTACAGGTAACGCTAATACACACTAAATACACATAGTCACGCAATGTTGATGTTAACATTAACAATTTGAGAACAAAGTATAACAATAATAATCATTTGCACAGTTTGACGTAATCCAAGCTAAGCGATCGTTAGATTTAATCACCATTGGCAGCATGACTGTAATTCCGCAAAGATAATTGCGGAATTATCTTTACGTGGGTTGTGCATCGGCACGGCGGCTCAGCGCAGATGAATCTAATGTTTGCTGTGAATCTAATGTTCTAATGTTTGGTGACTGACAGCAAACATAAGGTTCATCCACTCTGAGGAGCTGTGCTGATGCACAACCCACGTAAAGATAATTCCGCAAATAACTGCAGGTTTCAAACAGAGATGGCAACAAAGAGGCAAAACTTTAACTACGGTGATGGTACTTTTCATTAGTTCTCTCAGTATTGCCCCCTACCTGTTTATATATGTAATGATAACAGTTTTTTGTTTCAGCAATATTCCTCACCTCAGCGATAACCTCAGCCAGTCCAGGGTTACACATGACAAGCCAGCGACGAGGTGTGATGCCATTGGTCTTGTTCTGAAACTTCTGTGGGTCCACATCATAGAAGTCCTTAAAACTGTTGACAGAATCAACTCCACCACATTAGATATGGTTTTTGAGCCATAAATATCTGAGTTATTCACCAGGACTAATTTTGAGGCAATTTGATAGAAATAAATTAAGTCATTAGAGGGACAAGAGATAGTGAAATAAACTATATTTGGAATTACATATAGTAGATGTACAGTATTTCACAGAAGTGAGTACACCCCTCATATTTTTGTAAATATTTTATTATATCTTTTCATGTGACAACACTAAAGAAATGACACTTTGCTACAATGTAAAATAGTGAGTGTACAGCTTGTATAACAGTGAAAATTTGCTGTCCCCTCAAAATAACTCAACATAGCCATTAATGTCTAAACCATTGGCCACAAAAGTGAGTACACCCCTAAGTGAAAATGTCCAAATTCGGCCCAAAGTGTCAATATATTGTGTGGCCACCATTATTTTCCAGCACTGCCTTAACCCTCTAGGGCATGGAGTTCACCAGAGCTTCACAGGTTGCCACTGGAGTCCTCTTCCACTCCTCCATGACGACATCACGGAGCAGGTGGATGTTAGAGACCTTGTGGTCCTCCACCTTCCGTTTGAGGATGCCCCACAGATGCTCAATAGGGTTTAGGTACCCTCAGCTTCTTTAGCAAGGCAGTGGTCGTCTTGGAGGTGTGTTTGGGGTCATTATCATGTTGGAATACTGCCCTGCTGCCCAGTCTCCGAGGGGAGGCGATCATGCTCTGCTTCAGTATGTCACAGTACATGTTGGCATTCATGGTTCCCTCAATGAACTTTAGCTCCCCAGTGCCGGCAGCACTCATGCAGCCCCAGGCCATGACACTCCCACCACCATGCTTGACTGTAGGCAAGACACACTTGTCTTTGTACTCCTCACCTGGTTGCCGCCACACACGCTTGACACCATCTGAACCAAATAAGTTTATCTTGGTCTCATCAGACCACAGGACATGGTTCCAGTAATCCATATCCTTAGTCTGCTTGTCTTCAGCAAACTGTTTGTGGGCTTTCTTGTGCATCATCTTTAGAAGAGGCTTCCTTCTGGGACGACAATCATACAGACCAATTTGATGCAGTGTGCGGCATATGGTCTGAGCACTGACAGGCTGACCCCTCACCCCTTCAACCTCTGCAGCAATTGCTGGCAGCACTCATACGTCTATTTCCCAAACACAACCTCTGGATATGACGCTGAGCACGTGCACTTCTTTGGTCGGCCATGGCGAGTCCAGTTCTGAGTGGAACCTGTCCTGTTAAACCGCTGTATGGTCTTGGCCACCGTGCTGCAGCTCAGTTTCAGGGTCTTGGCAATCTTCTTATAGCCTACCCCATCTTTATGTAGAGCATCAATTCTTTTTTTCAGATCCTAAGAGAGTTCTTTGCCATGAGGTGCCATGTTGAACTTCCAGTGACCAATATGAGAGAGTGAGAGCGATAACACCAAACCTAACACACCTGCTCCCCATTCACACCTGAGACCTTGTAACACTAACGAGTCACATGACACCGGGGAGAGAAAATGGCTAATTGGGCCCAATTTGGACATTTTCACTTAGGGGTGTACTCACTTTTGTGGCCAGCGGTTTAGACATTAATGGCTGTATGTTGAGTTATTTTGAGGGAACAGCAAATTTGCACTGTATACAAGCTGTACATTGTAGCAAAGTGTCATTTCTTCAGTGTTTTCACATGAAAAGATATAATAAAATATTTACAAAAATGTGAGGGGTGTACTCACTTCTGTGAGATACTGTATGTGTCGATATAATTATCCAGTGATCTTAAATGGTATTTGGACATTTAATATGCAAATGTATAAATATCCTTGCACTGGACAACAATGCTTGTGCTATCTTTCTTTAAAATAAATGCTACTTGATTTATACACTACTGTTCAAAGTTTGGGCTTTTTGAAAGAAATTAATACTTTTGGTTAGCATGGATTAAAGCATAAATTGATTAAAAGTGACCGTAAAGACATTTCTAACTTTACAAAATATTTCTATTTCTAAATGCAGTTCTTTTTAGCTTGCTATTAATTAAAGAATCCTGAAAATAGCATCACAGTTTCCACAAAAATATTAAGCAACACAACTGTTTCCACATTGATAATATAAGAAATGTTTCTTGAGCAGTAAATCCGCATATTAGAATGATTTCTGAAGGATCATGCATCTGCAGTGATGATGCAGAAAATTCAGCTTTGCCATCACAGGAATAAATTACAACAAAATATATTAAAACAGAAAACAGTTGTTTTGAATTGCAATAATATTTCACAATAATATTAGTGTTTGTACTATATTTTTGATTAATTTATTGCAGTCTTGATGAGCATAGGAGACTACTTTCATGAACATTAAAATCTTTTCAATTAAAAACTCAACTTTTGAACAGTATTATATATTTTTAAATGTGGCTTAAGTGTCCAGATACTTTTCGGGCTACTATTTATTCTAATATAAAAAAAAGTTAGGAGACATACACAGTGTCTTTAATAATGTCGGAGTGGATTTGTGCCACGCCATTGACTGCGTGAGAACCAACGATGCAAAGATGGGCCATGTTGATCTTCTTCTGACTTCCCTCCTCAATGAGAGACATGCGTCTCAAACGGTCATGATCACCAGGGTAGAGCGCAGATATCCGCTAAGAAACAGGACAGAAAATGAAAGGTCAAAACAGAGTGAAAAATACATGGGAAGTTACTTTTCTTCATCTGAGATTTACTGGATGTTAAGTCATGCAGAGCAGAGGAATTTGTTTATATAACCTTACAGCACAATTTATTCCTTATTTGGAGTCAACACAGTCCTACAGTCCTACAGAGATACAGATCTCCCGACCTTCAAGTGAAAGTGAAAGTGACATGGCATGTAGCCATGGTGTCCCATACTCAGAATTTGTGCTCTGCATTTATCCCATCCAAGTGCACACAGCAGTGAGCAGTGAACACACACACACACACACCATAAACACACACCAGGAGCAGTGGGGGAGCAGTTGGGGGTTCGGTGATTTGCTCAAGGGTCTCAACCTCAGTCGTGGTATTGAGGGTGGAAGAGAGCGCTGTACATTCACTCCTCCCACCAACCTGGTACTGAGACTCAAACTCGCAACCTTTGGGTTACAAGTCCGACTCTCCAACCATTAGGACACATCTGCCCCTCAAAAAACATTTATTTTTTTATTTATTCTTATCAACATTAAAGTTCAAATGTAATGTTCCATGAAGAGAATATCTGTTCCCTGACCTCCAGGTGACGTCGGTTAATCTCGTAGATGATCTCTAAGTGACGGGGCAGAAGGTTTTGGAACAGGTCGACGGGCCAGCGTTCCAATGCCTCTGGTAAGACAGTGTGGTTAGTATATGCGCAAGTACGCACAGTGATGTCCCACGCCTGAAAAGAAAAAGAGAATGACAGAAAGTCACAGGAGAGTGAGAGAGAAAGAGAAATTAGTTGAGATAGAGGAGTACAACATTATGATGTTGGTCCACATGGGCAAATTTTCATTCTAGAAATCAGTAAATTTTAATTTGATGTCTTGTAACGCTTTACAATAAGGTTTCAAGGCTTCCTATTTCCTGCTTAGCTACTGTTTGGACGCTCTTGCTTACTGCTCTGCGCTTTGCTCTATTGCTTTTATATTTTATCTCCTAATTTTAACTACAGCAAATCAGCACAGTGCTCAAACGACAAAGCTTGGCACTGACGCTAAAACTAGAAACTTTTGTGACTGGAAGATTACTACAAAAAAGGGGAATTTTTATTCGACCAGCCTCCCACTGACAGCAGCCATCAGCTTACATTCCGGAGAAGGGAAAACACAGCTGCCTACATTCAAAAGGATTAGAAAGAAAATGCCTCTTCTGGTTAAAGAATCTACCTGCTGCACAAACTGCCACAGACTTCTACAAAGGATTGCAGTTCTTGAAACAAAATTACTTTCGGGACTACCAAACCAGACGAAACACACAACAGAGCTTCATCATGGACACCCTCAGCAAACAGCCATTGAGTCCCATGAATCCAGTGCTCCTAAATAGGCCATACTGAGTGTAGAGAAACAAGCCATAACTGATCAAAACACTAATCGATGGCACAAACAGGGAGCGAGACCCAAAGGCACTCAAGACATTAGATTGTCACATGAATCACATATTGCCGCAGTAGCATCCTCTATCCCAAACACTGGTTCCCTACCTCCGCCTATACACCTGGAGAACAGATTTGAAGTATTAATGAATGGAGGTGAGGAATCCCCAGATGTGATGAATGTGGGCGAGGAATCCCCAAACATGATCGGACACAGATCAAATCAGCCAGCAGCTAACACTGATGCTAACTGCCGCTCAAGGTCGAGCAGACAGCGGCACTCAGCTCAGAGTGCAGCCAAGCCCAGGACTCTGATAGTGGGTGACTCCATAATCAGAAACATTAGCAGCAGGGCTACAACTATGTGCTGCCTTCCACAAGCAACAGTTTCTGATTTAAACAGGGAACTTAAGAACATTTTGATGAAATATAAGGCTGCAAATCAACTAATCATTCATGTGGGGAAGAATGATATTCGAAAAGAGCAGTCAAAACTCTTTAAGAGGGATTTCAATTAACTTTTTGAAACACTTAGAAGACCGAAAGTTCAGTCATTCATCAGTGTACCACTCCCAGCGAGAGGAACAAATAGGTTTTCACAGTTATGTGGGCTTAATACATGGCTGCAAAAAAAACTGCAACATAAAGGGACTGAACTCAACAATCAGAACAACAATCTTATCTGGAGTCAGAGACAAATGTTTAAACAGGATGGCCTGCACCCAAACAAACTTGGTGCAAGACTGCTAAAGGACAATATCTACTTCTCCCTCCATCATCCTTCAGCAGTGTGTGCTAATCCACTCAACCTTAATGGCACACACACACCTGGACAGAGTATGAATGACCTGCGTGGTGTTATCATTGACACATCCCACAAGGACAATGATAACACCACGCAGCCACAACAACCACTGCTCACGGACACAATCCCGACTGAGCCCTGCCCACAGAGCTCACTGCAGATAGACTGTGCTCTAAGATTCAGCACCCAAGAACGACTTTGGGGAAAACAGCCAGGGAACCCAGGACAACATATTACAGCCTCTAATAACACCAGAGCAACAGCCCCTCTCACCGGACACATTATACCTCTTTCCAGCATCCCCACTTCTGTGCTTCTCAGAGAACATAGAGGTAGTGTATGCTGGAACCAAACTCTCCCACTCTTTTGCTGCAAGCCCCCAGATATCAACAAAAAAAGCGGCGAGCCCTGCAATCACCAAAGCCTGTGGGCCCACCTCGCCCTCCCCCTCCTCCTGTGAGAGCTCTTCAGCCTCTTCCACAACTCTAGGCCCCACAACCTCCTCCATCTGCTCTAGGTGAACCAAAACAACTGATAACAGCTCTCAGTGATATGTGTTGGGTCCCTGCTATGATAACAGTAACTTTGTCAAATGTTTACAGAACAAGCGGGAACCCAGTGTGCCTGTTGCTTTTTCTATTTCTGTTTTAAATCGGATGAAACAGCCTCAACATTCCCAACAAGACTGATGAGGAAACCAGGAGAAACGTGCCATGAATGAAGACTTTTAAATCCCAAAATCACCACCCTTACAAACATTTACCATGAATGAACTGTAGTAAATTACCATGGTTTGGGGAAATGTGGAATGTTTTTATTGAAAACTATGTTATAGCCATTTATATTGCAATATTTATTAGGTGGGTAGGGGAATATATAATTCATGTCTTTGTTAAGGTGTAGTTTGTACCTGTGTTTAGGTGTTTTTTTATAGGCCTATATAACATATCATAATATAATAGCCTATCATTTGAGTAGCCATGTATGGTTTTACCTGTGGTTACCAAGTCTCACTATAAGAATATTTTCATTTAAGCCTAATAATTAATAAAATGATTTTTACCAACGTTCGTTCATGATAGCTAATGCATTTACTAATTAATGTTAACAAAAAAAAAACTTACTGTAAAGTGTTACTTTATGTCTGAATAGTCCTCCAGTTTGACTGCAAATTGACAAATGACAAGACAGGAATTTCCAGCTCACCGTGTCCCAGGTCAGTTTCTCATCATCCATCAGTATTCTCATCAGTTCAGGGATGGCCATTGCAGGATGAGTGTCATTCAGCTGTATAGCAACCTGAACAACACAGACAAAGCAGAGAACCTCTGTAGTAGTTTTTAAATGTGAAACCAATTTTGTTTAGCCCAATGCATTAAGTTTTATTGTTACATCGGAACAGAATGATGAATGGGTTCTCGCCCCGAGAGCCCAATCACCTTCGAGTGTTAACAGAACAAGCCAATGGCCTTGATCTGCGACATTTGCATCGCAAACTCCACCCCACAGTGTGATTATATAAGGAGCAGCACGAGCAACTCGCATTCAAGCTTTCGCTTCGGAGCCGAGCACATCTCTCTGCTTGTCACCAAGTGTTTTCAACACGTCTCCAGTTGGTGTTGGTGTGACAGCGTATTTCAGCAGATTGTCTGCTTCCTGTTGGCTTGTCATTTCCCCTGAGCGCTTCAGCGCCTGTGAAAGAGCAATTTCTCCTCTCTAAAAGAGCTTTGGGTTGTGTTTGCATCTTTTTAAAGATGTCTTACCGCCCATGTGTTTCTGGGTGAGGTCAGTATATGGCGCCTCTTGACGGCCACGATCGCTGTCTCACGTGTTTGGACTTTCAGCACGCCGAGGCAGCGTTTGTGAATGGTAGCAACCACCTGAGGTGGCAAGGTACCACCATTGCAATGTTGAGATTGAGGCTCGACTACTTAAAACACTATAGAGTCCCCTTTGCCACACCCCAATCTAGTTCCTCTTCTCGTGAGAGGACTACTTTGGCTGGTGGCCAGGGTGATCTGAGGGTTATGGTGTCGCCGCATCACAAGGCAGGCTTGAGTCCTCGGGAGATGAGGATTCGGCTGCATTGCCTCCCTCTGGGATGTCAGCATTGCTCGAGGTGGTACCTTGCCACCTCAGGTGGTTGCTACCATCACTTCGACTAGAGCCTTGTCTACTAGACAGGCCTATGCCCTGAAGTCGTCACTTGGTGTTGTTCTTGTCAAGAAGATCCCTGCTTAAAGGTGCTCTCCTTTCTTCAAGAAGGGCTGGAACGAAGGCTGTCTCCTCCCACCCTTAAGGTCTATGTGGCTGTCATTGCAGCTCACCATGATCTTGTTAACGGTAAGCCGTTAGGGAAGTACAACTTGATCGTCAGGTTCCTGAAAGGGGCTAGGAGGCTTAATCCGCCTTGCCCTCAACAAGTTCCCTCTTGGGACCTTGCAGTGGTTTTATCTGCACTGCAGAGGGCTCCCTTCGAACCCTTGCTTTCAGTGGAGCTGAAATTTCTGTCATTAAAAACTGCGCTCCTGATGGCTTTGGCTTCAGTTAAAAGGGTCGGGGACCTGCAGGCTTTTTCAGTTGACAAAGCGTGCCTGGAATTCAGGCCGGGCAACTTTCACGTTATCTTGAAAACTCTGTCTGGATATGTGCCCAAAGTTCCCACCACTCCTTTCAGGGATCAGGTGTTGAACTTGCAAGCTCTATCCCCGGAGGAGACAGACCCAGCCCTGGCGCTGCTCTGTCCCTGTACGTGCTCTTCGCACTTACGTTGACAGAACTCAGTGCTTTAGGACCTCAGATCAGCTCTTTGTTTGGCAAGCAGAAGGGGAAGGCTGTCTCCAAGCAGAGGTTATCCCACTGGATAGTGGATGCTATTGTTTCATATCAGTCTCAAGACCTGCCATGCCCCCTAGGGGTGAGAGCCCATTCTACTCGGAGTGTGGCTTCCTCCTGGGCGCTGGTGCATGGAGCCTCACTGACAGACATCTGTAGAGCTGCGGGCTGGGCGACACCTAACACATTTGCAAGATTCTATAATCTTCGTGTAGACCCTGTGTCCTCTCGGGTACTCACCTCTTCGGGCCAGTAGTAGGACCTGCTCTGTGTCATTGCTTGCTGTGTCATTCCACTCCACGGGCTGGATGTGTGTGCTTTTCTCCCCAGGTGAGTTCCACAGTTAGAACTCTGGGTTCCTCCCGCACTGTTGATGTCTACACTTGTGTGTATGCCCTATCGGTCAGCTCCTGTGTTAGACTAGGTGCCTCCATGTGTTGTAATCCCACGTGTGTTTTCCACAGTAAGTCTCCTTCGGGTACATGTGTCTTCCCTTGACAAGCCACTTGCCATCTCTGATGTGTAACTTCCACCCTGCGGGCTGGATGCCTCAGAGTTCTCCCTATCACCGTTATGCTGGTTGATACGTCCTTGTAAGACCTCCTTCGAGCAGGCAGCCTGTTAGCATATTCCGCTTGGGGTGTGCTTCCCAGTGCATTCTGTATTTAGTGTAGTCCTTAACTCGTGCTGGGTCTCACGACAGGGTACTATCACTTATACAGGTCACTGGAAGACAGCTATTGTGGCGTTTTGTAAGGGACCCCATTCGTCAGTCTGTTCTGACGTAACGTCAAATGTGACAGACTGAAAGGGAATGTCTAGGTTACGTATGTAACCCTTGTTCCCAGAAGGAGGGAACGGAGACGTTACATCCCTTTGCCACAATTGCTGTTCCGCTGAAATGCCGGGTCGTTGGCTCAGCTCCTCAGACTTGAATGCGAGTTGCTCGCACTGCTCCTTATATACCCACACTGTAGGGCGGAGTTCACGATGCAAATATCGCAGACCAAGGTACTCAGCGTACCATTGGCTTGTTTTGTTAACACTCTAAGGTTGGGCTCTCGGGGCGAGACCCCATTCGTCAGTCTGTTCTGATGCAAAGTCTCCGTTCCCTCCTTCAGGGTTACATACGTAACCTAGACGTTCAGTATCATTAATATGAATAAATGACACCAGATGAACTGTATGAACTGTGCTGAATATTCTCTAAAGCCCAGCATCTTAACATAAAACAAAGTGTTCCAGGGCTGTCCTACCTTATCTGGCAGTGTGGTCAGATCCATGCGCACTACCTCAGTTGAGCCAAACTTGGAAGCTTTGAACCTGCGGATGATGTCCTGGAGAGTCGCAGCCACTACAAAATACTCCTGCTTCAGACGCAACTCTTTCCCCTCAAAGAACTGACATAAACAAAAAGGAGGATTTGTTTACATTTAGGCTCCAGGAGTCGTGAGATTTGTTTCTTAATATGAATCACTTGAGTTGCACTCACATTGTCATTAGGGTAAAGCACACGGGAGATGTTCTCAGCTAGATTCTTATCCAGAACGGCCTGGACGTAACCACCAACATTAACTGTTTAGGAAGATATGAAATCTGTCATAAGATCTAAGGCTCAAGGATACTCATTCAACAGTATGGGTCAGTAAAATTTTGCTGAAATAAATTTATACTTTCATTCAGAATTGAAATAAATTGATCAAAAGTGAAAGTAAAGACATTTATAATGACACAAAAAAAAATAATAATTTAAAAAAATGCTGTGCAAGTCTAAAACTTTCTATATTAAAGAAAATTTATCACACTTTCCATAAAAATATTAAGCAAAATATTAAGCAACATAACTGTCTGTATATTAAAATAGAAATGGTTATTTTAATTTGTAATACTATTTAACAATATTACTGTTTCTATTGTATTTTTGATGAAAAAAATGCAGCCTTGGTGAGTATAAGAGACTTTTTTCAAAAACATGAAAAAAATCTTACTGACCACAAACCTTTGAACAGTTGTGTATATGGACACAAATGGAACAGATCAAAGTTGATTTTATAAATAATATTACAAGATATTTGCATAATAATAAATTAATGATAAGGCATATTGTTGTTAAAGGGGTCATGAACTGCATTGTTTTATTGTTTTATGATGTTTCCTGGGATTAATTTATAATGTTAGTATGCTTTTTACATCAAAAAAGGACATATATATAGATATAAAAGACATTTTTCCTAACCTGATTTTAGCCTTTTTATTTGAACGCTCTGTTTTAAGGGGTGTGTCTGCTGTGAGAATTCAGTGTAAATGGCCACTTCTGTGATTGGCTAACATCTTTGCATATGCAATAGCTATCCAATGGCGCAAATCCAAAACTCAGTCAGTGATAAACTCACACTGTTTGATTTGACAGCTCCAACGCATGCTGTTTGATTGACAGCTCCAGCGATTGTAAAGGGAGCGTTCTTTGATTGCTTTCTATATATATATACTTTAATCACTGTTTAAATAACAGATTATTTTCATCCTGCTAAGAGAAACAACTTGAAGTTGACCTTTTTGGTCACTAGTTTGATTTACTGACACATAGACAAAGAACATCTGACTGTACATGAATCATTACATCTCAGAACAGGCATTTGAATGAACACAGTTACTTACATGTTGTTGCATTACTGTCAAGTCCATATAGTAAAAGTCTGCTTGCAAAGCCTGCGCTGAAATGCGGTATATTTACCAAAGAATCCACAGTGAAATACAGAATACAAATAAATAATGCCCAACTGAGACGTTCACATTGTTGAAAATAAATAACCATATTCCTCGCATTAGGATCCTTTGAAAGGTAATGTTATTTTTGTCCTGTATCACTCTTCTCTTCTCGTCATCTCACTAACATGCCAGTGGGCAGGGCTAACATTGCAATGATGATTTCTTCTGTGGGGGCAGTGTTTCACCTATCTATGACATAGATAGGCACATTCTGTGATGAGTCTTTCGCTGGGCCTGGTGTCAATAAAAGCTTTTATTGGACTAACAAGGACATTTTCAGTTCTGAAACTTACAGGATTTTCTTATAGTGCGATAACCTCTTATATATCAAAAGCTCAAGGAAAAGTTGATTTCTCAGTTCATGACCCTTTTAAAATGTCTGATGATCATTCATTGGTTGATTAAAGAGAACTCACAGTCTTTGAGATGGAATTCACATGGAGCTTTGGCAGACCAGAGCCTCATTGTGTTAACAATGTTGTTTCTATATCCTGGGACAGGTGTGTCATAGGGGAGGGCAAGGATCACCTGGTGAGCCAAACAGGAACAGATTTAATAAGAAAACATAGTGATACATCTGTAAAAAATTACACAGTTCTACTGCATGTGGCATCTGAGTCTTGCTTTGCATATTGGTCATTCAACTCTACTGAACTTTCTCTTCAAATGTTTGAGGTCGGTAGGATTTTTTAATGTTTTTGAAAGAAGTATATTGTGCTCGTCAAGGCTGTATTTATTTGATAAAAAAATACAACAATATTATTACAGTTTAAAATAACTGTTTTTATTTTAATAAATAATTTGCTCCTGTGATGCAAAGCTGAATTTTCAGCATCATTTCTCCAGTCATCAGTGTCACATGATCGTTCAGAAATCATTTTAATATGCTGATTTGGTGCTCAAGAAACATTTCTTCTTATTATTAATGTTAAAAACAGTTGTGCAGCTTAATATTTTTGTACTGACCCCAAACTTGAATAATAATGTACAAGAAAAAAATGAATTTGTATTTTACAATATGAAAAATGGCAAATGGCATGTAGATGGTTACATTTGTTTTGGTTTCTATGCTCTCACCTGTGTGTCCACCCATTTCACTCCATCAGGGAGGTGCTCCACCCGACCATAGAAATGCACAGGACGCATGTATTCAGGCCGGGCTTTTTCCCAAGGGTTTCCATAGCGCAGCCAATCATCCGCCTCCTCCACCTGTCAAATTATGTCAATCATTTACCAAGAACCAAATGCACCAAGGGAAGTGAAATACATTTCACTGAGATATTGTTGCGAGTTTATTTTACCTGCCAGCCCTTTACGATTTTCTGATTAAAGATTCCATACTCATAACGGATTCCATATCCATACGCTGCCAGGCCCAAGGTTGCCATGGAGTCCAGGAAGCAAGCTGAAGAAGAAAAAGAATTAAAGTGAATTAAAGCACCACCTCAACAGTGCAAGCCTCCATTAATCTTATGATCAACACATTTAAAGAGACTGAGTTCACCTGCCAATCGACCAAGGCCTCCGTTGCCTAGGCCAGCATCCTCCTCCATGTCCTGCAGCTCTTCCATATCCAGACCCAACTGATAAGAAACAGAACATTAAAGCCAGGCAGGACCAAAACAGGTATATAACTTCTCAGAATACAAAACATGCCCTGTTGCCTGGTTTCATCTTTCAACACATCTTAATAGACATTCTCAACATAGAATATGCTGATACAGAAAGATTTGCCTTTCCTATTCTAATGAATAGGATTAAAGAACCAGGAGCAGCTGATCCAAGATGAGCGGTATTACAGTGCATATATACATACAGTGCTAGATCTCCTCCACAAGCTCTTTCTCTATTTATGATTATGCTATCACTGATGATGATGAATGATTGATAATGGCCTCTTTTCTTTATAAAAAAAATGTTTTTTTAAAAGGTTAAGTATTAAGGTTCATGGAATAATAACAGATAATGTTCCCCAAGTATTATAGATCTTCTTTATTTGGACAAATGAATAGTCCCACCCCACACAGTTTTTTCTAAGTCTTTTTTTCTCTGTTTACAATAGTCTGCATGGTTTGGTTCCTCCATATATTTCTGATCTTATTTTGTTTCATCATAATAAATCTGGAGACCTCCGATCAACCAATAGTTAAGAGTTGACTGTTCCAAGGACACGTCTCAAACTGAAAGGACATTGTGTCTTCTCTGTGGCTGCTCCACAGCTCTGGAATAATTTGCCCCTTTACATAAAAACTTTTAATGATTTTAAATCTCTTCTCAAAACTCATCTATTTTTTATTGCATGTGGTCATAAGTAGGTGCAGTGGTAAAATCTTTGTGTATTGTCTGTGATTATGTTTTGTTTCCTTATTTTAATTATGCTATTTGTTTAAACACTGTACAGCACTTTGGCCAACAGCTGTTGTTTTTAAATGTGCTTTATAAATAAATATGACTGACTGACTGACTGACATAAATACGTATTAATAGCCCATTGTGATTTTTTAAAGCTTTTACTTGTCTTTAAAAAGGCAGTTGCTAATAAGTGGCTAAATGGAATTACAAAGGTTGTCGGGGACATTAAAGGGATAGTTCGGCCATAAATGAAAATTATCCCATGATTTATTCACCCTCAAGCCATCATAGGTGCATATGACAATCTTCTTTCAGACTAACACAATCGGAGTTAATTTAAAATATATCCTGGCTCTTCCAAGCTTGATAATGGTAGTGAAGGGGGAGTGAGATTTTGAAGGTCAAATAAGTGCCCATCCATCATAAAAGTAATCCATATGACTCCAGGGGGATAATAAAGGCCTTCTGAAGTAAAGCTTTTGGTTTTTGTAAGAAAAAATATCCATATTTAAAACTTTATAAACTAATAGCTTCCAGGAGACGGCTATACGCATTGATTTACATTTTTGGGTGAGCTATCCCTTTAAATGTTATCATATCAAACAGGTAAACTCATTTACACACTAGTCCGTTTCATAGCCTCGTGTTTATAATTCTGCCCTTGCAAATTTTTTTAACTCAAACTATCAGAGAAAATGAAAAAATGAAAGAGTTGTTGGAAGCTTAGTGATGGTGACGCTGAAGTCATGCGACTGTTGTGTAATTCGTTTATAGCCTACATTATTTCCTTTTTGAAAGGGAGCTCGCACTCCTGAGACACTTTGGGGAACGCCTCCGTGTGACTGGTATCTGAAGCAACTGTAAAATCACGGCAATCCTATTAGCCAGCGACAGCCTATGACATCATACTAGTGCGACCAGGAAGTATATAAGGGGCGCCTAGATAAAATATCATCCTCTTTTCGTCTTCAGGGACTGTTTGCTTGAAGCACACTGTTCAAATCTATGTAAAAATGGCTTGTTAAAGCAAACGTGTCAAGCTGTGTGCACAATCCGTGTCTTAGATATTTGACACTCGATAACACACATGACTTGTGCGTTCTTTGTTAGAGCATGCACGCTCAGTTCTTGAGGGAGCTGTTGGCATGCACTGTGAGCGAGTGTCATAAGGCTTGTTCGACTTCATGCAGCGCGGCACAGACCGATCGGCGGCTGACTTGAAGCAGTGCATGCCGGTTAGAAATTTTGTCTGACTTGAGACAGTGCTGACGCCATGTGACTGTGACGTATGGCATCAAAATACCACGAGAGCGATTCGAGAGCCGCCGGCTGATTCATTCTGCACAGCATCTCAAGAGTGGCTGCACGAGCTCTGATGACGACAGCTGTTTCACGATTGGCGGGATTCACCGCATGACAACGATCACGTGTGTTTCGTGTTTTTTCTCACACCTTCAGTTCCACTAATGCTCACAAATCTGTATTTTTATAACTGTTAAAGCTCTTTTCATGTAGTCACGATGTTATAATGTGTCATGTTTATCAAAATAAAACTGGTTTCTGTGCCCAGTGGTTCGGGTCCCGCTCGCACTGAGGCTAAGAAGAGACTGAGATCATAGGGCTCACAGAGGGAGATTGCTAAAGAGTTTGAGAGACGCGTTAATCTTTCGCAGGCTTCAGCGGCTGACGAGAGTGTTTTGCTGAGTGAGGATGCGTTGTCTCTTGCATCCTCAGGATCAGCAGACAGTGCTCTGCCGGCATCATGCAAAAAGAGCAAGAGATGGCTGTTGGGGGCAGAGAAGGCAAGCTCTGCCCTGCGTATGACGAGCTATGGTGTTATGGAGCATGCGTCATGCAGCCTTAAGCTGTAATGAGAGCGTGTTAGTGTAGGGACCGCTCGTGTAAGATTTGGAAACACGAACGGTTTCTTTCTGGCCATAACCCCCAACCCCCCGCTTCCGTGAGCTCTCCAGTTGTTTGCGAACCGGTTGAAAAAATCGGGTGGGTAGCATTAAGAACGAATATCACCTGTTGTGAGTGGCTTGGCCTCCTCACATTTGGAGAGTCATTTTGAAACCAAGGCTGCCGCTCATCTAAGCTCCAGATATTTGATTTTTCAAGTATTCGGCCCTTGAGGGGCCGCCTTGATAATCATTCTGTACTGAGTGAGTTGGCTTCCTCTGGTTTAGAGGGTCTTTCTAAAAAACTGAAGCCACCGCTCTACTGAGCTCCGGATAAGATCATGATTTCAAGAGTATAGCCCTCTTTAGGCCTCCTTGATAAACCACCCTAGGCTGAGTGGAGTGGTTTCAACACACTGAGAGAGTATGAGGCACTATGCTGAAGACTCCGCTCCCCCGAGCTCCAGTTAGATCATTTCTTCAAGCACTCAGACCTCTGTGAGCCGCCTTGACAATTACACTGTAGTGAGTGAGCTGGCTTCTTCTCGTCTGAAAGTCACTATGTCGAAACAGCCGCTCTATTGAGCTCTTGAGCTATTGTGCTCTTGAGCTCCTATCGTAAGGCCATCCTGACAATCACCCTGTGGTGAGTGTGTGGGCTTCCTCTCATTTAGAAAGTCATTATTCTGAAGCCACCACTTCACAAAGATCCAGGTGGACAGTTCCCCTGTAGTGAGTGAGTCGGCCTCCTCTTGCTTAGAGAGTCGTTACGACGAAACCTCCGCTCCACTGAGCTCCAGGAAGGTCATGAATGAGCGTTGTTAGGCTTCCTTTCTTTTAGAGAGTGAAAAGCACTATGCTGGAGCCCCCGCTCTCTAGAGCTTTGGTTAGTAGCATTATCTAGCTTGTAGCATTTTAGAGCAGGCTCTCCTGTGAAAGTCCTCTAAGATGCTTTGCTCCCAGAGCTCTGCACCCATTGTGTTCAACACCATATGATGCACAGGTCAAGCCAACTAAGTACTCCCTCCTATTCAGGACGATGTTGAGTACGCTCCCTTAGAGCTCAAGCATTAGCCCCAAGCTCATGCACGTGATTTTCTGGAGAAGTAGGCCCTATACAGAGGCCTCCTCGACAGTCTGGTTGCATGAGATCTGTATTCCTCTTGTTTAAGGGAAAGAAAGTGATATGCTAAGTGCATCACGTGTGGCAATGTGAAAGAGTATTACAAGCCTACATACCCCTATCTCTGTTAGACTCATTTCCAAGTAGTTGGCCCTCCTCTGGCCGCCTTGTTGGCAATCCTCCGGGTCAAGTTACATTCCTAGCACTTCTAGGTAGTTTGAGTGTCCTAGCTCCCTAGAGTACACAGATTGAGTTCACATTGCAGGCTCCACAGGAGTCTCCCTGATTCTAGCTCCCGAGCTTGGTTAATACTCTATTCGGTTGAGGATTATAGTTTGGTCTGAAAGGTTGAGGTTTTTGGTAGATCAGCTCCTGATAGAACTGTAGGTACTCCTCTCATTAGAGACCCTATGGCACCCTAGAGTACCCAGCCTCCATAGTGCTTTGAAAAAGAAGCACTTTGTAGGTCCAGGGTCGAGCAGAGTAACTCCCCTCATTTGTAAGGGTTGGAAAGTGCTATGCTGAGTCCTGATGCCCGTCTCTTTGTCCGGCATGAGCTGGTTACTGCCTCTTCTGCAGTTCCTCTAATTTGGTTACCTCTCATGAGGCAAATATGGTAAGAGACTATGTTTAGGAAACAGACAGGTTGTTGGCTAGACTAGGTCACAATTCATATTCATTCTTAATTCAGGCCTTTGACAAGTCCTTCCAGTACTTTACGAAGGCACTTTTTCATTCAGGCGTATAGCTTGGGCTGTGGCCGTAGGGAATACTCAATTCAATTCACGTTTATTTGTATAGCGCTTTTCACAATACATATTGTTTCAAAACAGCTTTACAGAAAATGCATGTCAACGTTACAATTTAGAGTAATCTGTTATCAGATAATATCACCATCAGTGTGTGACCAGAAGGGGGAGTGGTTCTGGCATTTCAGTTGGAACTGCTATTATTGTGCTTAGTCACAGCCATTTTTAGGCAAGCACTTCCCTCAGCATGGCAGCATGAGTACTTTGTTCCCCAAAGTGTCTCACTGGTTCCCTGAGAACAGGGAAAGAGACACTGCCATACCTCCGGGCTGCCAGTTTAGTCCCTTCAGACAAAGAAGTGGATGACATGTTCTCCAGTCGCCCCTTTATATACTTCCTGGTCGCACTCGTATGACGTCATAGGCTGTCACCGGCCAATAGGACTAGCGTGATTTTGCAGTTGCTTCAGATAGCAGTCACGCGGAGGCGTTCCCCAAAGTATCTCAGGACGCAATGTCTCATTCCCTGTTCTCGGAACCAGGGTTACAGTCGGAACCCGAGACGTTTTTACTTGTATTTAGGCTTCAGCATTCATAAAAGACTTCATAAAAGTTCAGAATTCATCTAGAATTAATAAAGGTTGTATTCCTTCATGATGAACAAAGCATGTAAGAATCACAAACTTGTTAGTCACAGAGCTTCTTTTCTGCAATAATTCAAAAGCCAATGGAAAAAAAAAAATCCTACTGGGTTTTTGACAAGGGAACCAGGGCGATGCTAACTTCCAGTTTGGTCTACAAAAAACAGTAATCCCAGCAGAACTATTTGCTATTGGCAGTGTTTAGTTGTTAGGGGTGTGACGAGATCTCGCGATATTAAAACATGACAATATTTCTCGTTGAGGTGAAAAGCTGTCTCACTATATCAAGATGACAGAGTTGAGTTTGTGGGAAAACCTTTTACATTGGTTGCAGGACTGCCAACTCTCACACAATTGACGCTGTTCTCGCGCCACATGTCCATTTACTCAAGCAGTGAAAAATATTCCGGAGCAAAGCAGACACTGACAAAGCACCGACAGATGAGACAGAACAGGTTAGTTTTGATATGAAACAAAGTCTCAGCTTTCAAATTCTGTCAAAAAACCTACGCCAACACACATATATTTCTAAATATGTGAATTGTTCATCGCAATTTCATAATAACATTTTAAACCCTCGCTCTCAGTTTGCACGTTTTGATGTCCTCATGTTATTGTTCAAGAAATTACAGTGGCTCTAGCATTTTATCCTAAAGAAGTGACCAAATATTAAAGATAAATGGACATTTGAATTAAATGTTGTTTGCTCAATATTAAATTAATTTTATCATGCTGTAAAGTGTAACAATAACAATCACCAGGCCATTGGTGCCCTCTTCAGGCATTTGATATAACACATAATGTACAGAATTTGAACAGTGTTGTTCAATAAAACCATACAATTACTTGCTTTTGATACTTTATTTTAACCAATTATTATTGCTTCATTTTTATGTATTTTTAGTCATTTTAAAGGCTATTGTTCTAATTTTATTACTACAAAAAATATCAGATTACTCGATTAATCGTCAAAATAATCAACAGATTACTCGATTACCAAAATATTACCAAAATAATTGTTAGTGGCAGCCCTAAATTAGTTAAAACAATTCAAAATGCACCTGCAGTGTTTTGCATTTTGTGACTTTCAGTCAAATAAAAGTTCAGCCATATATTTTGTTATTGAAGATTTCTTAAAAATAGTGTTAAAATATAGTCTCGTCGTTTTTTTGTGAACCCATATAGGATTCTACTCTCACCTGATAGATTGCTTCGTCACAAGCATTCTCCAAAGCCAAGTTTACCATGGTGTTTTGAAGGGTCCGACCCATGTAGAACTCCAAAGAAAGATAGTACACACGCTAGAAGTGGAGACAAAGAAGGAGAAAGGGGAAAAAAAGATAAAAACAAGATAATGAGTAAAAAAGAAGACCATTTTTTTTAAATAAAAAAAAGTGTTTTTTTTATACATAACACCAACAGCTGAGAGCCATTTAGAGCAACAGTGAAGTAGGAGCCAGAAAAGCCCCTGCTGAGCAGACATCTAGTGACAAGTATTATTGTGACAGGTGCACAACACAAGCCTAATCTGCATTCCATGTCTTGAGACCTCATTGACCGTCAACGCAAAACATTCAATCATTGAAGGTTGCCCAGTGACACAAGTATCATGAAGGATATGCTAGTGCACAAAAATAGCTTGTAATATCTCTTGTCTTTAAATGAAAACAAAGGTTATAAAGGATAACAAAGGCTGTATCTCTGGCACATTGCTCATGTAAAAATAGCAGCATTAGCTGTCAGTGTTTAAGGTTATACACTCTGTCAGGGTGCCAGCCACTTGGATACTGATGACACAAATTCCAAATACAAAAGTATCCAACCCTTCAATTATTTTTATTTTAGAATATTAAAAATTAGAAAGCATAATTTTAAATTTCCTGTAGGAATCAGGTCTCGCTCGTCGATTCAAAAATAACAATTTGACCTGTTGATGCTTGCCAAAGGCATATAGAAAAGCTCTCCATACATTCGTGTTAATTGATCTGCGGGACCTTGAATGAAGGCGCTCCTGACATCAGTCATGGAGAGATTATGTAATTATTGAAGAAGAAAAAAAGCCCTGCCATCTGCTGAACCATTAGCATTAAGCGTCATTTCCTGGTGAAATACAAATACCTCAGTATTAAACCTGCAACAAGGATAAACATGTTTCTTTTTTGCATTCTGCAATTTTGCTGCTCTGCTGCGCAACATTAGGTATATCCCCTGTTGTGTGATCCGACCCCTCCTCCCTGCTGTCACTGGTGTAGCCTACGTGCGGCCCCCGACTGTAGGATGAAACTGCGGCATTCGGGTTTCTTACTTTCGGGTCTTTCTCGTAGTAATGCTGCTGCGTCCGGATCCATCTTCCCACCAAATGGTCGCGGACGGTGTGCGCTAGGGCGAAGTAGTAGTCGCGCTTCGTTGCAACATTACGGTCCTTAACCAAAGTGAAGTGCAGATGGCGATTAAAATTGGTCTTTAAGTCTGCGACGTTTTCAACCCCGGCGAGACCTCGCACGGAAATTTGCTTCCTCTTTTCTTGGTCCGTCAGTGGCTTGGACATCTTGTAGACTGTTGTAGGTTTCGTGCACCAGGGATATTAGTCTACGTGATGCCTGCTGCGTGTGTTGCGACGCGCGTCACCGTGATCTTCAGCTGATGTTTCAGGGTCAAGCGCGCTCATTGGCGGTGCGCGCACACCCTCTCTATATAGGCATTACATGACTACTATAGATTTACAGGCTGGGCGGGTCATAATAAATTAGGAAATAAAATTAACAATTAAAAAGTGGAAACAACATTTTAATAAAATAAAAAAAATATATAGGCTATTTAAAATGCAATCAAAGAAATTACTGGTAAAAACTTTTTACAGAAGCTGACCACCCTAAAAGCACTGAATAATTCGCACACAGCTAACCGAGGTGACAGGACATGAGAAGAATGTGAGAAGTTTGAGGGTGCATCAGTCTCGCACCACTCACAAAATGCAAAAAAAAAAAAAAAAAAAAAAAAAAAAAAAAAAAAGCGAACTCGCGGGTTTCGGGTCGGGTTCGGGTTAATGTTTCATAAGTATATCTTCGGGTTCGGGTTTGTAACTAAGAAAAACTATATATATTAAGTTAAGGTTTGCGTCTGCTGTGTTGTGACCGAAAGAGCGCACGAGAGCGGACGCACATATAGTATCTATATAATTTTAACAGAACTGTTTTGCATGTGCCCCCGCTCTCGCGCGCTATTTCGGTGACAACACAGCAGACGGCACTCAAAATTTAACTATGAGTGCGATAAGGCAAACAATTAGCCTACTGAGGGAAAACGTATTGCCAAATGATGCAGGGACAGCTGCACTCAGAGCCGGCCCAAGGCATAAGCGAACTAAGCGACTGCTTAGGGCCCCCGTGGCCACCAGAGGGCCCCCAAGAGCACATGAAATGACAGCTTGATTTTTACAGCGCACATTCTATCAGTTGCAGACTTTCAGTTCTGTGCCTCCGTCCCAATAGGGACTTGACGTGCATTTGCATTACACGTTAACCATTGGCGTAGCCACGGGTGTGCCAGGGTTTGCCGGTGCCACCCACAGCGGCAGCTGGCACAGCTAAAAATAGATGCAGAATTATTTTTTATAGTCTTAATAAAAAAATGTTTTTCTAAACTTGTGCTATTGTAGTTTACTTACAATATTTGTTATTTTTGTAATTTAAATTTTAAATTATTTTCGTAAAAAAAAAATATATATATATATATATGTTTTCTGTTTAGCTTTTTTATTTGTGAGGCTTTAAAAAGTTTTTGAATAGTTTGATTAGTCTGCTTCCTTCGTTGTCATTCTGTGACTACAGTACTGTATAGTGTTGACAACTTAAAATAAACCTCTACAATATCTGTGTCCTAATAAAAACTATATGGTGTGAATATTCGGTGTCAACCTTAATTTCTTGATTATTTTGATATTTTTAGTGTAAGACCACAGTAAGACTTGCATAGGCTACCTTTATCAACACCAAACTACAAATGTTTCCTGTTTTCTCATATTTTACTGGATATCATGACAAATTATCATTAAAGTCAAACAAGTAAATGCACATTTGACTTGACTTGATTTGTCACATATTTTTGTTGCAAAGCAACATCAAAATTTTCCAAAAATTCTGAGTTTTTCACTTTCAACTGTTCAATTTTTTAAACCAACAAATCCAGTTGTAGCCTATATAAATATTAATTACATTAAATGTTATAACAAGTACAGAAGTAATTACTCTATGAATGTAACTCAAACTAAAAAGACATTTAAAAATTCAAAACAATGCGTGAAATTAAGCAATGCAAAATGTGAGCTTCTGAGGTAAATATTAAAACAGGGCCTTGGCACTCGGGACCAGCCTTCATGTATGTCCAGATCACACGCTGCCAGAGCTATCCAAGACTTCAGGTCTCACATCCAATCTGAAACAGACAGCGACTTTACAAGATGATGGGGAAACATAACAAAAGCAAAACAAAACCATATTATGACATTGGTGATTATAACAAGTATAACTTCATCTTGTAAAGTAGCTGTCTATTTTTTTCTGTGCATTTGTGCTGTATTACCTCACAGAAATAAATTATATTATTATTATCAGAATTATTTTATTTGACTGCTTTTTAAATTGTTTTAAATCAGGTGCATAAGGTTGAGTATGTTATGTTTGACACATTTCAGGGTTTTGTGCTGCAATATCCTACCTTGTCAAACTTTAAATAAAACGAAACTAAACTATAATTTCCTATCATAATTATAATATTTTAAATAAAAATAACATTCTTTAAGTAGCTGCTGGCATGTCCAAGAAGACTGTCATCAAAACAAAGCTCCAAAGGTTAATATTCCAAAGGAATATTTTATTACCTTTTCGAAATGATCTATTAAACAGTTGCAGTTTAAGGAGCGTGTGTATTTTCTGTTCCATTCGCTTGCGTGTTGTCTCAAGGACACGCCCACAATAGGAGGATATCATGAATATTCGCATAAGCTCCACCCAGTGGAACAGAATATTTCAGGAACCGAATATATTGTAACACCGCTCGCAAAGACCCGCCCCCTTTAGCTACTGTTGCTATGTCCGACAAGCCATGCCGTTTCTCGTCCCACACGTCATGTTCTCATGCAGTGAAAAATATATCGCGGAGCAAAGAGGACAGTGACAACACGTCGACAAAGCAGGTTAATTTTGATATGAAACAGTCTCAAATTTCAAATTTAGTAATTTTTAAAGAAATTTAAACAATACCATTTCGTGGCTCTTTAAAGTATCATGACAGATCGCTGAAGCGCCTCAGTTCAAGCGGCTCGTGAACCGATCATCTCTTCCTACTAGCTAATTTATAGAATCTAATAAACACGAATGAACTTAAGAAGGAATGTTGTTTCATTCGCGGAAAAACATCAGTACACACCATTTTTCAAGTTCAAATCAACCAACGTTAACTCCCCTGACTACTTTGTCGGACATAACGGCGGATTCGGCGTTATGATTGGTTAGATCGCCTGTCAATCAAACTCCTAAGCAGATAACAGGCACTGACGAGGTCATGTCATTCCCATGCTGTTGGATGCTTTTGATATTTTGATGGAATAATCTAAAGACAGGGAGGGTAATTTATAAGCCAGTGAGTGTTGAATTTGGATTAAAACAAAATTATATTCTTTATATATATATATATATATATATATATATATATATATATATATATATATATTAAAAAGAATATTATGTATTATGCTATTATGTAATTTTGCCAAATAAATTTTTTTATTTTAGATATCTATTTAAAAGCAGCCTACTTAAGTGTTATATGTTGTTATATCATCATGCTTAACACTGAGAATTTGAATAATTATTTTGTGATGATCAGGTGCAGATATCTAAATCAGAGAATGTTGTAGGTTTGGGAAGTTGGCAGGTGGATGATTTATTTTTTAACAACAGATTTGGGTGATGTTAGAGCTGATCCGCGCATCTCTAGCGCAGAAGCCCTGTAGAGTCCCTTTTAAAGTTCAGGTACAAGACTTTTTCTTTGTTCAGTTTGCACACTGAACATGGGTTCAAAGTGCACCAGATTAATGAATTTATCTTTAAAATGTACAAAATTTTCTTCCGGGGGAGCATGCCCCCAGACTGCCCTATAGGGACAGAGGTACAACCACTACAGAAAACACACATATATGATAATGTTCACAAAATACAAATCTTATTCTCTTAATATTAAAATACCTAAAACACATGCTTTTAAAAGTGTTTTTTTTTTCTGCCGTGATCAGGATTTTACTACCTCCGCCTCATTTTGAGCCAGGAAAAACCCTGTAGACATGACTGGCAAACAGTTTGCCAGAATATACCCTGGCGCTCATAACATTATGCTTTTTTTACGATTGCTTAAGCACAATTTTAAAAACAAGGCTCATTTTGTCAAAACACTACACACAATTCACAGGTCCACACACACACACACACACACACAAGTAGAACACCTCAGTTATTTTGCTAAATGAAACACTTCATTCAAAACTTTACATTAATTTAACAAAACCCAACTTTGAGAAAGACACTAAACCCACTTTATATTTCAAATGTCTTTTGGGAGAAGAGAAATTCAAACACTTTAAACACTAAATTCAAGTTAAGGTTTCAGCGTTGCCCATCTTAAGTAGAAAGTCTTGATGTTAAAAAAAAAAAAAAAACACAGGTGTAAAAGATTGATACCAACAATTCAACACCATGCCAACTTTTATTTAGTTGAATGCTTCATTACAAAAATATTGAAATACATTTGGTGGAAGGCATTAATGAAAAGTTCTTTTAAATAAAAACAATTTTAGGAGGGGTGGGGGTACATAGTGAGCACAAAAATGATACTGACCACCTAATAGAGTAAGCCAATCATCTACAACATCCTGAAGACAAATGTCTTTTTATACTATGCAGCAACAAATGCACAGTTGGTTAAGAGTATAAATGGTTGTTTATACACCTTTTGGAATGCTAACTGAATCTTAAGCAGATGTCATTTTTACTCACTGAAGAAGGTTTGAAATGAAACATGAAATAACAGGCTGGCAGAAACAAAAACAAACACACATTCCCTGCACAAAGTCATTTTGAACAAATATTATACTAACAGATCAAATACTACAGTTAAAAATCATTAACAATTGAAGCAAATTTACAAAATTAACCACACCATCTCATACTCTCCATCTCCATTTTTGTGTCCAAGCATGGGAAACAAATTTGAACCAAGACCAATCAATAGAAGAAGAAGAAAAAAAACAAAAAAAACAACCTTTAGCAACTAATCACATCAAGCTGTTAAATGAACAGAACGTGATATAGTCCTGTATATATATTTTAGGCATCACTGCACGTTCACAGGGCCAGAGACTAAACTGAGCCTTTAACTCTGGGGTGGAGGAGGTGGAGGCGCAGGAGGCATCCCGTAAGGTGGCATACCGGGAATCCCCATCATGGTCACAAAGTTAGGGTCCATAGGTGGGGGCGGGGGAGGGGGTGCGTACATCATGCCTGCTGAGCCAGGTGGAGGGGGTGGAGGAGGAGGGGGGGCACCAGGAGGAAGTGGGGGTTGGACCCCAGGTGGAGGTGGCACCATAGAAGGGGTACCCAGGGGCGGAGGGGGCTGAGTGGCTGAGGTGGCCGTCTGCTGAGGCTGTTGCCAGGGTGGCAGGTTTCCAGTGGAAGGGGTGGATGTGGTGATTGTATCTGGGAAAAAAAAAAAAAAAAAAAGTGAATCAGAGACTAAAGGAAAACCTTTATTGAGATCAAATGTGTACTACTGTAATACACTTACTCTGTTGCCATGGCAGTGGAGCACTGGTTGCCATGCTGCTAGTGGGTGGTGGGGGAGGGGCTTGCTGTTGCCATGGTGGCAGAGGTCCTGAGGGTGGAGGCGGCGGTTGGTTGTTGGGGGGAGGTGGAGGCGGGGGCATCATACCCATGGGTGGCGGCAATAAACCTGAATACCAGGCAAGGGAGGGGAACAATGAGCTTTCTGGAACACCAAGTATACTTTAATATTACCAAACACAGATGTCAGCCTGGAGTTGTGTTGTAAAAGGAGCTTGGATATAAAAGCATTTGTCCTTTCGTAAAGATACAGTTATATACTTCCAACCTTCTAAGGAAATGTTTTATTACACTTTATTAAGCAGGAATTATATGACAAAGCCTAAACATCACAGGGTATACTCACTCATTGGGTGTCCAGGTGGTGCTGGGCCCTGGCCCATTGGAGGGGGGGGCGGCTGCATCCAGGGTGGAGGCATTCCATTTGGGTTTGGTGGCATAGGAGGGCCGCCCATGTTTGGCATTGGTGGAGGAAAGTTATGAGGCCCACCAGGACCCTGGTGCATGCCATGGAAATTCCTGTTATCAGCAGGGCCTGAATTCATCCAAGGAGGACGATTCTGAAAAGTGTTTAGAGATAGAGAAAGAGAGATAGAGAGAAAGTGTTTTGGTGGTGGTTCTTGGGTGTTTTTTTTTTTTTTTTGAACAAAGTAATATTTCTGTTCAGCAAGGATGCATTAAATTGATCAAACAAATGCTGTTCTTTTAATTTTTCTATTCAAAGAACCCCTTAAAAAAAAAAAAAAAAAAAAAAGTATAAGTTTCCAACTGATTTCAACATTGTTATGAAATGTTTCTTGAGCACCAAATCAGCATATTAGAATAATTTCTGAAGGATGATGTGACAATGTAGACTAGAGAAATGGCTGCTGAAAATTCAGCTTTGCCATCACAGGAATAAATTACCTTGCAAAATATATTAAAACTAAAATGTCTGCTTTACTGTATTTTTGATCAAATAAATGCAGCTTTGGAGAGCATTGTAGACTATATCTACAAAAAAAAAAAAACAACAACACACAACTGCAAACTTTAGAACAGTAGTGTGTGTGTGTACATTATGAAGAACTGTGGAGGTCTTTGGTCTTACTGGTGGTGGTTGGTTGTTGTTGGGTCCTGCTGGACGAGGTCCACCAGGGGGAGGATTGCTGTGGCCCCCACCAGAGGCTGGGACTGGAGCCTCTCCTAACTCTGCCATGAGAGACAGGTACTCTTTATCCATACGGGCCTTATCCTGAGCAGACTGGGGTGGTTCGCCTGCCCGGGGAGCAAAGGAACTGCAGGGAAGAGAAATACAATTAACCCTATTGTGCCGTCTTAACTTTACCTGACATAACTAGAAGGTGGTACACTTCTTGGAGGGGAGAAAAAAAATGAAAATAATACAATAATTGCTTATCACTGGTGGATGGGCTTGCCTGGTAAACTTGCAGTCTGATGAGATGTGACCTGCTCCACCACACTTTGTACAGACAGTTGTGTTTGTGATGCTGCGAGGCTCTGTGCTCTGCCATGGGCGTAAGATCCTGAAAGGAAAAAAGTACACATACGCATTAAATGCATCTACAAAATTTAAACGCATGTTTCTCTGAGTAAAGGGTCAAGAAACCTGCTTGCAATCTCCCACCTGTTATCATCCTCTCTCAGAGTGCCATTGAGTCGTGCCAGTTCCCTCAGTTGCATCTTTCTCAGATCATTCTGGTCCTCAGGGGTCTCAATGCCCTGCTTGAGGATATTACGGATCTGTGGACAAAAAGAATACACTTAAAAACATGCAATAGAATGATTGTTGCAGCTGATAGCTATGCATTTTTATTAAACTGATTTCTAATGCATTAAAGACACAGTATTAATTTTGAAAACCAGTTTCAAATTCCAGGTGCAAGAACGATTGAAGGGGAATCACCTGCTCTACAGCTTTCTTGACATTCTCCATGGTGTTAGCAGTGACCAGTGCATGAAGAGGTTCATCTTCTCCTGGAAGCATCTGTCCATCTTTACGACCCACCTTGCCTTCCTTCACTGAACCTTTACCACGAATCATGATTTTAGCACAGCACTCCTTCTCAATGTTCTTCAGAGTGTTTCCACTGAAGAAACAAGCAATAGACCAAGTTACCTTATGATGTGGAGACTATGGAATCAGCCAAAAAAAAAAAAAAAAAAAAAATCATGCAACTTACCGTGGCCCAATCAAAAGCCCTACAAAGTTGATCTCTGGATATTCATCCTGAGGAATCATCACCTTATCACTGACACGAGTAGCTGGTGGTCTGAGTAAGAAGAAAAACAAGTAAATAACAGACACTGCAAAACCAGAGAGAGAAGTTCATTTGCAGAAGCCATACTTGTAGTCAGCAGGGGGTTTGAATTCAGGGTTCAGTCCCACCATCTCTGTAATGAGAGAATGTCTCTCTTCCTCCAGCTTCTTGCGTGTACGATATTCACGCGTGTTAAGCCTCTTGCCCTCGCTGTTGTAGATGGGCTCAGGAGATGGAGACCTGTGAAAAGGAAAGAACAACAAAGATGCAACAGTCAAAATCTTAATGCAGTACTTACACCCTCAACAGTTAATCAATGGCTTGCCTACTCTTGACTGACATTGGTTTGACTTTTTTTGTGGTCATTTAAAAAGCGCATGGGATGCCCCAGAGTGCTCACATTCTAATGAGAGAGATGAGAAATAAAAATGTCCACTAGAAAACTTATATTGAACCATTTAATTAGGGAAAAACACTTCAGATTAAAGAGCTTGAAGCTCAGAGTAAAAAAAGAAAGAAAGAAAAAGAAAAAAAAAGGCGGCAAAATCTTGGCATCAAGGAGCCCGCTGAATTTTCAAACATTACTAAAATGTGTGTCTCAATATTATCTGAGGGATGAAAAATAGGACAAATATCTGGAGACAAATGGGGCAACCAACACACTTGAAGAGCATCTGTTCTTGAACGCTGATCTAAACCTCCATACGCTCTCAGAGAGCATTCCAACTGTTATCTTCCCCTTGGACGGTGCTGAAAACCTGTTAACCTGCACAATAAGGCTCTGTGCTTGAAAAAAGTTACGAGAGGGGGAATTTGGGTTAGAAATAAATTTGGATTAAATATTAACCTTCAACAGCTCTCAAACAAGACAGCCACACAAGTGTGACAGGTTCATGAGAAGCAACCCGAAGAGGAGAAAAGTGGGGGGGAGGGGGAAGAGGGAAGAATTTTCTGCTGGTTTTCTTTTGGACTGATATCTCCAGCGCTGACAACCTGAAGGACCCTCCAGCTTTGTTTTGCGAGCTGGAAGCTGATGAGCGATCGTTCCTAAATCCTGGAGTGGATAGACCTTTAAGAAGAACCTTTTTAGAGTTGGCGGTGTAAAAACGTCGGATTAAGATTCTGCCGGAGAACCTAAGGCTGTTCAGAGAGCAAGGGGTGTGGCTACTAAAAAGACACTCTCACGTCAGAAACATGACATTTCCTGCTATGTTGAATGCTTATGAAGTCTATGAGTGGCCAAAGTGATCAAAGTGTTAAGGTTATGGTTATTCCAGAAAGAAAAGGTCAGAGGAGTCTCCTCCGAGCAGTCTTCCAGTGTGGAAATCTGGAATACTCTGGAAGTTCCTGGACAAAATGGTGGTAGCCCCATTATGGAAAACCATTATTGACCATCCAATTAATCAACCATTCAGATTTTTAGGTTTAAGGACTTAGTTGTGTTTGTTAACACTGCATTTCAGAGGTTAGAAAGATGGGGCATTAAAAATGCAATAAAATCTAATTAAAATCATAATTCCTTTAAATGGCTTAAATAGTGGATAAAACTAACCTACTATCTTAGACTACAGGGACTACACTGGGATAATAAGATAAATTCTACACAAGCCTTTACAATACATGTTTCATAAAAAAAAAAAAAAAAAACCAACATGCATGCAATAAAAATGAATACAAATAACAGTTCAGAACAGAATTAAGATTAAAATAAGATTTGCTGAAGATGATCAAGATTAGCATTGCTTATATGAATACACATTATGCTTTGGTAAAGTCGGGTGCTATGTACTGCCAACAGTTTATCCTCACTGTCATAAGATCCAACTTCTATTTTCATAGTGTAACATTAGCTAGTTACCTGGCAACACTAACTAAATGAAAAAGTCTGATATTTTATATAACGATATCCTACCATAATAGCCTTCAGTCATTTCTTTGCCTGTGTGTACAGAAACAGATCCAAACGTTTCTCTAAAACTAAACTAAGCAATTCAAACGCTAGAATGTTTAGGCATGTAACAACCAATTTAATTATAATTAAGACATTTTCTAAACTCTTTAAAGGGTTAGTTCACCCCAAAATGAAAATTCTGTCATTAATTACTCACCCTCATGTCGTTCCAAACCCGAAAGACTTTCATTTATCTTCGGAACACAAATGAAGATCTTTTTGATGACAGAATGCTGTCAGATTTCCTTCCATAGGCCGTTGCAACTACCACTTTGACGCTTCAAAAATGTCACAGAGATCGGAAAACTAATCAATGTGTATCGAGCAAATTTTCTGAAGAGAATCGATTGCTTGTTATGAAGAACAGATTTAATTAAGGCTTTTACTCGCATGTAAACACTGATTAGCGAACATAAGCAGAAGCTTAAACGAACCTGAATAACAAACAAGAACAAACCTCTTCCGGAAACTCAAACGTGCTGCATAACACAAGAGAAAAAAACCTCACTGGATACACAGAATGTTTTCCAGAAGAGGTTTGTTCTTGTATGTTATTCAGGTTAATCATAACAAGCGATCGATTCTCTTCAGAAAATCTGGACTAAACCGCTTGAATCATATGGATTAGTTTTCCAATCTCTATGACATTTTTGAAGCATCAAAGTGGTAGCTGCAAAGGCAGCCTATGGAAGGAAATCTGACAGCATTCTGTCATCAAAAAGATCTTCATTTGTGTTCCAAAGATAAACAAAAGTCTTTTGGGTTTGGAACGACATGAGGGTGAGTAATTAAAGACAGAATTTTCATTTTGGGGTGAACTGACCCTTCAACTAGAAGGCAAAGATATGGTCATTTTAGACAAAAGCATTTAGACTTATTTCTTCTCATAACAATCACTTCCCCCTACATAAACATTAGTACACTTACGAACTGGCCTCACATAAAATGGCGCATTGAAAAGGTAAAGAAAATGTTACTGTTGGTGGGTTTAAATCGTTATTCCGACCTGTCCTCAGGGTTAACAGGGATTCCCAGGTCTCCTGTACGCAGTTTACGTGTCAGGTCTTCAATCTGCAGTTGGACTGGAAGAAATCAGGTTAGGAAAGAAAAAAACAAGGATGGAGAAAAATGTGGTTAACAACAAAAAACCCCACAGAAGCAGAAACAGTATACTGTAAAACTCAATATGACTACGGTTGAACAACAGGAACAAAAAACAAAAAAAACAATTCACTAAGAATCAAGGTCAGCTGAAGACTTCTGATTCTCTGCAACACATTTTCTGAAATACTGTAACCCCAACAGGAATTCTGAAAAACAACCTTGTGTTTGAGCTTGAACATATTCTTATGAGCCCATATAGATTTCCCCCAACATTGAGAAAATCAAATTTCAAGGTTTGGCCAAATTAAGATTTGGGGGGGGATTTCAGTATATAACCATTTCAGAAAAAGGTTTATTGAAACAGGCTTTCGATTTTATGCCACCAACTTTGAGAAGTGAAACTACCAAAATTCACATTTAAAGCATACACTTAAAAATATTAGTTCACATATTATTGTCATATCAACTGAGCTAAAAAGGTGGCAAAAACATGAAGGCCTGTCAGGGGGGAAAAAAGTTGGGTTTGAAGAACTCAAAAATCATACTGGCTAAGTGGCTTGAGCAACTGCATCCTCAATGAAATTGAAATGTTATTTAGTTCTTTAGAGGATAACACCAGCGTAACTTTATAAAAAAAAAAAAAAAAAAAAAAAAATATATATACACATACATACACACATACATAAATATATATATATATATATATATATATATATATATATATATATATATATATATATATATATATATATATATATATATATATATATATATATTTTACACACACACTTACCAACAATAATCAGTTAGGACAACTGAGATCTAATATTTAAAAATTATCAGACAAACCGATCAGCCTTTAGTATTTTATTTTTTCATGCAAAAAAAACTATTTAACTAGGCCTCAAGCCACGGCAACCAAAACAGGCTGTACAAACCCAAATCTGACCTGTAATCAACCAAGGTTTTGCATCACTCATGGAAGCATTTAATGGGTTTTCACATGCATTTCTCTATGACATGCTAAAGAGAATCAGACCCCACAGGTCACACGTTGAATGGTGCAGGTTGATGGTAGGTAAAGGACATGAGGGATCAGTTATCAATAGAGGACTAGTTAAGGAGATGTAGGTCACATTATCATTGAAACAACCACTAACATCACATGCCATTGCAAAACAAGTGCCTGACAGCAATGAGAAGGCAATTTACTACACACTGCTTTCAGACACAGGGTATGGAGATGACTTTCTCAATTCAGTGTTGGACCTGCATTGCTTAGCAGTCAAATTGGACTTAAGACATTTTGCATAGTAAACATGAGCAGTGATGATCTGCAGCTGGAGACAGTTCACAGCAAGCAGCAACATCAGAAAAACACTGTGGGTTCTTGCTAATGGACATCAGATGGTAAGCAAACATTGACAGTGCTACAAATACTCAGTGCTTCCTAAACAAATAAAACGTCCTCACATTGCACATCGATGGAGTTAGTACATTCTAGTGAACATGGGCAAAGTGCTGTATTTCGATGGATTGACTTCTTTGAGAAGACCATCTTTATACAGTAATTTGAAACATATAGAGATGGCCGTTTTGCACTGATCGAAGGTTAGCAAATAACCAAAGGGTTATCCAATTAAATGACCTCAACTATGTCAGCAAAGAAGTCAGACTAATGAAATTCAGCAATTACATCCTGCATGTGATGTGCAAACTGTGAGGAAATAAAGCAAAATGTTTTGGGACAAAAAAGTGAGTTGTCTGGGTGTAGACAGAATAACCCCCACCCCAAATTCACAAACAGTGTTATGCAACTTAATAAATAATTTGACTCAGACACACATAAGAACAGTAAATTCAGATATTCACCTATATAAGCTCGTTCCTGGTCCCGAGTTAGCCCGGGAGGGATCACGGTGGGCATGCCCGGGATGACGGTCTTCTGATCGGGGGTCTCGCTGCTCCAACGACTCCTTTTCCGTTTCTTCTGGCCAAAGTCTATAAGAGAATGTTATAAGTGATGTGTCATTGCATGCAAAGTCCATTTAAAGCCTGCAGTACCATATTGGATATGTGAATTTCTTAAGCCTCTAAATTCAACATAGCATCAACATGATCAAAATATTCCTGAAAAAAAAACTCTTGTACACAATCTCTACTACATACTACACTTAGCAAGTAAAAGGTCTCAGTTTAATTCTAAAATGTCAACCATGTCTTTTTGCTATGAAATTATGATTTTTTTTTTTTTCAAGTAAAACTATACAGTGACAGCTGATATGTATTTTATGCAGTCTGCTATACTGTTATAAAGACCTCACTGATTTACATTAAAACCTATTAGAAGTTCTTCTTTCTTTTTGGCCATATAATAATCTGTACCAAAATGCATGTTTGCTCAGTTTGGGAATAAAAGCCAAACATATGCATCAAAACTATAATACAAAAAAAACATACATGCAAACTTATTATATTTGGTTTAAAGGTTTAATGAAGTCTTTAATTAAAGATTTTTCTGTTAGGCTTCACAGTATTAAGATCAACCTGATTTTGCGAACTCACCTGAAGACTATTATATGAACTACACTACAGTTTAATGCATTGCAGTCTAAAGCTTTTTATTAGACAATGCCATATTAAATCAAAAAGTTAAAGACTAAATAGCGTAATCAATCAAACCACAACTATGGAACAGGCCGTTGATCTTTAAAGTGTCTCAGGCCCGTCCACGCTGTTTACCTCCACTTCCCGTCTGAGCCGGTAGTACTACTCCAACTGGGTTTGAGAGCGCAGAACTCACAGCTCCGGGGAACTGGGAAAAACCAGGGTTTGTTAATTGCGGTTGCTGGAAGGTCTGCAGCGGGAACGACACCGCAGGCCCGGGCGGTGCCATTAATCCCGCACCGGGGCCGGACTCAAAGCCTCGCTTGGCGCCGATACTCGGGTGCAGCTTCCCCAGCGGGGTTGCGTTGGCTCCCGTTGCCATTTCTGGGCGTCAGGGCTTCTCTGTTGTTTAGTATCTGAACCCCCCAAAAAATCTCCTTTCTGGAAAATGTAATTAATACAAACGTATGTCTCCCTAACATGCAACCACCTTCTGTCACCCGCTGGCTAAGATGGCGTCTGCTATGAACGACAAAGGAGATTTGACGTCAATTTGGAACTATCCGATAGGTCAATGATAATGTCAATTCATGTGTGGTTTACAGTCATTGGTTCATTTAGGGTCTGTCGTATTTCCAACGATACATTTTATTCGCCTCTCATTGGTCGTCACTCAGCAAGCCGGCCAAACCTTCTAAGCAAGGTAGGTTGGCTTCAGCAGCACTGGTTATCCACAATTTAGACAGCATGTTTATTAAGAGTAGGACACACACACACACACACACACACACACACACACACACACACACACACACACATATATATATATATATAAAATATTATTAACAGTCTAGTGTTAAAATATTTTCTATAAAGCTGTTTGAATAAATGTAATAAATTGTAATAATTCCCATTACTTTTGATATTCAAATAAATAAACTGAATGTAAATATGTTCTCTGACTCTCCTTTTCTATATATGTCTTTTTTACAATATGGAGAAGATATTTTTACGCATTTTCACTCATAGAACATTTCATAATTTAATTTCCAAGCTAAACAGCTAACTCTTTTTTACAAAATTTATATATTTTATTGTATTCACCTTGAGGTTGAGGGCAAAAAGCTGGGATTTTATTTGAACGGCACACACTAACTTTGTAGCCTGTACATCATAATTCTTGGTGCATTTTACCTCTTTCTCTTTAAGGAGAAATTTAAAGCAGTTTTGCATCATTTCCTCAGAAGACAAACATTGTCTGTAATAGTGTGTGGAAGAATTATTTTCATGATCATAATTATAATTTAAAATGTTTCACATACAAAAGAACATAAATCTTGTGCTGATTATTCTTATTGTATAAAAAAAGAAGAAAAAATATTCAAGAAGTATAAGAGGAAATTAGGGTATTTTTATGTAGCATGAAGTCAGGAGTGCTGATAGTGCTGGAACACAGCAAAGGGTCAACAGATGGTTTGAAAAATTAAAAACAAGAAACTAAGAGAGAAAGGAAAAGTAACAAGTGAACCAATGATAAAGAGCTTCTTGTTTAAATGCAAATAAAAATATAAATATTGTGCATGTATGCTCAACTGCGATATTCTGCACTAGGAGCTCCATAGTGAATAAACTGAGGGAAAGAAAAAATAATTGTGAAATCCTTTTTTATTGAGCAAAAGATTAATATTCAGTTTTCCACCACGTGTCAGCAGAGTTAGGGGTAATGCATTTAGTAATGCAAGTTACATAATCAGATTACTTTTTTTCCGCAAATAACTGCTAAAGTTACACATTACTTTTAAATTTACAACAAAACATCTGAGTTACTTTTTCAAATAAGGAATGCAAGTTACTTTATCACTGAAATGAATAAAAACAGTGAAATGCTAACTCAGAATATTAACACAAATATACTTTATTTAAACTTACTTTATTAACCAATTTCTTTGCTGCTGACCTTCTATGATCCAATTCAACCAAGCAAAATGACTTTAGATTATCAAATTTGTGTTTAATTTTTTTTTTATTGCTAAAGCAAGTGTTGGGTGAAAACTTTTAGGCGAGAAAAAGTAACAATTAATTACTTTTTTAGGGAGTAACGCAATATTGTAATGCATTACTTTTAAAAGTTACTTTCCCCAACACTATCAATTGACGACATTTTGTGTAAGGAGCAACTGCAAAAATTTGTAAATCAAAGACAACTGCAATGATCTATACAGATAAGATTTCTTTTAAACTTTTATTAATGAGGAAAAAAATATTTACAGGTATTTGTACTGTGAATCAAATAAAAAAAAAAACACAGGGCTACATCAAGTTTAAGACAACAAAAGTAGTTTAGTGTCAAGAAGTGGGTCATCTGTACTGTCTTTGACCCAGCCAAAACAGGATGCATCACAACTTCTAAAATGATCCATGAGCAACCAAGAAATGCCTGCAAAGAGAAGAGATTATAATAAAACTGTCAATTGTTCAGTTATCAATTCTGTGGACTTCCATGTGCTCATACTGCCAAACCACCAATATGAATTGTTATAAGACTTTATAAGTATCAGAAAGTAAGTGCTGTAATTTGACAAATCTGTATGAAAATAACAATGTTAGTCTTTTGCCTTTTTAGTATTTGTAAACATATTTGACCTGTAACCTAAATATCCATGAGGCTATAATGAGGCTATTGTCAAGCAGGACCTTGCCATATTTGAAGATGATCAATGACACTTAAAAAAAAAAAAAAAAAAAAAACTGATAAAATCACTGCAATATGAAAGGCTGAACTTTAAAGAACTAGTTCACCCAAAAATGAAAATTATGTCATCATTTTGCCACCCTCATGTTGTTCAAAATCAGTATGACTTCTTCAGTGTGGATCACAAAAGAAGTTGAGGTTGAGTAAATGATGACAGAATTTAAAATTTTTCTGAGGTTGAGGTGAGGAGGTAATTAACAGTAATTCTTTAGCTTTCAGTTTGATCAAACTTTGCTCCAACCTTTTGTAATCCTAAAAAGATCTCACCTGAGTTCGCACAGGTATTAGGCTAGTAAGCATAGCGCGCCTGTTCGGCATATGGATCCCGCGGTATGTCATACGCAGCACTCCTGGGAATCGAAGAGACAGGAGAGAGGCGCGACCGTTCATACGCATATCCCTCCACCTCAAGGGGAGCTCGCCGGATTGGGCTCCGTTCGCGGACATAATATGAAGAAGTGGGCGCCAGAGAAGGGGGAAGGGGATGGCGCTCATATGGGTCAAGGTTAGAGGAGGACAGGTGCTCTCTCACGATCGCTGAGGAGGACGGGGGAGGAGGGACAGGAGGTGGAACCGCGCGTCTATCTTCGAAATAACTGGCTTCGTACGGACGTGCCCGAAACTTCTCGTAGAAGTCCACCACACCGTACGGATCTCTTTCCTCATAGGGCGCTCGCCGTATTGGGTACACAGGCAACGCACTGCCATAGGCCACGCCACTGCTCCCATACGCAGCCTCACTGCCATACGCCGGGGCCATGCTATTATCCGCGCCAATGCCGTAGCCCGCTGGCATACCGTAACTCATTGCACTCTCAAAACCCACACCCCTTCCATACCCAGGGATGCCATACCCTGCTCCCCTGGTGAAGCCATGTGAGGGTGCAAAGCTGCCACCGTAGGCTGGCTCGCCACTGAAGCCGCGATGAAAACCCCGGCCACCACGATCGCCACTCGCACTGAACCTGAGAGGCCCATATCCTCCTGAGCCTGGGCCCTCTCTGTAGGAGCCGTTCTGGTCCAATGGGCATTCTTTGGACCAGTGGCCTTCCTGCCCGCACCGATAACAACCCGTTCTCTCTCCCATTCCCGGCGCGGTACGCAGGCGGCTAGTCGAAAGCTTCACGCTCATCAGTTTGCCTTAAGGAAAAGAAAGAATTTGCCATGATATTTCTATTTTACTACTTTAGCATGCACACGGAGCAAATGTTCATAAGATCTAAGCAGCCATTAATTAAAATTTCACGCTATGTTTCAAAACTGCTATCGACAAAAACATGTCCAGAGTTTTTCAAATGAAAATCGCAACCATTTGAGGTTAATTGTAATTTAAAGTCAACGTGAAACACTGTTCAAAACCCATTTTGCTTCAGTAATCTGGCGCATTTCAGAGCTAACACAATATAAAAATGTTAAGGCCCAATAACCGACAAATGTTTTTTTATTTATTCTTTATATAGCATTTGAGATGATAACATCGTTTCTTCCAGAGAGTCCTGGGGCCTCATGTATAAACGTTGCATACGCACATATCGGGATTTATAAAAAAATAATAATAATGCGCAAATATATGCCAGTGGTTCTTAAACCTGTCCTGGGGATTCCTCACCACTGCACATTTTCATGTCTCCCTTACCAAACACACCACGCTTTAAATTGTGCCCTAAATAGCAGATCTCAAGTTTTGAGAAAATATTTTCGCGCGAATAATGATCAATGGTGCACACTTACTCCGTCTAAGCAGATGGCTTAAAAACATAACGGCATAATGACAGACAATGAAGGAATCGCTCTGTGATCATAGTTACTGTACACAGTAGGCCTACTGTACAACCTCTGCTGAACGCAGGTGTGCTGCTGCTGTCGTGCACAGACAGACAGTAGCCTAAAGAGAACCCATTTCATGGTCTTCCCAATATTATGAAAAATACCACTGTATAGATTTTGAAGGAAACTGTAAGATATGCACATTTTATTTTTTAAAATAAAACAATAAACACAAAAAATAAGGCATATCTGTTTCCATTAAAAATATATAAACATTCTAAAATATGTTTACCTTTTAGGCAAAACTGCATTTGGTTTGTTTAAAACAATTAAAAATATTATTTGGCCAGCGGAAGAGAATGAGAATAACTCTTCACTGAAAACAGTATTTTATACAATTTGTTTTTTGTTTTTTTCTAAAACAAGACAAGGATAGTAAATGATTTTTAGCAATGTAAGGTGATGACATTTATAGTCATATTTTCCTAATGTCTTGTACCACAGTGTCACGTGGATGGGAATATGCATGGAAACTATATGCAGATGACGTAATGCATAGTAAAACTAGGCTCATTATATGGTTATTTTGGGGAGGAGACAGGGTGGAGATGCATGTACCAGCTGATTGGGTTTTATAAAGGGAATTTTGCACAGGTTCTGGCATACACATGGTTTTAGGATCAAATCTATGGAAAGTTTTATACACAAGGCCCCTGGTCGGGAAGAAGATTTAATTATAAATTACTACTACTAAAAAATGTCTCGTAATTCCTGGTAATAATAGAGAAGAGCTCAAAGAGTTATCAATAAAGAAACCAGTGGACTTGAATTATATATAAAAAAAAAAAAAAAAAAAAAAAAGTGTTTGTGTGTGTGGTCTCAAAGTATATGATTTCAAAGTATGAAATATAGGTTGTTGTACCTTTTTTTTTTTTTTTTTTTTTTTTTTTAAATTAACGTTTTCTACATTTAATTTAAAATCTTTGCACAAACACACACAGCTCTGCTATCGTTACATGTGCACAGCCAACATTCACTTTTAAAGAGAAAGCTCTTTTCAAGATAAAGTGCTCTCTAAAAAGACCAATTACTAATATGGAGCTAATATTTTGTGCATACCTAATTAACAAGTAAATACCATCGATTTTCATTTCATTAAAAAAAAACTCACAATTTCCCTAAAATAATTTCTATGAAGAATGTATCAACTCAGTGGAAATATTTGGCTGTTGAGACAAAACTTGCTGTATTTTAAAATAAATGGTCATATTCTAATGATCCCCATATAGTAAACCAAGTAAAAATCCAATTGAACAATTCTCCTCCTCATAACTTACCAGTTTTTACTTACCAACCTGTAATGAGGCTCACTTTTAGTACAAATGTCACACAATAAAATTACTTTTTTGAGCTAAACTGAGCAAAGGACCATACTGGTTCACCTTGAAAGGCTGTGTTGTCCAAGCCACTGATGGCCTCCATAGCATCTTCCACTCGCTCCATATGAACAAATGCATAGTCCTTCACTATGTCACACTCAACCACAGGTCCATATTCCTCAAACTTGGCCCTGAGTTCTTGGTTGGTGCAGCTACTGCTGATGTTGCCGACATGAAGTTTTGTAGAGGTCTTGGGCTTCCCTTTGCTCATCTCTACATTCATGGCCAAACCGTTCAGCATGTAATGGTGAAGATTTCGAATGGCTTCGTCGGCCTCTGCTTTGTCATCCATGTGCACAAAACCGAAGTTTTTGACAATGTCACACTCAGAGATTTTGCCATACTGAGAGAAGAGGGAGCGGATCTCCTCAGTGGTAGTGTTCGGCGAGAGGTTCCCAACAAAGATTTTTACCATTTTAGGTATAAAGGTATTAGGTACATATAATCAACTTTCAGGCCCTGTTGGGAGAAAAGAAAATATAAAATTCAGGTACATGTAGTGCATGTCTAAATAGGCATGTAAGCTATATAATGATGATGCCAGAACAAAAGCAGAATTAAATAATAAAATACAATGTCCTCCTGCTTATATTTAGCTATAAATGCCATAAAATACATATGATGGAAAATTGTATACATGTTAACAGACTTGCCGCAAATGAGGACAACATCAGTGTCCAATTCTTGAACAAATCCTTCTTTTGATTAGAATTGAATCGGTTCTGAATCTGAATAACTAAATCAGTCCGAGCGGTTCTCGGGTCAACAATTAAAAGACTAATTGAATCGAGAACCATCTCTTTCGGACATGTCCTGTTCGTAATGAAAAGAAACGATGAGTGATCATTTGAAGTCTACAGAGAATTTGAATTATATTGAACAAAAAGTAAGAAGTTAGTTAAAGTTGGCATGAAAGTTGTCTTTTCTTCTGTTTTGACATGAGCTCTGTGAAACGGCTTCTTGAACAAGGAAAAAAAATTGTAGTGTGGGACTTTCATCGGGAATTGATTGGTTCGTTGGATCCTTGTTATTTGCTATTGCCAGAGATGCTTTAAGGCCTCCAAAATTAGCAAAAAAAAATAAAAAATAAATAAATAAATAAACAAAGAAAAGTGTAACTGCGGTATGCAGGGAAGGAGACCAGAGGCTCATAAAAGAGTGCAAAAAGTACCCGGATGTCCTACTATTTCTGGTAAGAATCTCAATTGCGCGTACGGTGGACATTTTACTATCCCATGAGGCTACAGAAGAGGCTTTGTGAATGGCAGTTAAGCAATGCAATGAAGACAGAGTGCATTTAGGCCACGCCTACACTGGGGGGAAAACAATCCAACCCTCTCCATTGACTTTGTATTGTGAAGCTCCTTGTCATTTCTTGCTTCTAACAAAAGACAGAACAATGCCTAAAAGCTGATGTGTGACAGGGTGTACAGCAAACAGCAAAAGTACAGCAAAGAGTAATCTCATGTGAGTGACAGGTTGTCCCGCCTTTCTGCAAGTAAACACGTCATCAGTGAGGAAGTTATTTTGATTAAAGATTTAAGAGGACACATAAATAAATAAATAAATAAATAAATAAAAAATGTGCACGGATAAATAATATATACTACAGTATTTACAGTTAATATTACAATACTAAAAAAAATACTCAGTTTTGATTTCATGGTCACTTAAATAGTCAAACAGCAGAAATGTTACAAATAAAACGAACTGATTGTATGACGTATAGAAGAGTTGTTTTTAATAAATGCCATTTTATTATGGAATCGT